>CM019149.1:59032681-59462647 GCA_009733165.1 Naja naja | reverse complement strand
CAAGGTCCACTCGCCATCTTCAGGCTGGTGCTTTCAGCTTCGTGCTTGTGAGATCACACTTTGCTTGCACAAGCATGAAGCCGAAAGCACCAGCCTGAAGATGGCGAGTGGGACCTCGACGAAACGTCACCAAGATACTCTCAATCTTACATGGGAAAAGACCCGAACACACCAAGACCTGCATGTGTGTGTGTGTGTGTGTGTGTGTGTGTGTGTGTAAATATCAATCACAATGTGGCCATCCTGGCATTTCCTCTGCCATACATACTAAAATAAAAGACAAATAACATATATACTGTTTATACATTGCTAGTCTTGTACAGTTGTTTTTGACCAATATACTCATTTTGGTGTACATATAGTGTTACATTCTGGGTTTGCTTAGCCTAGTTATTTCATGTTCCAAAAAATATTTCATGACAATCTTGAATTAACTCAAGAACCCTATCCAGACATTGCTCTGATCAGTGCCACTGGATGACTGGGCTCCACAATAGAACTATCTGCAAATATATATTACAAGTCACAGATTCTTAGGCTCTCTTTCTCTCAGTTCTACTCCAATATGTTTGTTTGTTTGTTTATTTATTTAATTGGATTTATATGCCGCCCTATCTCCGGGGGGACTCAGGGGCAGCTTACACAAAAATATATATACAATAAATACAAAATTTATCAGATTAACTCTAATCCAATTATAAGAAAATCTAATTAAAATACCCTTAAATTAAAATTCCCAACCCTGCTCAGTCCAGGCCGGCCTGTGCAAACAGCCAAGTCTTGAGATCACGGTGGAAGGAGCGCAGGTCCGGGGCCAAATGCAGCTCTAGAGGTAGCTGATTCCAAAGGGTGGGCGCCCCCACAGAGAAGGCCCTCCCCCGGGGGACCGCCAACCGACATTTTCTAGCCGACGGCACCCCCAGGAGGGCCTGTCTGTGGGAGCGTACTGGGCGATCGGACCTCGATGCTGGTAGGACCTGAGCCATGCAGGGCTTTACAGGTTAATACCAGCACCTTGAATCTTTAGAGGAAGAATTGGAGATTACCCATAAAGTTCCATGCACTGTAGAAGTTAATAATCTTATTTGCTACTTTATTTGATTTATATAGCTACCCATTTCGCATAAGTACAACAAAATGGATTAAGCCAATAACTTTCATAACATAAAATAGAAAACATAGCAACCAAGCTCTACAAATGTAATTTATTAAATAAAGGGGAGTGAGGAAAAACAACACAAACTCATTCTTTCAGTTTGTATTCCACTACAATTCAGAAACTATTAGCATGATGATGATGATGATGATGGTGTGCCATCAAGCCACTGCCCACTCTTAGCAACCATGTAGATTATCTCTATGATTTGATTTGTCTCTAACCAGGTTCTACAGCAATTCCAATAATGCAATTATCACTTCTGTAACTGACTCTATCCACCTTGCTGCTGGATAAAGCATCCACAATAAGATTTAAAAACCATTTAAAATAAAGAATTACAAAAACCAAATGAATAATGTAAAACCAGAGACAAAGATGGCCAAAATTAACTAGAGTGCTGTGTGGGAAGAGCTGGCTTTTTCAGCATCTTCCTGAATGCCATCATGGGGAGGGTTGGCTTGATTTTCCCTGGGGCTGATGGTGCCCCCTGAAAAGCAGCAGCAGTTCCTGGCTTCAGCTTCCTTCACTTCCCAGAACCAAAAGCAGTTTCTTACCAAACTGACCGCTCCAGGGCAAAACCTGTACAAAAATCAATGTGTAAATTTTATATTCTATAGTTATGCTCTTCAATTAACAAAGCAGACTTGGACAGATTTAAAACTCCATCACCTGCACACCTCATGAGATCATTGCAGTCAGTCACTTTCTTTCAACCCAACCAATCTATCTCATAGGGTTGTTACTGGAGCATGAGAGGATAGTCTCCTTCATGATAGCTTGGATTCCAAAACGATTGAGAGATATTAATGTGGGATATATATAAGAGACACTGTACTTGTGAAGGTCACGAGATTACGTTTGATTTACTTTGGCCATATCATGCATGCAAATTCATTCAGAAGTCAATGATGCTAGGAGTGGAATAAGAAGAAAGGACAAGCAAGGAACAAGTTGGCTCGATAACATCAAAACTGATACAAAGACCAACATCCAACAACTGAAGGAAGCTGTGCTTGACAGGGTAGCATGCCCATAAAGTTGCCAAAAGTCGAACATGACTGAATGGTTAAAACAACAACAACTTGTGAAGGTACAGTGGTATTTCTTGCTCTGTCTATTTCTGCAGAAATCGCTTGGGAGGCCTTATTGGGTGCTGTTAATCTTGGAGAACTGAAATGCATAAATCCATGTTTGTTCTGAAGTGTTGAGGTAAGATATATTTATATGATGGCTCTCAAGAAACTAAGCAGAATCAAACTTATAAAAATATTTGGGAGACACCAGAACTGCTAGCTAATGTGGAAATAAAATAGAAGCATACCAGAGGAAAGTAGTGGCAAACCATTTCCATGATATTGCCAAGAAGACTCCCTGGACATGAAGTCACCAAGAGTTGAACTGGTTGAAGAAATTTTATGGTACAGAAAGCAGAACATCAGCAGAGGTTGCTAAAAGGTGCCAGTCAGTTCAATAGTTTTCTGGTAACTTTTAGTCATCTGATAAAAAGGCAAACAGCTCAAACTCCATTCACTCCTTGGAGAATCTAGTGAAACCTATAAACTCACTTCTCAGTCAATGTATTCATAGTTTATCAGTTTTTGTTTTGCGGTAATATTATAATTGTCATAAGAGCCTTGAAAGCAAAAATACAAACTTAATACCTGTTAACCCATGGGAAAACTTTAGATGTTCTCTGGCCTTATTTTGCTTGCCATGCAGAAAAAGGACTGCTTTTCAGAGCACTTTATTCATGGCAGCTTTTCATTTTATTTTGTATCTGAATCAGATTTTTAATTTTGAATTGTCTCACCCTTCTTTCACTTCCTTTTATTTAGCTCAGCACACATTTAAGCATGTTTTACACATGGTCTAATCAAACAAACAGAAGGTTGTTTTGCTTTTTTCCTTATAGGTTTATTCATTTCTTCTCCTGAAAGATCTTACACAAATTACTTTTTCAGACCTGGTATCCATATTTAGCCCAAATATACCTTTTGTTTCTTAGGATTCTAGCAGTGCTAATGTATGTTGCTGCCATGTTGGGTTAAATTGTGATCCATAATGGAGACTGGTTCACCAGCTAAGATTAATGGTTTAGAATAGATCAAGTATTCTTTATCTTTTGGGCCATTCACTCTTTTGAGAATCTGGTGAAACCTATAAACCCACTTCTCAGTTAATGTATTCATGTGTATTGCTAGAACTGTATTGCAGAGGAATACAGAGCCTCAAATACAGATATCAAAATATGAAATAATAGATCCCTCACCTTGTTTAGGCATTGCTTATCAATCTGGCTCCATCCACGTCCAGGGGATGCATTTCCCAGGATTTCCATATCCATTGGGATCTTAGAAATTGCTATCTGGAAAATATCAAGTTGGGGAACATTGATCTATGGGATATGAGATGTTTGCCTATCAGTTTAACATAAGAAAGTGTTTTAGGAAAAGAGGAAACTGTTTGAAACAGAATCCTTTGTGAATGTAATCTGATCTTTGAATGCTTGATGCTCTATGAGCTTGGTTGTTTGCCAACATTTTATTACCCAACCAGGCAACAATATCAGTGCTAATGAGAGTGAGGTTTGCTCCCTGTTTAGATACAGTAGCTTGCCCTGTGAGTGCTGGTGGAGATGTTTATCTCTTTGGTAATTCCTTGATTAGGGTATTGTTTCTGTTTGATAGTTTGTTTGGTGTTAATCCCAACTTATCTAGGTCTTGGCTCAGTGATGGGATTCAATTTTTTTATTACCGGTTCTGTGGGCATGGCTTGGTGGGTGTGGCAGGGGAAGGATACTGTGAAATCTCCAGTCAGAGGTGGTATTTGCTGGTTCTCCGAACTACTCAAAATTTCTGCTATCGGTTCTCCAGAATTGGGCAGAACCTGCTGAATACCACCTCTGTCTTGGCTGCTGGAAAGGATATGTTCTGATCTTTTTGCTTCTTTGTAGCTTTTTATCATTTCTTTTGAATGGTCCATAAATGTGGTTTATCTCTATGTGTCTATAGATGGCTGATTTGTCTGACTTCCAAACTTCCAGGAATTCCTTAGCATTTCTGGAATTAGCTTAGTCTAGGATGTTCAGAGTTCCCATTTGAACTATGTTTGAGTCTGTCCATGTATTGTACAATTAAATGTTTTTCATTGTGTCTTCTGACTGCTAGTTAGTGTATATGGATGTACGCTGCAAGTCTTCAATTTGTCTGGCCTAGGTAGTGGCTGTTACAGTCCTTATACTATATTGTTGTAGATGAGTCCTAGTTTTTCTTCCGGGGCTTCTGAGTCTTTTAGTTTACTTAAGATATTTCGGAAGGTTTGCATGCTACGATACCGTGTGGCTATAAGAGTTTGACGGTTGTTTCTGAGATGTTTTTAATATATGGCAATGCTATCCTTTTCATCTTCTTGTGAGATGGGAAGTTATATAAATTTGATTAATAAATAAAATAAACAGGTTGTGTTGGTTATTCTTTAGAGGGTTAAGTGGTCAGGCACATTTGAGAATTCCTTTTAAGCTTGGGGTTTTTTTCTGGAGTAATTTGTACTCAGACTGTCTACATTGCTTGCTAGAAGGGTTTATTTGCTCAAATGACTAAAGGGAACTATGTTAAATGAAGTCAAAGGTCTAGCCACACAGCAGAGACTTTGAGAAGATCATAAGTAGGGCATAAGGTCAACAATGAACACTATCCATCCTCTCACTGCAGCCACTTTGGGAATGACTCACATACACATTCTTTCTCCTTAAACTGAAAGCTCACATAAATTTAGCATGCCTATGTGCTGTTCACCAGTTTGTGGAAAATTACATGCTTAAATGTACCTTCCTCCACATTTATTGAACAAATTTTCAGGAGTCTGGTATAGTGTCTATGGCTTCTTCTTTCACTATTGGTCCTTATAATAAAACAATGAGATAGTTTAGGCAGTTTAGGTTTGTCCAGGTTGACTGATTAGTTTCAGGGACTGAGATTTTTGAACCTGGGTCATCACTATTGTAATCATTTGTATAATACAGGATTATGGAAATCTGGAAAATACTCTGCTGTATGGTAATATAAAACAAATCCATTTATCATTGAGGACAGGAGTTATGATATTTAGTAACAGATTACTAGAGTTGGAAAGGACCTTGTAGGTCTTCTAGTCCAACCCCCTATCCAAGCAGGAGACCCTACACCATTTCTGACAGATGGTAGTCCAGTCTCTTCTTGAAAGCTACCAGTGATGAAGCTGCCACAACTTCTGAAGGAAAGCTATTCCATTGGTTGATTGCTCTCACTGTCAGAACATTTATCCTTATTTCTAGGTTCAATCTCTCCTTGATCAGTTTCCATCCATTATACCTTGTCTGGTCTTCAGGTACTTTGGAAAATAGTTTGACCCCCTCCTCTCTGTGGCAGCCCCTCAAATATTGGAACACTGCTATCATGTCTCCCCTGGTTCTTCTCTTCACTAGACTAGCCATTCCTGGTTCCTGCACACGTTCATCGTATGTTTTAGCCTCCAGTCCCCTAATCATCTTGGTTACTCTTCTCTTCTTTTTCTAGAGTCTCAACATCTTTTTTATAGTGTGATGACCAAAACTGGATGCAGTATTCTAGAGGTGGTCTTACTAAGGCTTTATAGAGTGGTATTAGTACCTCACTTGATCTTGATTGTATCCCTGTTAATGCAATGTAGGATTGCATTGGTTTTTTTGGCTGCCGCCGTACACTACTAACTCATATTTAATTGGTTGTCCACTAAGACTCCAAGATCCCTCTCACAGTTACTGCTATTAAGCCTGGTTTCACCCAGTCTGTATGTGTACTTTTTTTGTTTTTCTTGCCTAAGTGTAACACTACTTTTCTCTACATTGAATTTCATTTTGTTAGATACGGCCCAGTGTTCAAGTCTGTCAAGATCCATCTGGATCTTGAGCCTATCATCTAAGGTGTTGGCTATTCCTGGCCACTTTAGTATCATCCGCAAATTTGGTAAGTTCCCCTTCTATTCCCTCATCTAAGTTGCTTTTGAAGATGTTGAAGAGTACTGGGCCTAAGATAGAACCTTGTGGTACCCCCTGTTTACTTCCCTCCATATAGATGTAGTACCATTAAGGACTACTCATTGAGTAAGGTTGTCAGCCAAAAAAAGGTTCTTGGGGGGGGAGGTAGGTAGGTAGGTGGGGAGAGGGGGAGGGGGAAGGAAAGGGGGAGGGGAGAGAGAGGGAGGGAGGGGGGTCTTTGAACTTGCTTCCTGTGCCTGTGAAAGAAATATATTCTGATTGGTTGTCAGACTCCCATGGGGCCATGCAGGGGTAACTTTGTAGGTTGTCTTGAATCCCAGGCTTGGTTGAATCTTGCTGGGTGGTGTAATGTCCCCAGGTGATTTTGCAATGTCCTACTGTTAGATGGGGAGGACTAATCCTAGCATGTCCTAAGGGCCACGTTATAATCCCATCACCATGGAGCTGAAGGGGGTGCAGGGAGCTGCTTTATCTTTAAAAATATTTCTCCTTTCTCATCCAGGGAAATAAAATATACTTCCTAGAATATTTCATTCTTCTAGGAGAGGGGTGGGTGCTAACTTTCTACAGTGGGGAAATATCTCTTTGAATTCAGTTCTTAGTAAACAAATTTATAGCACTGACTTAACTTAGGGCGATCCAAAAGCCAGTTAGGCAGGGAAGGTCCTCGTTAGTACTTGGACTGGAGCCCATCAAAAAATCCCGGAGTTAGAAATTAAGACCTCCACTCGGCAAATGCGCGTGGGCTATTTTGCTCCGCAATCTTCGGGGTTGTTTTTTTTTTTTTGTCTTCCCAAAGCGATTACAGCACTCTCAAATGTACATATATATTTAGGGGTTTGTTTGTTTGTTTGGCGCGCTCGAGCTCTGCAGGATCAGCGGCCAAAATGGGGGGTGGAGTGGGAGGTGTTCTCGCTCATTGAATGGTTTGGGATCGAGGCTGGAGATGCTTTTGTGCCTCCAGGGGTTTGCTAAGGTATGCAGCATATCCACCCACGCGAGCGGGCGCGACATAACTCGGCCAGCTCCTGGAGGCACAAAAGCCTCTCCAGCCTCGATTCCCAAAACATTCATGAGCGAGAACCCCTCCCTCTTCCTTTCTTCCCCCCCCCCTCCTTGTTTTGGCCGCTCATCCTGTAGAGCGCGAGCCCTACAGAATCCAATCTGGAGACTTTCACAAACCGGGAAGTTCGTTCGCCAGGCGGAAAGGCTGGGGCCGGGTTTTGAATGAAAGAGAAACGAAAGTGAAAGTCAGGAGCTTGTGGTTCGCTTCTAACTTCCTGGGAAGTTCTACGCAGCCATGGCCCAAGCCAGCCGAGCGATCCGGTGAGAGCCTTTAACCCTCCCGCTTCCCCGGCAAGACACCCACCCCCAAACTTCTCTTAAGTATTTCAATGACGCTCTGCAACTAGGGGGAAAAAGGGGGAGGTCGAGCGGAGCTGACTGCAGATTGTAAACCACACGCCATCGCTTTTCTCTTCCTGGAGACTGAGAATGCGATCTCACGAAGCCAGCCCCACCTAATCAAGCCCCCTGCAAAAAATTGGGACCTTGTTCTCAGAAACCACGGTTTACGGATCGAATCGGATTGTCTAGAATCTAGATTCTCACAGTGAAGATCACAGAAACCCAGTTCGCCCAATCCGCTCGGTTGTTATACGGGTTGATTAAACTGCCCTTTTCTTCTGAAAAAGAGGAAACATAATTGACTTAATATTTGCAGCAGTATTTGCAGCAACTCTGAGAACATAGAAGAAACCTTCTCTGAAGGGCCCTCCAGATTCTTTATTAAGAACTTAGGGCAGAGGTTTCCAAACTTGGCAACTTTAAGACTTGTGAACTTCAACTCCCAGAATTCTCCTTGACTTAGGGCTTGACACTGAATCATGAGGCTGCTCATTTAATGTCGCGTGCATAGTGGCCTCAGGCTTTGCTCATAGTTTGCTTAAGCATGGTTTATTGAATAAATTACCTGAGTTCACACCATTATCTGAGTTCAGGCAACATGCTAATAACCTCTGGTTTACAAACTGCAATGGCAGGGTTCATCGGTATGCAGTAACCAGCCACATTATGACTGCATTCTTACAATACATTAGTTGTATAAGTATTGTATAAGATGTTACATGCTCATTATGATTTACTAAGCAATCTTTATGGAGTTGTGATGGTCAGCTTGTGGCCTCAGGGTTGCAAGAGGTCTTTTTGTGACTCTTGGAGATTTCTCTGACCATGAATACTGAAAATCATAGCCCTTTCTTTTGCAGATATGAGTTGGGGTATGCATAAAATCTGTAATTTATCAGAACCAAATTCTAATCTATACTAAACCAGTTTCAGCCTTTCAAAAATTATCAGTGTGCGCTGTGGCCATCCAAAGATTGTCCACCCCTGCAATAAACTATAGTTAGACCCTGTTGACTCTGGTTTGCATGTGCATATTGTTATAACTCCTGAGGGAAGTTGGCTTTCCTTTCAGCATAATTTATTTACCTTTTGTCTGTGTTCCTCTTCATTTCTAATTAACCACATGTTTTGGAAAAATTAAGGAGATTGCTCATTGCTTTGAGACAAGAAAAATAAATGGTCACAGGAATTTAACCTCATTTAGCGCAAATCGTATCTGGACAACAAAAACACAGACAACTATTAGATAACCACAAAGAATTTTCAGGATCTCTTTTTGTCATCTGAGTCCTGATTTATTAAGCCTAGCCTGGTTATATTTGAGTGGTTAATTGGCTATGTTTTCCTTAGTGTTAAATATTGGATGCATGAGAATGATTTCAATGTCTCAGGATACTGAAAGGGGCAGAAGCTTGTCCTCAGCTTCTATCTATGAAAGTTCAGCTTTGTAGTACAATGGTAAAGAAACTAGATTTGGACCAGGAAAATCTGGCTTCATGTCGCCACATGAACCTGGAGCTGGCTGAGAGACTTTCGACAAGTTAGTCTTTTTCAGTCCAGCCTCCTGATAAGATTGTTATGAGGATCAAATGAAAGGCATTTTCAAGAGAGAGGGAAAAAAAGGAAATAATAAACTAAAGCAGTGTGTGCTATGTTACAACATCTTCTCTTTCTCTCCTCAGCAACACATCAAATCATAAATATTATGGAAGCATTGATCAGATGCCTGCTCCGGAGACTTTTGGTATGAGAATTAAGCCATCACTAACAGCAAGTATTTTAAAGATTGCAAGTGAACCCTGCAACGTAATAAATGGAGATGTTATGGCCAACAACCCTGCTTAAGATAGGTTGAGTTAAATCAGATCAAAAATGATTGTGGCTGCATCAGTTGAGCTTCTGTAATTTACTCCTTTAACATGCAACACCAGTGTATTTAGCGGGACTTCCTGTATGCTATTTAGAGCCCATGAGAACTCCAGATCAGATTGGCTAAGATAACTGCACCTGCCTTGCTTCTAAAAATATGTTAGAAGCACATTGGATCTGAAGCCAAAAAGCAGCTTCAGGATATGCTGAATATGGTCAACATCTTAAAGAAGAAGGATCTTTTCCTAGCCTTGTGTGGTAATCTGCACAATCCTCAGGAAGACATGTGTCTTTAATCGTCTTTAATTCAAACATTTTTTGTTCCTGGGAGCTTCTACATGGCTTCTATAGGGAGATGCTAACAGCTGTGACACTCCACTTCTCAGATTCAGATTCAAAGCCCTGCAAATCCCTGCTTGTCAATTATTAGCAACAGGAAGCTTTAATACCTTCCCGGAAACAGCTGGAGTTGGCAAGCTGTGGTTCTCACCATAACCAATAACTTCAACACCATAGAGACTGAAACAGATTCTAGCGGCCTTTCCCCCCCTTAAGGGCCAATAACCTTTCTTTCACTGCAGTAGAATAGTCCAATTTGGGCACTGCAGGAGTTTTTTCTTCTCCAAATTATTTGGGACACAGACACTTATATTACTCCTAAATAGGAAAATTGTGACATATAATACATGTATTTTCTCAAGAATTATTTTCTAGAATAGATCCAGGATTTACCTCCACTCCCACCCCTTCCCATTCCTGACAGGATTTATCATTTCACTGCAAAATATAAACTGTGACATCTTGTGGGTTTTGTGTGTGTGTGTGGTGTTTTTTTTTTTTGCTGAAGGAGATTTCAAAGCTTATTTAAACATAGTTTGCCACCCTTAAAACTGAAGAACTGCAGGCACAGGATTTTTGCTTTTTCTCCTCCCAGTCTACTTCTTAATGTTACCCTGTAAATTTTAAGTTGGCACATTCTGTCCACAAGTACCAGTTCTTTGGCACCAGCAGAGCGTTTTCCTTCAGCAGTTGCCTCCCAATCTCCTTGATCCTTCTCCATCCAAGCAGACATAGACAAAGCCCTTTAGCAGGTGGTAGCCAATTTTACCTGTCCCAAATGCAGACTTGGAGACACAAAGACAGCAGTTATTTGCTATAGGGCTACCTAATCTGGACCAAAACGATCTAGGAGATGGCAAGGAAAGAGATACAGAAAACAGTGACTCTTTGGTGCTGTGTGTTTGTTATGAGTTTTGCAGCCTGCTGCTGCAGATAAGAGCTAAAACAGTTTTGATTCAAAAATGAAACTTGTTTGGGGGATGTAACAACAGGGCTCCACCTCTAGCTCGGCCCCCCCTATTAGTAAGCTCATTGGGAGGGTGGAGGGGGAAGAAACTAACCGGATGTAAACTCATCTCATCGGCATGCAACAAAGCACTTGGTCGGGAAGAACGAATAGCTATGAAAAGCCTGGGAAATTCAGATAACTGGCAGAAAGGTAAGCTGAATTTAAGGAGAGGAAGCCTACAAAAAGACCCCCAAAGTATGGTCTTTTAGGGGAGAGGAAGCCTGTGGGAGAGGCCCTTGTTCTGTGGGAGAGGAAGTGTATTGTAGTTGTAGACTTTATAGCAGCATTTCTCAACCTCAGCAATTTTAAGCTGGAAGGACTTTTGATTCCTAGAATTTTCCAGCCAGCAATCCTGGCTGAGAAATTCTGGGAATGGAAGTCCATCCAGCTTAAAGTTGCTAAGGCTGGGGAACACTGCTTTACACTGATTGTCTGCTTATAGTACATTGAGCTGACACATACAGTGTTTTTGATGAATTCATCCTCAGGCTGTGGTTGGTGTTGGGATCATTCTCCAGACAACGCTTGCAAGATTCTCCCACACCCAGCCATGTTTCCCTAATGGAGCAGAAATTGGACTGGACTCTTTCACAGTAGCAGATAAAAGGACACTCTTCCACTGCATTCAGCAGGTGTGAGGAAGTTGCAACCTTGTCCAAATTCATCCCTGGAGGAAAAAACAAAGTTGACTTGTTGCAAGTCATTTTTCCTCCATGTATGACTGCAGTCTAATATGCTGCAAACTGAAAACTAGAGTGTCAGGAACAGTGGGGATTTGTAAAGTGGGTGTGTTTTGAGTCTGCAGGAAGAAGGAGGAGGGAAGGGGTTTTGCTTTGTTGGGTGAGAGACCAAGTGCCAAGGCAGAGATCCAGAAGCATATAGCTTTCCATTTCCTCCACTTTCTCTGTTACTAGTCACATCTCTTCTACCGCTTGTCTTGATGACTCCTCCTAATCTTTGACCATGTCGGGGGCTCAATAAGATCACATGGGGAAAGGGGCTGGGCTGTTCCGTAGGCCCTTGCATTGGTTTCATTTCCTGGGTTGAAAAAAAAAGAAATGAATCTAGAGAATTGAGAAAGATTTCTTGCTTAGTTGCTCCTTTATGGTGATGAGAGCAGCAGGAAGGAAGGTCATCCTGGTGTTCCACAAATCACAGGTAGATCTATTGCTTGCAGTTTCAGATCTTCCAGACTGGTACCTGTTTGTTTGCTTCCCCTATCATGTTTTTCTTTCCTTCCACTGCTCTTCCTTTATTCTCTTCCCTTTTTTTCTTTGCAATCCTAGCTCTTGGTTTTCTTGTTTTGCTTTTTTTTAAAACAACAACAATACATTGACAGAGGAATGTGAAAATCAGGTAGCTGCCTTCTAACTAAAGCGTTTTCAGAAAAGCTTTGGGGAGCTGCATACATCTCATGAAAGCAGCTGCTGCTCATGAAAGCTTATGCCTTTTGATAAATTTGTTAGTTGGGAAAGTTACTGCCAGACTCTTATTTGGAACTGTAGTAGAGTGATGGAGCTCCCTTCCCATAATGGCTGCAAGAATAGAAGGAGATTCCTTCATCTTTGTCTCATGCTATAAAAAATGATGTGGCTTTTTTTAAATAAAGATTTTTAATTGGCCTTTAATTTCTCACCTAATGAGTTTTTGCCGTGTAACAACGAGGAATATTCATTTTATGAATAGAGTGGTGCTGTGGAGTAGAAGTGAAGACGCTTACCTCCCACTTGGAAGGTTGAGACTTCAATTCTTGGCAGCTGTTTCTCTTATCAGAGTGCAAAGAGAAAATACCTGCTGTGAACTCCACATAGGCATCAGGAAGGGTATCCAGCCAATAAACGCTCAGCTCCATCCAGTCACCCTGGTTCCACTCCATATGAAAGGATTAAAGAGTCGTAAAAAAAAAAAAATCATTTTATGAACAGCTTCCATGGCAGCTATTTCCTTGGTCCTCTGAATTCAAAATGACATCACCAGTCAAAAAAGATTTCCAGTACCTATCAGACAGGCTTGCTCAGAAGTAAGTCCCACTAAATTCAGTGAGCTTTCCCCCCTGAACAAGTATAGAAACCAGCTCTACAAGAGTAGTTCAGCAAAAAGCTTTCTCAAAAAGAGGAAATGTGCTTCACACAGCATGCATACTCCTTCATGGAGAGTTCTGGCTATATAAAAAATGATAGTAAACATATCAGAATAATGAAACAAGTTCTTTCAGTAGACTGGCTAAATTCTTCTTAGACTGCAGTCCTACAACATTAATAAATAGCCTCCCTTTTAATAATAAAATCACTTTCAGTTGTACAAAAAAAGGTAGATTATAGCATGACTTGCAAAATTAAAAGAAGTATAAAGTGGCTGGTTTTCATAACCTTCCTTTTTTTGGCTTTTAATCACATATGACTTTAATTTTTGGCTTGTCATTGGATTTTCTAAACTGGAGTCCAGCAATAGTCTTGGGTTGTGCAACAAAGGACTTGATTTGCAAAATAACTTGAAAGTTTTAGAACATAAAAAGTGAGACAGGGTATTCTTCATCAGAAGTGGATTAAAATTAAGAGTTCTGTTAAAAAAAAACACCTCATCACACGCCCATCACTCTCCTTTCTGGGAAGGGCCAGTCTATTCTGAGTAATATGCAAGCTGCATTTCCTTGATACTGAGATTAGAACTGCCAGCCTTTCATATGCCTGCCTTGGCTTGTATGCCCTGCCTACCCAAAGCAGATCCCAACAGATATACTAAAATGCAAAGGAGCCACAAAATGCTGTGAGCATTGATTTATCAGGCATTTTATCCCTATTACAGGAAGTCCTTGACTTACAATGGTTCCTTGAGTGATGGTTCAAAGTTACAACGGCACTGAAAAAAGGTGACTTATGACCGTTTTTCATGCTTATGACCGTTGCAACTGGTTCATGTTTATGACAGTTGCAGTGTCCCACAGCCACGTACTCCCATTGTGCAACCTTCTGTCAAGTTGCACAGCAACTTGTTGGAAGCAAGTCGTGTATTATCTTGTTTTGGCTTATCTGGGTTCCTGGCATCTTCCCAGCTGTGTGTGTTTTGTTGGCCTTTGAAGTCTGCAATTCTTTATCCTGCCCTGTCCAGTTAATTGCTGCAACGTGGTTTGTGTGGATTTTTATTTACAGTTTATATGTACCATGTTTTCAGACTGAATTTCTTCCACTTAAAGACTGTTCTTGGGATATGTTCTTCTCCAGCCGAAGGTAACTGGACATTGGGGGCAAAGTTGGAGGTATTAAAGGGACTTTTCTTACTTATGTGACTGTGTTGCCTTTGTGCCACGCCCCGGGTCATCACACCAGTGGTGGGATTCAAACATGTTTACTACCGGTTATGTGGGCGTGGCTTGGTGGGCATGGCTCGGGTTGATTCAACCGGGGTAACAACTGGTTTGTTGAGCATGCACGTGCAGAGGGTTTGCTACTGACCTCCTGCAATCTCCCTGTGCGTTAAACAGCTGACACACGGCAATCCGCTGTGCCACGTGAAGCAGCTGAGCTTGAAAACCAGGAAATAAAGGTCAGAATAGGGGTGGGTGGACAGGCCCAGCAGCTGATCATTGGAGCGAACCAGTTCGCTCACAGATAATCCTCAAAGCTACTAGTTCGGCCGAACCGGTAGAATACCACCACCATTGTAACTTCAAACAGCTAAGTGAACTGATGTAAGTTGAGTGCCTGTATTTATTGAGGATTTTACATAGTGTATAAGGCAAATCTAAAGAAAAAGGTAAAAGATAAAGAAAAAAGAGGTAGGAAGAGCAAGAGAAGAAAAAAACCCCTAAAGTTATGAAATATAATGACTTCCAATGTTCTCTTTGACAGATACTAACAAACCTACTGTCTACCCTCCTTTTAACTCTTCCAAAAATCCCTTCAACCCCTTACTGAATTCTCATCTGTTTCAATAATTAAATCCATAAATCATCATCTCACTTTCTTCTTCTTTTAGTGAAAAGTCTATAAAAGGTTTCCAGACCTTTTTAAAAAAAAATACTTGTTTTCTGCCTGACTAGAGTCAGGTTTGCAATTTCCACTAGTTCTGACATGTTTATGATTCATTCCTCCACTGTAAGAATTTCAGTACACTTCCATCTTTGTGCCTATAATAAACTTGCTTCGGTTACATATACAAGCTACTTTTAATTATGTTGACATCATTTGGGGAATGCTTTAAACTAGCTAAAGGTCATGGAACAGAGTCACTTTGACATAGTGGTTTAAGGAACCAAGCTTAAAACCAGGAATTCTATTCCTTCCTTAGATATGAAAGCCAGCTGGGTTGACGTTCTAGGAAGAAGCAGGCAATGGCAAATCCCTTCCAAAAATGTTGCAAAAAAAAAAAAATGGCAGGGATTAGTTTAGGCAGTCCTCAGGAGTCAAGACTGACTTGAAAGCACCAAAAACTGAAAACAAACAAAACAAAAAAAATCCCAAATTAAATATAGAAAGCCATGCCTCTGTTACTAGTCACAGAGCAATGGTTACCCTTTCCTTCCTAATCAGCATCAGTAAAAATGTCCGACCATATTCTTCTTGTCTGTTTCAGGCCATGGAACCTACTTTGTTTTTTTTTAAATCCCAGAACTTCAGTCCACAAAATGGCAACTGTGCTCCTTTTTTTTTTCACAGTAGAAAAAAACCACTCCTTCCATTTGCTATGGATGCTTCTGGCTTGGTCAAATGAACTTTTTTGGTTTTGCCTTTTGTCACAGAACCCCATCAAGTTCTTGGGGAACCCTAAGGTTCCATGGAACACAGCTTAGAAAAACCCTTTGCTAAAGCGAAAAGGAATACGGAGTGCAAAAAATGGAGAATCAGGAAAAGAGCTATGGTGGCACAGAATTAGAATGTAGAATTAGAATGGTTAGAATGCAGTATTGCAGGCTAATTCTTGCTGGTGTCACAGGTTCAATTCTCATGGGCTCAAGTTGACTCAATCTTCCATCCTTCTGAGGTTGGTAAAATGAGACCAATGAGATGGTTGGGGAAAATACGCTGACTCTGTAAACTGCTTAGAGAGGGCTGTAAAGCATTGTGAAGTGGTATATAAGTCTAGGTGCTATTGCTATTGCTTGCCAGCTGGAGAAGACCCTGTTGCTGTCTGAGGAGTCTTAAGCTAATGGATAGGCAAAGGCCGGTGTACTCTAGCTTGGCTGCATCTGGTTGATGTCCAGGAAAAGTATGATGAGGATGATGCATGAAAAGTCATCTGAGTCCCCTGATCTGAGTCTATAATTTTTTTAAAGCAGGAGTTATGTTTGTCTATACACACTGTTTAACATTGGTGATTTATTTATTTATTGCATGCATGCAAACATTCCTTGAAATTAGTGTTGACTCCTGACAACTGCCTAAATAAGTCCCTGCTGTTTTCTTGGTAAGGTTTCTCAGAAGTGCCTTCTTCCTAGGAGTGAGAGACCGTGAGTGACCCAAAGTCATTCAACTGATTTTGGGCCTAAGGTGAAACTAGAATTCATGGTCTCTTGTTTTCTAGCTGATGCCTTCACCACTATACCTAATTGGCTTACAAAATTTTCATGAAATTGCAAGAAATGTTGGCTGATTAATACTTTATAGTCATCAAGATAAGGATGTAGAGGATGTTATTTTTGAAAGAGGGAGCATCTGCTTGTCTGGGGAAGAGGGATCACTTCACGTAGTCATAGGCATTAACTTACCAGAGGCATACCCTGCAAATAGCCCTTTCTGATCATTGTATGTTGGACTCTTCTTGTGTTCTAAATGCAGGAAAGCCTGCATGGATTTATTGTCTTTATCCTTGAGTAAATTAGCATCACCAGAAGACATCTGACATGCCTTTAGACTATATAGTAAGGAATGTGGGTCTTGCTGATGTCACGAAGATTTCCTACTTACATGGCAGTTTGATGTTGTTTATGTATGATGTGAGAACAATTGCAGAGAAAGCAGTTCCATACAAGGTTGCCAGTTATCATAACCTTCCAGGTTCTATGCCGGGGTCCCCAAACTTGGCAACTTTAAGACTTGTGGACTTCAACTCCCAGAATTCTGGGAGTTGAAGTCCACAAGTCTTAAAGTTGCCAAGTTTGGAGACCTCTGTTCTATGCTGTTCCCAAAGCTCGTAGCCTCTAATTACTAGAATAAGCAGCACTAGACCCACAGTTAGGTCATTAAAATGACTTAAGAGAAGCATTTTATTTTAATGTTAAGGTTCTGGAGTTAAGTTGCCCTCTTGCCATGGTTCTGGTCTTAGATAATAAATTTTACTACTATATAAAATCCTACTGTTGACTTCTAGGGTAAATAGATTCCTTATCATCCCCTGTTCTTTTACACTCCCAATATACACTGACAATCTTACCTTTATTACCCTGTAAAGAATGGGAGAAAATAGCCCTAACTGTAAGCAGAGTGACCTGCTAAAATATTAATATCAGTTTATCTCTTTGTATTTTATTCACTTTTTCTCTAAAAAGCTCTTTGTATCATTCGCTTCCCATTGAATTCTCACATTATCCCTTTGGGGTAAGTTCGATTGAAAGATGATTATCAGTCAAAGTTCATCCCATTGGATTTTGCAGCACAGAGAAATATGAAGTTGTATTTCTCCGTCTTATTACATTTCATTGACAGGTGATATAAACTGAGTAATAATATAACCTTTTAGTATTATATAAATAGTTATCAAGAAGATTCTTTGATCTGAATCTCGGGATGTACATGCTATATTTTTTAATAAAAAACAGCTTTTTGTGCAGTTAGCTTGTACATGATTATAAAATACAAATATCATCTAGAACAGACTGTGTTCCAGTTAAGCACTGTAAGAATAGAATAGAATAGAATAGAATAGAATCTTTATTGTCACTTTAAATGTACACTAATCAGCATACATTAAAATGAAATTTTGTTGCATTCAACTATCTCGTATAGTAGATTAAACTGGCTTTATGCCATTTTCTGCTGTCAGTATTAGTAGTTTCAGTATCAACCATTGTAATCTGGAGTTGATTGTACTTCAGGACAAACAAACACAGGTTACAGCAGTGTTTTTGAAATGCTTTAAGATATGTGGGCTTCAGCTCCTAGGTTTAAAGTTCATAGTTTAAAGTTGCCAAGGAATAAAGAGTTGATTTAATGCCTGGTGTGGCGTTGCTGAAGGTTTGAAAACACCCAATTTCTCAAAAAAAAACCCAACAACAACAAACAACCATCTTTTGAGAGAGTGTAAGGGGCAAAATGAGTATCTTAAGCTTTCAGATATTTTGTTCATTTTTTCCTCTGAAAAGCCCCCAAAGGGAAAAAAAGTAATTTAGTATTCTCAGGTTCCCATGATTGCTGAGAGGTACCTTAAGCCTTCATAAAAATGTTCTTCCAGGACATCCGGTTTGAATCTCTTCGGCGACGGACGCGAAATCCGCGATTGTGCTTGTTTCAGTCCGTGCTCGCTGCCAGAGACCCTGAGCCATTTGGCTCAGGGGTTAAAACCACCCCGTAGAGGTGGTGAAGATGGGGGAGCTGACAGCAGGGCTGAGGAGAGCCGCATCTCTCCTCCCCAGCCGATTTTTCCCTTTCCCGAAGGCAGCGCAGCAGTGGTCAGAAATGGCCACCTCAAAGAAGACCTCAAGTGGACAAGTTTGTGCAGGAGGAAGTTATTAAGAGAAAGTGTGGTGGTCTGGGCTGACATCGAAACATCCACTAAGGTACCCGATCTTGAACAGTGGGAAACAGTAATAATTTCTTTGAAAAAAGAAAGTGTAAAGCCAGTTTGTTGCTTTTTTTCCCTCTTCTTTGATGTTAATGGTCCTGAATGACAAGGAATACTGAGACGGATGGATGGATATAAGTACACTTGGACACTAACAGGCTTTTTTCTATAGCTGAAAATAATGTGCCAAATGTTAAAGACTTTTTGAGAGACTCTAATATTTCTTCTCTATAAAGGAAGAGAAAGGAAGCAATAGAAGAAGAGAGGAAAATGTGAAAGGAGGGTGAGTCTGGAGACTGAGGATACCACCCGGACTTAAAAGAATTGAGTGTGGATTGGTAACAGGAAAAGATACATTTTAAAATACATTTCATTTGGAACTTTGTTGCAAGCCTAAACCCCTGAAAAGTGAAAGTGTGTTAAAGAAGCAAGAAATAACTTTGGATACTTGGAGGATTTTCGTTTTTGTGGACAGAGGATACTAAGCAGACTAAAGCTAACTGGGGACTGTTTCTAAAAAAAGGGGGGAGGAAATCCCTCTTAAAATGTCAATACCCATGGAAGAACCAAGAATGTTACTTAAACAACTTAAAGAAGAGCTACAATTGATAAAAATGGAGGTATGAAACAGGAAACGGAACAAGAAGGGAACAAAGAAGAGGAAGCCATTTTAAAGAATCAAATAACTGTTAAAAAGCAAAAAGGGAAAAGAGGGAAGAGAGTCAATAATTTAAGATTTGAAGCAATAATTTAAAAAAGTATAATTACAATACTACAAGGAAAAACCAAAAGACAGGATTTCAGAAGGGAGAATTAGTTAGAAAAGTGAATAGTGAGGTAAGAGAGGAAAAGGGGGGGCAGGAAAAAAGGAAGCTGTAAATGGAAACAAGACATACAGAAACAAGAGAAGTACACTAGGTTCAAAGAATTTATTCATCTTTTTGGGCACCGAGATAATGGCTAAATAAATTAATTAAATTAAAGGAAACTGCAAAGGTACATGAGATACAGGACTATATCAGAAATAGATAGAAGCTAGAAGTTTTAGAGGATTAATATGATGTGTATTTCCTTTTCTTTTTTAATGGTACTAAAATGAAAATATTTTATGGGAATGAATGAATAAGACAGATATGGTAATTAATGGTTGAATTGAATTGGAATGGGAATAACTAGTCTGGTTATAATTGCTATATACATTTATAATCTTTCTATTTTATACTGTTAAAAAGCGTAATAAATAAAAATGAATGTACCAAGCAGAAATTGATTGATAATAGAGATTTTATTAAATAGAGGTGTAATAGAAATAATAATGTTAAAGGAGAAATATAAATGTTAAACAATGATGGGTTAAAAAAGATGGGGTATTATCCTCTGAAGTAACAACTACAGGGTAAAATATGTTTTATAAGAAATACAAGATTGTAAACATGATAAATAAAAGTGTATTAATAATTGAATGAAAAATATGGGGGAGAGAACAAAGGAAAATACTATAAATTGTTATGATAAATGGGATAGAATACAAGAAGTGTGTAAACAATTGAAATTATATCTGTATGGAAAAGGGAAGGCTCGGACACACACTGTTCTCAAAAAAAGAATTTTTATGTTTTTGTTCATTTGTATTAATGTAATAATGGCTTGTTTATACTGTATATTTGTGGGCCGGGAATGGTTGTGGTATGACAATGCGAAATGTAGTAAGAAAAATCAATTTACAAATATGGAATATTTTGTATTTAATGATGATGGAGAAGATGAGACACAATCTATTGGCACACTATATACTATGTTTGTATTTTTGTCAAAAAATAATAAAAAATATTGTTAAAAAAAAGTTCTTCCAATTGAAATGATAGATCTTAAATGTTGGGCTGTGGGAATCTGAGAGCTGCAAATAGGGTGCTGGGAAAACTACCTGTGACTCATTAGCCATAGATTGCCCACCTCTTGTCTTAAAGTTTTCTGAAGACAAGGTCCATATTGAGATGCATAAATTAATGGTTGTATCAAGTGACCATCTTTAAACTTTTCTCTTAGAGTTTTCTTCCAATGTATGTATCATATGACTTTTGACAGGAGAATATATTAGATGCTATGTTTCATATGGTTTGTTAAATGCTTGTATGCTTATAGTATTAATGTTTCTCCATTGCATGTTGTAGGGATCACACCTCCTGTTATGACAGCTGAAGTACCTTCTGCTCCTCCTGCCTTTGATGTAAACAACGTGTCTGGCTATGAAGGCACTACAGTTGGGGATAGTAAGTTTGGTGTAGAACTGATGCAAATGATGACATCCACATGATAATATATTGAATACTAAAGTGGCACAAGGCTCTTGTGTTGATTTCATGGCAATTAAATTTGCTGCCTTAGGGGGAGTTACCATATTTATCTGAAAGGAAGATTTCCTGCCCCCCTCCCCAACAATTACATTGCAATTGCAATAGCACTTAGACATGTACACCGTTTCACTGTGCTTTGCAGGCCTTTCTGGTTTACAGAGTCATCATATTGCCCCCAACAGTCTGGGTTCTCATTTTACTAATCTCAAAAGGATGGAAGGCTGAGTCAACCTTGAGCCGGTTAGGATTGAACTGCTGGCTGTCGGCAGAGTTAGCCAGCAATACTGCATTCTAACTACTTTGCCACCATTGTTCTTGTTGTTTCATCTGCAAACAGCAGATCAACTTATATTTGTGGAGTGTGGCAATAGCGGCAGATGGAGGTGTAGAAAAAGAGTGAATGAGAAGGATGTGGAAACAAATAATGACAGTAACTGGCTGGAGCAGAGGGAGGAGAGGTTGCTCCCATTGCTTTGAGGGAAACACAGACAAGTTTGCTCATCCTGTCCTGCTCTTACTACCTGCAGTCGCTCTGGGTAGCGAGATTGGTGGCATATACCTTTAATAAATAATCTCAAAATGCAGGTGGAGAGAGTGAAAGTCTACCATGTAAAGCATCCCAGATTATGAAATTCTCCAGAGAGTGAGCGCCCTCAAATCAATCATATACAGCACTTCCATGAGAGGTATTCCCTTGCAGATTTTCATCCCCAACATGGGGGACATCGAGAGATCAGTCCTGTTGGTACAGGACTTAATATCTTAAGTGTACTGATTTACATAGTGGAGAGAACCACTGAACACAGTGTGACTTACAATGGAGGAGAAAGTCATAGGTTCCTCTTTTGCAAACAGAAGGACAAAAAATAGAGGTCTGTTTTCTCTACCCAAATGATCCATCGGCCAGCTGCCGACCATCACCTGTTGCTTGTATTTGGTAACAGTCTGTAAGGAAACAAATTACAGATTACACTGTAAAAAGATGCATCCTGAGCATAGCAGGATACTTACTGGAGAATAAGAACCTTGAATTTGGGACGACTTACAATAGGATAAGCAACTCTCACTGCTCCTTCGACCACAGACCATTGGCCACTGTTTAACCAGCAACCTCTTTTCTCATCTTTACTCCCTTCTTTTACAGCAGGGAAGTATTTCCCTCCTCCACCTGATTCGCTTCCTTGTCGGGAAAGTGAGCCAATGCCAGCTCAGACAAACTGGAAGTAAGATGGATCCTGTCCTTTTAAATCTTCTAAGAATCTATTTTAATTTTGCCTTTGCCTCAAACTAAGTGGTTATTTGCTGCTTATCTGGAGGAAGAGAAAAATGAAAGTGCAATAGATAACACAGGTAGCCCTTGACTTGCAACCACAATTGAGCCCAATATTTCTGTGGCTAAATGAGACAGTTGTTCAGTGAGTTTGGCCCCATTTTCTGACTTTTCTTGCCACAGTTGTTAAGTGAATCACTGCAGTGGTTAAGTTAGTGCCATGCTTGTTAAGTGAATCTGGCTTCCCCATTGACTTTGCTTGTCAGAAGCTCACAAAAGTTGATCGCATGATCTCAGGACGCTGCAACCATCATAAATATGATCCAGTTGCCAAACGTCCAAATTTTGACCATGTGACCCTGGGGATGCCACAATGGCGGTAAATATGAAACACGGTCATAAATCACTTTTTTTACATTGCCGTTGTAACTTCGAACAGTCACTAAATTAAAGGTCGCAAGTCAAGGACTACCTGTAAAGTGAAGTAGATCAAGCAGGAGATAAGAGCTGTGTGATGACCCGGGGCATGACACAAAAATAACCAAGTCACAAAAATAGAATAAAGTCCCCTTAATGCCTCCAACTTGGCCCCAATGTCCAATTATCCTCAGCTGGATATAAAACTCTTAAGGAAAACAGTTTACGGAGGGTGTAAATGCAGTCTGCACCCAAAGTAAAGTTAATTTGAAATAAAAACCCAACACAAACCACACTGAAGGAATTACTATGGCAGGCAAGGATGATTAATAGCAGACTTCTACCAGATAATGCAGCAACCACAGTTGGGAGGAATCCAAAACACAGATAAGCTCTGACAAGAATAATACACGCTTTGCTTCCAGAAACTTTGCCATGCACAGTTTATCCTTTTAAACAGACCTCCCAGCTGCAGCCCATAAAGGGGATCAGGGCCCCTTCCTCCCTGTAGACCACGCCACTCATGTTTCTCCCTTATCCATTCCCCCCTGCATGCCCTAGGATGAAGAGGGGATGGTCCTGGGTCTTCCTCTAAATGCCCATCCGGCCTGTGCCTTTCCCCAGTTTCCTCCACAACCACTGCAGCCACACTCCCACTCCCTGTCAGCTGTTCCATCTCTCCCTTGGAGTCAGACTCCAAATGAGGCATGCTGCTTCTGTTGAGGGAAGGTTATGTTTCTTATAAAACAGGGGTGTTAAACTCACAGGGCGCTTAGATCCGTGGGGCCACCTGGAAACAGCGAAGGATTGGCCCCCAGTGTTTCTGCCAGCAAAAACGAAGCTCGGGAGGGCCGAGCTCTGTTTTCACTGGCAGAGGGTTGCAGGAGGCCGTCCCAGCCGAAAATGAAGCTCAGGAGCCTGCTTTCACTGGCAGAGCGCTTGGGCCGCCCCCGGCATGAGTGACGTTAAGCTGGCCACACCCACCCCGGCCCCCTGAGGTCAAACACATCCCTGATGTGGTCCTCAATGAAATTGAGTTTGACACCCCTGATATAAAATATGGTTTCCTCAGCATCCACTAGGCCTATAGTTCATGTGGCTTTCATTTACTTGTTTCCAGCATCGCTGTTTTTTCCTCAAAGCTTTCTTTGAATGTAAAAATGATGGGTGGTTGCTTTGGGGAAGGGGGGAAACATGCACATTTGGCCAGAAGAAGAAAAAAAAACTAAAATACTAAAACCCAAAGTGAGAGAGAGCCGATGAGAATCCTAAGTCAATAGCAGCCTCTCCATTTTGTCACTTGATAAATGAGGCTCTGCTACCAAGTGTGCCCACCAGGGATTTTCATTTTGTGGGAGAATCCATAGATGCTCTAAAAATTCTGATCATGGCCAGCAATGCAAAAAGTAGCATGTCCCTGTCCTGGAGGATAATTTTGAAGCTAGCCCTGTGATTTATGCTCACTGTCTCCATTGTTTTTGCTTGCCACAGTATTCCTGCTATTTCGGAAGATGAAGCCAAAGAAGCTTTTATCGAGTATGCTGCAAGCAAATGTTGCTACAGCAAAGCTCCAGCCAGAGACTTGGTGTTCCAGGATCTCCTAGCACTGAATACCTACAGAGTAAGCAGAATGTAGCATTAGCATGTGTGCAGGGGTGGGATCCGACCAGTATAACTACCGGTTTGGTGATTTTATGTTTTGTGTGTGCATGCGTGCTTCACTCACATGTGCCTCACGTGCGCTGTGCACGTGTGTATATTGTCATCATCTAGCTGCCTGGACAGCTGAGCAGCGCTGCGCACGGGTGCGCAATGATTGAAAAGGCACTTTTTTCCTGCTTTTTCAACCGCAGCTGTGTCACGCAAAGCAGCTGCGGTTGAAAAAGCAGGAAATAAAGGTCAGGTAAGAGCCCAGGCGGGTAGGTGGGCCAAAAGAGCAGCATACATAGAACCGGTTCTATGTATGCTCTCTGTTTGCTGTTCTTCAGAGCAACCAGTTCTACAGAGGTGGCCAGAACCGGTAGAATCCCACCCCTGCATGTGTGTGCATGTAAGAAACTGTATATAAAGTCATGCACAGGTAGTCCTTGACTTAAAACCATTTGTTTAATGACCATTTGAAGTTACCTCAGCACAGAAAAAAGTGACGTATGACCATTTTTCTCATTTATGACCGTTGCAGCATCATATGATCAGAATTTGGAAATTTGGCAACTAGCATTTGTTCATGACTGTTGCAGTGTCCCGGGGTCTTGTAATCTCCTTTTGTGTCCTTCTGACAAGCAAAGTGTCAACTCAAAAATATATCTCTTGTCTTTTAGAGTTGTCAGCAGAAAGGGAGTGGGGGAGTAATCTATACCTTAGATAATTACTAGGCGGCCAATGCGCAAGATTATTACTGGAGAGCATGATTGATGGCTCTTGCCTATGGATGTGTCCCATTGGAGAATATACATCCAGGAAGTGGGGGAAGACCAGGGTCAAGGGTGAGATGAATGATGTGTCTCTGTGTCGGCTGCACCCAGGTCATGCTGACATGTTCACTCCTAATAAATGATTGTTTTAAACTCTGAGAGATGCAGCTAGAGACTCATGATTCGAATGTGAGTGTATTGTCGGAGCCCTGACACAAAGTCAATGACAAAGCCAGATTCACTTTACAACTGTGTTATCAACTTAACAACTGCAGTGATTCACTTAACATCTTGTGTCGATAAAGGCTATAAAATGGGACAAAACTCCCTTAAGAACAGTCTTGCTTAGCAACAAAAATTTGAGGACTACCTATATTATATTTGGACTATATGCTGCATAGACCTTGGTTAGAAATGTAGGTCACAAGCTTAAATAATTAAATAAGGAACAATTAGTACAAGAAGAGTGCTTTACATCTGTTGGTAAACTCATGACTTCAGCCCCAACTTTTTCCAATAAGATTGGAATATTTCTAATATATGCATGGGAAAGCTTTGAAGACCCATTGCCCATCACTTGTTCCGCAATAAGGCAAATTGATCTGTTTATGAAATTTTATGAAACTGAACCAAGAAGCCCCCCACCCATGTTCTTGATTTTATTACATGCAGTTTTTTTGCAAATGTTTATATTGTGTCTATTGATCTGAACATGTTCAGAAAGATTTGCAGTTTTCTGGCTTTTGTCAAGAGTGTAAGGCAATTCACACTGAATATTTAAAAGTACAATAACATCAGCAGTTCGTACAAAACAATATGCAATTTCAGGATAAAATGGCTTAAGAAAGGGCATGTAGAAAATATGGGAAGTATATAGGTTTCCCTATTTCAAGGTGCCAGGGGTTTTCAATAGTGTACCTGAAGTGAATGCAACTGGAGAATAATTAAATCAGGAGCTATAACAGAGTAGATTCTTTCTCCAGTTACTATTCACCTTATTGAGAACAGCATGGCAGACTAATATCCAGGGAGGATTACAATATTTACAATATACAATTTGTGTATATTCAGCCAAGAGGTAGTAATTGATGAGAAGTTTCATTTTCCACAAATGTATTCAGTGGTCTTAGACAAGGCCATTCTTAAACTTCCATCTTCTGATCTGAATCCAAGGTGTGACAAAACATAGGCAAGTGACAAAACATAGTGCAAACACTATGTCATATTGCACATTTTTGTCATTTTGGCATCATGGAGAGAAATGGACACCTATCTGTAACCCTGGGAGAATAATGCTTACTATAGTGATGACTAAAAAAACCTGGAGGAATGGGGAGAATGTTAAGTAGACTGTTACTTCTGTTCAGATATGGTTTGTGTTTCTTTTGTGGCTTGCTGCTTTTTTCCTTTTTTTCCTCCTTGTTCCTTTCCTTACCCATTTACTTTTTTTCAATAAAATATCAGTGGCGAAGAAAGAATCTTCCAACAAGGAAATAAGTGATTGGAAAGAGAATAGAAATTGGAAGCTTGATAATTCACTGTGGGGACACAAGCACATAACATACAATGTCCAATTGGACTGAGAAAGTTATCTGTTGCTCAGTGTCTTATGTGCAGAATTGTATGTTTAAGAGACGGGAAGGAAAGAGGAACAGAAACTTCATAAAATCAGTTGACTTGCTGGCACTTCGTAACTTGAGCTCAAGTTTGGATAAATTTTACTTATGACTTTATAATATAGAACATAGCTTTCATTTTGCGGATCCTGATTGGTGGCTTGAATTGAAGTCAGTGGATATGGGCCACATTCACCCTAAATCATAACAATAACAACAACAATAACAAGTCATAATTCTAGACAATCTTCCTTGTCAGCAACTGCCATAATTAATATTATATTGTGCTAAAATGCTTGGAAATTCCTGGAAGTTTGGCATCTAGACAAATCAACCATCAATAGACACATTGAGATCAATTCCCTTTACATACTATGTTAAAGACACAATCACAAGTCAGGGAAGGAAACAAACAGCCTAGAACACCTCTCCAAGTCCAGATGAAGAGGAAATTGCACTAGGAAAACACAGAAGAAACAATACTCTAGCTGGCAGGGCAAACTCCTACCCGTGTTTCCCTGAAAATAAGACTGGGTCTTATTTTCTTTTGGGCCCCAAAATAAGCACTAGGGCTTATTTTTTGGGAGGGGTGTGTGTCATTATTTTTCCATGTACAGAAGACCTACTTCTGCTTGTTTGTGGCAGGGCAGGAGGCTGCACGGTGTGATAATGCCGCCGTGAGGCAGGGGAGAATGGAGTTGCCTACATGCCCTGACACCTGCCTCACCTTGTGGCTGCAGCACCAGTGTGCCACTCAACGTTTTGCTCCATTGCAGCTGTGAGCAAGCAGAAGTAGGCTGGTGGCCATGTGGGCTCCTGCTGCACATTGCTACCAGTGCTGCCACTGCAAGGCAGGTGTTGGGGCATGGATGGCCTGGCTGTGGGGGCCCTGAGGAAGTCAGCGTGGGGCACATGGGCAGCTACACCACACCCTCATCTCACCTTGTGGTTGTGGTACTGCGAGCAACTAGACAGAATGGGTGGCTGGCCAGCTGTGGAGCCTCTTAAATAGGACTTATTTTGGGGATAAGTCTTGTATTAGGTACATCGACTACTGTAACGCTCTCTATTTAGGACTGCTCTTGCATACCACCCGGAGGCTCCAGCTGGTGCAGAATGCGGCCACGCGGGTAGTGTTGGGAGCTTCCCGGTACTCCCATATTACACCCCACCTGTGCGACCTGCATTGGCTACCAGTTGTCTTCCGGGTGAGATTCAAGGTTCTTGTGTTAACATTCAAAGTCCTACAAGGCATGGGTCCAGGGTATTTATGAGAACGACTCCTGCCAGCATCAAATACCAATGGCCCTGTGCGAAGACAGGGGGCTCTCGGGTGCCGTCGGCGACTCAATGTCGTTTGGTGGCGACCCGGGGGAGGGCCTATTCTGTGGCAGCTCCCACTTTGTGGAATCAGCTTCCGCCAGAGCTCCAGTTGGCCCCCGATCTCCGCACCTTCCGCCACGATTTAAAGACCTGGTTATTTGCGCAGTCCAGGCTGTGCTGACCTCCTGGGGGGGAGGGGTGGATGGTTGTTTTAACTTTGGGGGTTTTAAAGTTTTATATTTGACTTGTTTTCGTTTAATCTGGTTTTAGGTAATTATTTATAGTTATCCTTTTGGAGAGGGAGCGGCATAGAAGTCAAATTAAATAAATAAATAAATAAAAACATGCTAGGGTTTATTTTTGGGATATGGCTTATTTTCGGGAAAACATGATATATATAAACAAACAGCAAAACCTACCCTCCCTTACATTGATAATATTACCTAGCCTTGTAATGAAATGTGGGAACTCACAAAGCCCCAAGAAACCAGCATCAGTAGCTTCCAATATCCTAGTTATGTGGACTAAGCAGAATAAAACTTTAGTTAAAGCAATCTTAACTGGCAGTTTCGATCATTTGATAAGTTGTTTCTTTATTATACACTGTATAAAGATATTGGTCTTCTCTGCACTCCATGGCTGTCTTTGATAAGAGATTTCTGTTAACCTGCTACTTTTTGAGACTAAGCTATAGTTTTTATATTTATTTATATTTATAATTTTTTAAATATTTATTTACATTTTGTATTTATTGAATTTTTTTAGTATTACTTGGAGACTTTCACTGAATCAAGGTCTTCATTATGGAAAACCATACCATATAGAGGTAAGTGTTGCTATGCTATAGTAGAACTTTGATTTTGCTTCTCCAATATATTGTACATTTGTCTTCAAATTTGTATTCCTCCTGGTGGTTATTGGGGAAGTCATAGGGATGACACTGGATTGTATTAACCTTCATATGGGATTCAGATTTCATACTGGAGACATTTTGCTTGCCCATCATCAATTTTCATTGTGTCATGCCACATTCAATTTTGTTCTAATATTCAGACCTATTTATACATTCTTCTTTTAGTAGGAGCAATGTGGGCAGCAGAGACATGCTTCACCCTATAAGTTATAAGTGTGAGGATAGTTTCTGTATCTATGGAGTCTTCTGTATTCCAGAGCCTTATGCTTCATTTAGTACACTGGGAAACCATGTCTATAAAAGAGTCTTTTACCTCAGTTTGAGGAGGATATGAGGATAACAAAATCATAGGATGAAGCTAGTATACTTGTCCTCACTTTCAACTTTAGTAGTTAACTTTTGCCAAGAGAAAGGATGATGGATGTGGCTTTACAGCACCAGTTCAGCATTAATGTGAGTTTAGAAAATTAATGATCTATTTACATCACTACAAGAATTTATTAATTTGGACACGGTAATGCATTTTGTGATTTATGCAGCAAAATAGCTGCTTAAGAATTCCACTAGTATAATGAACTGTATAATTTGTTGAGTTCCTTGGAAGGGAGCTTTTTTTTAATACTTAAATGTTAACTCACTTATATAGGTAGGATGAAATATATGAACTGCATGACATTCAGGTTTGATCTGCTTTCTGAGAAAAATGGACTTCTTTTTGCTATTATTACTATTTTATATCCTTTCAGCCATAGGGAACTATTCTAAGAAAATAAACACAGTGTAAAAGGTGAGAATTTCAACTCTCAGAATTCTCTAACCAACATGATAAGTTTGGGAGTTGAAGTCCACAAATGGAGAGGGTCCAGGTTAAAAATGCAGTTATCTGGTTACCTAGTTGGGTAATGAAATATTTAAAAGCAAATAACCAAGCTCAGAGAGCACTAAGGATTCCACAGTTATCCCTGAGTTACATATATTCCCTTTCATTGAAATTAAATATGTATGACCCAACCTATGCTGCTGAAATGTTCGTGCACAAGATACAATATTATGACATTGTCCAATCATCCTTGCCTTCGATCAGGAGAACCTGTTGATTCTGCTATGTATGGTGCAGCTCCTTCTCCCTGGGACATGAGAGTAGAAGTTCCTGAAATATTTAAAGACAACATCGTAAGAATTAAAGTGCCTCACACATCAATAGTAAAGGTACAGAAAGCAAAATAGGATAAAGTTCTAGTTGCCAAGACCTACCTACCTACCTACTTCCTTCCTTCCTTCCTTCCTTCCTTCCTTCCTTCCTTCCTTCCTTCCTTCCTTCCTTCCTTCCTTCCTTCCTTCCTTTTCAGTACAACTCTGTGCTTTACATTATTTATTCATTGAGAATATATAAACTGCATTGCATTATGTAGAGCTTGGTTTGGGAGGTGCATATGTGCACAGAGTTGCAGCCTTAATTCTCAGTCTTCTGCTGCTTCTCTGGAAGGTCAATAGCAATCGCCGACTTTGCAGTCTAGTTCAGACTTCTATCACTGTGGAACATTAATGGAGATTTCTTTGGGGTGGACTGAAGAAAATAATTGGAGCATCTCTAAGCAAGCCTGTCCACCTTTCCTATGAGGAGCCTGGGATTTGTTTTGGGAGTACTGATGGTGCTTTAATAGCCATTTTGCTTCAATGGCCAGCCCATTTTCTTTTTATCTTACAAAAGAGGCAGGGGGTTAAAGTCATCCAAGTTCTGCATTCAGACATGCTTCATATTAAACAAATCCCGAGGGGAGAGATGTAGTAGACATGCTGTTCATGGGAGATGCCAGTAGGCAGAGGTGGACATGTTTGAGGTTTAAACACAAGCTTAGATAACTACAATGTACAAACTGCCTTGTTTTCTCCTCACTGTTAGATTGTGATAAGTAGTTAGGTTGTTAGATTGATCCTCATCCGGATAGAATATGTGGCAGGAAGATGGACCACTGATGACTTAAGCAATTAAACCAACTGGGATTGGATTTTGAAGAATATTTTCTGGGAAAGCAAGTCTATTATCTTGCATATATAACTGGGTAATATTTTATTTATACAATTCTTAATATTTGGAATTTTTTGCTATTAAAAAAAAACCAAAAAGCACAGTAGAAAAATCCTAAAAAAACCCTTGGGAAATTGAGGATGATTGTTATGAGATCCATTTAACTAAATGATTATGTATACATTTAGAATATTAAAAAACTAAATTTAGTACACCATTTCTTTTATTTGCTGGTGCAGACCTTTCCCCCCCCCCACAAAAAGAACTGTTGCTGTAGTTATAAGAATCATACATTTCTTTAACTATGAAGCAATTATTACCAGCTCTGGTTTTTATTTTTATTTTATTTTGTTGTTGTGGAAAGGATTTTCAAGAGGAAACTGTGGAGTATGGACAGAGCATTGAAGAGGGACAGTGCTATTTAGAAGTTCTATATGTGTGTGTGCGTGCACTCGCGCGCATACACACAGTTGAAAATTGTGCAGAATTTATAAGTTAAGTGTGAAGTGAAGGAGGTTTAGGAAGACCATTGCAGTATGAGAATAAGGTAACTTTGGCGGAGAGGTTGGGAACACCCTGGGCAAAGTGAAAAAGAAAAATATCTTTCCAGTCCTGATGAATCATTTTACATTTCTTGTCAAAATTGAGCCAGTCGCAGTAAAAGTGAAAGGCTGCCTTTTAAACCTCTTTTTATTTGAAGGGATGTCCGATATGTGGCTGTTCTGGCAGACGACCCTGCACCCAGTGCCATTGCCTCACAAGGGTATGTACGTCTAAGTCTGTCTTGCTTCATGTGGAAAGAGTTTGTCCCCCTAAGATTTTTTTTTAAAAAAAACAAAAGATAAAAAAGTTGACATCCTGGGAGCAGTTTGCATTGATATAAATGATAAAAAGCTAGCAGTAGTGCTAGCTTGGTTGAAAAGCCTGCTTGCTAGAAGGAAGTCTTATTGGGTCTCTGATGGGTCATTCATGCAGCCCTACTTACCATTATTTGAGGATGTGCCCTCCCAAACAAAGCCTCCATTTCACTGATAATCTCCCGGGGAAGCAGACTGAAGCCTGTTCAAGGCATTCCAGCACAGAGAGAGGAGTGTTTTTTTACAGGAAATGGGAGAAGCTCTCCCACTTGGAGAGTCGATGGTGCGTGGAGGAGGTTCAAGATGAGCTGGTTAGGGTAAACATCTGCTTTATTACAACTGGCCCAGGAGTTCTATCCCCTTTGTACAGTGCTGTTTTGATTGTAAGAGAGATCACAAACCCAGCTTCCATACTGGTTGCCCTGGAAACTGCGAGCCTCTGAAATTGTAATTGAAATGACTGGGGTCTTATATTTCTATAGAGCATTGGGCAAGGAATTCCTAGTGACTTCCTTCTGTGCCCCTCTTTTTAGAAAAGAACATTCTACCATAGAATGAAACCTGGCACAGAAATAGCGTAGAACCACATTTTGCCTCTCCTTCTCTTTGAGAGGATGGGAACTGTGATTTGCTGTAATTTGACACAGGGATCAAAATGTTTCTCAAACTCCTGTATTGACTACCTAGTGCTCAGTAATAGGTTGATTGGTCAGCCAGCCATTTTGAGAAACAAGGTGAATGAACTCAGGAGCACTCCACAGTTGGATGTGTTTTTCACACACTCAGCAAACGCCTTTCTTGAACTCTATCTGCAAGAAGACTTAGCAGCAGCTTTATCTCAGCTGCACAAATCCAGATGTCCATTCTTTTGCAGTTAAGACGTTCTTTTTTAAATTTTTACCTTTGGGAAAATTCTTCAGAGGCAAGTGGATTTTCTGAAGATGTGAAACTTCTTCAGCTCTGACTGTTAATGGAAGGATTTATACCCCTTGCAGAGAGCTGAACATATGTTAGTTAGTTAGTTAGTTTACAAACACCATCTTCAGTGCACATCATGACCATGAAAATAAACACAAACACATGTCCTTCACCCTCCACACATTGAACTGAAAACCCCCAACACCACACCAACACTGCACTATGCAGCAGAATTCAAAAGAGCTACTGCCCTGGGATAGAAGCTGTTTTTCAGCCTATTTGTCCTTGTTTTTATTATTCTGTACCATCTGCCAGATGGTAATAGTTCAAAAAAAGGGTGCTCAGGATGAGTTGGATCTTTGAGAATGTTTGAACTTTCTTAAGGCAGCGGGAGCTATAAAGCTCTTCCAAAGAGGGGAGAGGGCAACCAATGATCTTCTGGGCAATAATGTTAACCCTTTGGAGTGCTTTCCTATCTGCCACTGTGCAATTGGCAAACCATACAGAGGTGCAATAAGTTAAGATACTCTCTTTTAGTGAGTTGTTAAGACCACCTGGAGGTTTATCACTGTCATCAGGGTCACCTGAGTGGTGCAAACAATGTGGAGCCTTCTTGGAACTGTTGAAAAGACTGTTGTAGACCGGAGATAGATGATGTCTTATCCATCCCCTTCTGTTGAGAGAGGGCTGTTCAGTTTTGACATAGATGGCCTCTTTGACCCTTCTTTCTAAAAGAATGCAAATGATTAGCTGTCTTCAAGGAGTATAAATCCTTCCATTCCCCACCATCCAGTCAGAGCAGAAGAAGCTTCTTGGTTGAGAAGCAAAACATCTTCAAAGAAAAACCAGAAAGTCCAGTGGCCTCTTGAAAAAAGCATCTTTGGGACAATTATGACCTCGATGACTGAGAATCTCCATAGACACTTTGGGGAAAATGTCTCAGTTGACTGCCTGGATTTTACAAAGACCATCACATCATATACTCTATATAGGAATAAGGATCTGCCGTGCAATGTTATACAGCGACACTTCTGGTTCCATTGTAAGCAATGATGCATGTTGTGTGCCTCCTGAAGACACAGAGGAGCTATTAAACAATGGTTGCCACTATTGTCAATAGCACCTGGCTGCACACTATGCTAAACAGCTTTCAGTGTGAATTTATTTACAGAAAGAATGATGACTGTGATGGTTGGGCCGTCTCCTCATTACCGGCAGCTCAGACTATCTTATTTATCATTCTATCAACCATCAAGAGTAGAACTTTGCAAAGTGATGACAGTTTCCATGGAAGTAAGAATTTTTTAGAGGGAAGGAATTTCATAATGAGGCATCTTCCTAGTCACTTTCACAATCCTACCCAATCTTAAAGCCACTCAATATAGAGTGTTTTTTTTAAGAGGAGCACAAAGGTCTGCTTTTGACTAATGAAAAAAATTGTTGGTGGAAATTCAGTTAATTTGATGCTCTTTCATTTGATGTTATGTGTCAACAGAGGCAATGTTGGGTCTGTAATGGAACAGGATCCCAGTTCACTAATCAGAGGTGTTCTTCTTGTTCTGGAACGGGAACAATGATGTGCGTGAGTTAGTGTACTACTTTTTTATTTGCACTCTAGGCTTGAATGTGAGTAAATAATGTAATAATGTAATAATGGATTGTCCTACATGATGCCAAACCTTTAAGCTAGACTGAGATGAGGAAACCAAGGTCATGATGCTAATTCTACTTTTATTATAAGGTTACAGCAATAAAATCATATACCTCCCCCTTCCCTCCCTTAATTTTTGCGAGAACTGCAAGGGTCCTATCTAAGTCAGCTAAGATGCTTCTTCAAATGACGTTTCTGCTCTGGACTCAGATTAGTTTTATCTGATATTGGTTGTGGCTTTTCCTCCTATTCCTCAAGTTACTTTTTGACCCACATGCGTGTGTTCAAATATTGGAATAACATTTAAACGGAGCTGTGGTGGTGCAGTGATTAGAATGCGGTATTGCAGACTGACTCTGCCCACAGCCAGGATTTTGGCTCAAGTTTGACTCAGGCTTTTATCCTTCTGAGGTCGGTAAAATGAGGACCAAGATTGTTGTGGGCAATGTGCTGAATTTGTCAACCACTCAGAGTGCTATAAAACACTACAGTGCTATTGCTATTGCTGCATCATCATCATTCTGGTCATTGTTGGTGGTGCAGGCTGTTAAATGCCTATCACTTAATTCCAGCTGCCTGCAATTACTGCAGGCTCGAATCCCACCAGGCTCAAGGTTGACTCAGCCTTCCATCCTCTCGGGGTAGGTAAATTGAGGACCCAAGATTGTTGGGGGCAATAAGCTGACTTTGTAAAAATGCCGCTTAGTAATAAGCAGGCATATACAACGGAATGAAGGCTATTGCTGAGTGCATTGGGTTGCGCTCCAAAAATTGTAAGCCGCCCTGAGTCCCCGGAGAAGGGCGGCATATAAATATGAATAAAATAAAATAAAATAAAAATAAATTGTTTATCCACATTGTTTATCTTCTGCATGTTTCCCACCAATACGATCTTGAGCTTTCGTTTACCAGCTGGGCCTGCAATACTTGCTGATGTTGTGGATCTATTTTGTTTTAAGTCTCTTTTGTGGACATAAAACTAGGTGGATTTCCTACCTATACATACTGACTACTATTGCTATGTGAGGCCATATATTACTTCAGTTTGTTTAGCTGCTTCATCCCCAATCACTGAAGCAATCTGCTTTGGAGTGATGCCTCATTGAAAAATAAGACACCTGATGCTGGCTCCAATTGAAAGCCCTGAAGTGGGCCACTTCACCTTGCTACTTTGCAGCATAGCTGTCTTCTGTGCATGTGATGTTGGGAACATATTGTCTAGAACAGGGGTATCAAACATGATTTCATTGAGGGCCGCATCAGGGTTGTGTTTGATCTTGGGGCCTGGGGTGGGCATGGCCGGAAAGCCCTAGCCAGCTCAACATCACTCAAGGCGCTGTTTTTGGCCACGACGGCCTCCTGCAGCCCTCTGTCAGGAAAAACGGAGCCCAGGGGAGCTGTGCGTGGTCCACCTGGGCTCTGTTTTCAGCCACAACAGCCTCCTGCAGCCCTCTGCCAGTGAAAAGGGAGCTCAGGGAGGTCTGCTTTCTCTGGCAGAGGCACCACGGGCCAGTTCTTCACTGTTTCCAGGGTCGCCCCAAGGATCAGATCTAAGCACCCCGTGGGCCAGATCTGACTCATGGGCCTTGAGTTTGACACCCCTGGTCTACAAGGAACTGTATTGGAAAGGCCTCATTCAAAGTAACAGGTCCCTATGAGGCTTTGTATGGATCTCCTGAGTAAGTATGCGTGCAAAATAGGTTATTTATCTGTCACATCATCATGTGGACTGGAAACAATGGACAAGGAGGTTCCTGGTTTCAGATCTCACTCTTAATTTGAACTTACTAAAATTGTCTAATAGACTTTAGGTGCAACATAAAGAGGAAGCATAATTTTGAATGTCCTTAGAGAAATGAGAACACATTAAGGAAACAGCATACGAAGGTGCAATAGAAATGCTAATGTTACTTTTGTTGAAAGACCCAGAATCCTGAGCTAATTGAAATGTAGCTTGAAAAGCAGCCCTCATTTTGGTATGCAGCTGTCTGAGAAACCAGAAAGAGAAAAATAAGTCTCTTTTGTTCTGCTCTGCATTTCAAAGAAATATTTAGTGGCTTTCAGAAGCTACATCAGCATGGAAATTGAATACATCTCTGGTGAATCAAGAAGACATCCTTGCTTGGATTGTGTGTCTCCTTCAGTTCTGTTTGGGCCTTATAAACAAGTATGGAAGTGACCATGTGAGCTATGACGAGGAGCCCCACTTGTTCTTTAAAGTTGCACTGGAGTTGTCAACGTAGAGCTGGTTTCTATGAATATAATGCAATTTTCTATAGCCAGGAGTCCTTGAATGTACTGTAGATTTGTCCAGTATGAAGGTTTTGATTGATACCTGTGATGGTATACAGTATCAGCCACCCTCAAAATCTGCTAATTTCTGAGTTTCCCAGTTGGTAACAATGATAGCAGTCAGAAATACCTGTCTGGAATGAGTCAGTATTTAGTTTATCCTAACTAAAAAGTTTTATTCTAACACCTACCAGATCCAGCAGATGGTGCCATTACCCAGCAGAAAAGCTGAACAAAAAAAGGAAGCTGTATTTATTTATTTATTCTTGAATTCCTATAGATAATTTTATCCCATAAAGGAAGAAATTGCTATTATTTTTAATATTTAAGCCATTGGAAAAAAGAAGTAAGAAGGAACTTAGATACTTGTGAAATTATACCTTGGACATTTAAAACTTTTCTTTTGCCAATTCTGTTTATTTTTCCTGTATTTTGGAGACAGTACATAGACTGTCGTATTTTTGCATTATGTTATTACAGGCAATTTTTTCACTTGTCTATCATTCATTTGAGAAACCCAAAGACTTCTAGGCTTCTTGATTCATAAATAAAACTTCATATCAACCCATTTTATTCCATGTAGCTGCTGGAATTCATTGTTAATTAGTTTGTTGCTAGAATAGATGAAGAAATATATTACTTTTATCATTATTGTACTTTTGATCCACCCAGATTACCAGAGTTCTCAGGATACATTAGAAAGTTATAAAAATATTAAATACATAAATAATATGAAACATTAAATAGTACAGGAAATGTATAATACAAATCACTATCCCATATTAATGTTGGTAGGTGCTTAACATCAAAAACTCAGAGAAAATGTACTTTGAAGAGAAGAAAATAATCAGGAACCTTCAAGTACAAAGACTGGTCTCTCTTCCAAGGAGTATTGACCAGAAAATCGATGTAAGGCACTAATGTGGTATGATGGTTTAATTGTCAGGCTTCAATTAAGAGATCCAGGTTGAAGTTTGCACTTACAACTCTCTGGATAACTTTGGACTACAGGTAATCATTGACTTACAACAGTTCATTTAGTGACTGTTTTAAGTTACAGCGGCACTGAAAAAAGTGACTTATGACCGTTTTTCTTACTTATAACCGTTGTAACATCTACGTGGCCACATGATCAAAATTCAGACATTTGGCAACTGAGTTACATTTATTTAGCGTCCCAGGGTCATCTGATCACCTTTGAGACCTTCTGACAAACAAAATCAATGGGGAAGCCCGGTTCACTTAATTGTGTTACTAACTTAGCAACTGCAGTGATTCACTTAACTGCTAAGTGGTTCACTTAACAACTGTGGCAAGACCGGTCATAAAATGGGGCAAAATTAACAACTGTTTCGCTTAGCAACAGATATTTTGGGCTCAGTTGAGGTTGTAAGTTGAGGACTACCTGTATTCTCTCTTAGTTTGTAGTGAACATATAATGAGTTGACACACACATGAATGACCCTTGAATTCCCAGAGGAAAGTACATAAAAAGAAACAGTCTTTTAGCAAAATTTACTCTGGTGACTTTCTTGGCAAGACTACAGAAGGCCCCAGAGGAAAGGTAAGAATTAAATGTAACGATTGATGCAATCAATAATGTCCCTTTGTCCCATCCACACATGCTTGCACGTTCCACATGTACATTTCAGCAACCCAGTCTGTCCAGAGATCATCTTCCTTATTAGGAAAATGACTTCAGAAATTCAGTGAAAGTCTTGAGATGCAGAAGATTCACTAGCCATCTTACAGCTTTAGACCTTTCACAGGTTGTACAGCCCAAGCTCAATGCATCCTGGCTTTTGCCAAATGGTGTCATTTATTGAGTCGTTTTGACCTAGTTCCATGTAGAATATTAATTGTAGGCCACCTGAGAGAACAGTATCCTGAGGAAAACATCCTGAAATTGAACAGGCATATCCTTTTGCTGCTATTTGTGGTGCATTTTTTAAAAAATTTAGATGCAAAACAATTTGCGTTCCTCACAAGAATTCTGTACAGGGTTCTTTCTGCCTCTTTAAAAGCAGCCTTTTTGGTCCAGTGGCTCCTCTTAGAATCTAGAAATTAAGGGGAAAAAATCCCTGAAATTGGCAGGGAGAGATGGAAAGAGAAATTAACTTCATCTAGTGGCTTAGTTAAGTAACTTACTATAGAAGAAGATGGGATGAAGCTACATCAAAAAGAAATAAAGTGACATTTCTTTAAGGAAGTGCTAGTGGGTTTTAAGCCAAGGTGTTAAGAACTTAAAAGGTTCATTCTTGTTAGATTTCTCCAGCCTAACTGCTGCATGGATCGTGCTGTTATTTCCACTCTCTGAAAATGTCTTCTTGTCTCATTTCCTTCGTAGGTGCAATACCTGTTCTGGCCTGGGGACAATTGCTTGTACAGACTGTGGAGGAACAGGAAAGTTGCTGACATACATTGAGCTGCAAGTTGAATGGCAAGTTCTGCCAGCTTATAGACTGAAGAACAGCCTTTCTCATTCCAGCCTTTTGTTTCTCACAGAGGCCCAAAGATTTCTTAGGAGATAGAGACATAACAGTCTCCTGCAGTTCTCCCTGTCCCTCTTCGTCGCATATTTGAATCCACACTGTTCCCAGCCCTGAAGTAACATGGAGGCATCAAGTCTTGGTATTTTTTGATAGACCTGTCCTGAAAGAATTTTTAATCCACTTTCTTTCAGAGACATCCAATTTACAAGCCATATTTATGCAGTGAGTTGGTTGCTGGGTTATTTATTGGCTTGGTTGCTCGGTTATTTATTTACAGTTTACAAAGAGAAGAAAAAGGGAGAAATACATAGGAATTACAAATTATAGGCATGATTTAGAAATGTTTCTAAAGCAAAATGAAGTAAAATTAAAAGAAAGGGGAAAAAACATTCCATTGGAAGAAACATCTCACTTTTATTCTTACTGTATATGTCAATTAGGATAAAAAATATTGTAGGTTTTACCATTTTCAAAACTCTTACATTGAACTATTACTAAAATCAAGCAACATTGTGAAATATTTTAGATTTCAATCTCTGTCTCTCTCGATATAGATATAGATATATCATAAGTAATCATAGTTAGAGTTAACCTTTACTCTCAGTGGGCCCAAGTCTTGAATGCGACAGCAAGCTGTGTATAAAATTGTACTCCATGAACAATATCTAAGTTAGATTAAAACATAAGGCTTGTTTCTCATGTGTGAAGTTATTTGGGCTGTTGATGAATACTCCCATAATTTAAGTTGGCATTCCTCTAAGGAAGCATTTCAGTGTGACCATTTGGAATTTTGTGGAGCCTGTACAAATGGGAGATCTCCAATTCATGTCAAAAACCAAAACAGTTATAATAGTTAAATCTTGAAAATTGGACTTCAATCTTTTGTTGCTTAACTTGGCAGTAATAGATTAGATTAAGGCATTGGCCTGTATTTCAGAGCCACCATTAATCATCCTTTTAGAAGCAATGCTGGGGTTTCACTTCATTTTATCTCTTTCACATAATACAACATAATCATGTGGCTGCCTCATTGTTGATCTATATTAGAAGCAATTGACCTTATTCTTCCCAACACAGTTTTTCTGAATCTGATTTGCTGTGAAAATAGAGCATGCACTTTGTAAACAGTGTTGTTTGCCTTCACAGGAAAAATAATATATTTGAATATTTGGTGGATGAAAGAACTGGGTTTCCTACTGAACTCTTCAAAGCAGTTAAAGGGAAGAAGCTATTTGTGGATGAGCAATACTTGGTAATGAAATACTTATGGTAGAAGCACAGGGCTTACCCCATGGCAGGATTGAAAAAAAGCAATTTGAATGCATGTATTTACACACTTATGCATGCGTGAATGTATATATGTGCATGTTACACAAACACTCAGAGCAACTTATAACAATTAAAAATAGCACAATATAAATATAAGTAGTCCTTGATTATGACTGGTTGCTTAGAAACTATTCAAAGTTATAATGGATCCCTCCCAAAAGGTACCTATGTACCAGTTCCAAAATTCTGAAGGCCCCCTCCAATCACGTGACTGCATTTCAGGCAGACAGCAATTGGCTCACATTTATAACTTGTTTACAATTTCTGACAGTTACATAACCATAATTTACAAAAAAAAATGCTGAAAATTGGCATTTACTTCAGGGTTGTTTTTTTTTTTTTCAAAATGCCCCATAGCAAAGTTAAGTTGTTTGCTTAGCAACTACTGCATTTGCTTAATGACTGCTGAAAAAAAGGGTCATAAAATGGGTAGTGTGGAATAAAAGAGCATGGACTGTAAACGTTTGTTGTACTTGCCTGGCTATAGTCCATACAGAAACTGTTTCAGCGCTGTATCTAGCTCTACTTTCAGCATTCAGTTATGTTTCTGTTAGTGAATGGTGTGGTGGCTTAGAGGTAGAACTCTCACCTCACAATTAGGAGGCTGTGAGTTCGATCCTAGATAGAGGCAGATATTTCTGTCTTTGGGCACGATGAGAATATATCTGCTAAATATAACTCTGCATTGGCAACAGGAAGAGCATCTGGCCAGTAAACACTCAGCTCCATTCAGTTGCCCAGACTCTACCCTGCAAGAGATTATGGAGTCATTAAAAGAAGATGATGAGTTATGTTTCTGTTAGTGTAGGGCAATAACATTACTCATCCCTTCTTTTTATTATTCTAAAGTTTTGTATCTCCTAAAAATGTTGTTTTCCTAGGTTCATCCAGTGATAAGTTTCCCTGTCAGTGCTGTTAATCAGGCTTCCCGAAATGCCATTGAACAACATCAAGCTCAGTTTGGATCCACTGCACGGATAGTGAGACAGGTGAGAGCAACAGAGATTGGCAAAGCATTTTTTGTAGTAGTGATGATCCACCACAGTACTGTGGATTAACTGATTTATACTCCCTTCTGATAAGGAATGTAAAGAAAAGGGAAATATGTGACGGTGGCAAATATCTGTAGCTCGGCTGTAGGATGAGGGTGGAGGTTCGTTCTCCCAGCATGTGGAGAAGCCACATTCAGAAACCAACTCACAGGCTCGGAGAATGAACCTCCACCCTCAAAGGGAAATATCTCTGGGCATGGAGCAATTCCTTCTCACAGGAGGCCATAGTAAAATCTTTTTATGTGTGTTATTAATTTGTTGCTCTTGTGTCGCTGAGCAAATTGTGCATGATGTAAGGGTACATCTATACCCCAAATATATGGTTCTCAGGTCTCCTGTCAAAGCTGCATGCAAATTAAAACTTAAGGAAATAGAATTAAAAATTTACCAACTGTATTAAACTAAAATTAATTATTTAATTTTTATAATTTAAATTTATCCGGCTGCCTTTTAAAATGCAGCTTGTGGCCTATTATTCAAAGAGCTGATATAGTCTCAACTCCAAAACTTATTACTAGGGATTCTTCTAGTTCCTACAACCTATTCTTGTTTTCCAATTCCATTTTGTGTTTCATGTTAGATTCATATCAATTAGGGATGGAGACAACTCTAGGACTGTGAAGCTTCTGCATATTCTTTTTAAGGATAAAACATATATGATTATGGGCAGAGGAGCTGGGTTGGGTGAGGGGCATAAGCATTTGTCACCTTGTCATTTCTATCATTTCAAAACAAAGTTGACAGGAATCAAGGGGTACAAGAGGTAGAAAGATTTTGACCTACATTGCAACTTTAATATATTGTCCAAAATGCTTATTTACTGGAATTATAAATCTAGGACCACTGTTTCTACTGCAAGTGAGCCACAAATTTCAGTGTTACTCTTCTTGTGAAGGCAAAAAACCTAGATTGCAATGAACACCTCTAGCAGTTTCTTGTTCTTTGCTTGTATTAATGTCTCTGTCAAAAGGAAGATTCAGTGCCAAGACTTCCTTTTTAATATACTTTGGTACTATTTCCCGTGTAGCCACATCTCAAAGCAATTTACACTTTAATAACATGATTAAAAACTAATCCATATATCTTAAAAAAATATACAACATATTCATTATGCTGGAGTGGGAAAGAAAGCAAAAAAGATGCAGAAAAAGCTTAAATTACAGGAAATAGTCTTTATGGACACCCTAATGGATGTACTAGGAAGTACAGAGAGTCCAGAGATCTAGTCTTCTACATAAAATAAATGTTTTAATTTAATCAATTAAAAGAATAAATGAATGAGATATTTTAAAAGAATATTGCAGATTTATTTATTTATTTATTTATTTATTTATTTATTTATTAAATTTATATCCCGCCTCACTTCCCCCAATGGGGAACTCGAGGCGGCGATTTCCCAAGTGATAAACAGTGATAGATATGAAGGAGGTGGAGAGACAACATATATACTGCCTTAATAGCAATAGCACTTAGACTTATATACCACTGCACAGTGCTTTACTAAGCCCTTTCTAAGCGTTTTACAGAATCAGCCTATTACCCCCAACAATCTGGGTCCTCATTTTAGCGACCTCGGAAGGATGGAAGGCTGAGTCAACCTTGAGCTGGTGAGACTCGAACTACTCAACTGCTGGCAGTCAGCAGAAGTAGCCTGCAATACTGCATTCTAACCGCTGCACCACCACGATGGCTCTTAAGCTCTCTCTCTCTCTCTCTCTCTCTCACACACACACACACATACACAAAGGAGGGATACAAGTGAAATAAATCAGTGGTTGGATGGATGCAGGGGAATAGTTATATACAGCATAAGGGTCAGTCTTAGACATTGAAATTATAAACAAACAAGTTTTCAAAGAAGCCAGAAAGATTAAGAAAACAAGTAAATTATAGCAGCAGGCCATTGTTAGTTTGGTTACTTTATACTCAGGTGTCATTATCTATGGATGCATTTTTATTCTACCTCTTCTCTAAGGTGGCAGGCTCACGGTAGTGGTGGGGAATCTCTTATTTTGGCCCAAAACTGGCCTTAGAGTACAGGATGAATGACTGGCCCAAGGTAATGCAGGACACTCAACAATTATAAGGGAATTTGAGCCTCTCTTTAAACCTTTCTTACTTATGGACCCTCTTCAGCTTGCTTTCAAAAATTATCTGAGCCGCTGAGGATCAATATAGTGTAAGGCAAGGGTCTTCAAACTTGGCAAGTTTAAGATGTGAGGACTTCAACTCCCAGAATTCCTAAGCTAATAAGACTGGAGGAGGAATTCTGGGAGTTGAAGTCCACAAGTCTTAAAGCTGTCAAGTTTGAAGACCCCTGGTGTAAGAATTCCTTCCTCGATGATCACCTGATAAAAAGGGGGTGCTCAGAGTAAAAACAAAGGGATGGGAAGGGAAAGAGATCCTCTCCCCAAAGGGAGATCACCAGCTGGATTTCTGGAAATTGTTAATCCCTAAATAATAGTTGCAAAACTATACCAATCTGTTTCTTAAGAGTTGGCCGTTCGAAGGATGACAATTATACCTTTTGTTTTTTTGCAGAGACAAACCATTGAGCTGGTATTCCTTACCAAAGTGGAATATGAATGGCATAGGAAATCCTATTCTTATTATGTCTATGGGAACGAGCACAAGGTGTATGTGGAGGATTATCCTAAAAAGTGTGGCTGTACTATTATATGATACATGGACCATCCAACCACAGACAGAAAAACCCTGATCATTCCTGCATTACGTCTGCTCTTCTGTTTTTCTCCCCCAGTTCTTCTTCTTCTTCTTCTTCTTTTTTTTACAAGTCATGTATCTCAGATGAATTATAAACAATTGTGTTAGCCTTTAAAAGAAGACCTGGGGGTTTATCTCTACGGCTGAAACACTTTGCATATTTTTTGTACAATTGAATGTTCGTTGTTTTTGATGGTTAAAAATACTTGTGTTGGTATATATTAGTTATAACAAATGTTAAAAGTTGAAGTCAAACATGCCAGAGATTCCATTCCTTTTCTATTTCTGGTTGTCCGTAGTTTCTTCTCCCAAAATGAATTAATTTGTTATGTTCTGAACATTTAATGCTGGGGTGTCAAACTCAATGTTATTGAGGGCCGCATCAGGTTTGTGTTTGACATTGTGGGACTCGGGTGTGGCCAGGGTGGGTGTGGTCAGCATGTCACTTGTGTTGGGGGGCACCTGTAGTGGCTTGAGAGCTCTGCCAGCGAAAACAGGCTCCCGAGCTCCATTTTTTGGCTGCGACAGCCTCCTGCAACCCTCTGCCAGCCAAAATGGAGCTTGGGAGGGCCATGTGCAGCCCTCATGAGTTTCATTTTTGTTGGCAGAGGCACTGCAGGCAGAGCCACAGAGGCACTTTGCTATTTCCAGGGCAGCCCTGCGGGCCAGATCTAAGCACCCTGTGGGCTAGATCTGGGCCCTGGGCCTTGAATTGACACCCCTGCTTTAATGGAATATTTTGTTTCATTGACTTATGCCCTTGGTGTGCACTGTTGCCCAATTCCAGATATAATTTTGGATTTTTTTTATCATTAATTTTTAGTTGCACTCTTTTTTTTAGCATACAGTTTCAATATAAATCCAAAGTGACAGAAAGACGAAGACTTTGTAGAGGCTAAAACTCTTAAATGATTTTGTTCATGGTTAATTCTTCAGTTGATTAGTATTATAACATGTCATTGATAGGACTGTATATAAATAATGCTAATTCACTTTACTCTCACTTTGATGATTACAAACAGAAAATATCATATCCTAGTAACCATGTATTATAATCTTTCTGGCCTGAAATTGGAACTAATAAAGTGCAGTGATTGTAAACATATTGCAATAAAAAAATGAACACTCTGATATGAGGTTTTAAATTTTCTTGTATAATATCATAAAGATTTTATAAAGTTATATCCTTTTTTCAAGTGCTGGATGGAATGGCTCTATCTTAAAAAGCATTGTAACAAAATGGATTATAGAAAAGAACAAAAAAGAAAATATGGTTTCAGTGGAATAAGAAAGAAATGGATAGTAACAGAAATAGCAATCAAAGGGAAAATATTGAAGGATTTGGTTCGGTCATCTAATTTGCTTTTAAATTGTGAGTGCCCCTGGCTCCTTCCTATTGTGAAGATTCCTTTGGAGAAAGCTGACTCACTCCAGTCCCAATGAACTTTCTGTTAGTTAAAGTACAAGAAAGGAAGATTATACTGTGAGAAGAAAGCAGATTGGGTCAGTAATGAGGAACCTTCTCCCATTCCTCTATTGGAAGAAAAATCCATCTGGTTCAGTTCCAAGCTGGGAGAAAGGCACTGGAAATGGAAGCTGGAGGCTGATTGGAAAGAAAGGTTCCCTTTATTGATGAAGCAGAACCACCAACCATATGTGATTCTGGGACAGCTGACAAAATGGAGTTGAGGTGGGTGGGTTTTTATACCTTCTTTAGGCTTTATATTTGAGCTTCCTGTTCCTTTCATATTCTTAATGGCTGTTTTCAGATACCTATGTGGTCATGGCTGGCTCTTTAGGCAAAAGGAGAAATGCAAATCCTAGGTGTTTGTCTGAGCTAACCTATAGTTTCTGTCTTGCTTAGTCTTTCTGAATGGATTACGAAATCTACATTTCTGGGATGGCAGAAACTTGGGCTGGTTTCTACCTCCCTTAAGGTCCCCCACCATTTCTCCTTTAGGGGAAATATTCTATCCTGTCATTTTGATATTCCTCCAAAATATTTCATTCTTCTGGGGGGAGGGTTTCCCAAAATTCCAAGCTGCATTCTAAGGGATGAATTCCAGTGGAGAATGAATCTGAATCTAGCATGCACCTACTCAACCTGCAGGTTTGCTTCCAGTGCATCTGTTAGACTTAAGCACTGCTTCTGTTTTGAAGTTGCTTTGGATACTGCAGTTAGGCTTAAAAGAAAACTCACACCATTTGAGTTCTCTTGTGAAAGGATTTCTTGGGAGTGCCCCTGCATGAGAAACTTAAAATATGCTACTCTTTCAGTGGAATTTTCCATTGTGGGTCCTTGGTAATCTCTGAGCTTGGTTCTTTTCTTGCAGATGTTTCATTATCCAACTAGATAATACTAGCACCAATGATAGTTGCATAATGAAACATCTGCAAGCAAACAGCTAAGCTCAGAGAGCACCAAGGATCCCACGGTTCAACCCTGAGCTACACACAGTATATTCAGAAAGTATTTAGACCCCCTTTACTCTTTATCAATTTTGTTATACTGCAGTCTGATTCTACAGTTACTGAAATCCATTTTTTTCTCATTAACTTAAATACCCCATAATGGCAAGGTGAAAACAGAATTTTAGAAATGTCTGTAAATTTATTAAAAAGAAAAAAACTGAAATACCACATTGGCATAAGTATTGAGACCTTTCACTCAGTATAGTACTTTGTAGCAATTATAGCCTTGAGTCTTTTTGGGTATGACACAACAAGCCTTGCACATCTGGACTGGAGGATTTTTTGCCATTCTTCCTTGCAAAACCTCTCAAGCTCAGCCAGGTTGGATGACGACTATCAATAGACAGCCATTTTCAGATCCCTTCAAAGATGTTCAATAGGCCTCAAGTCAGGGTTCTCACTGGGCCACACTCTACAACATCCACAGAATTGTCTTTAAGCCACTCCTGTGTTGTCTTGGCTGTGTGCTTAGGATGTTGGAAAGTGAACCTTTGGCCCAGTCTGGACCTCAGCACTGTGGAACAGGTTTTCATTGAGGATATCCCTGTACTTTGTTCCATTCAGCTTTCCCTCAACCCTGACCAGTCTCCCAGTCTCTGCTGCTGAAAAACACCCACAGCATGATGCCACCACCACCATGCTTCACTATTGTGATGATATTGGCAGGTGATAAGCAATGCTTGGTTTCCTCCAGACAGACCAGAGAATCTTGTTTCTCACAGTCTGAGAGTTCTTCAGGTGCTTTTTTTTTTGCAAACTCAAAGTGGGCTTTCCTGGATTTTGCCCTCAGGAGAGGCTTCGGTCTAACCACTGCCATAAAGCTCAGATTGGTGGAGGACTGCAGTGATGATTGTCCTTCTAGAACTCTGTCTCATCTCCACACAGAATCTCTGGAACTCAGTCAGAATGACCATCAGGTTCTTGGTCACCTTTCTTACTAAGGCCCTTCTCCCCTGATTGCTCAGTTTGACCAGGCTACCAGCTCGGAAGAATCTTGGTTGTGCCAATCTTCTTCCATTTGGGAATTATGGAGGCCACTGTGCTCTTAGGAACCTTCAGTGTAGCAGAAAATTTATTGTAGCCTTCCCCAGATCTATGCCTTGCAATAATCCTGTCTCTGAGCTCTGCAGGCAATTCCTTTGACCTCATGGCTTTTGCTCTGCTACAGTAGGCATTGTCAGCTGTGAAGCCTTCTATAGAGAGGTGTGAGCCTTTCCAAATCATGTTCAACAATTTAATTTACCACAGATGGATTTAAATCAAGGTGTAGAAACATGTCAGCAATGATAAAGAGAAACGGGAGGCTCCAGAGCTAAATTTCAAGTGTTGTTGCAAAGAGTCTGAATAGTTATGCCAATGTGATATTTCAGTTTCTTCTTTTTAATACATTTACAGACATTTCTAAAATTCTGTTTTCACTTTGTCATTATGGGGTACTGAGTGTAGATTAATGTAAAAAATGAATTTCAACAACTACAGAGTCAGGCTACAGCAAAGCAAAATTAGCAAAAGTGAAGGGGGGATCTGGATACTTTCTGAATGCACTGTATATTCTCTATTAATTTTCCATTGACTGTACTTGTAGAGAAACTTCTTTGAAAATACTGATACAGTTAGGATGAAATGGTAAGAGGTGCTATTTGTTGGTGAAGTGCAATCATGATTTTTCTTGAAGCAGAAAAATAAAAATAGTAGAGTCATAGATAAGTGGCTTAAAATGGCAATACACCTGCGTACAGCTTCCTAGATTATTTCTCAAAAGCTAGAATTATTGCATCAAAACCAGCATTGGTCATTTTCCTTCTTAGAAGCTCCTGCATTATTAAAACTTCTAGTTGTCTTTCCATGACCTTGCTTTATTATTGTTGGTGGCATTGCAAACTCTGTGTCCTATTTTATAAATAGGTATATTTTAATTTATTTTAAGATTACTTATTTTAATTGTGTTGCACTAAAGCTTTATTTTCATTCTGAAATCCTATAGGACCACAACACAGTTTCTTCTGGAAGGAAGGAAACAATCTGTTCTTGGCAAAAGAAAGAAAATTGTCAAGATGCAGTATCTTTCATGTAACAGTTGGATAGGGCCATTCTTACAAGATTATCTAGAGGTGATCAGGTCCTTCAATTTTGTCTCCTTTGTGGTTAATTATTAGGCTTTTTAAATGTTCTAGTTATAAATAGATCAGATCTTTCAGATGGTTTCTTTTGATATATTGCCTTGGTTCTGACTTGGTTACTTTGCTTTTTTTATTTTGGATGTGACATTCAAACTTATTATTCCAGCAGTTTTCTTAGAACTAATACCAGTGCTTAAATTCTAACTAAAGGCAGTTTAATCACTTGATCCCATTCAGATACTTTGAAAGCCGCATTAAGGTGTGAAGTTAACAGCCCAGTCGTTATGTAGTCAACCTTCAAAGGATACCTCACCATATTTCAAGCAAGGGTGCATAGACTATGGTCCAGCTTGACCTGTGGTCATTTTAGAGACAGCAATAATAATTTAAAAAACCAGCACACATGTATTAAAAATGCTTAGGTCCAGGTAGACTATACTGTGCCACAGTAGAGCACTTCAGGAATACCTTGACTTCAATATTTTCAAAAGTTAGGTGACAATTTCCTAACCATCCCATCAGCCACAACATGAACAGTTATTCTAAGTTCCATGTGAAATGCAGCCCATTAGAAAAGACTACAGAGGTATTCTAGGACATGGGAGCAACTTGTGGGATCCATTTTGGATTTACAAAGAAAATTAATGGACAATCTCTTCCTCCTTATCTATGCTTTAAAATTAGGCTGATGAAATGGTACCTATGTCTTCCTTTTTCTTCTGTTCAATCATATCCAATTCTCAGAGATTAGAAAAGTTCCTGCCATTTTCTTGGTAACATTTTTTCAGAATTAGCTTGCTATTGCCTGCTTCCTAGGGCTAAAAGAGAATTACTGGCTCAAGTCATCTAGCTGAATTTGTATCTAAGACGGGATTAGAACTCATAATCTCCCAGTTTCTAGCTTGATACCTTAACTACTATGTTAAACTGGTTCTCAACCTTATGATTAGGAATATATATATAACTTCCAAGAATGGCCCAAAGCCACACAAAAAAAGTCTGCTTTGGAAATGACACTTGGAGGGAAAGATGGGGAACACTTCCTGAATTATGAGTCTGGCATTTTACCATTATGGCTGGATCTATGAAAGATAAGGTTCAGTCACATCTATACCTAATAGCAATAGGGCTTAGACTTATATACCACTTCACAGTGCTTTACAGCCCCCTCTAAGTGATTTACAGAGTCAGCATATTGCCCCCAACCATCTGGGTGCTCATTTTACCCACCTCAGAAGGATGGAAGGCTGAGTCAACCTTGTGCCTGGTGAGATTCGAACTGCCAAATTATAGGCAGCCGGCAGGCAGCAGAAGTAGCCTGCAGTACTGCACTCTAACCAGTGCACCACCGTGGCTCATTGGTGGCAGTGGAGTGAGGACTTAGTTATCAAAAGTTGATATAGAGGTTTTATTCTACCAGGCCTAAGCTCCCAGATTGTCATTGCCAGTCGTTGTACCCTTGCATGTTCCCAGCAGAAAATATTGCAGTCTCATCATGCTCACTTTTCCAAAACTTTTCAGCCTTATGACTTTTCCATCTTGGCAGTCAACAAGAAGGCACACTGAGTTTGTTCAACTGAAATTATTGTAGAAATAATATGTCAGTGTTTGTGGCAAGTCTTATTTCCTATCTTGGAAGTCCCTTATTTACAAAAATCATGAAATGATAAAACAATAATTTGCATTAGACAGTTTTAAACACGAATTGCTACGAACATGTGCAGTCCTGTGTCTTTGGGCTAATTATGTAGATGAAATGAGGAATTCCCTGATCTGTTTCCTCAGTCAGATTATAGTCAGCACATTCCTGCTGGGGCCAAAGGAACAATTTTTTGAGTAAACGAGTTTGGGTATGGCTGCAGGCCCAAATTTCTCCCTACAATATGGGGATACAGTAATGAGTTCAGTTTCTTTTTAGAGTCACTGATCAGCAGGACAGATGCTGTGCAATATAACAAATAACAAACAAAACACTTCACATAACTAGGAGAGAGAACAAAAAGGCTAAAAATAGATATCAAGTCAATGGACATTCATAATTCATGATGCCATACCATAATTCAATATTAAGGCTGCCAGCTAAGATAATCAAAGAGATTGTCAAATGCAAGCAAATTCTACAAGTCAGAAAAAAACCATAATGGATAGGGAATTCATCTGATCATGCAGGAAAGGATTTAATAAGGGGTCTTGTCCCTTGAGAGAGGTTGTCAGTCAAAGTGGGCGATTTTGATGTGTTTGCTGTGTAAATAAAAATATAACTTCCTACATAAGTGGATGACTGGACCAGTTACTCACTCTCATTTCAAACTACTTCACAAGGTTCTTGTTGTGAGGAAAACAGTGTTGCCTTGAAACTCAGGCACCCCAAGTGTGGTGTGGAGCTGATTAAGGGTGGAACCTGTAATGTGTCCTCCTAGGAGCACACATAACTGCCTGTGCCAGCATATTTTACACAGGTGAAGTTTCTGAATTCTTAGCATTCTATAAACCCACAGTTAGTTTATAGTTCAGTGTGTTGTGCAAATCCTCAAATCCTTGTTTACAGTAATTCAGTAAATCATGGGTTAGCATGCAGTAAAATTATAGTCTTGCTCCTGCTAAGTAATTTTGTTGGTAGAAAATGTTTCCTGTGTGCAGTTATCTGAGTAATTGTTTGCTAACCCACCATTCAACATGCAAACAATCCATTGTATAATATACTAAGCAGGGCCTGTGAAAAATGTTACAAGTTTAGGTCATAGATAATATTGGACGGGAACAAGGACAGTTAATTCGCAATTAAATCAGAATGTTTATTGATCTTTTTAAGCTATAGCATAAGCCTCTAACACATGCACAATATAATAGCTGCTTTGTTTAAAGGTTTCAAATGTACATAATCATCCTTTTGTAATTTCATTAAGAATGCCCAATTCAAAGCTACTGTTGGAAGAAATATCCACCTGGTCCAGTTCCAAGCAGGGAGAAAGACACTGGAAACATGGAGGCTGATTGGAAAAATGGTTTATTGATGAACAGGACCATATGGGTTTGAGGTCCTGGACATCTGACCCCATGGAGTTGAGAGAGATGGGTATTTATACCCTCTCTTGAGCCTTGCCCTTGAATTTCCTGTTCCTGTGCAAGAAATGTATTCTATTGGCTGTAGTCAGACTCCCATGGTCTGAATGAAGCTTGGTTGAACCTTGGGCTGATGTAATGTTCTTAGGAGATTTTGCAATGCAGTGAGCTCTGCTGCTAGATAATCCTATAATGTCCTGGACCTGGAGGGTCATATCTTAATCCCATCACCCTGGAGTTGAAGGTCTTTTGTCTTGTAGATAGGATGGCTCAGTCCTGCTGGGGCTATTAACAAAGGTGGGGGCTGCTTTCCAAGAGCATGTTTCATAATATTCTGCCTTTTAAAAATATTTCTCAAAATATTTTGTTCTTTAGGGGGGTAACTTCCCTAAGTACCATGAAACAAGTTGAATTCAGGATGGCTTCTGTTCACAACCAGGAATTTAGCAAACTTTGAACAGTGGGGGAGGCAACTCAATCTTTCAGCTTTTTGGCATGGAGTAGAGGGGTGGAGATGTCACAAGCAGCAATTTGGTGACATAGTGATAAAATCAGTGATATTTTCCAACCCATTCTTTAGTATTTGGGAGATTCCAGGTGCGAGCAGGATCAAAATGTTCTCATTTTATCATTATTCTTGTTAAAAAATTTACATGAAATGCTAGACCGCATTGCCAAATTTTGGGTTAAGGGGACTTTTAAGGGTAGACATGAGAGTCTTATGTTTTCTAGAGGACCAAATGCAAAACATCGCAAACAGATTGCTTTTGGGCCTCTAGAAGAACAATAGTTGTAAGTTAGAAGTCAAACTAGGGCTCTCTGGTGGTCTCTGAACTTGGTTGCTTTCTTGCAGACATTTCATTACCCAAACAAGATAAGCTTGTCAGTGCTAGTGCTGTTGAAAACAACCAAGCTCAGAGAGCACCAAGAAATCCCCCCTCCATTTTAACTTTGATCTATAAATATTCTCCTTTAGAAGTCAAATTCCAATAAAATATTAGGAAACCTGAACCTAGTCAAACAGCAGGCATGACAATGAGCTATATCCTTCACTGAAGGTCTTCAAGCAAAAGATGGGCAACCAATGGTTTATTCTGAATCTCTGCACCAAAGAAGGGGTGAAACTCGATGCCTAAATAATTCATTTCACTTTTACAACTCTGGAATCCCGTGAAGCCTTAAAAGGTAGTCTTTGACTTACAACAGTTCATTTAGTGACCTTTCAAATTTAGAACATCACTGAAAAAGGATCACTGAAAAATTTTTCATCACTTACAACCATCATGGCCATGAGGTGAAAATTCAGACCATCGGCAACCAACTCATATTTATGATGGTTGCAGTGTCCCAGGATCATGTGATCCCCTTTTGTGACCTTCTGACAAGCAAAATCAGTGCGGAAGCCAGACTCACTTAACAACCAAGTTACTAATTTAACAACTGCAGTGATTCACTTTAACAACTGTGGCAAGAAAGGTCACAAAATGGGCCAAAACTCACTCAACAAATGTCTCATTTAGCAGCATAACTTTTTGGGCTCAATTGTCATAAGTCAAGGACTACCTGTATGTGCTTTACAGCCCAGGTAAGCATCTTCCTTGTTAGTTGCTTAAGTGGCTTTGTTCTCCTATAGATATTTGTGAAATCAAGCTAGTGTCTTCAGGAAAAAAGAAACTTCACATACAGTGTATGAATGAACAGGCACTGGATTCTGCCCAAACCAGGGTTCACTTCAACATATTTATCTTCATTTGAAAGAAGATCTTGGTTTATTAGGAACAATGGAAAGCAGCACTATGAATAAATGACTGGAATTAGACTGGAATTGCTGTAAACTGGAATTAATGTAGTATGAAATCACTTATTAATCTTTGATTTATTCAATATTCTTTAGATAATTAAAAGCCTGTTTAAGAATGCCTTAACTGCTAGCTTTCAGCATTATTTAGAAATAAAGTAAAACACACCTCTGGAATGCTGTGGCATTTGCTGTAACCCAAGTAAGTTTACTTGTGCATATTTTTCTATTCTTTGCATATTTACTTAAACAAATCTCATAGGACAAAGTTGGTGACTAGAAAAAAAGGCTGTTTCACTGTAAGCAAATAAACTGGCTGAGAATAGTAAACCAGGAAACATATCGTACTGCAAGGCTGAATACATCTATGGTGCTCTGTGAGACTTTACTTAAGCACATAACTTTGCCATTGCTCATGCCACTCAGGAATTTTAGTGAATTGAAGTTCAATGCATCTGGGAAACACCAGGCTGGAGAAGAATGGTATCTCACCATTCATCCCTAAGTATGGATAAATCCCATTAACCATGAGGATGACTGAGTTCTGAATAGCTATGATCAGTATGATATGATTGATATGTGAACCTCATTAAGTAGGTCCTTGCTTAGAAGCATATCTAAATTTGTGTTTGGGTTGTAGCTTGGCTTGACATACATTGAGGCTTTTTGATGAAAAGAGCAGTAAGCAGTTATCACAACAAAGCATTTGGACAGGCAGACTACAGAACATCTTTTTATCAATATCCAAACTTCACTATTCTGAAAGCTTTGGCTGAAAATTCTTTAGGATTCCATCAGCCCCAAATCACCCTAACATTCCAGGTTTCAGAGACACTGTGTAGCCACATCTAGATGGCCACATCTAAATGCATGGGGTGAATTATGGATTTAACAACAATCTCCCATAGATTCCCTTGTTATCAATCCCTTTGTATTTGTTCCTCCCTTACATAGCAACAAGAAACAATCTTGATTTAATTTGAATGGTAAATTCCAAATTTGAAGAAAGTGATAGTAAGTTTACTAGATTTGATGAATATCTTTAGTGCAAAATGTGTCTTCTTTTAAGGCAAAACTAACCAGGAGGAGAAAAACAGGACAAGTTTCTTAATTGTTCAACAAGGAGGCAAATTATGCTGAACCAATGTAGCAAATATCTATTGGTTAAAATTAAAATTTTCAAAAAAGGTTTAAGAAGGACGATCTTGCTTTTCTGTTTGCCTTTCGGGGCTGCCTGGCTTAACATGTCACTGAATGTCAGTGGACTGAAAAGTGTTCATTGAGTTATCCTTGTAGGCTAGCATGTTTTGCTGCCTCTCATCATTAGATTTTTGGGATAACTATGGCATGGCTAGTTAGTAGATTGAGTCCTTCTTGAGAAGGGTCTCCTCATTACTGGCTTGGGTGGATTGCCAAGCTGGACATGAAATATGGAAAACATGTCAACTCTTTTAGGCAGGAATTGGAATGATCCCTGATAGTCCGTATATCCAGTGCAGTTCTGGATTTTCTGGAGAATTGTCAGGACTGGTGCAGGTGATTGCAAACTTGGATTCTCCTGGAAATGACTTCATTGTCATCAGTACCTGTATTGGATTGTTCCAGTATTATAGCTTGCTGACAATATTTTATTGTGGTTGCAGGGACAGTTAGAAGCAGGGTGGTGCCATGAGACACAATGGGAGAAAATTAGGTAGCTCACAAAAAAGGCTGTGGCAGAGACAAAATAGCATTCATAACAGCATAATCTTAGAACCTCTCCAAGATTGATGCCTGTAAGTGATGGCCTGACAATCCTTCATTTTTGTTGAGATATGTCAATCTGCAGCTCCAATCATTCAGAAAGTCAGAGTAAGGTTAACCCCAAAATATGTGCTGAGATGAGCTTCCAAAGGGATTGGCAGGGCCCAGACAGGATAGTTCTCAACTTGTAGCAGGTGAGAAAGAAGGAAAATCAGTTTTTTTAGTGCTTCTTCTTTTAGTACGACAGATTCCTTTTGGGATGGTATTGTAATTTCTCATTATAATATGACTGACAATTTAAAACTTTCTGCTTTTCTATTCCATGGTACAGAAGACATCTCCAGAGGCAAGTACAATGTATAATTAATATAATATAATTTTTGAGCCCAATCAATAAAATATGTGTTCAGTTCATTTTATCACTGATAAAATGAGTATCGTTTTATATTACAGACTATTTCTTATATATCAATCTATTCTTTTATTTCTTTGCTATTATACTGCTTAATTGCCCAAAGACCACAGTTAGTGTGAAAGTGTTAACAGCAATAAGGTAATAAAAAAACAAGCAATAAGACTCCTGCCTGGGGGAAGAAAAGAATTTGTTATTATGCATAGGAAAGACCATAATGCAGGTTTCCGGGCCAGCCTCTTAGAGAAGAATATTTCACAAATGTAGCAATTACATTGTGAAAAGGTTTGACTTTTTATTGCAAGTCTTCTGATGCAGCATCTGGAAAAATGGACCTGGATGGAAACTTTGAGCAGATAGATAAGAAAAAAAAAATATAGTCCACCTTCTATTTATTCTCAAAGCAGAGAAATACAAATGTTAGATTATCTCATAAATCCACTAAGGAGCGAAAAAGAACAGATTAATCAGCAGATGTGGACATAATACGAGCAACTGTAGTGACAATGTGAAAAACCATTTTGAGGAGTTTGGTGGCATATTACTTTTTCATATTAAGAAAAGTCTAAAGGTTTTTAATCCATTCTGAACTAACCTTTTCTTGTGTAATGAACACGTTTGAGCTTTAAATCCTTTTAATTCACTGGCGTGTTTGTTATCTCTGGATTCAAAAGAACCAATTGCCTAACACCTATCCCTGCTCTGACACTTGTAAAAACAGTAACTAAGGCAAAGTGGGAGTACCTATCCTTGAATGACTTGAGGTATTTCTCATTTTCTTGCCAGGCATTTCTATTCATTTTTATGTTCTTGGGGTGACCTGCTTTTTTTCCATGGCTTCTTTTACATTCCAAAAAAGAAAATGGTTTCACAGAATATAAGTCATACTTTGCTCTGATTAAATGCAGTGAATCTAGCTTTTTGGCAGGACAAGAACTGGTTTCTATTGGAATCAAAGCAGTTAGAGAAGGGAAGCTTCAAAGAGAGCTGAGGACACTTAGTTTTAATGCTGTAAGTGGTTCTGATATCAGTTTGATATTTACTTTGTTGTGTTAACAAAGTTGTTTTAGTAGTGAAAATACTGAGTTTGCATTAGTGTTAGGTGCTATCCTCAGTTGGAGGAATAAAGTAGATTAGACAATTGAATGTAAATACACTGTTCAACAGAATGGGACTTCAAATAATTTACTTTTCTCTAGCTCTCCTATTTGCTTAATGCCATGGCCATTTCAGTCAAATAAGCTTTTATTCAATAAGTGGCAAACAACCCGTGGTATAGAGAGAGAGAAATGATGATTTATGAACTAAATTCATCCAGGGCTTGTCAATAAATAGAAGAGTAAGTAGAATCATGACTGCACATTAGATGACAAATCAGTTTGTTCAATGTTTCATTCAGTTGTATGGAAAGCAGGCACTAGGTTCAGAAAAGACAGCACAGAATTTTGACAACACACTTGTCATAAAATAATGAGACCCTCTTCTGTTGTGTCGTTTGGTTTTGAAACATCGTTTCCCTAGAGATTAGGTTAAGAGAATAACAGAATAATAGAGTTGGAAAGGACCATGTAAGCCTTTTAGTCCAGCCCCCTACTCAAGCAGGAGATCCTATACTATTCTAGACAAATAGCTGGCCAATATCTTCTTGAAAACCTGCAGTGATGAAGAAACCCCAACTTCTGTAGGCAAGCTGTTCCACTGATTAATTGTTCTCATTGTCAGAAAATTGCTCCTTATTTCTGCATTGCATCTTTCCTTGATAACCTTCCATCAATTACTTCTTGCCTTGCCCTCAGGTGTGTTATGAATATTAATCAATCCTATGACTAATTAATTTCTGTGGACCGTAAACCTCTGTCTATATATTTAAATTATATAAAGAAAGTTGAGCCCAGATGATTTCAAATAAACATTTATTGTAACAAGCAGATTAAACAAATAAATATTCAGAATGAATATTACCAGTGTCCTCTCTTCCTTTAGATTTTCTCCTCAGGTCTTCTTAGTTTTACAACCGCCTATGCAGTTGGGGTTTCTCTGTCTCTTCTGTCTCAGAAATATAATAGAAATAGTCTCTAGCCTAGGAATGTCTTTTTCCTTTGCAGCTTGAGTTTTTCTTGAGGTTTCTTGAAGCTGTCTACCTATGCAGCACAGATATCTTGAGAGACCTTTTTAGAGACGGGACAACCGTCTGATGAGAAACCATCCCCAGTCTGTCAGAGGTAAATGGCAGTTGGGCAGCCCCTTTTATAGTGCATTATAATTAAGGGACGTGGTTATTAAAACCAGTACTTGGTATGTCATGTCATGCTGCCATTGGTTGATTTGACTTTTCAAATCTAAACATTGTAAAGTGCACAGCACATTGGAAATCTTTCCAACAAGGTGCTTAGATGAATAGGTCAACCCCTCTTCTCCGTGACAGCCCCTCAAATAATGGAAGACTTCTATCACCCCTAGTCCTTCTGCTACACCTAATCCTTCTCTTCATTAGACTAGACATGCCTAGTTCCCACAATCATTCATTGTACAATTTAGCCTCCAGTCACCTAATCATCTTTGTTGCTCTTCGCTGCACTCTTTCTGGAGTCTTAACATCTTTAGTTGTATCATGGTGACTTGTTGACTTTTTCTAAGGCCTTGGAGATTTGCTTATGTCACTAGACATGGGGTTTCAAAAGTACAGCAGAACCCATGGGAGTACTTGTTGATGGTTGTTTGTAATTGTATCTCAGTTGGGCTCTGGTTGTGAAATTAGTGGTGCTAATTGCTATAAAAACTGTGCCTGATGAGAAAGACAGGTGCTGAAAAGACAGGACATACGTCTCTCTCTCTCTGTTTGTACATATGTGCAACCTTTGTGTGCATATAAAACATGCACATTTATACATATAAATGCAGATATAAATGTGTGCTTTTATATTTATATCCTTTGTCCTGTCAGTTTCCTCCTGATGATGTTCATTCCAGTTTTTAGAACAATAGTTGTTCATAGCAAAATGTTAGTAAGTACTTGGGCTTTGTAGAATTTCCTGCAGATTTCTGTAAAAAGTTACTGAATGTACTTTTCAAAGGCTTTCTAAATGATTGGTTTGTGTGCCATTTTATGGCTCGATGAAAGTAGTGTTACTTTCTTATGAAACTGTGGGGCTGTGCCACACTTTAGGTTTGATCTCCAAAAGATGAAAAAGCACAGCTGTTGCCAGAGACATCTGCAGACTCTGACTTGTTCTCCCCTCCATTAGCTTTTATTTTGGGGTCAACCGGGATCCCCAAAACCAGCTTCAATGCCCACCTCTTAGATTTTCACAATAGCTTCTATTCTATATCCTTATCAGTAAACCACACACAAAAAAACCCCTTCTTGATTAGAGTAGCGCGTATTCTAGGGATCAGTTTTTATATTTGTATACTGTACATATGGTAAGAATGTTTATCTATTGTTTTTATTCTGTAAGAAATATACTTTTGGGTTTTTTTCCCATTATAGTTCCATAGCTCTGCAATTCAAGCCATCTGGAATGCCTTTTGAAACAACCTGAAGCTCAATTTCCATCTACAACATAAACACTGAGGCAGGTGAATGCAGAGTAAAGTAGCAAAACACTCAAAATAAAATCAGTAATCTACAGTGCATCATGTTTTTGGGAATTTCTATTCCTTTCTATTTGAAAAGATTCTGCTTCAATGTACCTATAGTATTTTCCTTTCCATGCATGCAGCTTTTCAGCAAATATAGATAATACATTTTCTGCTCGTGTTCTTTTTAAATAAAAACCTTAAGATTATTTTTGCCTGAAAAATTCAGATGGTAAGATCTTACACAAATAAGATTAGCTTAAAATAAAATCCCTAGAGGACACAGGGACAGAAACTAGTTGGGACCATTTTAAAATTTCATTATTATAAAACAAATTTATAATACATATTAGCAGGTTAGCTACATCTTACTCTGAAGATTTCTTAGGGATTACCGCCCCCAAATAGGCATATTTAAGTTAAAGGTTCCATGCATAGCCTTACTGCATTGTTTTATCTATATCTCTTTTCTATTCAAACTTTGCATTCAAGGCAGCTTTCAAGCATTTAAAAATACAAAAGATAAAACAAACATGTGCAAATAATACAGTTTACTTTTTCTCATCTTCTCATCTTCTCATCATTCTCACCTTCTCATCTTTCCTACTCCTATTAGTATCTTATGATTTTATCATTTGTTGTTTGTATCTTATGACTATGATTATATCTTATGATTTATGATCCGTGACTTTTCACTTGGTTGTTTGTATGTACACTGAAAGCTTCTGCACCGGAAACAAATTCCTTGTGTGTCCAATCACACTTGGCCATTACAGAATTATATTCTATTTTATTTGGAAACTAGCCATTAGAGGGGACTAAGGATTTTAAGCAGAAAAAAAGAGCAAGTCCGATGCCAGTTAATATTGTCATTAGTGTCTGATATCAACAGTCAGGTGGATAGATACTGTAAACTGGCACTGAGCTTTTTTTGTTTGTTTTCTTAAGTTCTTTTCTTATTGCTATTAACCATTTGGAATTGTGGTTCTTAAGATGGATGGCAATGTAAGCCTTGAAAATAGATAAACGAATAAGTTAATGACTGATTATTTCTGCCTTCAGTCTGCCTACAGGCTTCCTGCCTACCTGCCTGGCTCTGTCTATCTGTGTATCTGCCCCCCACTCGCCCACACACTCAGCTTGCAAAAATATAGCTCTTGACTTCTGAATAATATTGCCTTCAAATGGAAATATACATATATAAAATGTTCGCTTGGTTTGAAAACATTTCTTTGGCTTCTGTGGGTTTTGTTTCCTATTTTCTGGTTTCACATTGCCACCCAGTGGTCCAAATATAATGAGCAGAAGGTAACTTTAGTCATCCCTTCAGAAAACATTTTACCTTCCATAAGGAACATGTTCTAGAAGATGGCCCCTTCTTAACTCTTCTTAACTCTGACCAGCCTTTCTGAATTAATCTAGATTCTTGAAGGTCTGAAGGGCAACTGTGCATGTTTTTTTTGTTTGGTAAAAACAAGCAAAGGCATATTGCAGAGATCCCCAGTTTTTTTTAAGTGGCAAATTTTGAGAGCATGTTAAGGACATACTCCCTTAAAATGCTTGCCACTGAGGCATGACACACACACACATATACATGCTTCATTCCATCCATTAAAACATAATCTGCTGGCATTTTCCATGTTCTCCTTTAGGGTATCTCTTTTGTCAGCCTTTACCTTCTACCTGTGCAAGTGGACTTTGCAAAAAATACCCAGCCTATAGCCACTCATATTTTACTTTCTAGGAATGACTCTGTAGTCTAACAGGAGCTCAGAGGCAGTGTTAGAAATGCAGATGGTGCTTTGATTTGTTGCTTTGATTTGCAGCATGTAAGCTTCCCACCACCACCACCAAGGGGACTTGGTGGTGCAGGCTGTTAATAGTCTAGCACTTAGTTCCAGCTGCCTGTAATTATTGCAGGCTTGAATCCCACTAGGCTCAAGGTTGACTCAGCCTTCCATCCTCTCGGGGTAGGTAAATTGAGGTCCCAAGATTGTTGGGGGCAATAAGCTGACTTTGTAAAAATGCTGCTTAGTAATAAGCAGGCATATACAATGGAAGGAAGGCTATTGCTGAGCGCATTGGGTTGCGCTCCAAAAAATTGTAAGCCGCCCTGAGTCTCCGGAGAAGGGCGGGATATAAATATGAATTAAAAAAAATATTTTGAAAAAAAATGCAGATTGGTAACTTCATATTTTTACACAAAAAAAGTCCTTAAATCAAGCTTGGTTTCAGGATGTTTTTCAATTTTCCGAAGTCCCTGGTGGATCAACACTGTGTGGCTTTTGCAAAATAAATTCAGGTGTGATGGTGAATCTGCACGGTGTGAAGGAAAATCCTCATAAGTGTTATATTAAGACTCAGATTCTGTTGTGTCAATGAGATTTAAGCCAGCCATTTTCAAATAAATCTCATTGATTTCAATGAGTTGATGAAAGTGACTTTTTTTCACCATCAAACAAAACACGCATATTGGATGTCACATGAGACCACAAACATTGGGCCACATACAGTATGAGAAAATTGTAAACACAAGATTGGGTGACATAGGAAAAATGCTGCAAGATTTGAGCAGTTTAGACAAGAATGAAAGTCTCTTCAGTAGAGCAAAATGTTCTTAATCCTTGGCAGTATTTTACAACTCCATAACGTTTCTGTTTTTGTTACTGTAAAGAACTTAAGCTATTATACTAACAAGTAAATGTGAGGTGAAGACAAATGACTAGGATTGCAGGATTTATTGCAGACTGCTCCAGAGTTTCAGGAGTCATTAAAAGTCTAAATTTAAGTTTAATAAATTATTACATTTTGCATGCAAAATAGAGAGTTGATTTTAAAAAGTCTTTTGTCAGCTACCTTTTTTTTCAAATTTTCTCTTGCCTCATTCATTCCTATTCTAATGATGTTCATGTCTCTGATTTCAAAAAAGTTAATCCAAGTTATACCTATCTAATCTCTGGATGAAAGACCACCAGGAAATGTTAAGACTGTAAAAAGCAGGAAGTGGAAAAGACAAGCCATCCCGGAAAAAGGCAATGGCAAATCACTTCCGTATTGTCGTGGAGAAGGCTACCCAAATGTGTTTGTAAAACCACAATTTTTCAAAATTTTTGGGCGGAATGGATATCTGCATCTATCTATTTAATAAAAAAGGGTGAGCAATGCAGCAATCACATTAACACTTCTTGAAATAAAGTTATTTTCTTTACTTCCTGTCTTTTGTGGTGCAAACTACCCCTGTTCTTTGTGTGAGAAAAAAGCCCGAAAATACCCCCAATTCCAAACAGAAAACATATTATTAAATTGAGGATGGGTAAACTTTGCTCCAGAATGTATAGAGTTGCTGCCCGTAAAGAAAAACCTTGTGCAATACAGAATTACTGTTACACAATCATGACGTCCTGTTGAAAAACTACAGGAAGAAAGACCATTTCAAGCAGTGTGTAGCAATAAAGTAGAAAGCTCTGAGTCCTTCCCGGTTTCCTTCAGATAAATCTACTTCCTTAGTCTTGGAAAGAGGCTTTTTAGAAGCAAGGATGTTTTTTTCCTCTCCTTTGACCTAGCCCATCCCTAGTAAACAGCAATGGAGAAAGACCTACTTATTGGGTAAGCTGTTTTTAAAGTAGTTTTGTTTGATTAAATCAGGTATATCAGCATGATTTCTATCAACCTCTGTCTCTATCTCTGTTTCTATCTTTGTCTCTTAGTAAGTAGTAGCATAAATAAGTAGTAGATATAGAATAAGATAGAAACAGAGACTTGAAATAATATAGATTAGGAATAATAGATTTAGAAAGTTTTAAATTGAAATTACATAGTACATTTTATATCCCCCCCATATCAGGAATTACTGCCAGTCACCAGCTGGGTGTGCTTTTGTTCTTATTAGAACAATGCAGCTATGTTTACCATTTCAATGTCCTTTTTTACCATATGAGCCTCAAAAGTATTTTCATAAAATAATTCCTGTAGAACATATCATTCCTACAGAAAGTAAATAATTTTGCTGAACTAATTTTCAAGCTTTAATTTCATGTCTGTAATTATATTCAAACTTTGAAAAGGAGACTGGACTATATCCCAGAAAAAGAAGGTAGATTTTTATTTTCATGTGTAGCTGCCGTTCTGCAATAGCTGCACAGTCTCATCAACATGTTTCCTTTTTATGCCTGATTGGCCTGAACACAGTCTCAACAACTGCTTTTTAAAAAACCTCTGCACTACAGGCCCTGAGTGCATTCCTCCAAAAGCATACAATAGCTTGCAGGATATGGACCATATATTTTTGCAGTGTGCATGCACAGGCTGATATAAAGAGATTGCCTTCAGTGTATGAAGACTGAATTGACACTATTTGAGAAATTCCAGTGATTTGAATAAACAATAGTACGCAGTACTGTGCTTTAAACAATCGTTGGCTTCTTTTACTATGGAAAAACTTTTACTATGGAAAAACCCATGTTTCCTTATTTGTTTACCAGAGGAGTCCATTGTCAAAGTAAAGGGATTTCCCAAATATATAATCAGTCTAGCCATCTCTTAGCTTTAGAGAAGATCAAGTTGCTACTTTTGATCATGATTTTTTTTTAACTTCTTATTTTTCAAGAAAAATAGTCCATGGCATTCTTTCTTTTTCTTCTTCCAGAGACAAAAGCTGTGTGAGCTATGGAAGTGATAGTCTTCTCTCCCCAAAGTCTGCACAAGGTATGGCAACACAGTAGCAGCTAGTTTTAAACTGGGGATTCAAGTAATAAAATATTTAATTCCTTTATATTATATTAATATTATTATTAAATTCAAGTACAGGAAGCCAGAGGATCAGAATCAATGAGATTCAAATACTACCGGTTCTGTGGGCGTGGCTTGGTGGGTGTGGCAGGGGAAGGATATTGTAAAATCTTCAGTCAGAGGTGGTATTTGCTGGTTCTCCAAACTACTCAAAATTTCCGCTACCGGTTCTCCGGAACTGGTCAGAACCTTCTGAATGCCACCTCTGACCAGAATCAGTGATGGGATTCAAAAATTTTTTACTACTGGTTCTGTGGGCATGGCTTCGTGTGCATGGCTTGGTGGGCATGGCAGGGAAAGATACTGCAAAATCTCCATTCCTTCCCCACTCCAGGGAAGGATACTGTAAAATCTCCATTCCCTCCCCACTCCTGGGGGAAGATTACTGCAAAATTCCATTCCTTCCCCACCCCACTAACCTGCTTTCCAGCTCCGTTCTCCTGTGCAGGGCAACAAAAGGAGACCCACTGGGACTCGGGAGGCAGAGAATAGATGGGGGCAGGGCTAGTCAGAGGGTCTTGGTGGTGCAGGCTGTTAATAGCCTAGCACTTAGTTCCAGCTGCCTGTAATTATTGCAGGCTCGAATCCCACCAGGCTCAAGGTTGACTCAGCCTCCCATCCTCTCGGGGTAGGTAAACTGAGGACCCAAGATTGTTGGGGGCAATAAGCTGACTTTGTAAAAATGCCGCTTAGTAATAAGCAGGCATATACAATGGAATGAAGGCTATTGCTGAGCGCATTGGGTTGCATCCCAAAAATTGTAAGCCGCCCTGAGTCTCCAGAGAAGGGTGGGATATAAATATGAATTTAAAAATAAAACAAAACTGCTAAGATGTTGTTCTAGCATTCTGAATTTTCAGTAGTTTCATAGAGAACACAGAACATAGAATAATAGAGTTGGAAGGGACCTTGGAGGTCTTTTAGTCCAACCCCCTGCTCAAACAAGAGACCTTATACCATTTCAGATAAATGGTTGTCTGGTCTCTTTTTGAAAGCCTCCGGTGAACACCCACAATTTCCAAAGGCAAGCTATTCCGTTGGTTGATTGCTTTCACTACTAGGAAATTTCTCCTTAGGTCTAGATTGTTTGTCTCCTTGGTTAATTTCTATCCACTGTTTCTTGTCTTTCCTTTTGGTGCTTTGGAAAATAGTTTGATCCCTTCATCTTTGTAGGGACTCCTCAAATATTGGAAGACTGCTATCATGTCTCCCCTAGACCTTCTTTTCATTAGACTAGACACATTCAATTCCTGTAACAGTTCTTACGTTTTAGCCTCCAGCTCCCTAATCATTCTTACGGCTCTTCTCTGCATTCTTTCTAGAGTCTCAGAGAAGCCTCTTCTCTGAGATATTGAACAATAGTGATAATAAAGGGAAAATGTGCAAATCTATACAGAATATCAATCAAGTGAGAATATCCCAGCATCACTTTCTGAAGATTGCCACCTAGCTGAAAGAAGTATCACAAACTAATTGTTTTGCTTGCATCTAATTTGGATAACTTCTCCAGAAGCTACTATTGTTGATAGTTTTGAAAACTGCTAAGAGATTCAGGAGAGTGAATAATTTTATAGTCCCCTATTTCTCTCCTGGCAATGTCATCCAACAAAGGGACCAAGACAATGTCAGTGCAAATACCAGTCCTAGAACCTAAATGAAATGCATCCAGGAAATCTGTTTTCATCTGATTAGCCACTGCACACTTGCCCAGGAGAGGAATGTTAACTTTTGATGTAAAATTAATTAGATCTTCTAGATCCAATGGGTTTTTTTCCTCAGAAAAGGACTCATTAGAGCATGGTATCAAACTCGCGGTGTCACATTGTTATCATGTGAAGTTTCATGATGTTTTTCCCCTTTGTGGAGCTGGGTGGGTGTGGCCTGTGTGTGATGCATCCGGTCCACGGGCCGCCAGTTTGACACCCTTCTTAGAACATCCTTTAATAAATATCTAACTATTAATGTAGGGACAAATGCATAGTTTCCTGGATCCAACTGAACACCCTTTTTGGCTAGATGTAATAAGCAGTGGTGGAAATAACTGAACACCTTATTCAATCAACAGGCTTAAACCTAAGTATTAAGTTACCACCTTATTTGATATCTTTGTACCCAATCCAATATCCAATAGGCCCTATGTCACTGTAAAACTAGACTCCAGAGTCTCCTGACATAATGCTACTTAATGTCAGTGGCCAAAAAAATTGAAGCATTTTTCCCATTCTCTTTAGAAACAGAAATAAAAGAGGGAAAACTGTGAGGCTCTTTTTAAGATCAACAGCCATAAGGAACAACAACAAGGAGCCATATGTTAACCCCTGACTAGGGCCAGCACATACTTCCATGGCAGATTTATCGTGAGATTTATCAGCCAAAATAATAATGAAGTCAGCTTCCCTTGCACTCATTTCATAATTGTTCTCTATCCCATACAGTGAAGGCTATGGTAAATTAAGGAATGTGGGAAACAGAAGTCTTGATATTGTATTAAACAAATACAATGGAATAATCCAGTACAGAAATTAATGGCAAAGTTCCGTGCTCACCTGTAACTTTTAAAACTAATTACAAATATTCTTTGCATCTTTCTAAATATCTTAATAGTTCGTATTTAAGTAAATATATAGAAGCCTTTTTGAAAGTCAAATTAAAGGTATTGCTATCAAATATGCTCTATGGTAGATTTTTTTTAAAAAAAATCCCATTTCTGAAAGATTTTGTCCCTGTAATGGTGTTGATCTAGAAACAATAGATCATATTTTATTATACTGTATATTATAATGTATTATATTATAAATCTTCATCAGGATGTTATTGGGCCTACAGTATTTTAAAATTAAATCCAGGAGAGATACTTCAGAATACATTCAGATTTGATCTACAGATGATAATCCTGAAATTTCAGATGCAACAGCCATATTTTTAACAATGGCTATAAAAGCAAGGTTTTTTTGTAGCACATCAATAATTTGAGGTTTTGAGTGTTTCATGTAACATTTATCAAATATGTCATTTCTAAACTTTTATTTAATGCCAAATTTTAGATTATATTTTTAGTTAGATATTCGGGCCTTTTTTGATCATAAATAAATAATCCCTGAACCATACCATCTGAAGAAGATACTTATATCAACAGGTACATTCTGGCAACTGATTAGTTAAACAGTCTAAATCATAGGAATTGCATTTTGAGAAGATTGATACTTAATTGATCCTTAATTGTTTAAGAAAAAGTATCAATGGAACTAATGTGTGTGAATAATTTTACTACTCATCTAGTCCTAATTGATAAGCCACCTCAGTAATAATTTATTTCTAACTGTTTGCTCTAACCCTAAGGATAATATCATGACATTAATTTTATTCTTGGAGATCAATGGAGCGGTCTCTGCCCGCTCCCCTGGGGTCCTGGGAGGTGTGGTCCCTGGGCTTAGGCTGGTGTATGTAAATGCCAGATCCATGGCTAATAAGGCCCCCCTCCTCTGTGAACTTATTGAGGAGGAGGCTGCGGATCTGGCATGCATTACGGAGACCTGGTTGGGACCGGAGGCGGGTGTCCCTCTGTGTGATCTATGTCCCCCAGGTTTCCGGGTGCTGCACCGGTCACGAGCTCAGGGAAGGGGTGGAGGAGTAGCCATTGTTATCAGGGAGACCTTGTTTCCAAGGGAGGCCACTGTCCCCAGATGGCGGGTGTGAGTCCCTCCTCCTGAGGTTGGGCCCGGGTGGTCAGTTGGGCCTGTTGCTGATGTACCTGTCCCCCAGCTGCGTTGCAATGGCCCTTCCCGAGCTGCTAGATGCCCCGGGGTGGGGTGGAGTTTCCCAGGCTTATTGTCTGGGGACTTCAACTGCCCTCTCTGGGAGGCGTCTGGTTTGGCCCGGGAGTCCTTGGCATCCATGACAGCCATGAACCTGACCCAGGTGATTCAGGGACCCACCCATGAGGGGGAACATGCTCGACCTGGTTTTGTCTCGGGACAGTGGTGTAGTGATCTGGGGGGTGGATCTCCGGTTGTTCTACCCCTATCATGGACAGATCACTATCTCCTGAGGCTGGTTTTTCAATTGGCTGCCCCTCACTGCTGGGATGAGGAGCCGATATGATGGTTCCGCCCCAGGCACCTGATGGACCCAGAGAGGTTTCAGACAGCCCTGGGGTCCTTGCCCACCTCCCTCGACCACAGCCCAGCCGAGACCTTGGCGGCCACTTGGCAACAGGCCGCCTCGGCAGCACTCGACCGGGTTGTCCCCTTGAGGCCTCTTCCTCGCCACAGACCTCGTTTGGCTCCTTGGTTTTCAGAGGAGCTTCGGGGGATGAAGCGGCGGAGGAGATGCCTGGAGAGCAGGTGGAGGACTAGTCGTTCCGAGTCTGACTGTGTCCAGCCAAGAGCCTATATTAGGACTTATCTGGAAGCGATTAGAGCAGCGAGATGAGCTTACTTCTCCGCTCTGATCGCGTCTGCAGGTGATCGCCCTGCAGCCCTGTTCAGGGTCACTCCCTCCCTCTTGCATTTAGAGGAGAGGGGGACCCTTGGCAGAGCAGAGGAATTTAGTTTACATCTGGCGGATAAGATCGCTCAGATTCGGGCCGGCTTGGACTCTGACTGGCAGGGTTTAGATGATGGAGTGGCGATGAGTCTTGTGGATTTTATCTGGGTTGAGTTTGACCCTGTCTCCCTAGATGAAGTAGACAGGATCATGCGGAGGCTGTCTTCCACCACGTGTTTATTGGACCCGTGTCCTTCCTGGTTGGTTTATGCCTCCAGGGAGGTTACATGCGGTTGGCTCCAGGCAGTTGTCAACGTCTCTTTGAGTGAGGGGTTTTTTCCCACCGCCTTGAAAGAGGTGGTGGTGAGACCCCTCCTCAAGAAGCCTGCTCTGGACCCAACCGTTTTGAACAACTATCCCAGTCTCCAACCTTCGCTTTTAGCGAAGGTTGTCAAGATGGTGGTTCAGCAGTTTCCGCTGTTCCTGGCGGAAACTGATTATCTTGACCTGTACCAATCGGGTTTCAGGCCCAGACACAGCACCGAGACAGCATTGGTCGCACTGGTGGATGATCTCTGGAGGGCTCGGGACAGGGTTTTTCCTCTGTCCTGGTCCTTTTAGATCTCTCAGCGGCTTTTGATACCATCGACCATGGTATCCTTCTGTGGCAGCTCCAGGGGTTGGGAGTGGCAGGCACCATTTTATGGTGGTTCTCCTCTTACCTTTCGGACCGCCGAGTCGGTGTTGGCAGGAGAGCAGAGATTGTCCCGAGGCCCCTCACTTGTGGGGTGCCCCAGGGTCGTTCTCTCACCTCTCCTGTTTAATATCTACATGAAACCGCTGGGCGAGATCATCCATGGTTTTGGGGTGAGGTATCATCAATATGCAGATGATACCCAGTTGTATATCTCCACCCCAGACCAGATCAGTGATGCTCTCTCGGTGATGTCCCGGTGCCTGGAGGCGGTGCAGGCCTGGATGGGGAGTAACAGGCTCCGGCTCAATCCGGCCAAGACTGAGTGGCTGTTCTTACCAGCATTTCGGTGTTCAGTGGAAGTGCCATCTTTGGTCATGGGGGAGGTGTTACCCCGTGGATAGGCGAGGAATCTGGGTGTCCTCCTGGATGCACAGCTCAATCTGGAGGAGCAAGTGGGAGCTGTGGCCAGGGGGCTTTGCCCAGGTTCAGCTGGTTCGCCAGCTTAGCCCTTATCTGAACCGAGATGCCCTTGAATGGTCACTCATGCGCGCGTCACTTCCAGAATCGACTACTGCAATGCTCTCTACATGGGGCTACCCTTGCAGATTACTCGGAGGTTGCAGCTGGTGCAGAATGCGCCGCTGCTGGCTGTGATGGGGTATCCTGATACTCCGATGTTACACCCCTCCTGCGCGACTTGCATTGGTTGCTGTTTGCCTTCTGGGTTTCCTTCAAGGTGTTAGTAACAACTTATAAAGCCCTAAATGGCTTGGGTCCAGGGTACTTGCGGAACGCCTCCTGCCAGCATCACACTCTGATCGCCCCGTGCGCTCCCACAGGAGGGGCCTCCTGGGAATACCGTCAGTTAGGCATTGTCAGCTGGTGGTTCCCAGGGCCAGGACCTTTTCTGTGGGGAGCGCCTATGGAATCAGCTCCCTGCGGATCTTCGTTTGGCCCCTGATCTCCGCTCCTTTAGACCTGAAGACTTGGCTGTTTCAGCAGGCCGGCCTGGATTGACCTGGGGGTGGGTTGTTTTAATTGTATTGTTTTTATTGTAATTGTAATTGTTTTCTAATGTTTTTAGCAATTTTAGACTTGTTTCCTGTTTAATATCTTTTATTGTAAATATATCACTTTTTATATGTTCGCCTCCCTGAGTCCTTATGGAGAATGGTGGCATACAAGTCTAAATAAATAAATTAATAATAATAATAATAATAATAGTAATAGTAATAGTAATAATAGTAATATTTTATGTCCCTCTGTGTCTTTGATTTATCTCCAAAGATGCTATTTGGGGAGATAATTTACATCCACAATTGTGAGTGCTTGAAATATTGTCCTGCTGTTATTATCCTAATATAGCAGGCTCCAGAATTCAGATTTATCTTCTTTTCAAGCAAGAGATAACCTTACTTTTTTTTAATTTGGCTTATTTGAAATTGCTTAGACTTCTGTAGCAATTTAGAAAATTCCTTCTTTTTTCTCCAACATGGATGATCAAACTAATTTAATTGCTAGGCATCTTTTTCTTTATATAACTATAAAAAGTGAAATAAACTCCAATTTCCTGAAGTATTGATGCACAATTGTTAGTTCAAAACTAAAGGTGAGAGATTTCAAACATCTCTCCTGTTGTAAATTGAGTACATTATATTCTTATAACAGAGAAATCTTGTAATATCTTTTGTCTGCTTCAGCTGAACTAGAATAAATTGCATGTGTGTAACTCCCACAGAATCTAAAAACTGTTTATGGGGAAGCTGGAATATTTTTCTTACATTTTTACAATACAAAAAGATTATAAAGTCAAATCAACCTTTATTGTCAGAGTACAAGATGTGTACAATGAGATTGGCTGAGTCTCAATAGAAGACAGTAATGCTGGTTCCTGCCAATATAAACAAATGAATATACCACATAGCAAAATCCACATAAAGGAAGACTTATATCTTATGTACAGAAAAACATGTATATAGGACAGACAAAATGTCCATTGTTTTAGTTCTACATGAAGAGGCATCTGCTTTCAAACTGAATCAGAAGAAAATAAAGATTGAAAGTTCCTCTGGGAATTAAAACTAAGAAAGTAGAAGACTAATCTGATTCTCCTTATAGCAATGACCAACCATAAAATCCAAAACAGGGTGTTGCATATTTGATGTGGTGGAATATGTCGTTCATGAGATGCCCTAAAATGAGATGAAATGAAATGAGTTGTTTTCCATAGCCTAATTGGAAGTTTAGTTACATGAGTATCATAGTTTGCAGAACGGCATGGCTATTTTTCTTCTGCACTTCTGGAAGTTTGGAAAGATTTGAATGAAAAAAGACGAAGATGGTATCTATCGACTTATTCTTTTCATCTGTTATTCAGAAATTTTTGATGAATTGGTGCTGGAGCTGGTAAAACTCAGAATACTAGGTTATGCTTTAATTCAATTAAGATGGAGGAGGTTCCTGTTGGAAAGAGAAAGGATTCTGAATTTGGGACTGAACATGTTTTAGGTAAGGACCAGGCTTCAGTCCTGCATAGGGGTAGCTAAGTCCAGGTTATATTGGTATATTTGCTATGTCCATTCTTGAAAGAAATAGCCTTGACTATGGCAATACTGGTTATATACCTGCTGAATAATCGCAATACTCTCTGTTTGGGGCTACCTTAAAAGTACTTTTGGAAATTTCAACTGTTCAGAATGTTGTAACAGAATTTTAGTATATGCTTGGTTAAGGGATCATGCTACATCTATCTGAAATATTTCACTGATTGTCAGTTTATTTCCTAGAACATTCCATGTATCAGTGATGACTTTCAGACGTCTGAATTGCTTGTGTTCAGGATATATAATCCATTGTCTCATCCATGGTTGTTCAAGGCTTTTACTTGTGTTTCTTTCTATAACATCTTTCTCTGTTGTAGAGACATCTAGTCATTCATCTCTTTTTGAAGGAGCTTCAGCACCTCCTTATGAACTGATGAACAATGGATCTATACATAAAAAACAAGGTTCAGGAAAGAATGGTAAGTAAATTTTTTTACGCACACTTGACTCACCCCTTAAATCAACTCTACTATAATCCTTTCTTTTTATTCTTTTCTTCTTCTTTTTTAACAACAACAACAACAACAACAACTGTTCTATTTATATTGGTAGGTCTTTGTATTTTGAAAGAATAGGAGAAGATAACAAAATATGATATTGTAGCCTCTTCTTCCTCCCCATAACTATGAATTAGGGAGATTTGTGCCAGTGCAACCAGTATCTTCTGGACTTAAAATATGTTTCAGCCCCATTTTGCCTGAATAATGATTCCTGCATATCTCTATCATGGTTAGCTTCCTGGCTGCCTATAATTCTAGAATTGTCAATCATCATACCATTGCTATTAGCTACAATTGCTCCAGTATATCTGGAGGACAAACACACATGAACTATTTTTGCAAGATTCAATTCCTGCAGTGGCTTAAACCACTTATATTATTTTGGAATGGATGTAAAAGAAAAGAAGAAAATTTCCTGTGTTACTTATTATTATTTTACTTCTTCTTGCATTGCAGGAAACAATTCTGTGTCTGGTTTACTTGATCAACAGCCACCTCAACATCTAAGTGATTCAAAGTATGATATAATTAGATTAACTTTGTTCTGCTGTTTTACTCAGGATGACTAACCATAGTAGTATTGATAAAAACACTGAAAAATATATTGAACTTATTCCTACACATGTCTCCTCTTCACATGCATGGGTCCAAGAAACAAGATACAATGTTTATTCCAATCCCTCTGATCTCATTTCAAAATGCATCATATGCCAATGCAATTTTTTCCTTAATTTTTTTTTAGTTCATTGTTTACCTGCAGTAAAGTGTGTATATGTGTGTGTGTCTACGACACAAAATAGTTACATGACTCTTCAGCCTTGTTTTGCTGTTATCTATCCTTGTTCAGTGTTTATATACTTTTCTTTTAAGGCCTAAAATTAATCAAACCAATTAAACCCCCACTTCCTTCATTTCTCACAGTAGTGCTGGAAGAGATACTTCATAATAGTACCCAACCACTTCAACCACCCCTTGGCCTAGAACTCATCTATACAGCCTGGTTTTCCACTCCATGTTGTCATCAGGGTGGGATTCTCCCAGTGTAAAAAACTCTTCTCTAATCGTGCGCTTTGTGCATGCACATGCACTTTGTGCACTGTGTGCGTGTGCACAGCTATTGCAATTACTTACTTTCAATGTTACTTCAGGGAAGTAACACAGCTGAGGCACGGCAATCCACTCTGCCATGTGAATCAGCTGAGTAGATATACATGAGTACACTGCAGGAGCAGGTGGGTGGGCCCACATGATCGTCGGATTGAACTGGTTCGGATCACCATAGCTAGGGGTTCACCTGAACTGGTCCGAACCGGGAGAATCCCACCCCTGGTTGTCATGCCATAAGCATGGAGACAATCTCTTCACTTCAACTGTGCTACCAAGACTATGCATTGATTCTTTCATGATAGGATCAATGTAACAGAATCACCTGAACTGCCTTGAAAGAAAAATAATGATCCATTTAACCATTTTCAATATGGTCGGAAAAATTCCTTTTTGCATTTGGAATCCAGTGTTGTCCAATCTGGGATAGGTGTTCTGCACTGAATATAACATACATATCAAACCACTGCCCCTAAATCCCCAACCTAGAAGGTCTTGGGTATGTGTCACTCTATTCACAACACCAGAGATTCTCTTTTTTTGTAATTATATGTCAGAACAAATAAGTGCCTAGAAAATGGTAACCGCTCTAGATTTTCTATATTGATCCCTTTTCTTTATTTGCTACTATTTGCTGTATCTAGTTTTGATACCAATTAAACTAAAAAAATAGAAACTTTATGTTGGGTTTTCCCTAGCTAACAGAATCTTCATCTTAAACCCCTGTAGTTAATTCCAGTGCTCCTTTTAATTTTATTTTAAAAAAAACCACTACAGGACTTGATTTTAATTCTGAAGTTAATATTATTAACTAGCTGAGACTCTGTCCCTTACAGTCTCTTTTTGTAAGTCCCCTACAAATGAGGATATTTTTATACACTACATGTTAGGCAAAGGTTATATAGAAAGAATTATCCTTTGAGTAATAGAATATATGAAATCTATTGGACAAATGTAGTCCCAGTTCTGGGCAATTCAGAAGCATCTCAACATTGATCCCACCAAACACGATGCTGACATATGTACACACACACACACACATTCACATTTCTGAACTGCCTATCTCCCTCACAGAGGGACCCTTGGATGGTATACAGTAAAATATTATAAAATAAAGTAAAATAAAATTTACCTAAGTTGGAAGTATACCAGATATCCCAGGCATTTATGCAGGATGCATAGGGTATAAATTTTTATGTTACATTCCTTTAAATTTTGTTTTCATTAAAGCACCTGTAATTTTGTTGCTTTGAAAGAAAAGTAAGTACTGTAAGGAGATTCAAGAGCCTCCACAATTGGGGCACCTATACCAAAAGACTGGGTGACGAGGATTTGTTAAGATAAATGTTACTCTTTTTATTATTCTAAAGAAACAATGGTATCCTTTCCTGAATAAGAGGGGAAGCATCTTATTTCTGAAACTAAGATGCCCGACCTCTTAGTTTTCAATTAAGAGTTGAAAAGAGTCTGGTTTCAATAAAGGAGAATATTTGTAGCTCAGGTTGAAATGCAGAGTCCTTGGTGTTCTCTGAGCTTGGTTGTTTTCTTGCAGATATTTCCTTACCCAAACTATGTAACATCATCAGTGACAGGCTGATAACATTACCTTGTTTGGGTAATGAAAACATCTGCAAGAAAGTATCCAAGTTCAGAGAACACCAAGGACCCCTCACAGTCTAGTCTATTCTGCTTAGTTTAGAAGATGGAAGCACTGTAAGCAGGCATCCTAAAATTATTTCAGAGAACAGTAGATTAGTGTGCATTAAAGGAATTACTTCTTCAGATACTATGATCCTGGCTGCTGACTACACATACCATAGAGTAAACCCAATTGTCCTTTCAATACAATTCCATCCAGTTCACAGGAAATATATTGAGGAAAATAGGAATGTTTGGAGAATAGTAGTTATGGCTTCATTATATACAATAATACATCAGGATATAAAGTTTTATAATAATTATTTCAAACCCAAATGAAGTAATGTATTGTCTATTTTTTTCCTCAGTGCCCTCCTCACTTCTGAACAAGAGATTAAAGATGCATTTCTCCAGTACACAGCAATGAAGTTTTGCTATAGCACTGCCCCTGCAAAGCATTTAAAAGTCCAGAAGCTAACTCCTCTCAACACATTCAGAGTATGTACCATAGCTGTATCTAGAGAACCGGACATTACTTGAGAACTGAACTGTGGAAAGTCTGGCCTGAGCTTCAGCAAAGCAGCTCTTAGGCTGTCTCCAGTAAAGGTGCTAAATATCTAGATTCCCTAACATCACTTCTTGTTATAAGTATTAGCACTTAGTTGAGAACCAATACTGAACTTTAGAGAGAAGGGTCAGCATCAAAAAGCTATGTATCCTTTAGAATGTTTTCATCTTAGCAATTAACATTTGGGGTAAGTGTGTAAGATTTTACCACACACATGTATACATGCTTGTCAGTGTTATTAATTTCCAATTAAGTAAATGTTTTAAGAAGGTTTATTAAAAAAAAGAGTGACCAGGACTGAGAAGCCTAAACATCTATTCTGGAATTTTCCCATCTTAATACTAAACAAGTGTGCATATAAATATAGATAATATAGGTGTAAATATAGATATTGCAATGATATACCAAAGAGGAAAAAATGAGAGACATGTTCAAGTACAAAACAATATACTGTAAATTCCATGTTTTCAAAATTGTATGAACATCTTTAAATGCTATATAATGCCTCTTCCCCCAAATCATACTGACAACATTTTGAGGCAACTATAGAACAGACCCAAATTATATGTCCTCATTTACTTGGAAGCATCTCGTCACATCCTGGCAGGATCACCTGAATTCAAATGCATATTTTCATGCATTTGTTTGGCTACAGTGCAAATCCAGAGACAGATGCAGCTTCTTTAAGGAGGCTCTAAGAAGTGTGGTACCATTGGTCTTTGGATTCAATATGTACACATTCCTGTAATCAAGTCAATGAACTTGTCATGCTATCCTCTAGATTAGGGGTGTCCCACCTTGGCAACTTTTAAGACTTGTGGAGTTCAACTTCCAGAATTCTCCAGTGAGCCATTGGATTCTGGGAGTTCTAGTTCACAATTTTAAAGTTGCCAAGGTTGAACATCCCTGCTTTACATTATGTATTCCTTGAAAGGTCTCATCCAAGGGCATCTGTTGATTTAAGAATCCAAAATCAATATCTGTAAACAAGTTGACCTCAAACTTCTAACAATTTAATTATGCAGGAAAAGTTATTTCATGGTGAATGAAAGTATTTTACACTTACTGGAATAATTAAAAACAAAGCAGCAATTGCTTCATTTCAAATCATTGCGGGTAGGTTTTAGAAATTGGCTGAGATTTTCACACCGGAAGTCAATTTGCTTTCCAAGGATGGCCATTTCTCTTCAAAGAATTAAGACTTCTGTATCAAGTTAATGGATTATTTGCTCTTTTCTGTTCTCAGTATCGGTTAGAGACTTTCACTGAAAGTAGAGACACACACTTGGCTAGTGAATGCTATTATGGTGAGTAATGGGGGAATGAGGGGAGATTTCCAGAATGATCCCTTCGCAAGAGATCACCACTTTGAACTTTTGAAGATACTAATCCAAGTAGTCATACTATTGGTAACATTCTAACATTTACATTTAATAGAACCAGGGCGAAGCACAGGTACTCCTCAACTTACAATCATTTGTTTGGTGACCATTCAAAGTTACAATGGTATTGAAAAAAGCCACTTATGATTGTTTTTTACATGACCATTGAAGTATCTCTGTGGTCACATGATCAAATTTTGGATGCTTGCCAACTGGCATGTATTTATGATGGTTGCAGTGTTCTGGGGTCATTTGATAACCTTTTGCAAACTTCTAACAAAAAAAGTCAATGGGGAAGCCAAATTCACTTAACAACTGTATTACTAAGTTAACAACAGCAGAGATTCATTTAACAATTGTGGCAAGAAAGGTTGTAAAATGCGGCAAAATTCACTTAACAATTGTCTCACTTAGCAACAGATTGTTGCTCAGTTTTGGGCTCAGTTTTGGTTATAAGTCAAGGACTACCTTTAGTAGATGGTCGCAGAACATTCATTCTGTCTGTCTGTCTGTCTGTCTGTCTGTCTGTCTGTCTGTCTGTCTCTGTCTCTCCGTCTCTGTCTCTGTCTCTCTGTCTCTCTCTGCATATAAAAAATTAGTAGGATTATTCATTGTGCATTAATATTTTCTCCCATCATATTAAAAATTATTTTTTAGAAAGGGCTTCTGACATCAAGCCTAGGCTTCGAGGCACTCCATTTGGTACAGGCTGAGTTAAAAAGTTGGACTGGAATTAGAGCAAGCCTGTTTCAGCTATCAAGGTCACTGGCCGACTTTCTTTTCATACCCAACTTAATTGAAGAATTGACTTATTTATCCTGAAGAGGTCTTGAGGGTGAAAAAAAGAAAAAGAAAAATGCAGTTTAGGAAAACCACCACAGTTTTTAGGCATTTTCCAATTGACGAAGCAACATACAGTGTTACTTTCATTTCTATCAGCAGAGGTGTTAGTTTCTGAGTAATTACAGACATGTACATCCTTTAAAGGAGAATATTTGCAGCTCAGGGTTCAAAAGGAAGGGTCCTTAGTGGCCCCCGAGCTTGGTTATTTTCCTGCAAACATTTCATTATCCAAACTAGGTAACATCATCAGTGCTAGTCTTTATAATGTAAATCCTTATGTAGAACTGGATACAATGGCATTGGTTTATGTTACGCTTGGATCAGGCTGAACAACTCACCCTATAGATTGTCTGTAGTCCTTTCCAGAAGGGAGCAATTTATACTGCAGATAGAAAATTTTAAAAAGAACAAAAATGTAAAAATTCTGATTGCCTAGTTGGCTCGCTCCTTACTATACCATTTCCACTTGAATGAGAACAATAGGAAGATTCTCTTCTCTGAACTGATAAGGCCTTTGTGGACCATTTGTTCATCATTTCGATTAAGATGCTTACTTAGAGGATACCACTAAGATTACTTTTGTCAAACTGTAACATTATTATTTTTTAAATGGTCAGAGCAATTTGAAGTGGGAGGTAGAGAATGCAGTGCATTCTCTGTTACCAAACTCTTGTGTATGGGTAGCTTGTACAAGCAGGTTTGTGGGCAGGTTGTGCAAGCAGACTTATTTGACTTCAGGTCGCTTGATTTCCTCATCTGTTGCCCATCTCTTGAATCCAGTTTGAGGAAGAAGGCCTAAGGAAAAAAAACACAAGGGGAATTCAAGACTTTATGTCAACAATTTCTGATAAGTTTTATTTATTTATCTATTTGTAAAAGTTATACGCCAGCCATCTCACTGCCAGGTGCCTCTGGGCAGTTTACCACATCCTTAAAACAAAAATACAAAACACTTAAACATCAAAAGAAATTAGATAAGTTAGGAACCAGAATACAAGAGGGTCGAGGTAGGATCTTCTTCCTAGTCTACTACCATTTCCAGCATGGGATGTCCCCATTGGAGCTCCAAATAAGCTGAAAGTTGCCAAAACTTGTGAAGCTCTCAGGTCTTGTTTCCATAGTCATTAGAGGGGAAGTCCTTTAGAGCTTCTCAGTAAACATTTTTAGGATTATACTTTAAGGACATAATTAATTAATTGATTGATTGATTGATTCTTTCTTTCTTTCCTTCCTTCCTTCCTTCCTTCCTTCTTTCATTCCTCCTTCCCTCTCTCTCTTCTTTCCTTCCCCTCCCTCTTTTCCTTCCTTCCTTCCTTCCTTCCTTCCTTCCTTCCTTCCTTCCTTCCTTCCTTCCTTCCTTCCTTCTCATCTTGCCAAGGTAACCCTGAGGGAGGTGTTTTCTGAGCTTGATTGTTTTTTTGCAGATGTTTCATTATCCAAATTGGTTGTTTGGAAGAAAACAACCAAGCTCAGAGAGCATCAAGAACCCTCATTTCAATCCTGAACTACAAATATTCTTTATTGGTGACTCTGGGTGGCAAATAAGTTTAAAAATAAGAATAAATATGTCAAAATTAAAATAACAAAATTAATGAAATCAAAGAGGGAAAAAAAGAAAACAATAAAGGGCACCAGTGGTAATACCTTCAAAATAATGATACACTGCATGGGCTCCATTTACTTCCTGACTCCCATGCTGAGGTTAGGGTCAGGACTAATCTGATTTCAGATGGTTGGGTGTTCCACAGGGCAATTACCAAGACAGTGTTTCATGGGTCCTGTTAGATAACTTTCCTTAATTAACAGGATCAGGAGCATGTCCTTGCTGTTTGATTTAATGGAATGGGTAGGGAAAATTGGAAAGACATCATACCCCAAATACCCTGAGGTTGTTGAAGGGATCCTGGGAACATTTATTTTATTTATGTTTATATATCAAATTTAGAGGCTGCTCATCTTCCTCATAGAGTGACTCTGGGCAGTGTTTTTATTAAATGTGTTTTTAAAAATTGCTACAGTACTCATTCATGGTATATTGTTCAATATTTCTTTAAAAAAATCTGTACTGCTTAATGGAACACTATTAAAACAGTATATATCATCAGCTGTAGCTATGTGTTTGTCTACTTTTGAGGCCAAGATACATAAAGAAATGCAATTCACAATCATGCTGTTTTGTTATTTAGTTTGTGATTGACTGAGGAGAATTGTGTGTGTGTTCCTGTTTGCTGTATCATTTGGAATCTTGGACTCATAGAGTGACTCAGGGAAAATGGAATTTATGATCAGTGTCATTTATATTTCTGGTTGAGTGTACAGCTAGTGTTTCATGGATTTTGTTCAATATTACAGTTTACTCTGCTCCTCCCCTTTATGATGTTACAGCTTCACAGAAATAAAACAGTGTTCATGGAGTATACAGATTATGTGCTTACATGTGTTCATCAATCTCACAGCATGTTTTAGTGTGTTTACAGACTGTCATGTAAGTAAATATCTAAGTTACCAAAGTCAATAAGTAGATTTGTGAATACATCGTCCATCAGAACAATGGGCAACTTAAATCTAACTAATAGTAAATCCTAGTAAATTCCAAGTAAAGTAAGCATCTACAGGGTTCTAAATGTCGTCTTGTACAAATTGTAAAATGAACCATATGAACCATATAACGTTGCTATTAATAGCCTTGAGGGATTCAATTAGTATGCAATGCCTGGGATTTTAAGCAGAAATTGTGATTTTTCTGTAGGAAAATTAATACTCAGTTCAAGGGACAATTGCTTTCTGCAATCATTTTGGGAGATTTTTCTCTTTTTATTACATTTGTAGAGATATCCACAAGACTCTCATAGAGCATTTGATATTTGTGTATTCATAGCTGGAAATATATAGTTTGGAGGAAGCCTAAGGCATGACAAAATGGATTAACCATAAGGATGTCAAAGTAAAAAAATATGGGAAAGAATCTGTTGTCTTCTTACTGAGGTTTATTATTATTTTAAGAAAAAATAATAAAATTGATTCTTGGGCATACTAATTCTCAAGTCAAGTAGGATTATCCTGTCAACAGAGTCTTTGTAATGATTTGCTTACATGTCTTTTGCTTTGCTTTCAGAATTGTCAGAGCTGCAAAGGGCATGGGGCAACTACATGCCAATCATGTAAAGGAAAAGGCACAGTAAGTCAGCACAAGAAACATTACAATATTCCTGTCAGGTATCAGTGCTTCCTTTTTGCAGAAATTGTGAGTAGAAGGAATACCTGTGTCAGGTTTCCAAGTGATGCGAGGTACTCCGTGCAATCTATATATATATGATTAACAAACATTTTGGATAATTTCCTGGCTGATGGTAGTCCTGGATACACAACAAAATGAGCTTGTTTGGAAAATAAATCCACAACAGTCCAAACGACTGTATTCCCCCACCCTCAGGTAAACCTACTATAAAATCCATTCCTATCTCCTCCCATGGTCGGGATTATGTTGTAAGATCCGGAATAATGTCAGGTTTCTAAGTGATAAAATCCATTTAAAAAGAAATGAGTAAAGTCCATCTTCCAAAACAAATTTCTTTTATTTAGGTAAGCATCAAATTGGCAAAGTCTGTTGTATTCCGGATCCGACATAAACCAGAATTCCACTACATAATATTGGAAAGTAGAAAAAGCCTCCAAAAGTCACATTCCCCAATAGCAGTAAATCAACGTTGCCTGGTGTCATCAATCTCCATCTCCAGGTCTCGGCAGGGACCTCTTCTGTTCCCACGGGAAGTAAAAACAATCCTTACTATTTAACCACTCCTCCTACCTTAGGAATGTGGCAAGCCCGAAACCCTTCCTCCTGTAACCAACAAAGAGAAAGAAAGAAAAGGAATATATGATTAAGATAAAATAAAGGAGTAAATAAAATTTCGGGCTTGACAACATGACCATCCCAAACCCAGGAAAATAGGTGATACAAATACAGATGGTCCTTGACTTATGGCTAGAATTGTGCCCCAAATTTCCATTGTTAAATTGTTAAGTGAGTTTTGCCCCATTTTATGACCTTTCTTGCCACAGATTTTAAGTGAAGCACTGCAATTATTAAGAGGGTTGTTGAGTGAATCTGGCTTCCCCGTTGACTTTACTTGTCAGAAGATCTCAAATGACACTGCAACCATCAAAAATACATGCTAGTTGCCAAGTTGCCAAGCATCCGAATTTTGTTTACATGAACGCTGCAGTGGTCATAAGTGCGAAAAATAGTTGTGTTACTTTTTTTCAGTGCTGTTGTAACTTTGACCTGTCACTAAATACACGGTTTGTAAATCAAGGATTACTTGTAACTAGTCAATTTGACTCTGTTTGGATGGTTGTGTTTCAGCTTCAAGAGACCTGGTCTTTCATTCATGGAGGGGAGGGGCAAACTGCAGTATGTGTTCCATATCTGTAGGAAATAAAAACTTTTTGCAAATTTGGCTGTTAACTTTAGATCAAATGCAAATCATGAAGGATTTTAAAGGTGATAGCCAGCACCTTGTAATGAGTTACAGTGATCACAGTATTTTCTTGAAAAAATAGAGGACAACCTGAAATACGGGCAAATCTGAAAGAGGTGGATAATGATTAAAAAACCTTAGTTGTTTGTGGCTATAATATTGGTTTACAAAGGAAAATTTGAGAGCAAAATCAAGAAAATTTAGGAAAACATATATTCTAATGAAAATATCTAAAATCAAAATGAGTAAATTTATTGTAAAAAGACAATGCAATTTTCATATATTTCACATATATTTGAAAGACTGTCCTAATGGCACTATTTATATGTTAAATAACCCAAAGTAAAGGACTAAAGAGAGTTTCTGAAAAATAAATCTAAAGGATAGGTTTCTGGTTAAAAGACTGTCCTTTATAATAAAGGATGCATGTGCACTGAATCGTTGGCCATCTGAAAACCAGCTTATCTCTCAAAGCAGAGGATTGTTCCCTGAGAGGTTGGCTTCTTGGCTACCTTTCTGAGAAACCCTAAAATAATTATTTCAAAACAGCTTTTCTTTTTGGTACCCTTGATGCTGATTTGAATGTCACTGCTCTTATCTCAGTTTGATAACTTTTATTGTAGACCACCAAAAATAATGTAGAAACTTAGCCACTTGTTGTTGATGATGTCATTGTTCTCATAAAAATATATTTAAATTATACTGTATTTCTTCAAATATAGAAAAAGTGTTCAGCTTGTAATGAGACTGGGTTCAATTCATCTGACTACAGTCCCTGCTCATGGTGTTCAGGCACAGGAAACAAGCGGTAAGCTTTGCTTCAATCCAAACTTCATTTCTATTCTTATAATAGTTTTTACTGTAAATTTTTATTGGGTTGTCATACCTCATCTAGGTCCTTCAGAAGAGATAAGGGTGTATAGATATAGATAGATATGGGTATAGGGTATGGATATAGGTATAAGGGACATGATGGCTCAATGGCTAAGACGCTGAGCTTTTCGATCAGAAAGCTTGGCAGTTTGGCAGTTCAAATCCCTAGCACTGCATAGCAGACTGAGCTCCCTTTACTTATCCTAGCTTCTGCCAACCTAGCAGTTCTAAAGCATGTAAAAATGCAACTAGAAAAAATAGAAACCACAGCATTCTGTTCACCTTCAGCATTTAGACATGGCCACGGAGACGTCTTTGGACAGTGCTGGCTCTTCGGCTTTGTAATGGAGATGAGCACCACTCTCTAGAGCCAGAAATGACTAGCACGTACGTGCAAGGGGAACCTTTACCTTTATCTATAGATATAGATAGAGAGATAGAGAGAGAACAAATGAAAATATATAACATCATCAAGAGAGTAAAAGAATTGAAACTGAAATGGAAATGGGCTGGTCATATAACAAGAACTGATAGTAGGTGGACCAAGGCAGTCATAAAATGGATCCCACTTGATGAAAAGCATCCACAAAAGAGACCTAATATAACAAGATGTGCTGATGACATCAGCAAGTATTGCAGACCCAATTGGCAAAAGAAAGCTCAGGACCGTATTCCTTGGAAATATGTGGGAGAGGCCCTTATCCTGCAGTTGATAGACAATGACTAAAAGGATGAGAATGAGATATAGATATATAAATATAGTGTATATGATCTACATTGTCTAACATTCAGGATTTCTCCTCATTCACTGTCCCCATGAAAATAAATCACTTGCAGTAATATTCCTTCAGCGAAATGTGAATCTAATCAGTGGACTAGGAAGAATAGTATCTTTCTTTTCCTCCTTCTGTTCAATGATGTTTGATTCTTAGAGATTGCCAGGGCAAATCCCTTCATGATTTTCGGCATGGTTTTTGAGAAGTGTCTTGCCATTGCCTCTTTCCTAGAATAGGCCCTGTTCACAAGCAGATCAAATGGCCTTTGCACCTTTGCTGCTGTTGCTGTATTACTTTGGTTTGGGAAAATGGAATGATTGTATCATGTCCCAGTGAAAATGATTCACAGGAGGGCTAATTTTCACCTGGGGAATTTGCTGAACCAATATGGCAGCTGCATGAGAAATAGACAGCAGCAGTTGAAATCAAACCACCTGTAGGCCTTTTTTTAAAAAAAGGCTCATTTAAAAGCCACAGATGGAAAAAGCTTTAAATTTAGCAGAAAATATTTCTTTCTGATCCAGAAGTATAGATAACACAAAATTTTACAAACAGGATTGGCCATTGTATGAACCCAGCATATACGCCAAATTTATTCTTCGGCAGCTATCTAAAATAGAAAGTGGTTCTTTCTTATTAAAGAATTCTTTTTGATAAGATGATTGAAAAAAAGTGATAGGGTTACAAGAATTTAAATAACTGAATTAAATCTCATTTACAACCCATAACCCTGATTAGAGATTTTCATTTTATTTCTAATAGAAAATAAGTCGAGTCTTTACATTTACAACAAAAAGGTATAATGTTCATAGTTTTGTTAGTAATGCTAAGCTTTAGTTATTTCTTATATTTTGCAGTATTAAGTTATCTTCTACATCTATCAGTATTTACCACACTTTATTTTTACATTGTATCTTTTCTCTTCTATATAGCCATATTATTTAATAATATTAGAAGTTTGTGATAGTGATAGATAGATAACAATACCTTTAATTTTGGCACTTTTATATTCTAAATTTATGTAATTACTGATGGCAAATTTAGTTCTGCATTATTCTAGACTACTCTGTAAGTGAAATAAAATTATGGTGATGATGAGAAAGTTGATCATGAATAATTTACTGTTTACCAAGAGAGGAAAACTTACAATATCATAGGGTCTAATTCAAACATGGATCTCTCTTTCACAGTTGCTTCAGTTGCCGTGGCAATGGGCAGCACATGTGTTACCGTTGCGATTGGAAAGGCATATTGCTATATCATACTGAACTTTCAATTACATGGTAAGATATAAAGAAAAAAATGTTGTCTCTTTGGTCATCTGGAGGAAAAAGTACATCTAAGAAGCCCTGTAAGGGCCATATGTCTCTTTTTTGTCCTAGTAATATATCCCCCAATATGACCAACCTCATCATGGATACTTGGGTGCATAAGATTTTGGATTACACATATTTTGCCAGAGTGGAGAAGCAAAACTATTTCATAAGCTCTTACATATGTACTTTCTCCCTTCATCTAAGTGTTATTTATTTGAAAATTATTAAGATTAAATCGCAAAGCTTCTGATCTCTGGGCTACAAGGGGGGGCATGATAAATGTCTTCCAATAATTGAGGGGCTGTCATAGAGAAGAGGGGACTTACTTATTTTCCAAAGCAACTGAGGGCAGACAAGAAGTAATGGGTGAATGCTTGTTAATGAGAGATCCAACCTAGAAGTAAGGAAACATTTTCTGAACAATTAATCAGAGGAATAGTTTGCCTCCAGGAATTGTGGGTGCTTCATCACTGGAAGTTTTCAAAAATAGATCGGACAACCATGTGACTGGGATGATATAAGGTCTCCTGCCTTGACCAGAGGGTTGGACTAGAAGATCTTTGAGGTCCTTTCCAACCCTATGATTCTATGTTCTAATGAACCATTTTTCAATTTACTACAGAGTACTTTGCACATGAAATTTGCTACTAGGAAAGATCCCAGGTTATTTATGACTTGGAATAAGGCCAGGGGTGGGATTCTACCTAGTCAGACCAGTTCTATAGAACCGGTTGTTACGATTCTGCGCAGTTCGGAGAACTGGCAAATCACGCCACTGGCTGGCCCCTCCCCTTCCCACCCCGCCCACTCACTCCTTACCTGGCATGCACGCCATCCAATTTGTCTGTAAGTTGCTATTTTAACTTTTTTTCCTGACCATTAGCTGTACCGACTATTAGCTGTGCCAGGAGATTTAGATTTGCTAGAAAGCAGGAAATCATTGGATTTCTTGCTTTCTAGCTAATCTAAAAGCAGAGCTGAACCTTCCTTAAGACTGAAGCTTCTATTTTTCAGTGCAGATTCAGGTAGCAGATTGCAGAATAATAGATCTCTGAGTGAATCTGTGATTCTGGGAGCAACTCAATCTGCCTGCCTGCTTTGCCTGATTTTGGGTAAAAGTTGCTCTTTTTTATAAAAAATTCAATATTTACATACATGGTGTGTTGTGAGTTAATTTTGTGAGTTTGGTTGCTAGCAAATTTTATGTGACAGACTCAGGTAGCAGATTGCAGAATGGTAGATCTCTGAGTGAATCTGTGATTCTGGGAGCCACTCAATCTGCCTGCCTACTTTGCCTAATTCTGCTCTTTTTTAAATAAAAAATTCAATATTTACATAAATATTTACAATATTTATATATAAGCCATGCCCAGCCAGTCACATGACCACCAAGCCACACCCACAAATTAGGCCATGCCCACAGAACCAGTTAAGAAATTTGAATCCCACTTTAAATCAGATCAAATTATAATGTTAGGATTTCTGTTTAGTGTTCTTTTTGTAAAAAATATCTAAGATAGACTTGTGGCTTAGTTCTATATGCTCTGATATTTTAACATCCCTCCTTGAAAATGCCTCAGTTGAATTTGGAATATCATTTTTTTCTTTATTTAGCTGACTTTTAATCATTGGAAGAAAAATGTATTTAGGCAGTTAACCAAATGCATTGTGAAATGGATTCAAAATGCAAGCTGAATGTTTGTTTACTAAATATTATTTACCCAGACATAATCCCCTTGCCCTAATTTTAAATTAATTGAGGTTTACTGCTAGTAATTGAAATGGGGGATTACTGCCCAAGAGTGCACTTCTGTCAGACACTTATCTGCAATATGTCTCTATGAAATCTGAAAGATATACATGAGATTAAAGTTGTATCTTATCTTGTCAAACTTATTAACATGTACTCAGTCAATTTCACCTTTACACTGACATCCTAACGAGCAAATATAATTTTTCCCTCATAGGAAGAACAATATTTTAGAATACACAGCAGACAACAAATCTGAACTTCCAGTTCACCATCTGCAGGAAGTAACTGGAAGAAAAATACTTAGTGATGAATATAACTTGGTAAGATATATACTGCCACAAATACGCATGCAAAGGTTAAAGGTGGTCCTTATCCAGCAACCGCAATTGAGACCAGCAGGTCGGTTGTTAAGGAAAGTGATTGTTATTGTCAGGGTAGTGATTTAAGAACTGGCCAGCTGCTTTGATGATGCAATGATGCACTGATGTAATGATGGGAATGAGTCAGCAAGGTGCTTTTTTTGGTTGTTAAGAGGGATATCCCTTATAATAATAAGAGGCCCTGTTAGGGCATCTCTCTCTCTTGTTGTGTGTTCTTCCTGCTGTAATTTGCTGATTGTTTGACTTCTGCCTATAGTACGTGTATGTATAGTATATATTCTTTTGTAGATAAAACCATTATTTCTTACAAACCTCTGCTTGCTGTTATTGCTCCTGGGTTCTCCCATGTAGTAAAGCTGTGCACACTCTGACAGTTATGTGAAACTGCGATAGTGCTTATGATCTTATTTCAACTTTCTTTTGCCTTACAGACCTGCAAAATGTGAGAATAGGTCCTAAAATTATTTTTCATCACTGTAATGTGAGGATTGGTTGTAAAGTGATTTTTTTTTCACCATTCAACTGCAAAGAGTCACTCCAGGTGCTCACTAAACAGGATAGTTGCTAAATGAGGACTAACTGTATTTATAAAAGAATACTGGAAGTTAGAATGTAGAGCACTCTAGAATGTTAGAACAGAGTGCTAGAGTGCTCTTATTGGTCATTCAATCCCTTGTTCAGCTCAAAAATCTATTAAAGCACCCCAAAAGAGATCTCTCTATTCCATTATAGAGCTTCCCCACACATATATATAATAGCAAGTCATCTAGATCAGCATTCCCAACTCTGACTGGAGTAGACTCCAATGTTTCACAGGTAATTTTTCTAGTCTGGTTGGAAGATGTTGGCAATTAAATCTGGAAACTTTTGCATGCTCCTGGCCAAAAGCATAGTTTAATTTTGTGACACAATGATTTAGACCAGTGTTTCTCAACCTTGGCAGCTTTAAGATGTACGGACTTCAACTGCCAGAATTCCCCAGCCAACATATGTAAAGTTGCCAAGATTAACAAACACTGATTTAGACTACTCATGTCCTTTGTACAAAAAGATAAGACAAGCACAGCTACATTTTTAAAATTTTTTAGTGATGGATGTATGCTTTTTGGTATACAATTCCAATCATTTTTTGAGAGAGAGTTGACAGTTTTATGAAGTCACGTTGTATAGTAGGTCAGTCCAAAGTGCTAAATAATCTAACAAAAAGATATACAATGTATTTAGTCTTTATTTAAGGGGAAGTCTGGATGCAAATTTTGTCCATTATATCTAAAGTCTGGTAACTCTAACCGTAATCCTTTATAAAAAGATTTCCTTATCCACCAATAAATAAATCAATAAAAAGAAAAATAAATAATGCATCATCACCAATATTTTATTCAGGAGGCTTAAGAACCAAACTAACTTTTGAGGCAAAAGGCTTCCTCTTAAAAATAAACAAAAGCTAAAACTTATTTCCATAAAACTTTGATGGGGAATTGGGAGACTCCATCTTTTTCTCATGGCACAGTTGGTCTTAGATAACACAGAAATAATATTTAGTTATTATTTAAGCTCTTTGCTTTAAGTGTAAAGGACACACTTTTAATAATGCTAACATCAAGAAATTATTTCTCCAATAAAGAAGAGTAGCTCAGAATTGATATGAGGGGTCCTTGGTGCTCTCTGAACTTGGTTGTTTTCTAGCAAATGCTTGATTACCCAAACTAGATAACATCATTAATGTATCATTGATTTTTATTTTAAGTATATCTAAAAGTCACAATCCATAAGTTGGCTTGAATTTTTGTGAAAGTTGTTCACTTGAAAATATCCCAAAATGTAAATTTTCAAATGTTCTTTGAATTCTTCAGGTCACAAATTCTAGTGGTCTGACCTAAAGATTGTTAAAAGGGCTAAAATAATGGCATACTATTTTTTTTCCTAAGTAATGTCACATTAATTTCTCAATTGTTTTTATACTATAGAGACATTTGATATAAACACATTTCCCCACCTCCCCCCAAAATAGGCACACTTGTTCCAATTTTTTTGGTGGAGATAACATACATACTTGTGAATCATGTGTGGAAACAGAAATTGGTTATTCTTTCTTATTTTTGCCTTTATTAAACAACAAGCAGAAAGGAAAGGAGGGGACCAATGAGAATTAAAAAACAAAAGAAACTAGAGTTTTCCACCAGCATGTTTTTCTGAGATAATATTTCAAGTGATGTATGTTGCAAAGATTACAAACTGACAATGATGCTAAATTTATAATACTTGCATCCATGAATAGTGAAAGAGCTGCCTGATCAGGGAACTGATGCAACTGATTTACATCACATGGAAGCAAAATTGGAGGGTGTAGAAATATTCTCTGTCTAGGAATTAGGGATTGTATTCTACTTCCCTTCTTTCCACAGGCTTACAAAAGGCCCCCTTGTAATTGTGGGAATGATTTCAGCCTGCATTATTTGCCCATCTTAAATCAAATTCTGGGTATCTCCCTATCAGTTAAACCAACATCTGTAATAAAACAAAATATCTATGAAACCCATAACCATTGAAAACTGGCACCAAGCTTCCAGATGTGAAGAAGTGGATGGTCAAGGTAGGAAGGGGCCTTGCTGAGATACTTTCTGAAGAACCCTTGAGGAGCACCTTGAGATTTTCTATTCCATTTTCCATCTTAAAAAAAATAAAAAATAAAAACTGGGCTACAAATGGCTTGTTTGTAAGGATTGGCTCCTCTTCCCCTTCTGTCAGGTTCCCAAAACAAAGAAAGCCACATTGTGAGTCTTCTAAACAGATTTGTTTATTGTTCCTCACCAAACAAACAAAAGCAGGCTACTTGTACCATCAAACATATCCTGGGAACTATTAGGCAGGAGCCATCTTCACCCACTTTCTTTCACACAAGCTCTAAACGACATTGTCTTTTGCTCCTCTGGAATGCACTCCTTTCGTCTGGACAACATTTCATCACACATTTCCACCCTCAATTTTGAGGGTGGAATCTCAGTAGATCTGGGTCTTGGCATGGTGCGGTGGCATAAAAATTATGCTGGGATTAACACAGTGTTTGCAAATCATTAGTTCCCTTCCTCATCTTCCTCCAGCTAGTTATAGGAGGCTAAGGGAATGAAATGACCTATACCTCACCATGCACATCAGATTCCAATTGTTTTGTGTGTGTTTCCTAAAGAAAAGGAAATATGCAGAGCACAGCACTCATAAACTGGGCTCATACTTTACTGCTTTTTTATTTCAGATCCGTACCAATCGGGCTTCCGGCCTGGTTTCAGCATGGAGACGGCATTGGTCACACTGATGGATGATCTCTGGAGGACCCGGGACAGGGGACTTTCCTCTGTCCTGGTCCTATTAGACCTCTCAGCGGCCTTCGATACCATCGACCATGGTATCCTTTTGCGACGCCTCGAGGGGCTGGGAGTGGGGGCACTGTATTTCGGTGGTTCTCCTCTTACCTCTCGGGGCGGTCGCAATCGGTCTTGATGGGGGGGCAGAGGTCGGCCCCGAGGGCACTCACTTGTGGGGTCCCTCAGGGTCGGTCCTCTCCCCTTTATTCAATATCTACATGAAACCGCTGGGTGAGATCATCCGTGGTTTTGGGGTGAGATACCATCAGTATGCTGATGATACTCAGCTATACATCTCCACCCCAGGCCAGATCAGTGATGCCCTCTCCGTGATGACTCGGTGTCTGGATGCGGTACGGACCTGGATGGACGGAAACATGCTTCGGGTCAATCTGGCCAAGACTGAGTGGCTGTACATACCGGCATCTCGGTCCAGTCAGGAGTGTCCATCGTTGACCATAGGGGGAGTGGTGTTGCCCCCTGTGGATAGGGCTGAACCTGGGGTCCTCCTGGATGCGCGGCTCCAATTGGAGGATCAGGTGGGGGCCGTTGCCAGGGGGGCCTTTGCCCAGGTCCGGCTGGTTCGCCAGCTTCGCCCGTTTCTGGACCGAGATGCCCTGCATACGGTCACTCATGCCCTTGTCACCTCGTGACTCGACTACTGCAATGCATTATTTAGGACTGCCCTTGCATCCCATCCGGAGGTTGCAGCTGGTGCAGAATGCGGCCGCGCGGGTGGTGATGGGAGTTACCCGATTCTCCCATATTACCCCCCTCCTGCGCGGCCTGCATTGGTTGCCGGTTGCACTCCGGGTGAGATTCAAGGTTTTGGCTTTAACATTCAAAGTCCTACACGACATGGGTCCTCAATATTTAAGGGAGCGGCTCCTGCCGATATCGAGTGCCACCCGCCCCGTGCGGGCACATAGGCAAGGACTCCTTAGGGTCCCGTTGGCAAGTCAGTGTTGGCTGGAGGTCCCCCGGCGACGAGCCTATTCTGTAGCGGTCCCCGACTTATGGAATGAACTGCCTCTGGACCTCCGTCTGGCCCCTGACCTCCGCACCTTCCGCCGCGATTTAAAGACCTGGTTGTTCGACCAAATCGGGCTGTGATTACCTCACCAGGGCCATGGGATAATTTTAAGTATTTTAATTTGGTTTTATTGGGCTTAAAATTGTTTAATTCTTTTTAAAAATAATTACTGTATTGTATGTTTTAATTGTGAGCCGCCCCGAGTCTTCGGAGATGGGGCGGCATATAAGTCCAATAAAATAAATAAATAAATAAATTTCAAGGTATCCTAAACAAGCAATGTCCTCTCAAGTTGATGTTCCAAAGAAAACAAAATGAGTTACAGACAGGTGTCATATGTGCATCAGAATAACATATTGATTGTTTTGACAAAAATTGTCTGCAAACATAAACTCTTGCTTTTCTCTTAAGAGGAACATTAAAGAGTCTCACCTGAATGCCTGTACTGAATGGAAAAAGTATAAGCACTTGGAAAGGAATTTCATAACTTTTAGGCCCCTGTTGGGAAGGGCCTGCTTTTTGCATATCCACCTTAGACAGCCTTAATTGCCAATCTTATCTCTAGTAGCTAAATTGTAAAGTTCACATTTCAAGAGGATATAAATGATCTCAGAAATATAACTCTTTTCTCTTTCTTTTTGCAGAGACAAACGGTTGAGCTGGTGCCACTCACAAAAGTTAAATATGAATGGAAAGGCAAACTTTACTCCTTTTATGTCTTTGGCAATGAGAATAAAGTCTACAGCAAAGACTACCCTGCAAAATGCTGCTGCTCAATCTTGTGAAAAAGAACCAGTTTAGTGGCAGTCCCTTATCAAACTACATAGCTGTTCCCTGCTTTTAATCTCTACAGCATCTCTCCGGATTATTTTTGTGCAGGGATTTATGCAAAAAAGGATGTTACTATTTGCTCCATCCAGAGGAATCTCTGCATTGTTTTCTCTGTTCAGAAGAATGTGTGGCTAATCCATTAATCAGATGAAAAGTGAAGGAAACTACTAAGTCTAATGTACCTTGAAATAGCATATTTGTATATTTTGTAGTTCAAATATTTAGATACTTTTCATGAGCCCCATTCAGTCATTTTTCTACCCAGAACATTCACTGGAGAAGTTGTGTATTCCAATGACGCTGCTTATCAGTGTTGTGTGTAGGAGGCAAGCTTTACCACTAATAGCTATATAGGCAAACTTCTACATCAGTCAGCATGGTGAGGTCTGCATCTCAGAAATCAATGCACATACCATCATATGTACTGTATATCTTTAAAAAAAATAGGGCAATTGAATGTTATATTAACCTTTCCTAATCTGGTCCCTCCAGATATCTAGGATTGTACTTCTATACTCTGCAGGTTGTATGGCCTTTCCTTTCCCCTCTTTCCAATTGTATTGTAAATTTAAAATCTGAAGTTAATAATCCCTGTATTTTATTAAATGTTCTACTTTTTCAAGATCCCAACTTACCATAAAAAGTCTACAAAGCTAAATCGTGCTTGAAGAATTATTTTCTTACGACAGTGCTTTCAGTGTGCAATCATGTCAAAATATCTTCTCTGTGTATTTTCTCTGTTTAAGGCAAAATGATATTTCAGTTGCAGTACTCTAAAACTAAACAAACTATAAATCACAAACACCCTCTGTATGTCAACAGCAGCTCAGTGAGGAGCTGTGATTTATATCAGAACATTTATTATAGTAAAGCAAACATTTGCCACTGTTTATTTGTTAGCTCCCATTTATCCCATGAATAAAGTTTTCAGCACTGTTTTGATAAAGTGTGGCATCTTGTTTCTTACTTTTTAAAAATATTATTTGTCTGGTTATTTTTATTTATGCTTTATTATTTTATGGTGCAATAATAGTGTTTTTCCCAAATGTTGCTCCTTCTCAAAAGTAGATAAATAAAAGACAATGTTATCAGAAAGTAACAGGCTGCTTTGTTTTGTTCTATTTATATAGCACTGTTAGAACAAGTTTAAGGATGTGAGCATAATTGCCTAATCAGGTTTTCAAAGGAGAAATAAAAACTATGATGACGGTATTAATTCCAGAAAATCATTTGCAGATGGTACCAGCTTAAAAGTATTTTGTGAGTGAGATGGGTGGTGTCCAAATTTGATACAGAAATAATTCAATAAAATAAATACACTCTTTAAATATCCAGTGCATTGTAGTGTTTAAAAGTACTTGGGGAAATCCTGGTTTAAGTCTTCATTCTACCATGAAGCTCACTAGATATCTTCATCTCAATATTTAATTTAGTGTACGTAGCCTCCCCCCACTCCCCAGTTTAAAATATTCTTTATTCTTAATATTAAAAAAGACAGAATATTTTCCCAAAGGAGAAATGGAGAAAAATCTTTTGAAAGGTAGAAACAGCCTTTCTGCTATAGGAAGTGGCATCCAGCAGATACCCGAAGTCTTTAGAGATGAATATTTTGTGCCCATAAGAAAACCAGGCCAGCCTATTGATAAACAAGATGCCTTCAGCCCAGCTTCCCCAGAAGGGATTAAAAGTAGAAAAAGAAAGACTCCTAAAATCTACATTCCCCACCCAAATTCTAAGGACAAGGTATCACCTTTAGGACATAATAGGATTAAGCCACCACCATTAGAACAGCAAAAGGCAGAAGGCTCACTACATTGCACAACCCCCTGGAACATCTCAAACACAAACCCCAGAAACTTATAAAGATCCATCCACTCACTCAGCCATTTTATCAGTACCCCAGAAACCTTGCTGCTGGCACTGAAATTTCTGGAAACTGAATAAACCTTCTTTGCTTGCAGTTAGTCCACCTCCATTTTATTTCCAGCACCTTTCTCTCGGATTGGAACCGGACTGGATTCTTCTTCCTACATTGGTCACTGGATAATGCTGTTGTGGAACTAATACTCATGTAACTTGTATTCACATATACAGTAAGTTTAAAAAGAAGGGAAGAAAAAATAGATCAAGCCAAGTATTTCATAAGCAATATGGAACCTCTGTGTAAATATTTCTATGAGATACATTGCAATTTTGGGAAGGTGGTGGTGATGGTAAGAGATAATATTTGATCAGTTGTGGGTTTTTTTGTTGTTGCATGTAATATGTAGCCATTTATATTTTTCAGAGATTTTGTAATTTCCCCCCGCTTAACAAGTACAAGTAGTTCTCAATTTATAACCATTTGTTTAGCAACTATTCAAAGTTACAACAGCACTGAAAAAAGCAACTTATAACTATTTTTGTCCTGCTTTTAACCAGGAGTGGGATTCTACCGGTTCTGTCTGGCTCTGTAGAACTGGTAGCTCTGAAGAGCAGCAGACATAGAACCGGTTCTATGTCTGCTGCTGTTTTGACCTACATGCCCACCCGGGCTCTTACCTGACCTTTATTTCCTGTTTTTTCAACCACAGCTGCTTTGCGTGGCACAGCTGCGGTTCAAAAAGCAGGAAAAAAGTCCTTTTTCAACCGCTGCGCACCCGCGTGCAGTGTTGCTTAGCTGTCCAGGCAGCAAGCTGATGACGATTTACATGCACAAATCATAAATCACCGAACCGGTAGTTACACCGGTTGGATCCCACCCCTGCTTATAACCATTGCAGTATCCCCACTCTCATGTATTTTCAATGTTTGCAGCATCCTGGAATCATGTGATCATCACGTGTGTTCTTCCCTGCTTGCTTCAGACAAGTAAAGTCAATGGGAGAAGCCAGATTCGTTTAACAACCATGTCATTCACTGAACTGCTGTGATTCACTTAACAACTGTGGCAAAAAAGCTTGTAAATTGGATACAACTCACAACATTTGCCTTGATTAGCAAAAGAAATTATGGCCTCAATATTGGTCATAAGTCAAGGATTACTTGCATTTGGCAATTATTGCTACTTCTTTTTGTAGTAAGTAACATACAGTGAAATAATATTTCATGGCATCTGTAGTTTTTTTTATGATATCTGATAGTCATGTATATTTGATGGTAATGTGGGAAATTCAAATGTATTATTTCTGTTAAAGCTTTTATATTCCTCCTTTCATGTTAAGTTTTCACAATTGCAATAATCTATTACAATTTCTCATAAGTAACATGAAAGAACAATTTGTGGCACTTTCCTGACATTTACAAGTGATATGTTAACAGCATTTGAGACACAATAATAAAATGTAGATAATTTGACACAGAAGGCATAAATAACTGGAGCAGAATTGGAGACATTAGGGTTTTTTAGTCTTTGAAAGAGGCAAATTCGTCATAAGAATTATATAGTTTTGCCCCATTTTACGATATTTCTTGTCATGTTGTTAAGTGAATCGCTGCAGTTAAATTAGTTACATGGTTGTTACGTAAACCTGGTTTTCCCAATAACTTTGTTTGTCCGAAGGTTGCATAAGGGGATCAGAAAACTCTGGGACACTTCCACTGTCATAAATGTCACTGGGTGAGATCATTCGTGGTTTTGGGGTGAGGTATCACCAGTATGCTGATGATACTCAGCTATACATCTCCACCCCAAACCAGATCAGTGATGCCCTCTCCGTGATGACTTGTTGTCTGAATGCGGTGCGGATCTGGATGGACGGAAACATGCTTCGGCTCAACCCGGCCAAGACTGAGTGGCTGTACATACCGGCATCTCGGTCCAGTCAGGAATGTCCATTGTTGACTATAGGGGGAGTGGTGTTGCCCCCTGTGGATAGGGCGCGGAACCTGGGGGTCCTCCTGGACACGCGGCTCCAGTTGGAGGAGCAGGTGAGGGCCATCGCCAGGGGGGGCTTTGCCCAGGTCCGGCTGGTTTGCCAGCTTCACCCATTTCTGGACCGAGATGCCCTGCATACAGTCACTCATGCCCTTGTTACTTTGCGACTCGACTACTGCAACGCCCTCTATTTAGGACTGCCCTTGCATACCATCTGGAGATTGCAGCTGGTGCAGAATGCGGCCGCGTGGGTGGTGATGGGAGTTACCCGATTCTCCCATATTACCCCCCTCCTGCGTGACCTGCATTGGTTGCCTGTTGCACTCCGGGTGAGATTCAAGGTTTTGGCTTTAACATTCAAAGTCCTACACAACATGGGTCCACAATATTTAAGGGAGCGTCTCCTGCCGATATCGAGTGTCAACCGCCCTGTACGGGTACACAGGCAGGGGTTCCTCGGGGTCCCGTCGGCAAGTCAATGTTGGCTGGTGGTCCCCTGGCGGCAAGCCTATTCTGTGGCGGTCCCCGACTTATGGAACCAGCTGCCTCTAGACCTCCGTCTGGCCCCTGACCTCCGCACCTTCCGCCACGATTTGAAGACCTGGCTATTTGACCAAACCGGGCTATGACTACCTCACGGGGGGTATGGGATAGTTTTAAATTATTTTAATCTGGTCTTATTGGACTTTATAGTTGTTTAATTCTTTTTAATTATTTATTGTATTTGTATGTTTTAGTTGTGAGCCGCCCCGAGTCTTCGGAGATGGGGCGGCATATAAGTCCAATAAAATAAATAAATAAATAAATAATGTGAGTCAGTTGTCAAAAGCATTTGAAGTGTGAAAAATGGTCATAAGTCACTTTTTTTCAGTGCCATTATAACTTTAAATGGTCACTTAGCAAACTGTTGTAATTCGAGGACTACTTGTATTTGGAAGAATGCAGCAATGCCGCTTGTTGTGGATTATTATTTTGATGGTTAATATAATATATTATTTTGATTGGATGGTTCATCTAATAGATAACACTAAACTGTGTTTATAATTCTATGTACTTATTATAATGGTGCGAAGATTACATTGGGAATTTTAGTTTGGAGATTTGATAAAAAGTTATTCAAAGGAATCTTGGAACTTTAGTATCACTTTAACAAATTACTTTTTGAAAAATATGTTAATAAAACTGAAGTGATGAATTCACTTATTTAGATGCTTGGAATAATTGATCTAAATCAAACTTTTTAAACTGTTTGAATCCGAACAATGTTTCAGATCAGAATAATTTGATGTTGCAAGTGCAATTTGATTGTGAGTGGTTAGGGCAGTGGTTTAAAGACATGTAGCTCTTCTACAGTGTTAAATAGGGTTTTTTTCCCCAAAAGCAAGTTTAATGAATATTTTAACAATCTCTAAAAGAGTATTAAAAGAATAGCACCAAATACAAATTCATTTGTAAATAACTGCAAAAGGGAACTGCAAAACAGTAGTAGGTATGGAACAGCAGCATTAACTTTCAAAAACCTACAAATAAAAAAGATAGATAATTAAGTACTAGCAAGATTACCTGACCTTGCTATCAAACTTGCCTTACTTAATAGATGTCCCCTGTTCACTAACTTTTAAATTACTTTATTCCTTTCTGAAATCTTAGACACTAACATTTTCTTGACAATTGATGGCAACGTGCATGTTCTTTGTTCTACCATATACTCAGTAAAGGAGTTGAATAGTTGCAGATTGTTTTTTTAAGTAGTATTAAGTAGGGAAAAAAAGATGTGTGCTTTTTCTTTAGTCATCTGAAACTTCCAGCTTCGCATTTGGGAGATTCCCTTTTATTTTTGTTTTGGGGAAATTTTATAACAGGAAATAGGTAATTTAGCTGTCTAGAGGCTTAACACATTCCTTTGCATCTTTAAGGAGAAATGAAAAATTATGCTGTCAAAGACAGCAATTAGGATTTCAAATATTTGAAGAGTTGGCAGGCTTCATTCTCTCTGTAGATGACTGACCTCTGGTAGCAGGTTCTCGAGGTGTTTTCCAATGGCCAGTCTTTGCAGCTTTTTTTGGTCTATTTCTAATTATGCTCAGTCATCACTGGTTTTATTCCTTCAGCATACTTCAGAGGATAGATTTTTTGGTGTTGGTGATTTGTTGTTGCATTTAGCTGGATGTTAGCATCTACTGTAGAGTTCCAAGGAGATTGAGTAGCCATATAAGTGGAGTAAATAAATAAACATATTGACTCTTACTGAAGGCTCATTTGGTATACAGGTAGTCCTCATTTAATTATTGCAAGTAGGACCAGCAACTTGGTCATTATGTATGACTGTAACTTTGTTGCTTGTATCCTTACAATTTATATTGACTGTTTCCTAATACGATTGATTGCTTATTGTACCTTATGACTATTATTAAGTGTTGTACCAGATGATTCTTGACTCTTGACAAATGTACCTTTTATGTACACTGAAAGCATTTGCACCAAGACAAATTCCTTGTGTGTCTAACCACACTTGGCCAATAAAGAATTCTATTCTTTTATTATTATGATTAAGCAAAACTTAGTGAAAAAGCAACCATGCTAATAATCTTATTCCAGCTTTCTTTTGTGTTATAGACCTGTTTCATAGATCTTTTATAGACCTGTAAATGTGAGAATTGGTCATAAAATTATTTTTTTCATCAAAGTTGTAACTGCAAACAGTTGCTAAACAGTGCAGTTGCCAGATTAAGGACTACCTGTAGTATCTAAGATGCTGGGATAGAAAATGACCATAAGTTCAAGTTTTCCCTTGGCCATGAAAGATGGCTGGGTGATATTGGGTCAATCATTTTGTTCCCATCAACTTACAGGGTTGTCAAAGTGGAGAAAATGGGAAGCATGGGCATGAAGTATGTTCACAGCCTTGAGTCTGGCAAAAAGTAAAAGTGGGCTAAAAATTGGGTTGGAGGTTAGCAAGCCTTTGTTCAAGACTTGAGTGCTGCTGTATGGAGGGGTAAGTTCCCGACATCCAGTGCCCTGATGGGGACATGAAAGGACCCTCCCACAGGCATCCCCTGAGCAATGATGATATTAGTGGCTAATCCTTTCAACCTGGAAGTGGCTTAAATCAGGGGTGTCAAACTCGTGATGTCACATTGCCATCATGTGATGTATTGCAACTTCCCCCCCTTTGCTAAATCAGGGGTGGGTGTGGCCAGTGTGTGATGCACCTGGCCCATGGGCCATGAGTTCTACACTCCTCCCTTAAATGGTGCCTCCAACATGAACGGGATGGGAGTCCATCCACCGAACATGCTGAATCTATTAATTTGAATCTGAATGACAAGTTTAAAAACATTACCTTGACTGAGATGAAATAAACCAATCAACCAATCAATGCAACTGTTTGATATTTGCTAAGGTTTATTTCATCTCCTTAGTGGATGGATTGACTTTGCACAATACCCTTTATAATGTTCCTTGAAAAAGTAGCACTTGAACTTATGTTTGTGGTGATTTTCCATTGCCACAGTATTAAAAGGGATTCAATGAATGATGTGCAAGTCATGTGAATGCATAATTCCAAAGTCTGCTAATTTTGCATAATGTTTTCCTCTCCTACAGATATCAATCACAGCCCTGGTAGCAGGGTACCTACAAAAAGATAAACAGTAAGATGGAGCATGGTGTCAAATTGTCCCCCTAAGAGTATGATATAAATCATACATATTAATGATGACAATAATAAAGGGTGCATTAATGAAAGCATTACTGCTAGGAGGACCAGATGCTATTATTTACTGAAATGCTGTTGGGATGCAGGAAGCCACTCTAATTATTCAGATGCAATTTTAACATGAGAAACGGCAGCAAACCTGGCAATGAAATTATAGCTATTGACAAAGTTAAGGTTATAATTTCCCTTCATTTTGCACATTTTGGCAGTAAGGTTTGAACAATTTACTGACTCTTATAATAATAAAGAATCTTATTTCTTAAATTTTATCAGATGAATCTGGCCTTCTAAAAGACAAAAAGAAAAAGAAAAAGAAAAGAACACCACCACCAATACATAGATTTACTTAGATTTCCTTTTGTCTTCTCTCCTCTTCTCTCTCTGTAATTAATCTCTGTTTTCTCCTATATCTAACTGTTTTTCCTGTGCCTTGCATAAAATTGATTATCCCAAAGCAGGAGAATATGATGGGGTATACATTGGTACATAATGCAATCACTGATAGCAGCAGTAGCAGCCACAAAATTCTAACCTAGGAGTAAAAATAGACAGTGACACTTTTCTTTAGAAAATTCAGATGTATAGACTGGATGATGGACATACATTTTCCCCATCTTAACTTTACAATGGCAAGTGTTATGTATGTAGGTTTGAATGTTATTGGTTTATTTGAACTGTTCTTGTAAAATGTTAAACGGTATTGGTTTAAATAGTGCGGGAAGAAACCCTGCACTCCCATTGGCTGGCAACTACGGCTGCTGGCTATAAGAAGCAGCCATAGCCAGCCAACTCGGGTCCATTCGAGCTGTAGTCACTGAATAAACTCTTTACTGAAGCTCCTCGCATTTGACTCTTCATGCAGACTTAACAGCAAGCATAGTAAAATTGCAATGCAACCAGGGATGTTCATACGGCAGACACTACTCATATCACTCAGAAGGGATTTTTACAACAGAAGCTTCACTTTTTTCAGCTGTTCCAAATCGGGAAAGATTCTCCTATATTTTTGAGATAAACCAGTGAAGTACAGTAGATTGCGATGAGATTCAGTGTAGTGTTTTGTGTCTCATAAAATTTGCTACTGAATAGTAGGATGATGGTGCTAGTGGCTTAAAAAAGAACCAACTACTTAATTGAAAATAAGACTGTCCATGAGTAGTAGCTTTGAGATGTCAACCCCATTTTCAGAATCTGTATATCCTAAAAATCAGTAGGTAGGGATTAACAAACAGGAGAAAGCGTTTATTCATTACTTTTAGCTGGATGAGATAGGCATTAAAAACATGGATTTTCCTATTCTTACATAATTCTCATGCTTTTTCCATGATGTTAAGGGAACAACATTACAAATTGCCTACAAATTGAATATGTGGATTAAAGAAGAGAAAAACTTCAATTCATGAGTTGATAGTGATGTTGTCAATGGATAATCAGAGGGTATGAGAAGAAGAGAGCTCTGGAGGAGAGAAGATTCAAGGTTTCCTTATTACTATAGAGTTCTTCTATGAGGGAGATGGGTGGATTCTAAATACAATAAATAAATATATTGAAGATCATGAAGCATGTACAGAAATGCTAAGAAAGCAGTGACAGGTATGGAAATGGAGTTTAGAAGGCTAGACCAAAATATTTATATAGAAGAGGGGATAATATATTGATAAGGACAGAAAGTAAAAAAAGTGCACAATGTCAAGAGTGAAGCCATGATAAATAAACCCACTGCTTTTATCCCACTGTTTTAACTGAAGAAAGAGTTTTGAATGTTCAGTCAGATAACCAGAAGAACTAGAACATGAATATAGAAACCTTATTTATGGAATATAAAACCCTTTTTATGCCTTAGGGCATAAAATGAATGATTAGTAGGAAGTTTCCTAGATGTAGTGAAAATTTTCACTCATTCGAGAGTTGTGGTGGCAGATCAGGAAGAATTCAAAGAGGTGAAAATGCCATTAGATAGGATTATAAGTGAACCTGGAGAATAAAAAGTTGAGATAGCATGAGTAAATAACAGGCATTAGAAACTAAAAGCAAAAGAAAACTGAAACTACCTGGAGAAAAATGGGATGAAGATAGTTACCCTATGAAAAGATGGGTGATAATAAATTTTACAAATAACTAAATGAGATGAAGATATTTCTTGAGGCTGGGGTAGTGTGTGTTTTAAAGAAGAATCAGAGACAGAAAGAGGTATATGAATTTGCTGGAAACCTCATGATGGAGAGAAATGGAAAGGAATTTAAGGATATAAATTGACAGTTCAGATGAGGACTGTGGAGTAGTTAGGAGAAAAGTAAAGGGAAGAAGTAGGAATAGATGTAAAAAGAAGAGTGAGAAAGTGAGTGAGCAGAGGGAAAGTTGACCTTAGCAAAGTATTTAAATGTATGAATATCAAAGGTAGTGAATAGGCGCTGAAGCTTTCTTAAGACTAGATAAATCAAAATGATACAATCCTGCTATTTAATCTTGTAGACCAGGAAACTGTGATGTTGCCAAAATGATACATGTGTAATGACATTATCACAAATCCTACAATTATATTCTTGCCTGTGTCTGTTGCAAATAGATAGTGACATTTGCATGATAATGTCATGTTACATCTTTTATCATCTGCTGTCCTTTGCTCCTGCTGTCCTCTATCGGGTAGAAAACATGAATTTATATGAAGTCAATGCTTTTGCTTATTTTTAGACCTAGATAAGCAAATGATATACTGAATGATGCAAGGAGCCAATGCAGGAGACTTAAAAGTCAAATTTATCAAGACCTGAAGGGAATCAATAGTTGGTGGTAAGTGAAGAATTTGGAAAGCAAACAGAAATAACAAGAAGAGGAAAAAAGACAGTGTTTCAAAAAAAAAAAATTGGTAGATCAATGATCTGAAAATCACAGAAAGAGCAGAAGGCAAAACTTATTCCATGATGGACATGTGTGATATAGAAGGAGACACAGTGGATTTCACTACAGAGACAGCAACAAAAGTGAAAAAGAAATCAAGGTCAAGACATTGCCCAGGGCTCTATATGTGTCAGTGTGGTGTGGAAAAGACAATATCTAGCAAGACCTTGAACTTCTCCTTTCAAACAAGCCCATCCTCTGATGATGGCAAAATAAAAGGAAGTCAGAAGTTCAATAGAGAGAGAGAGAGTGTGTGTGTTCCCCCCTCATTATTGGCAGCTGATACAAATGAGATTGTTGCTTTCTTTTGTAAAGTGAAAGTGTGCCAGTGAATTGAGGAGCAAATCAGAACGGAAAAATCTCTACTGAACTGGACTGAGCAGCTGAAGAGCAAAGTGATAGCTGGAGAGGAAGGAGAAGAGCAGCCCAGCCAAGCTTGCCTGCATCTGCAGTGACAAACATAGTAAAAGCAAAGATCATGTCTAGTAATATCAGTGAGAGATGCCAATAAGAGATCTGTGCAGAAAGTTGGGGAGTTGTCATGTCACCTACTAAAGAGACCCCAACAGAAAAAGGAATGATCTAGAGAAGATTTAAAAAATTCTGAGGAATGGGTTTTAGAGATTGTGAAATTTACCCATATTCTGAATATTCCTATTAGCTTAAGTGCAGAATGAAAATTAATTTTCCTTTTTCTATGAACTCTGTGCTGTCATTATGTTAGATTGATTGTGTGTCCATTTGTGGTTCATAAAGGCAGTCTTTTCTTCCCTGGTGAGTGCTCTCTTGATATATTATAGTTTCATTCCCATAATACCTAAGTGAATAGGAATTAGGAGTTTTTAAACCCAAGAAATAGGGGACATTAAACAGATAAGTCTACCTTGAATGAATTACAAGTTTGGGGAACATAGTACATTTTGCTTATGCAACAGTGATTTTACCCCCTAAAAGTTTTCTGTAAATTTGAATAGAAGTAAAACACAGAGATTAAAGTCAACGTCCTATGTAGAGGATGACAGGATGTCTTTCCAAGTAGTGATCAGTGCAACTCTTACTCGCATTGCAGAGCTGAGACTTCATTTCCGTAGTGACTGATGATTAATCACCAGCTTCCAAATTGTTTTATTCGCTGGGAGTGGTTGCAAGAGCTGGCCTGGGATTTTGAACTGCTGCTAACACAGAACTTTTAGTAAACAATACAAGTCCAAACAGTTGCAGTGGGACTTTGCCTTGCCTGTATTCCTTGTACTTTCTGCTGCATCATGAGAATGGATCAACAGCACCATGGAGACAAAGACAGTAAGTAAACAAGAAAGGAGTATCTCAGAAAACAGAATTTTCTATACTGTTTTAACCAATGACTTACAATTCGTGTTTTCAGGGTGCTGATTGAGCCCTGAGCTACAATATGTACTTCGTGATTCACTTTTAGACTGTGGTGGAAATGTAGCTCATACTGAAGCATGGCCCTGCGAAATTGCAGGACGGATCATAATATTTGCTGAAAGTCTAGTGCAAAATTCCCTTAGACTCTTTTGGTTTTTACTTGTAATCTGAGATCATTCTTAGGTTGCATTTTCTGCTAGTCTTAGTGATCAGAAAGCTTTGTGATCATTTATTATCTAACTCATAAGGAAAATGTGCACATAACAGCTGGGTTATAAAAAGCTGGTTATGCAGCACTAAGCTATTTGAAGGCATTGGATTCATAAGCATTTTGTAAAAAAAAAAAAAGCCAGGTAATTATTTGTAAGCACATTCAAAGATGGACAACTTAATTTTAAATGTAATACATTTATCTGGCTCAGAGATTTTTGCTCCCAGATATTTGCATATAAAATCTTGTTGCCCATAAATGATCACTTCATATTTTAAAAACAAAATTAAGATGTCAAGTTGATATTAATTTCTATCCCACCAGAGATCAGCATATTCAATTTTAACCATAGTAAGAATTAGGTTGAAGCCCTTTTCTTTATACACAGTAACTGAGATTTTGTTTGAAAAAAAAAACATTTTCTTTGGCATCAAAAGAAGTACAAAATGCTTTAGTCTGTTCAATTTACAACTGACTAGAGAAATCAAGTGGTGCAGCTTAGGCTACTTAAATATCTCTATCCACAGAAAAGAACATATACGCCAGCAAATCATAATTATTGGAGACACTCATCTGCTTTCATTTTGGTTTATACTCCTTGACTGTTACAATGGTAAAGATTCTTCTTCATAAAGCCTGAAAGAAATGGAAATGTAATTGATCCTATCCAGCTCTCCTGAATTTTTGAACACTGTTTTTTATTCTTTATTTATACAATCTAAGTCTGAGATCTTCAAACTTTAGGGGGCCAGTGAGTATCTTGGAACTTTGCGAAGGTATTTTGAGCATTCCCATAAAATGGCTGCTGTGAGAATTCATCAAATGAATTCAATGATCGATATGACTATGCAAATGCTCATTTTCCAAAAGGCAATCTGATAAAGTTGAAATTTGCCTAAGTACAAAGCAGGGAGATCTGGGCCTAAAAGCTTGAAACCTACAGTTTGAACCCACTAGTTTTAGTTCCAATGCCTATTTTGCATTGGTAGCTGTAACTTATTGCAATAAAACAACTAATAAGACAGTGGTGGGATTCAATTTATTTTACTACCGGTTCTGTGGGCATGGCTTGGTGGGTATAGCAGGGGAAGGATACTGTAAAATCTCCAGCCAGAGGAGGATTTGCCGGTTCTCCAAACTACTCAAAATTTCTGCTACCGGTTCTCCAGAACTGATCAGAACCTGCTGAATACCACCTCTGTAGTAAGACCCTACTCTACAGGTTTCAAGAATCAATGACTTGCAACTTATCAACACTGTCCAGTTGCTTCTTCACCAGAATGGACAGGAAAATGCTTTTTGAGGGCAGAAACATACAATACCACCCACTTTAATTTCCCACTCACCTTTAAAGTGACCTCAGGACATATTTTTCTGTTCCATTTCCACAGTATACTTTTCCCTGCAGTTTTCATATGTAAATTAACTTGATTTACAAATCAAGTAACTTCCCAATGTACAGTACAACTTTTTTTTCAGATGTGGGTTCTTTAACTCCAATAGACAATGTTACATAGGTCCATTTCTCCTTGTTTAATAGATGTTTCTTGCAGTTTTTAAACAGCTATACAAAAGAGCTGCCTGTTACTGCCTGAATTTTCTTCTTCTTGGATTTGATAGCTCACAAACCAAAGTGCCCTTATTTGATCTCTGTGGTATCAATAGGCTGCATAGAAATTAACATATGTTGATGCACACTAAGTTGAGGCTCTGCTTAAAGTGACAGATCATTTACACAGATTTCTCTAGCTTTCCAGCAATTGCAATAGATGGGAACTTTAGAAATTGCAGTCCAACAAATTTACATGGTATTTGGCAGGGGTGGGATTTTACTGGTTCTGCCCAGCTCTGTAGAACCGGTAGCTCTAAAGAGCAGCAGACACAGAACCGGTTCTGTGTCTGCTGCTGTTTGGCCCACCTGCCTGCCCAGGCTCTTACCTGACCTTTATTTCCTGCTTTTTCAACCTCAGCTGCTTTGCATGGCAAAACGTAAGTACCGAACCGGTAGTAACACTGGTTGAATCCCACCCCTGGTATTTGGTGAAAGAAATCTGGGAAGATGCCCTTCCTTCCCTATATGTTAGGCTCCAAAAACTAAGAAAGACATGCAGAGTCTCAGTTGTTACCTTCATTGTTCTTCATGTATAGACAAAAATCTTACTAGACTAAAGCAACTACTCACATTATTAAAGATATACTCTGACAACTTATAAGGAGGCGCTACTCTGACCTTCTTTTTTATCTAAATATCACTGTCTCTTGTTCCCCTACAATGTAGGGAATCCAAACTTCATACCACCATACTATGTACATTAATTTGCTATATACCACCAAGAAAGCAACAAGAGATTGTTATGTGAGGAATGCTTGAGGTAGGGTGTAGGATAACCCTGCTTAACATGTGCCACATCACTTCTATAACAAGCAATATATGTCATGTGATTTGGATGAGGCCCCAATGGAGCAAACTAACATTTTTATCAAGATGTGGATTAGAAATCACACATTTTTTTAAACACGCATTTAATCCCCAAGTGGTTAGCAGTTATAATAATACAAGACAAACAAACACACTGCTTCCTTAATAGTTCTCTTAAGCCTTTTTAAAGAGCAATTCATTCAGCCATAGACAAGTATAACTAGCGCCAAAGACCACAAAATGTCACAACATTCAGTATGATGCAAGTATGTGAGAAGCAGTATTTGCAGCACAATGGCCTAGAGGTGAAGATGCTCACCTACCACTCAGAAGATTTAGAGTTCAATTCTAGACAGCAACAAATGTTTATCTGGGTGCAAAGAGAAAATATCTGCTGTGAACTCTGTGTAGGCATCAGGAAGGGCAAAAGGCCAGTAAATGCTCAGCACCACTCAGTCTCCCCGATCCTACTCCAAACCAGAGGGATTACAGGGTTGTAACAAGAAAAAAAAGTGAGAAGCGGTATTTGTATTGTGACGTACCAAAGCATATAGCATCTTTACCCTCCTCACCCAGTGCTGCAATACTGATAATGATTCAATGTAAATATGCTATAGATGTGCAAATATCTCCAGTTTCAGCGGCAGCTGATATTTGAGCAGAAAAGGATGAATTCAAGATTTTCTTGAAACCATTCTTTTTATGCAACAATTAACTTACACACTAATTCAATGTGGCTATAAAATAGTCATTATAAAATCTCTGTAGACTGATTTAAAACTTCAGTTCGTTGTTTGTAAATGCCATAGATAATGCTAATTAAGAAGGGAAGGGTCTGTGTGTGACTCAAGCCATTCCAAAAATAATTTATCTAATAAAGAACAAAGTTATAAATAGTTCTGTTTGGAAAATATGCTTTCCAAAGTAGACTTGTTGCTATAGCAATCCAGCTGGGAAAATACAATACTATGTTGAAATCCAGCCAGAGAATATTCTTGTATCCTTGTGTTTATTTCTACAATGTATAAAGTTGCAGCTTTGACTACTGTCATTTGAAATCAAGAGACCACTTCTGGTCTTTTGGGGAGAAATGAATAGAAACAATAAAGTTTTTTGGAGTCACTATAATTATGGAATTAATTCATTTAGATATTCATCCATATAGTAAAATAACAATTGTGAAAAATTAGCTGTTCTTTGTAATTAGGAGTGATAGTCAAAATGTCAACCTAGAATTAAGGAGAAATTTCCTGCAGAACAATTCACCAGTGGAACAACTTGCCTCCAGAAGCTTGGGTGGTCCAACACTGGAGGTTTTTAGGAAGAGATTGGACAACCATTTGTCTGAAATGGTATAAGGTTTCCTGCTTGATCAGGGGGTTCAGCTAGAATACCTGTAAGGTCCCTTCCAACTCTGTATTCTGTCAGCCTTGAATACTGACAGAATACAATATTGAAGGAAAAAATGAGCCTCCAGGTTTTATTCAGAACAGTGAAAGCTGTGAGTATTCCCACAAAAAAAAAACTCATGTAGGAGAACATCTCCATTTATAAAAGGACTGCTGTGCAAAGTGTGGATAGTTGTAGATGGTCATTTTCCAGAGGGAAACTGTTCAGACCAAACAAAAATAATTTGTGGATAAATCTAAGGGCAAAGCAGAAGTAACATCTCCCATTCAAAAACATACCTGTCCCAATTCAGGAAAACCCATTCAGGAAAAAAAGAATAATGTGGTTCAACAGTATTCTTGGAAATAAAGGTGGTGTTGTAAACTAACATTGTACGGTAGGCAAGCATACTGGTTGTTTTCTTAAAATATCTTAAATAAATTACATAAGAAGCCCGAAGACGCACAAATAAGTACAAAGAGTAGTATCTATGAGCATACTATGCACAGCAACTTGAGGAACTCAAAATGAAAATCTCAATTTATTAAATAACCCTTATTTTAATTGATACTTAATTAAATATACTTAATTAAACAGAGACCTCACATGGTACATTTTAATTTTCCCATAATTTATGATGCACATTGTTGCCAGATATACCTGCACATTGCTTATATAACTAATAAAATCCCATCATTCCTCATAGTGTAATGATATGGAACTCATTTATTTTATTTTACAGACATAAATAATAACACTCATTAATATTCTTACACTAGCTGTACAACATATAGCATATTACCACATTTTATACTTTAATGAATTCAGGGAAATGTAAATGCAAGACACTATATTTGTAGGTCATATGAATTTAGGGGCTAAATTTCCAATTCCCACAGCTGATACAGATTAACAGATTTGGAAGGGACCTTGTAAGTCATCTAGTTCAACCCCTCCCCCCCACCGCCAAAGCAGGAGACTCTACACCATTTCTGAGAAATCTCTTCTTGAAAGCCTCCAGTGATGAAGCTGTTCCTACCTATATTATAGAAATATATAGTTTTTAGTTCTGGTACAGGTAATCCTCAATTTACAACTACACTTGGGGCCAGAATTTCCATCATGTCCGGCAGTCAGAATTCAAGGCTTTGTCAATTATATGATCATTTTTACCATATTCATAAAGTGAATCACTATAATATTTAAGTGAATAATATAGTTATTAAGTAAATGAAGTGTTGAGCAAATCCAGATTCCCTGGTGGATGGGTTTTTTTTTGCCAGAATCAGCGCAAAAGGTCACGAATTGTGATGACATGACTGCAGGACACTGCAATCAGTTGTAAATGGGAGTCAGTTGCCAAGTGCCCAGAGTGTGATCCCTTGACACAATAGTCATAAGTGTGAGTGTAGCTCATAAACACTTTTTCCAAGGCTATTGTAACTTTGCACCATTATTAAATTAATGGTTATAAGTGGAGGACTACTTATACCTGATGTTGAATTGAACAAGATAAACCCAAGCAGGAAATGCTGGCTGGGGAAAGTCTGCAAGTGGAAATCCATACAACTTAAAGTTGTTGAGGTTGACAAACACTCTGCTAACTTGCAGGTCTATTTTGTTTTTCATTCGAATATAAAATATATATTCATATTTATAAAAATATAAAACGGTTACTTAGAAGACAGATCTATTAACTACAACACCCCTTGAATCTAACGCTGGTATACTGTAAGCAGCAGGCAAGGAATGAAAGCTACATCTGAGTTAACCAAAATATTTTTAAGTGCAGATGTTAAGCAACAGGAGCAAAATTGGAGCTATTTGCCAATCTGCTGCAATTTACCCCAGATATTTTTGCCTCTGAGACTATGCTTCTAAGTTCTCATCTCCTCACTCATGGGGCACTTTTGGGAAGGGAGGTAGGGACAAAATGATAACAGGCTACCTTTCCTGTAAACATCCAGTATTTCAAGCACATTGTCTGCAGTTCCAGCAAGGTACATAAGCTATGTCAGCACGCTGTTTTGTTTTGTTTTTCTTCCTGCCAAATCCCCAAGCTACTATTACACTCTTGCTATTTTAAAAATCTGCTTGTTGTTGAAGGATGAGGGGGAAACGGCTCAGGGGAGAAATAAAGATGTGCCCATCTGTTAATAAAAAAATGTTACAAACTTTTCCTCCAAGACTGCTGGGTTTGGTCATTTATTGAATAGCCTAGCCGGAGGAAGAAAAGGCAGGTACACTGATTTAAGGATCCATACATTTGCCTTATTCTATAATGTTCATATCACAGAAGCAATTTTTACCCGTGCAAGGCAAATGTTTCACCACTGCTTTCATTTATTTCATCTGATACGTAGGCAACCAGATGTTATTCTATAGAGTACATGCCCTCTGCTAGAAGCTGAACTCATGTATCTTTGCACTTTAGATAATTATTTTCAATTAATTCACTCAGAAAAACATTAGGTGATCAGCATCTAATGAGTTTCAAATGAAAAGAAACCAGTCTTATATTGGCTGCGTCCTGATGATCAGTCATATGGGAGATATGCTTGGTGTGAATTATGAAATTTTATAGGGGGTGGAAATTAAGTAAAATCTATATAGGTAGTCTCCACCTACAGACTGTCTTGTTTAGAAACCATTTGAAGTTACAACAGGTAAAAAAAAAGTTTTGCAATAAAAGTTCATTGTTTCTTATATTTCTTAAATGTCCAGGATTATTCAGTCAAAGTTCTTGACCAACCATCAATTTGGGTCAGAATTTTGGATCCAGTTCTGACTCTTCCCTGCCCCCCCAGAAAAGTCCATCATGACTTTTTTAAGGAAAGAGATGAACCTATATCAACCTCAATACTTTAATCTATGGATTTTACTATAGAATGTGAAAAGAATTCACAATAAAAGTTACTGCATATTTGCTTGTGTTATGGAACAACAACAAAATAAAAACTCTTTTGCTTGTATATTCAATATAATTTAGGAAACCTTCATATGAAATCTTCTGCAGTTTCTCTATTTCTTCTATTCTTTTTCATGAGAAGAAAATACAAAGATTATCTTTTGCTTTGTGAAGAATATGTGAAAGCTTTTAGCAGAAAATTCTGTTCAATCAAAGTGATGAATTATGGCATCAAATCACTGTTTTGCTACTTTGTTAGCAGGAGGCATTTCCTATAGCATCCATGGATATATATTGTATTTTGTACGGATTTTTAAAAGGATACAAAATACTACACTATAGTACTTAAGAACAAACACATTTTTCACACACAATAGAAGTTACTAAAAGTAGTTTTTTTTAAAAAAGCATTCACATTTGTTGAGGAAAAAGAATCAATAATTCATCAAAAGCTTCATTTCTTGTAACTCTCATTTGTTTGTAGAATTGCATTACGGATTGCTAAAAATTGATTTGACTAAATACTGGCTAACATGTTTTTCTTTCCACACATGAACTGAATAATTTTACATTTACCTTGAAAAATGAAGAAGTTTCAAAGGCAAAATGAATACATCATTCCATTGGGAAAATCTTTCTAACTTTTAGTACTCCATTTCTGACATTGTATCTTACACTGTAAACTTTCTCTTTTTCTTTCTCTCTCCCCCCCTCCATCTCCCATCTCCCATCTGCTGTCTGTCTGTCTGTCTGTCTGTCTGTCTGTCTGTCTGTCTGTCTCTCTCTCTCTCTCTCTATATATATATATATATAATCTATCACATTTTGAAACTACTCATCTCCCTCACGGACTCTGAATGGTGTACAATAAAATATGTAAACATAAAAACAGTATATAAAAATTAGTTCTAAAAAGACAAGAATAATTAAAAACAATGTTAAAATGGAATTAAAAGGCAAAGGGAGTGCTTTCAGGGTAATAACCAGCCCACAGTTGCATGTTCCTCTATGCCAGGGGTGTCAAACTCAAGGTGTGCCGCTTAGATGTGCCCTGTGGGGCTGCCCTCGAAAAAGTGAAGGACTGGCTCTCAGTGCCTCTGCCAGCAAAAACAGAAATAGGGAGGGCTGCGGGTGGCCCTCCAGAGCTTCGTTTTTGCTAGCAGAGGGTTGCAGGAGGCTGGCACAGCCGAAAATGGCACTCAGGAGCCCATTTTCACTGGCAGAGCACTCAGGCCACCACAGGCATCCCCGGCATGAGTGATGATAAGCTAGCAGTGTCCACCCTAGCAACACTCACCCTGCTGCCCCTGAAATCAAATACAACCCTGATGTAGCCCTCACTGAAATTGAGTTCGACACCCTGCTCTATGTTCTCTAAGCAAGGCCACTGCCTTATCTCACAGAGTGTGGGCAATGGCAGAGAAAGTCTCTTTCTGGATCTCACCAGTCAGAATCCTTTAATTGATGGGATATGCATTGGTCTCCTTGACCAAAAGGGATGGACAGTTCCATAAGTAGTTTGGCCCCATATTTTATATGTTATGCACAAAAATAAAATGGCTGGACTAAATATATCATGCACTGTTTACATTTAAAATAGCTACCCTGGAACTGGAATCAGAGCCTGAAAGTCCTTCAGTGCCCCCTATGGATCTGTTTATGCCAATTGGTCTTGATACACGGACTTTTCGTGATCATGGTATGTATACATACTATAATCCATTGAGCTTTACTTATTGTTGCAGTTGTATAACTACAAGAATACAAGTTCTTTATCAGGGCAGTGTTTCTTATCTTGTATTTTAATATACACATTTAAAAAAAAATAAACATGTCTGCAACATGTCAGACAATGAACTTTTGTCTATGCAGAGATACCCTAATGGTTCAATCTTGAACATATGGGGAATCCCTCTTAAATAGACTGCCTTCTGTCTTTTTAAAGAAGTTTGGGTAGTATGTTCAAAGAATCTTTCCGAATTGAATTCCAAATTAGAAACATGGAAGTTCTCAAAACATCCTTGCCGAAATATTTATTTATTATTTTATTATTTTATTAGACTTGTATGCCGCCTTCTCTCCCTAAGGACTCAGGGTGGCTAACAATAAAACCAGTACAAAATTTACAATAAAAAAACAATTAAACAGTTACAAGCCTAATGAGAATAAAATAATTAATTAAAATTAATTAAAATAACTCTAAAACAAGCCCCCCCCTGGTCAGTCCAGACCAGCCTGTTGAAAGAGCCAGGTCTTCAGGTCATGGCGGAAGGAGTGGAGATCAGGGGCCAAACAAAGGCCCAAGGGGAGTTGGTTCCACAGGGCGGGTGCTCCCACAGCACCGCCAATTGACAATGTCTAACCGACAGTACCCCAAGGAGGCCCTGCCTGTGGGAGCATACCGGGCGATCGGAGCATGATGCCGGCAGGAGACAATATAAGGTTGACAATATAAGGAGAAATATAAGGTTTGGGGGTTTTAAAACAGTGATATTTCAGTGTGGATATGAGCCAGATTTAGTCCTTTCAAGCTCCTGATCTGCCCTGCATGATTATTCTTTTTGTTCTGCACAATTACTTTCCATATAAAGATATGGACAAAGAATTAGTCTTTGGTGGAGAGTAATTGGCAGAGGTGGGCTGCTATGGGTTCACCCGATTCGGGTGAACCGGTAGTTAATTTTATGGCCAGATCAGTGAATTGGCAAATCACACCCCTGGGTGGCCCTGCCCACTCCACCCCTCCCTTCCTTATTTGGTATTCTCTGAACTTGGTTGTTTGCTTGCAGACATTTATTGCCCAACTAAATAACATTATCAGAGCTAGTAAGTATGGGGTTTGTTCCCTTTTATATAGAGTAATTTGCCCTGCCAGGTTTGGTGGGGGATGTGATTTTCTCTTTGATTGATTAGGGTATTGATTTCTGCTTGTTTGTTTGTCTAGTGTTAATCCTTCCTCCTCCCTTCTTCTCTCCCTCCCAAGGTCTTCAATGGCATTCATATCTGGCTTGTATTTAGAAACCCAAATTGGTTGTTGGGAGGGGCACAAGACAAACAGTTGTTTAAAAAAGGGTCTTCCACCTCCATGGGGTGCTTTACCAGCAATGGTTATACCTGGATAACAAAGACCCAGACAATAGGAGACTCATTCTCATTTATTGTAATGAATTCTGGGCAGAGCTATTTGTAACTATAGCCTAGATCTCTAAAGATATTTCACCTGAACTGGACAACAGCTAGGATCTTTTTGGTAGTGATGTATAAAAAGCAGCATTTTTTTAAAAAAAAATCAATTTCTTCTGAATTTAACTTGTAGATGACACAACCCTGTTTAAGGCTGAAAGATATTTAAAGAAAATATAAAATAATAACAAATAACAGGAGACTAAATATTCTTAATGCAGTCTTTGTTCATAAATCGGGATTCCTGGCTTTAAAAACTATAGAAAATGAGTTTTCTTTCAAATATCAACTGGATTGGTCAAAGCAATACAATAACTAAGAAAAAAAATTGTTGTGCTCTATGAATAATGTGCTAATCATGCTCTATAAAATGCTGGAGAAGAAAATGTTGGAATTATAAAAATATAGGCTATTTTGCTTGTGACCCTTTTAGTGGAAATCTGTCAAAAATAGAGAATGTCAATACTATCTATCTTAATTGTAGTTAATATATTTGTTTATAACATGACATCACTGGAATATAATAGAAATTGGTGTGTTAAAGGAAGACTAGTGAATCACAGATCATATTTTTAGATCCCTGTGACCTGAAGGAGTGCGGTGCAGTTGCAAATAATAGAATGAAAACAGAATGATAAACCAGTAAATCTGCTTTAAATAATAATCAAAACTTTTTACCTGAGGCATCACCATTGGTCTTGTAAAGCATAAAAAATTGCTCAGTTTCTCATTAAAACAGTATCTACATCTTTTTGTGTAGATTTATTTTTTGTAGTTTGGTTAGGATTAAAACCAAAATACAGAAATAGCATAAAATATTACCTTATCCATATGTTGTCTTATTCCATGAACATGTATTCTAGCTAATTCTCATAAAGAATGTTAACATTATTTTTAGTATGTATCAATTTATGAGTTGCTATTAGTAAAAAAAAGGGGGAAATATACTAATGAAAAATACAGCTGTTCTCAGGTGACTCCAAAGATTAATAGTATAGAACTATCAACCATGTAAATCTTCCTCAGGCATTTAGTTGGCAAATGCCATACTACATATAATAGAGTTATGCTGAAGATACAGATTCAAACTGCAAATACTCTCCTGCTGATTACGTTTTATGTGTTTAATTTAGTTTCAATGGTTTTGTGTATACTTTGCTTTTTTATTTGCATTTTGTTTACTGTTTTCTGACACTATTTTAATTGTGTGATTCTACCAGAGTCACACATATGAGATGTGTGCAAATGGAATATATGAATGAATAAATAGATAAATATGATTGACAGACTGTATGGACACATTCACAGCTGGTGAGAACACCTCAAACATCATAAATCATCCATAGAGGTACCCCACAAGCACAGAAAGGGTGTCTGATTGAATATGCCATCAGTGTTACGGGTGATTTTCTCTAGTATTCATCTTGTTCCCATCACTGTATGTATCTATTCATCATTATTCAGTCTTCCTTGAACCTTTCCATCTAGGCAGAAAGAAGTTATTTCCACCTCCAGAGATGATGCAAAAACTCAGTGAAGAGAGGAGCAACCCTGTGTTGCTGGAGTGTAGGTAAGTCATTTCTGATTGCTTTTTCTTTTCGAAAATGCCCTTGCTCTGGTTCTAGTAGTTGGCCTGAGTTGCTTCCTTGCTCAATTTAGCAAAAGCTAAATTAAACCTGCTGATTCAATGAGCTGTCATCTCCAAGCAAGACGGTAGAAGACTTGACCAAGTCAAAAGTCTTGGCCTCATAGGAGTCTAGCAAATGCTGATAGCAGTTCATTTCAGCATAAGTTTCCTCCCTATGCCATCTAGGCACCAGAGTGAACACTGAAAATCATTTGTCCTTTCCATCTATAGTTCCATACAGTTTATGTACAGGTAGTCGTCGACTTACAACAGTTTGTTTAATGACAGTTCAAAGTTACAACAGCACTGAAAAAACGGATTTATGAGCATTTTTTCATACTTATGACAGTTGCAGCATCCCCATGGTCACATGATCAAAATGAAGCTGCTTTGCAACTGACTCACATTTATGATGACTGCAGTATCCCAGGGTCATGTGATCATCTTTTGCAACCTTCTGACAAGCAAAGTCAAATGGGGGAAACTAGTCACTTAACCACCGTATTATTCATTTAACAATTGTAGGGATTCACTTAATAAATGTGGCAAGAAAAGTGATAAAATGGGGCAAAACTCACTTAACAAATCTCTCACTTAGCAACATAAATTTTGGGCTCAATTGTGGTCATAAGTTGAGGATTACTTGTACTGAAATCAAATGGATATACTCAGGATTAGAAATTTTGGGATGCCATGCTTTCACAATAAAGTTTTCATTAGGACAGCCAATGTTGAACCAGCATGTCAAAATCATATTATTCCTAAAGTAAAAAAAAAGCATGACATTTGTTAAGGAAACATGGCCAAAACCACTAGACAATGTGGTTCTTCATAGCTGATCCTTGTCCTCTGACATCAGAGCTGCAAGGCTGAAGTCATCAACTTCAATTTGGTCTGTTTTACTGGAGATGCCACAGACTGGATGTATACATGCTTTAGAATTGAAAGTGTGCTTGCTGTCTTGTTAATTCCCAGGTTTCCTAGAATGACAGATGACATGGCCAGGAGTGCACTGCTCAGTTTTGTCAATTCCAAATGTTGCTATGGCAACAGAGCTGCTGGCGAACTCCTCATACAGGAACTGAAGCCACAGACCTTCTACAGAGTAAGTGTTTTGGGATGGGTTACCAGGGAAGGAACAAAGCTAGTGAGGGAAATCAATAGCCTTGCAGAAGTGAGACTTTTGCAAGTGTCAGAAACTAGAAAAAGGTGATGTTTGTTCAGAAGTTTGATTAACTCCTGAAGGCCCCATAGGGGTAAACAAAATGTTTTAATAACCTCAGTAACATTTTTTCCACAAAACCATGTTGAAGATGGTAGATAGGGTGATACATGAGTGAGTTAAAACGAGGTCTCAAAAGATCCAAAATGAAAAAAAAATAATTCTTTTTCTCAGATTAAGGATTATAGAATTAACATTTGATGACAAGATGTGTTTCTCCCCAGTATCGACTGAAAACCTTTAATGAAACAAGAGTATGTGAATGGACATTTGAGCCTTATACCAGTAAGTAAACGTTTAAAGAGATACATTTAATTCCAAATGAATTTTTATGAAGAGTTTTTGGCAGAAAAGTAATGAAATCTAACCTGTGCATACTACTTGTAAACTATCATTTGTATCTAAACATACAAATCACCTCAGAGCTCACAGTTTCCAAATACATATATGACTGGAATTTTACATCAGATTTATCCAAATATGGTGTTTGATACAAACCCTGAAAATCCTATCATGAACACCTTAGAGACAATATTCAATGATACAAGGAGATAATTCTCAGTGGCATGGAATTAGGAGAATGTATTGGTAAAACAGAAAGGAATCTCTAAATTTTCCATTAATAAATACCAAACAAATGGTAAACATTCAATAGAATTGAAAAAAAAAGAATATTTGAATCAAAATTATTTACTGTGTACATAATAGATGTAAATCATTGCCATAAAATGTTATAGTGTTGTATAGAAGATATTTTGATTGTCCAGAAGCATGACACATCCATTCTAACACAGCACTCTAACACAGCATTCTAAGAAACCTCTAGTCTTTGAGGTAGAAAGGCTTTTTTCTACAAATCTCTGTCTCTTCCCTACATTCCTGCATATTGATGGGAAAATTTCAACCCTTGAGAGATATTCTAAAAAAATTAATTATTCTTTTAATAGACTTTTCCCAATAGTTTCAATGATTCAAAGAGATACAATAGTGAGAACATAAACTTTTGATAGGATCATCCTACCTGGTCAGATGAAAAGTGGAAAGGTAATTCACAATGGAAGTAAGGACAGGTAAGATTCTGAAGGCATGAGGGGAATCAGTCTGTGAGCAAGATGGATAGTCTCTAAATTTGATAATAAACAAACAAACAAACAAATCCTTCTAGGAGATGAAATTTCAAAAACAAACCCAAAAGAAGACATGGGCAAACCTCTTCAATTTTATTGAGAAAAAAAATGTTTGGGTCTAAATGTCTAAGGAGATTCTCAGAAACTGTTTAGCTGCACTATTTAGATGAATTTGGGGGCCAGTTGATGAAAACCTCCCAGGAGAGATGTAATCTAGTTCCTGGAGAACTAGACTATTTGTACAGTGTAAGGACTAAATTAATTTATGCACAAGAGAATGAGATAATAGATTTATTGAAAAAAGCATTGAAAAAAATGGTCCCTTTTATTTCAAAGAGATCAAGATTCAGAACAAATGATCAAGATAGATCAAGACAAGGGATAAAAGCTTTGGGCAACAATAACAATGTATGAGAATGGAGTGTATAGTTACAACATCCCATAACAAAAGACAAGGAACAGTATCTTAGCTTCCTCAACAGAGGAAATCAAGGGAAAATTCACATTTAATCTAAAACTACTAAAGAGTAATAATAAACACACCTTAACAGAAGTTCAAAGAGAAAACTATTATGAATCTATATAGATGTATATATAAGACAGTAGAGAGAAAATATATTCAGGAAATGACTCCACTAGATGGAGATATATGACGGGCAATAGATCAGCTGTCAAATAATAAAACACCATGAACAAGTGAAATACCTGTTTAATTGTTTAAAGCTGCAGGAAAAGAGAGGGACAACAACTGCTTCCAATAGTGATTTGTCAACAAAATATGTTCTCTAGTGATTAAAAAGGTTTGGAATGTATAGCCATAGCAAATAAAGTAAATAGAAGAAAATGTTAAAATTATTAAACCATTTTCTTTATTCCACACACAAATAAAGTATAGCTTAAGATCTTACTAGAAAGGTTAAACCTTATGTGGAGAGGAAAATGCAAATGAACAGGCAAGTTTATGAAATGGTAAAAGGATACATCTTCAGATAGCTACTATAAGGTGGAAAATGAAGTGAGAAAAGGAATATAGGACAATCTATCTTTGTATCTTTTCTTTTATGTATACAGAGAGCATTTGCATCAAGACAAATTCCTTGTGTGTCCAATCACACTTGGCCATTAAAAAAAATTCTATTGACTACAAGGCATTTGGTTATGTAGACAATCTAGAATGTAGTATACAGTAAATCTAATGGGTATGCAAGAACTATTCTTTACTTGCGCAAGAGTTATTCTGAGAATTGAGTTTGGTGAAATGCATGTTTAGAATAGGAAAAACAATGAGATATAGATGCATATTGACCTCATTGTATAATTTTGTAATGGAAGATTGGGAAACAGGACCCTTGATATGAAGATCAATTGAATATTTGAACCCTTATGAAACTGGCAGTGCTCATTAATTACATCTAGAGGGGCTGTTTCTCTGAATTCTGCACTGTGTTGAAAAATGAAGTGGTGGTTAGTTTAGAAATCATGGGTGTCAAACTCAATTGCATCATGTGATGTATCATGATGTTTTTTGCCTTTGTGGAGCCAGGGTGTGTGTGGCCTGCATGTGACACATCCAGCCCATGGGCCACCACTTTGACAGGCGTAGATTAGATATTAGTCACAACTAACTCTTTTCACCTGGCTAGGCAAGTCGGAGAGCAGTATGTCTTCCTTGAACAATAAACTTTGCAGAGAGATGAGGGAACATTTTTATCTCAGAATTTTAATCAATCAAGGTTAATGCTCCATTAATTTCCCCTGTGCCTATAGTAGCAATCACATTTTTATTTTTTATTTAATCCAGAAAAGCAATAGACAGAGCCAAAGTTGCAGCAGCTCTATAACCTAAAAACAGGAGATATTGCCAGTTTTAGTAGTTAAAATGGCCTGTTTTGAGTACAAGGACACTTGGATTTCAAGTTCTTCTTGGCCATTGTGTGACTTTGGGTTGGTCACCTTTTCTTAACTCATTTTCTCATATAGTTGTGATTGGTGCAAATAAAATAAGCCAAGAGCTTCATGCCCTCTGCCTTGAGTTCTCAGATGAAAGATTATATAAATGAATGCATGTATGTATCTTGTTCACATACATACCACACACAATCAGAAAGCAGGGAGTTGTTTAGATAGCAGAACAGCCAGACAAATTAAAAAATGCATCTAAATATTAAACATAATAAATTGTTTGCAAATTATTAACAATTAATATTTAACACAGTATAAACAATTTGTTTCTGTATATTATAGAAACATAGATCTGGAAGCAATCCTAGGGGTCATTTACTCCAGTTCCCTACAAATGCAGGGTCCACTAGAGCTTTTCTGACCAATAACCATCCTCCCTTTGTTTGAAGATCCCTAGCAAAGGCAAAGTTATTTGTTAAGTGGCAGCCCTTTTGTGTTCCTTCAGATGCTAAGAATTGTCCTTGGACACTGGCACCTTGAGTCAACAACAACAACAAAAAGTTCTTAGCTGCTTTAGGGGAGGAAAACAGAGGCTTTCCATCAATTTGCTCTTGGCATAATACAAAAGAATCCTGAAAGTCTTAGATACAGACTTGCTTGAATTAATAATTTTGTTAAGGTCAAATGGGATAGTTTTTCCAGAGGAGTAAAAGCTTCCTGCTAAAGAAATTGGGGTAACCTATGGTGAAAATAGATGAAGGTTTCCAAGGAGTGGATTGTGATCTAAACACTAGAGTTACTTCAAGGTGAGATGGGCAGGAAATCAATCAATGAATCAAGCAATCAATAAAAAAAAACAAATAAAATTATGCATTACAAAGGTTTTTAACCTATATATAACCTATAAATGTAATTAAAAATAAAAATAAATAAATAAAAACTTCCCTGATGGCTTATGTTTTCATAAGTGGGACAGCCATTGTAACAGGGAAAAGAAAAACTTTCCTCCAGGATGAGAAATTCTTGCAATATCTGAAATAGTAAAAAAATTGGGAAGTCTTAGAAAGAATGAACTTAATGATATTCTCTTCCCCCACAAAAAAAACAGAGGGGGTATTCAGCAGGTTCTGAGCAGTTCTGGGGAACTGGTAGCAGAAATTTTGAGTAGTTTGGAGAACTGGTAGTGGAAATTTTGAGTCGTTCGAAGAACTGGCAAATACCACCTCTGACTGGCCCTGCCCCCATTTATTCTCTGCCTCCCGAGTCCCAGCTGAAAGGCTGGGTCTTCTTTTGTTGCCCTGCACAGGAGAACGGAGCTGGAAACCAGGTTAGTGGGGTGGGGAGGGAATGGGATTTTGCAGAAACCTTCCCCTGCCACGTCCACCAAGCAATGCCATGCCCACCAAGCCACCCCTACAGAACTGGTAGTAAATTTTTTTGAATCCCAGCACTGAAGTAAAAACAAAACAAAAACAAAAACAAAACCCATATTGGGAACAAAACTTGAAAAACTTCTGCACACCTTGAATATAATACATGAATCCTAACTCCAGTGAAAAATCCATCAAATACAACACAGTAGTAACCCCCCTATAAGTAGGCATGTCTATAACCCGTTCATCTTACAGGTTTTACATAAAATTAACTTTGATAAATTATGAAGAATATGAAAGGTGAAATTATACAATGCTTACGTTTTATGATTTTTAAGGAATATTTCAATAAAATTATCCTATAAACTTTTCTAACAAGAGTTCAGAGATCTTGTGTTCACCATTGCAAAATAAAATAGTCTCTTTGCAGACCAGATTTTCTCATATTCAGGGAGATTGTAAAATGCAGAATATTCACTTTAGACATTGCTGGAGCTCTATGTACTCCCTGGCAAGCAGGTGCTTTTTAAAATTATTATCCTGTGATTGATCCAACAATGGTTTATTAAGTTCCATGCTCTGTTCCCAACCTCTTTAGAAGCTTGTTAATCCGTTCAGCTCTTACATCTCCCAGTGAGTTTCTGCTCTGGCAAATGATGCATATTGTTCCCTCCTACACCCACAATTCTATAAAGCTTTACTTTTTTCTATTTCCACCCACCCCCAAACCTTTAAGTAGCATCCTAGACATTTTGGAATGAAGCTACAAGGTTTCATGAATTCTACTTTACTTCTGTGAAGCTAAGGTATCAGCTTTTCCTTGCTATCAAGTTTCAATCTTTTTAGATAGACTTTTTGGCCTGGATAGTCTTGATTTATATATTGCAATACATTTTGGAGAGAAACTACTGCAGTTGGTGTGGCAAGAGTTAGTATAGTCCAACAAACTCTCTGACTCTCTGCCTATTTTTTTTAAATTGACTGATGAAGTTATTTGGATGAATAATGAAACATCTCAGATTAACAAACTTTGATCCAGTTGCCAAGACTTAACCTTTTCAGATATTTCAATTTCTAGAGAACAACAGAAAAAATAAAGGATCATCCATGTGTCCAAATATTCAGGAAAGCCAAGAAAAAAGAATGAGGCCAGGCAGAAGGGAACAATCCCTAAAAGGCAGCAATTGTAAGACCTGCCAGTCAATAGGGCTTTTTTGTCTCCCCAATAAAGAGGAAGAAGCAGAAAATTATTCTAATCAAGGCCATTTTCTTCTGATTTTCAATTATCATCTGCAGACAAAATTTCATTCTCTGCTCCTCTTAACTGTTCTCTCCCAAATGAGTCAATTAACCAATTGCTTTTTCTGCATTTCTAAAAAGTGAACTAGAAACACATCAGAAATAATTTTAAAAATTATTAAAAGGAGGACGAGAAAACATCAACTGAAAATAAATACACACACACAACACTTAGGAGCATTAAAACATAGTTTACAGTATTTATTTTGTTAGAATGAAAATCCATCTGGTTCAGCTTCAATCTAGGAGAAAGGCACTGAAAATAAAATGGAGGCTGGAAGCTGATTGGAAAGAAAGATTCCCTTTTTCGATGAAGCAGAACCACTAATCACATGTAATTCTGGGGCAGCTGACGAAATGGAGTTTAGAGTGGGTGGGTTTTTATATCTTCTGGATTCCTATGGGAGTCATGTAGGGGTTATGTAGGGGTCATAGCTGTTTCTATAGGCAAAAGAGGAAATGCAAATCCTAAGTGTTTGTCTGAGCTACTTTTGCTAACTTTTGTTGTTGCTTATCTGAGATTCTGTTTGGTTAGGTCAGCTTCAGGGTTGACATTTATCTTGATGTCCAGTCTTTCTGAATGGATTACCAAATCTGCATTTCTAAAAACTTCCTCAGTTTCTGCTTGGGACAGGGAAACTGTGACTGGTTTCTGCCTCCCTTAAGATTTTTTAAATTTTTCCTTTAGCGGAAATATTTTATCCTGCCTTTTTAATATTTCCCAAAACATTTCATTCTTCTAGGAGAGGGTGTGTCTTACAATTTATTAATAAAATTTCTGTAGTTATGCATTTATGGATGTAAAAGTATGAAGAAATCAAAGACATTAAAGTTCTCCAGTAGTTCTATGCATGAAAAATTAGGTTAAAAATTAGATTATATAATTATCATAATCTTTTAGAAGGTCTAATAAAATAGGTAAAAACAGAGTGGAAAAACTAAATAAAACCATTCATAGGAAAGAGCCATTTTGGCCTAGAGGCTAAGGCACCAGGCTAAAACCCAGGAGTCTGTGAGTTCATGTCCCTCTTTAGCCATTAAAAATGACAGGGTGACCATGGGCCTGTCATTCTTTCTGTGCCCAACTCATCTCACAGGCTTGTTGTGGGGAAAATAGGAGGAGGAAGATGTGTTGGATATGTTTGTCACCTTCAGTTATTTATAAAAATAATAAAAGTGGGATATTTTATTTATTTATTTATATTTGAACTTGTATGCCGCCCCATCTCCGAAGACTCGGGGCCGCTCACAACTAAAACACAGAACAATAAATATTTAAAAAGACATTAAACCAACAAGCCCAAATATAAAACACAACAATAAAATACATTAAAAACCCATCCCTCCCCCCAAGGAAGGGTCACAGCCCGGGTTGGTCAAACAACCAGGTCTTAATAAAAATAAAAGGAGTTCTTCAAGTCTCTTTATTGCTGTGTTTTCCCCATTTTTGCAGTCAAGTACAATTTCCCACTGTAAAATGCCATTGATCTAAAGAAAATATTGCAGTATTTTCCAATCATAGACTCAGGAGCTAACAGAAGAAATATTGATTCAGTTTCTTCTGTTTCACCGATTTGTAAGTTTGGGGAAACATCGAAATCATACCAGTAGGAAGATTAATTACTAAAATTTGTTATATATTTATTAATATATATTAATATATATATATATATATATATATATATATATATATATATATATTAAAAGGGATAGGACAGACCGCGATATATATCAGTTTGCCTGTAACTTCTGCTATACACCAAGAAAAGTCCTGATCAATAAAATGTAATTTTGTACAGTACAATGCCATCTATGAATTATTTCTACAGCCAATTCCAGATGACTCATTAAAATGGGTGTGGAGAGAATTTTATGCCATGAAGGCTTTCAATGTGATTCATCACATTCAAATTATAAATTATCTTCCCATTTTAAAAAAAGATTTTCAAGAAAGCCTGTCAATATTTGATGTAAAGAATGGTATAACATTGGACTGGTTCCCTTGATTCTAAACGAAGTGGGAATATACTATTTGTGAAATACTTTTAATGGTTGTAGTTGACATCATGCAATAAGCCTTAAGTTGTCATCTTTGACTCCAGTTGGAACTTGTGATGAATTCTGTGTAACATGTATTCAGCAGAGACAGGTTTTCCATCTCTAATCAATCTCTGGTCCTACCTGTTACCTGAAATCTTGTTCTGTCTCTCAGATGGACAAATACCCTCATTTCTGTGCTATGTTGCTGATATACAGCAACACAGCACAGAAATGAGGGGATTTGTCCATCTTTTTTGTTTCTGCCTTTATTTCTCATTTACTTCATCTCTTCTGTGGCTGATGGCAAGAGGCTGGCAAGTAGCTTGGAAGTGGGAGGAGAAAAGCAATATACTGGTAAATGACAGCTGGCACAAATCATTTTGCTGCCTGAGACAGAGCAACAAGTGAACTTTCTCCCTTTCCTACCTAGTCAACATGTGTTGTGCTCAAAGACAGGAAAATTCCAAGTAAGCTTTTCTGTCCATCATCAACAATAAATATACATTCAGTCTTTGAGTTTAATAGTACCATTTTGTGTGTGTGTTGTTTTCAAGTCAGTGTTGACTGCTGGTGACTGACTGAACAAATTCCTGTAATTTTCTTGCAAGACTTCAGAAATGCCTTCTTTGTAGGGCTGAGAGAAAGTGACTGGCCCAGGTTACCAGCTTGTTTGATGCCCAAAGCAGGACTAGAACTCACAGTCTCCCAATTTCTAACCTGATGCCTTAACCGCTACAGCAAGATGGCTCCCTCATAGTCCCACATCCAGGATAAAACGATGCAAGCTTCCTGAATAGATTGCAAGATTTTGTTGCAATCCCAAATCTATACTCTCAAGATAATAAAATTATGTAATAATGTAGTAAAATATAAATTCAGTGCTATGGATCAGCCACAATAGATATAAAAATTGATAGGAATGTCTGATGAGAATCAAAGATGCACTTTTAAAATATTAGTTTCATTGATTACAAAGGATTTAAAAGTGCTAAATCTTATGTTAAATTGTGGCATCTATTTGTTTTATCTTATCAGATGCTTCAGTGGATGGTCCACAAAATGGCGTATCTCCTCGACCTTGGGACATTAAAGTCCAAGTTCCACAAATGTTTCAGGAAGACACAAAAAAGTTTCGTGTTCCCCATTCTTCTTTACTCAAGGTAATTTTATCAAAGCAAACAACAAACAAAACAATAAATAATAAGCCTGTTCTATTTAACAGCTCATCCTACATTTGAAGACCATTGTATTTCTCTTTATTAGTCTTCTCTGTAGATTACAGGATCAATATTTAATCCTTTAACCATTTCTCATGGGATTTTATTTCCAGATCTTTCATGGATTTGATCAGTTGAGGGTTTCATATAATGTCCTTTAAAAATATAGAGAAGGTATGGATTAGATTACTAGTTACCATATTTGAAAATTGGAAAAGACTTGACAGGTGGATAAAAAGGCCAAATCTAGCTTAAACATCTGTCTGTCTCTGCAGCAAACCATCATAATGTTGAATATGAGTCACTTTGAAGCAAAATGGGTGGCAAACAAATATAATAAATAATAAATAAAATAAAATAATAAAATGCAATGCAATGCAATGATGATATGGAGAGTGTGAATTGCCTTAGTGATGCATTTCATCTTGTGGAGGTGTGTTGTTCCCCCTTGATGAAATGAAGGGTCTGGTGGAGTTGTGTTGCTCTGCCTCAACAAAGGCCTGAAGGGGGGCTGATCATGACTGGCCTTCTTCTCATTTAACATTGATTTCAAAGATGAATAGAATCTGCTGTTAAGGAAAAAAAATAAAATTTCCATTGCACTTCCCTAATTTTAAAGAGTCACTAAAATATGGCTCCTTAGCCCATTTTTTTGCTGTATTATCAGAAACCCCTACAGCTGCTAGTCTTATGTAGCATAAAAGCCTTTTTTTTTCTTTGTCATAATTAATTTATAATAGAACAGATGCATGCTAACACTTGAATTAGGTAAGAATAACTGCCTTTGTTGACAGTCAGCCTAGCTTAATTAAGGAATCACCATACATGATAGTCTATTTTTTAGACTGATTTCATTTCTATTTCAGGAATGTCATAAATGCCATGGCCGGGGCCGATACAAATGTAGTGGATGCCATGGTGGAGGCAGGGTAAGTATTGATAGTGTATTTATTATTTTATATTCTTTGAAGCTAAAAAATATTATTACGCATGCTTACTATTCAACAGCATTGCTGAGCAACTTAATGCTATTTAAAATGGGAAAGTTCATGTGTAGCTATTAAAACCCAGACTTCTGAGTTTGGGGTGTGTGTGCGCACAAACACACACACACACACACACACATATACATATACATACATACATACATACATACATACATACATACATATCTATACACATACACACACCCAAATGGCATGAATCTCAAGTATATCAAAGCAAAGTGAAAAGTATTTATTAAGGTAGGTCAGATTTTTCTATAGAATACAGAAACAAATGATACATCCATTTGGTACATGTGATATGTCAGAAAGCAAGTGATCCAGAGGTGGTATTCAGCAGGTTCTGACCAGTTCTGGAGAACCGGTAGTGGAAATTCTGAGTAGTTCAGAGAAGCAGAAAATACCACCTCTGATTGGCCCTGTCCCCATCTATTCTTTGCCTCCAAGTCCCAGCTGATTGGCTGGGTCTTCTTTTGTTGCCCTGCACAGGAGAACGGAACTGGAAAGCAATTAATGGGGTGGGGAGAGAATGGGATTTTACAGTATCCTTCCCCTGGAGTGGGCTGGGAATAGAGATTTTGCAGTATCCTTCCCCTGCCACGCCACCAAGCCACACCACGCCCACCAAGCCACACCAAGCCCACCAAGCCACACCCACAGAACCAATAGTAAAAATTTTTGAACCCCATCACTGAAGTGATCAAACAAATTGATTACATGTGAGAATTGAACAATAGGAAGCATTGATTGTAGATAGCATTCCACGAGTGGCAAATGTATGGACTACATTATTGTCTTTAGCAGCTGGGTTTGTATCTTTTAGTCTTGCAAGTGCATTTCAGGACTTTCAGAATATGCTTTCTATTGTTTAATTGCTGAAAAAGCAAATTCTCACATACCAAAAGAAATTGTCTTGGCTTAGAAGAAAAATGTGCTTTCCTAAAGTTAGGAAAGTGGCCCAGATTGCCATGTTAAAAAAATATCACCTTTTTAATGCTAATAATGAAGCCTAAAATTCCAGGTAAATATTCTGTTTTCTGTGAACTCAAATTAATTTCATTTCTGTATACAATGTTTCATATAGTAAAACACCACATAAGGAAAAAATAGATCTAGTTCAAAGCTAGAAGTATCATTCTGAATATTTTTGCCTGAAGAGAATTAGAGGCTGAGCTAAAAGAATTTCAGCCCAAATCAAATAAAAACATGTCTTAACTATGTTGTTATTCCAAGGTTTTTTTTTCATTCTAATGTTATCTTAGCTATTTTGTGTTCCCATAGATGAGGTGTGTCATATGTAATGGAGCCAGGAAAGCCAAACATTTAAAATATCAGAAACGGTGTCAGGTGTGCTCAGGTACCGGTCGCAAAAGGTAAGGACTTTAAGAAAATGATAATGATGAAGATAATGATAATAACAATGGTGACTGCCTTCTTTTTATACATATGTTCATATGCATGACTCCATCATACTATTGCCTTTCAGTGTTAGCAATATTATACAATATGAATAAATATAGAAAGAAATGCTAAGTAAAATCAACTGAAGAAAAGGAAGAAAAAATAAAAAGAAAAGGAGAAGGAAAGAAAAGCAGGCAAAATCTAGTTTAGACTATTACTCATTATATTGCTCCACTCCTTTCTATCCCTCTTAACTATCATTGCTTCCAAAGCATCCATATACTGTACAGCTATTTGTTCTTTAAAATTTTCACTCTTGTCTTCCTGAGGATCTGATCAACTCATCCAGTCTCAACTTCCTTTTGTCAACATCTTCCTCTTGATCCATTTGTATATTTACTGATAAAGGGGGATACTTGTAGCTCAAGGTTAAAATGAGAAGTCCTTGGATCTCTCTCAGTTTGGTTGTTTTCTTGCCATTGTTTCTTGAAATGTCTGCAAGAAAACAATCAAGCTCAGACAGCACCAAGGACCTCTTATTTGTATATTTGTTTTGCAATTCAATTTTCATTTGCCTTCTCTAGGGACAGATCTCCAGCTTCTGTCAGCAGAGGCCAGTCACACTACTTTCTGAGCAGGGACAGATGTTTTGGTTGTCCTTCCATTTTGACCCCAGCTATGATTCAAAACTTGTTTTCCAACTCAAATAATATTAAATATATATGAATCTTGTGGTTGATTCAGTCATAGACTTTAAGTCAATTAACTATCATACATCCAAGTACCATTCAAACCTTATCACTTCCAGTGAACACCCCACTAAGTGAAGCATATTCTTCTTGTTTTGTGAAGGGAGTGGACCAAATGACAAAGGAACAATCCTTAAGAAGGGGTGAACTGATGGATCAATAGCCACAGGAGTTAGCCAATGAAGTTTGCCTTTCTGGACAGGTGGGAAGGGCAATATGGGAATGATTCTGAGAGACCGGCAATGGCACGATAAGAAGGAGCTCTGTCTGCAGATGGGGAAAAAGGATAGGAAGTATTTCAGAAGGGACCCTCCCTAGTTTTCTGGAGACTAAAAAGAGAGGAGGGGAGATGTACTTGATTGATGACAGCCTTGTGCTGTATTCCAGACAAGAAGCACCTCCAAATGAGGTAATCCTACTTCATCACATTAACAAAATCCTGCAAGCCTGAAAATATTTCTCCTGTCCTTTCTTTTTCTTTTTAATCACCAGAAAACTTGGGTGTGTGTGTGTGTCCTATTTCAGCTTCCCATGCTTTCCCTCACCTGAAAACTGAGCTCTCTCTTATCTGACCCATGTCTAGATGGAAAGTCTTCTTCTATCTCCCAAGGTCATTCCCACATTCCATTACTGACAAGAAGCAACAGACTGTTGCCCATAGACTAAAGGGAGCACCAGTTCAGCCTCAATTCCAGCCAAAAGAAATCTAGACTGGAATATTTAAGTTTGGCTTAAGAAACACTGGATCTTTTTGAAAGAATTGGCTGCAGTTCAGGATGCTGTATAACCTCTAAAATACACTTCGTCCATACTTTCATTCTTGATCCAATCATCTCTTCTTATATAGTATTACCAGACTCGCTTTAGTCCATTCCACATACTTTTATGTTTCTTGTGATATACGCAGCTTTCATTTCCACATAAGAAAGGAACACAGTTATTATCTGAATTAAAAAAATTGGAGATTATTTCTGGCAATAGAGAAATGCATATCTTTATACCTGAAGTTATACTTTAAAGTAATATTACTTCATTGCCCATTGCCCCTTTCCTGGAATAGAAGATATGAGCATAAACATCATGTTTTTTTTCCTCCTTTTCTTTGTAACTGCTTTTCAAGGGTTTTTCATTAGCTGAGTGCAGTAGCCATCAAGCAGCTGGGAGGAAGAGTAATACGACAGATTTAGATCCACTAAAGCAGTAATGGAGATGTTTTCTTACAGGCCAGGCTGTAGAGGTGGACTATTGATAACATAGATGGCTTTTCACTGGGATTAGAAATAAATTATTCTGAAAGTTTTGAAATGTTCATAAAACTTTCTTCTTACTTCCCATGTAGGAAGAAAGTTCTTCCAAAGTACATTTTCAGAAAACATACTCCAAAACAACAAGCTGCATCAAAATGATGGCTGAAGTCTTGTAAAGTGTCATCAAGTATTCAAATGAGATTAGGTTTTCTTCTAAAAGTGCACTGAGGGAAGCATCATTATTGCTCATGTACTATCTAAGCTTTTGCCAGAAAGTTTCAACCTCATATATTTCATAAGAGATCAGAGAAAAAAAAACTCACAACACTGAGGCAAAAATAATAATAATAATATAAATTCTTGTCTCTTCCATTACTTGGAACCTAACACTGACACCAACACCAGAAGGGGAGTCAACCATGAAGGAAGTATATTACCTCAGTCTCTGAGGAAAATCCAGAAATACTGAATGGGTTACAAATGTTTGTCATATGTTATATGCAAGGTTGAGGATATTAGTGGCATTAGTGGTAATATTAGTCATATTAGTGGTAGAAGCTTTCTTCAGTATCATTTTCCCTGGAATGTAAATCAAAACATCCAAATAAAATAGGGAGTCCAGTAGACCCATTCTCTCAACATTTTTTTCCTTCCAAGTGGTTTCCTGCAAGTGAACCGTCTGCTTTTTTTCAGATCAACCTAACGTTGATCCAATGGTTGTGACTAGATTAACCAACCAGTTTGTTACCAAAGCCCAATTTCAGGGGCTGAGTGAGCCTGACTAGTCCAAAGTCACTCACTAGCCTTCATGACTAAGGAGAGATTAGAACTCATAACCTCCTGGTTTCTAGCCTGGTGTCTTTAACCACTACTCCCTACATTTATATTGGCAAGTGAAACAGAGGAGGAAGAAGGTAAATGTACTCTGTTGAGTCTAGTAGAATTCTCATGCATGTACAGGTAGAGAAGACAATTATTCTTATTGAGAAAGATGAGAAGAAAATAGCTAAGAAGAGACATAGAAACATCAGTTCTCTGCAAAATGCTATTACTTTTTTCTTCTTTTTACCAGCCGACTCCTGTCCCTAATAGCAATGCTGGGCTGACTCCATAAAATACAAGGATTTGAATTATTATTTTTTCCAGTGCCAATAGTAGAACTCAACAGGAAATGCATATAACTTCTTAAATCATAGGAGAGATCAAGATATCATGCTCAATAATAATTATCTTGTGCAGAGAAAGCCAAATCTCAACATGATATATCAAAAAAAAAATTCCTACTGATTTTAGGTTTCCCACTTTTCTAGCAATATTTGTCTTTAGCTATCTATTTACACAAGCTTATATGCAGCTCACAAATTGTTACCTTTTAGTTTTTCCAGCTGCTAAAATACATAGTTTGCCATGATCTTTAGGGAATGCAAAATACCTCTCTGTTCTTCCAAAGTATTTTAGAAGACTCCATTAAGCTTAAAATAACAAAGAACAAATAAACCAGGCAATAATTTGAAAATGGGGATCTTTGGGGACTAACAGTTTCTTACCAACCATAAACATATGCCATCTGCAACTGTTACAGACAGGATAATACATTTCTTGAAAGGGTCACCTAATCTTCCACCATTGAATCTGGAAATAGCCATGTTGTACAGATGTTCATGCTAATTTCCTGGGCTGCCATCTTTGTTTTCAAATGATGTTGGTATTAGTAGGATAAATCACAGAGTTTAATCAATTAGCTGTTGAGTCAGAGTTAATTAAGAAGCAAGCCAGATTTTATCTCTTTAGTTTCTAAACTTTTATCTTAGTAGTCAGAATGGTAATGTCACACAGTGGACCCATATCAGCCATGCTACACTTAATTCTTCCTCTTCTTCACCATTTCTCAAAATTCCAGAGTTAATACATTTTTAGAAACCATGATAGAGTCAGATTTTACAAACATACACAGAACAGCTTGGGCAACATGATACATTGATAGGTTATTCAGATCAAATGATCTGCAAAGGATGACACATTTGGAGGTGAAGCTAATTGAGAGAAGGCTGGTCCATATTACTACTACTACTACTACTACTACTACTACTACTATTAATTCTCCTCTTCCTCCTTCTATCTTCTTCTTCCTCCTCCTCCTCCTCTAATGGATTGTCTCTTTAAATGCCAAAAGATGGGTGGGGAACATGATCTTTTTTCCCCTTTTGTCTTTCAGGGTTAAATTAAATGCTTATTCCACTGATGCAATTATTCACTGATGTAAATTAGACTGGAAAGATGCTACAAAATAAATAATACACAAATTGTTCTTACTAATATCAATATTAATTGTTCCAATTAAGGATCTACTCTCACCAAAGTCTGGTTGATTTGAAATATAGTACACCACTTCATGTCAAATCTCTGCATCTTTAGTTTTTTTCTTCTGGTTTTCCTAGATATCTATTAAATATTTAAATCAAATAGAATTTTACTTTCACTGGAATTTGCTAGAAGTCACAATTTTTAAGCATATGTCTGTCTGTCTGTATGTATGTATAATTTTTTTTAAAGTTTTTTTAAAAAAAGTTTAGTTTTATCTTTAGTATGTAAAATAAACCAAAAAATAAACAGTTTCCATTTTTACATCTAAAAGGTGCAACACTTGTTCTGGAAGAGGCAACAAAACCTGTTCTACCTGCCAAGGGGTGAAAAAGTTGCTACATTTCATCCAGTTGATAATAACTTGGTATGTAATCCTGTTGGCGATGTTATGTTGATGTTAGCATGAAAAATCAATTGCTGCCATTGCTAAAGCCTCTTCAAAGAGCCCAACCTATGTGATGAATGTTCAATTTCACATCCTTTCCTTGTCTGCATTCTTTTTTGTCCTTACTACTTTAAATCATCTTTTTCACTGTTCAACTATACTGGGAATTAGCCCTCTTTCCCAGTGCTCAGCCTGATATTTCATTGGCTGTCCTGTTGATATATTTGGTGCCTCACAGAAAGATGGTATAAGGCAAATACTGATTTTTTAAAAATGAAACTTAGAATATTTTGGTGGCCATAGGACTATTCAGATAGTTGAAGGGAGACTATTCTGAAGTTGGAGGGAGAGATTTATATATAATTATTTCTATTTATTAAACTAATATATCACAAGAGCCAAACACACTTACAATGGCATATTAATTTAAGATCTGAGTTTGATGCCTTAAGATCTCTATCATCCTCAAAATCTATATACTACTAAAAGTCTCATTGAGTTTATTTGTTCATGTTTATGTTGTCAATTTAGCCCAGATGGTGGGATTATACCACAAGAATCTTTGAATCAAGGTACCTAAGATCTTCTCACTTAAAGAATGCATGAAAATTCTGGAACTCATCACTCCCATGGAACTGAAATTGTCTCAATGTTCAGTTCAATTTAATTTACATAGCTGTGACTGTTGCAGTATCCACACAGTCATATAACCATGATTTCTGATGTTTCTTGCCAGTTTTCCAGAAGCAAAATCAAAGAGGAAGCTTGCAGGAAATCAAGTTTCTTCCATCCCCACTTCTTTTTTGTTTGCCAGTGCTTTTTTGTTTTAGGAAGTAAATATTGACATTACTGAAATTTGTTGCCTGTGAGTGGATTTTATGTATCTTGATTCAAAGGTTGTTGTGGTAAATTTCACTGTTTGGGCTAAATTGATACAAACATGAACAAATAAATAAATGTAATGAGAGTTTTAGTAGTTTATAGATTTTGAGGATCTTAAAGTTCCAAACTCAGATCTTAATTGTTTCTTTATTTATGATATAGAACAGGGTGTCAAATTCAATTTCATTGAGGGCTGCATCAGGGCTGTGGTTGACTTTGGGGGCTGGGTAGGTGTGGCTGACTTGATGGGCGTGGCCAACTAGATGGGCATGGCCAGCTTGATGCCACTCCCCAAACTGCTGGCATGTTTCCTCTTTGCACTGGGTAGACCGGGTCGAAGCCACATTGACCCGATGTTTCCCCTTCGCAATTGGGTAGATTGACCTGAAGCCACACTGGCCTGATGTTTCCTCTGCTCGTTGGTAGACTGGGCCAAAGTGACATGGGCTGGCCCCTTATATTTTCCAGGACGGCCCCACAGGCCAGATCTTACCACATTGCAGGCTGAATCTGGCCCGCGGGCCTTATGTTTGACATTCCTGATATAGAATGTTCTTAGAATTGACCTTGATCACAGGGCTGTCCAGCATTGTGTTAAAAAATATAATCAGACTAACATTTAAGGTTCATTCTGGTCAAATCAGACTACCCTACCTTTTTCCTCAAAGGATGACCAAACAGATCACAGACTTACCCAGTAATACCTAAATTTACTGTTTTTCTAACCTCCTTTGCTCAAGCTCTCTTGTGTGAAAACCAAAATACAGATGGTGATGGTAATACTGTAAAATCATACATAAAATCCTGGGCTCTAATTGCTAGAAATGAATGCAACATACAAATACAGATACAATGGTAGCCCATAACAAGTGTTCCAGTTTTCTAATATAAATGCCACAGTTCTCTGTGCTGCTCTTTTTATTATAGAATTTACATGATGTTATTATCTGATTTAATTGTGCTGAAGCTATGTAAGCATTTGCATGCTTCTGAAGACACACTCATTAAGCATGGATTAAGCTACAGTGAGAATATATCAGTTTTACTAATGAAGATATTCTTCCAAAATATGGGTGGACACTTTGTAAGTTAGTCCAAAAATCTTGGTTCAAAAATCCAAAAAATCTGACTGTGGGCAGAGTTTACCTGCAATACTGCACTTAACCACTGTGCTACTAGGACTCATTGGTGAGGTTTAGCTGTAGGATACCCTTTGCTTTGAGACTTATTGAGAAATAAACCCTTTATCACTTGATTAAAACAGCACAAGACAAATATTTAATTGTAATAAATTACATGATTTCTGACAAGACAATCATTGCCTTTATTCAAAATGACATACTTGTTATAATTCTTTTTCAGTCCTTTAGCAGGATTATAACCAAGAGGCTTTGTATTTAGAAGCATCCAGGTAGGATCAGTTTGTATTTTTAAAATTAAATTAGAATGTCTGATTATTTATTTTGAATAATTTTAAGAGCTGTAGTGGCACAGTGATTAGAATGCAGTACTGCAGGCTACTTCTGCTGACTACTGGCTACCAGCAGTCTGGCACTTCAGATAAGATAACAGATAACAGATAATCAGAGTTGGAAGGGACCTTGTAGGTCATCTAGTCCAACCCCCTGCCAAAGTGGGAGACCCTACACCATTTCTGACAGATGGCAGTCCAATCTCTTCTTGAAAGTCTCAAGTGATGGTGCTCCCACAACTTCCAAGGGCAAGCTGTTCCATTGGTTGATTGTTTTCACTGTCAGAAAGTTTCTCCAGGTTAAATCTCTCCTTGTTCAGCTTCCATCCATTATCCCTTGTCTGGCCTACAGGTGCTTTAAAAAATAGCTTGACCCCTTCTTCTCTGTGGCAGCCCCTCAAATATTGGAAGACTGCTATCATGTCTCCCCTGGTCCTTCTCTTTACTAGACTAGCCAAGCCCAGTTCCTGTAACCGTTCTTCATATGTATGATTTTGCATCAGGGATTCTTAAACTTTTTTTTTAGTTACATTTATATGCCGCCCTTCTCCGAAGACTCAGGGCGGCTTACAATTTTTGAGATACAACCCAGTGTGCTCAGCAATAGCCTTCATTCTATTGTATATTCCTGCTTATTACTAAGAGGCATTTTTACAATGTCAGCTAATTGCCCCCAACAATCTTGGGTCCTCAATTTACCTACCCCGAGAGGATGGAAGGCTGAGTCAACCTTGAGCCTGGTGGGATTCGAGCCTACAGTAATTGTAGGCAGCTGGAACTTAAGTGCAGGCATTTAACAGCCTGAGCCACCAAGGCCCTTTTGTCATCACTCTTTCTTTTACTGTCTTCTTAAGGTACACCTCCCCTAAAAACCCAACATAAACACAAATGAACAATGAAAACAGTACAATTAACAAATGTGAAAGGTGGATCTATTGTGACAATGTAACTGTGAAGTTCTTCATCCTCCGGGGTACACCTTACAGTTTGGGAAACCCCATATTAAATCCCCTCCTCCTTCCCCTTCTAATCCTTTTTATCTTCCAGGAAAAACAATGTATATGAATTCATTTCTGAACAACAGCTAAGCTTTCCAAGAGATCTTCTCAGTAATGCTATGGGGGAAAATGTACTTAAAGATGAAAATACTTTGGTAAGTATAATAATACTTTCTTAAGGCAAAGTTCCTGGTGTCTGAAAAGGATGCCTCCAGATACTTATTGTTTTTCTAATCATCATCATCATCACCTCTACTATCACCACCATCACTACCAGTAGCAGTAAAAAAGGCAACTAGAAACAACATCATTTATTTATTCATTTATTACTTCATGTAACTTTATCTAGCATTGATATATTAAACATAATTGGGCTTTCACTGGGATGTCAACTATATTCTTAAATTGGGTTCATATATTAGCTAATTAATTACTAGAATGGTATTTCCAAACCTCTAGTTTCTGGAGCTATAATCCAATCCAGTGGAAAGGGACCACTTCAAAGAAAATGGCCTACTTCAGCTATTTGTTCCTGCTTTTTGTTACAAGATTCAACTATCTTTTAAGTTTTTGATTAGTATTTAATATATTTGATCTTGGTCTGTAGATGGTAGTCATGCCACTCTCATAGTTTGGCATCTCATAAACGGTTTGCACAATATTTTTTATTGTGTTGAATTGATAAGCCTGTTCTATTTGTCAAGAAACCTAAATCTAAAAAAAATGTAATGATGACATTATATATTAAGACATAAGCACCAGAAACACGATGCATTTACAATTTCTAGATTGGTGCCTCAAGAGGAACAGATGATGATTCAGAATTTTTCTTATTATGGTTAACAGTTCCAGAATTACAAAGTAAATACACCATGTCCTGAAGTTTCATATTCATCATATGCATATTACATATCTTGAGATAATTCTTATTTTATGCAATTGGAGTAGGGAGACTCCCTTAAGCTCTGCAGCTCCTAATATTCTGCTTCTTATAGCAATAGCACTTAGACTTATATACCACTTCACAGTGCTTTACAGCCCTCTCACAGAGTCAGCATATTGCTCCCAACAATCTGAGTCCTCATTTTATCAACCTTGGAAGGATGGAAGGATGAGTCAACCTTGAACTGGTGAGACTCAAACTACTGGCAGCCAACAGTCGGCAGAAGTAGCCTGCAGTAGTGAATTCTAACCACTGTGCCACCACAGCTCATAGCTTTAGGGATTGAGCAATCTTCCTGTTAACAGGGACAGGTGAACTTGGGAGGAGAAAGAAATTATAATAATAGCATGTGTGTTCTGATTTCACCATGCTTGACAATGTGTTATGCACAATGCCTGAAGTAATGCCATTACTCATGTGCCTGGTCTGCTAATAAAAACAATGGATGGGTGGACATGGTCAGAAAGGAGAGAAGGGAAACTTAAAAAAAACCAGCAGCAACTCAGAGGAATAGAACATATAGTTTTTTGAAGTTTTTTTTTAATGTTTCAGGTATATCCTCTTGTTGATTTCCCTAATGCTGAGATCTCACTGGCTTCACAAAGAGCTATTGCAGAGCATCATGGCCCACTCACCAGCACATCTCGCATTCTACGGCAGGTATGCCTTTTGAAACTTGAATTCTACCCAAACTTCAACCTTATCACATATGAGAAATTTGGAAATCACAACACTATGTTAGAAATAACAAGCAAGCAAAAATAACTGTTTGTGTACTGTGTTTCCCTGAAAATAAGACTTTGTCTTATTTTATTTTATTTTTTGCTACCAAAAAGGCACCAGCTATTATTTTCGGGGGATATATCCATTGACTCACCTCACTTGCACGTGTCACCCCTAGCCTCCCTTCTGCTGTCAGAGGTCTTCAGGAATTTCTTTTTCTGCAGCTGGCAAAACTTTCCTGAAGCCCCCTTCAGCCGATATCAGATCCAGATTGATCCAGAGCTCTCTTATCAGCTGCAGAGGCCTTCAGAAAAGCCTTGTCAGCTGCAGAAGAAATGGGCCAGCAAGGCAGGTGTGTGAGGCCTGGCCGCAACTGTCCAAAGGTAAGTAATAGGGCGGCTCAACCCCCGTATCCCCACCCTAGCTTAATTTTTACCTGTGCACTCTGGAGTGGGTGGGGTCTTAATTAGGGCTTATTTGGGGTGGGGATAGGGCTTATATTGGGTGCACATGTAAAAATCAAGCTAGGTTTTAAAAATCAGGGTAGGTCGTATTTTCGGGGAAACACAGTATTTCACTTTATCTGCTGTGTGTTTGTAAGGAAGAAATGCACAATTCCTATTGCAGGAGCTGAGGACGAGGCAAATTGGGAGAACTTAATGTTTGTTTGTTTTACTTATAAGTAGCTAATTTAAGAAGTGGTGTTGGCAGATGGGGAATATAACCTTTTTTTATCTGCATACTTTTCCAAGAGAAATATTTCTCCAGTCTGGTTTCTGTGGAAGTTTATAAATATTTCCTCCCATTTTAATCTGGAGGAAATCTAGGTGGTTTATGTGTGTAAAAAACATAATAAAAATGATACCAATAAACATTAATCAATTGCAAGAATGGCTCAAATGTAATATAATTTGAAACCATTATTGCAATCATCAAATGCAGTAATAGCTAAAATGAAAGATACTTAAAACCTGCTCACTTCATCACACAATGATTGAGGCTGGAAACTTGCTGAATTTTGGTACACACATCTCACTAAAGCAGGTGACTTTAACACTGACTTCCTGAATAAGCCACAATTGGGTTGTTTATGGAATACATCAAGTCTTTTCCCATGAAAAGGCATCTTCAGACTTTGCAAAAGATACAGTAAGGAGGCATAGCAGTTTTGAAAGCCAGAGCGATCCTTAGAAATAAAGATAATGTTGGAAATTAATCTTCCATAAATCCTTTGGAAAAGGCCATGTTTTCATCTTAGATTAGATTAATAAAAAAATCAGATGGAACTGGAAATTTAGCAGAAGAAACCAGATCAAGAGAACTGTACATGTTGCAGTGTTTCATTTATACACCAGATGGCAGAGTGACTACATGATCAGAAAGCTCTTTCTCCCTCATAAGGGACTCACCCACAATATTGCTCTTAAAACCCTTCTTGCCAAACATTTTAATTGAACACTTGTTTAAAAATATACGCTTTCTGTTTTAAAATATCTCTCACACACAGCTGCATTGAATGTGGTCATCATCCATATTATGTTAGTGTATAATCAGTTATATCATAGTTGCCAGGAATCTGAACACGAATACTATATCTTCTGCTACATGAAGAGATGACTTATCAGCCTATCAGAAGATTCAGAGTTAATATGGAATAAAATCAGAAATGTGGTGAATATATATTAAATTAGATGGAGTTATTTTAGAAATAATATCAGTTAAAGAATTAGTCACATATTATAGTTCAAGGAATTTAATTCTTTTTGGCACAGAGATGCTAGATAGTTGCATTTTATTTTGTGATAGGATTTGCATATTTTTGGGGGTAATTATTATGTTACTATTGCTTTTATATCTCTTCCTCTGAGCTTAATGTAGTGTGCAAACAGGTCTCTTCATTTTATACCCACAACAATAGAGGCAATTGGAGTGATAGAATGTGATTGGTACTGTGTCCCCTTGTGAGCTCTGCATTATCCTAATTACCCTGCCTGCTATTTTTAATTTCTCTATTGTATTATTTCTTTTTTAAATATATTTTATTAAAAGTTTGTTTTCTTAATTTAAAATACAAATAGAAATAAAAACAATGGAAAGAGGATAATGGAGATAAAGTGAAGAGAAACGGAATTGATATTTTTAAAAAAGAAGAAGAAAAAAGCAGTAACTTCCAATTGTTTTTGGTGCAGTAAGATATGTAATAAAATTATGGTATCAACTTTTTAGTAATACCAAAATAGTAACTGTTAGCCATTTCTATTGCAATAATCCATTTAACTGGCAAAACTCAAAGCCAAAGGTTTTTTTCACCCCCTCTTTCATGTAGAAGGCCCAGAAGTACAGGGAGTCCTTGATTAAAACCATTCATTTAGTGACTTTCTGATGTAAAAATAAAATGACTTTTGACTGTTTTTTCATGCTTACAACCTTTGCAGTATCCCCATGATCATGTAATCAAAATTCAGATGCTTGGAAACTCTGTTTGGAGTGTGTGTTTATCATGGTTACAATGTTTTCAGGTCATATGATCGTCTTTTGCTACCTTCTGACGAGCAAAGTCAATGGGGAAGCCAGATTTACTTAACAATCATGTTACTAACTTAATCACCGTACTTAACAGTGAAGGCAAGATTGGGTGTAAAATGGGGCAAAACTCACTTAACAACTGTCTTGCTTAGCAATGGAAATTTGGAGATTGATTATAATTGTAAGTTGAGGACTACCTGTAACCCAAAACTATTTACATTCTTGTCCCTAATTAATGCAGCCAGCTTTGCCATCTCTGCCAGTTCCATCATCTTTTCAATCCATTCCTCCATTATGGGATTTAACCCTTCTTTTCATGTCTTCATATAGAATTCTTATAGCTGTCGACATCAAATCAAACGAAACGTTTATTGTCAATGCACAACATGTGTACAATGAAATTGAAATCAGCCTCCCTTGGTGCAGCCCCCCTCCCCCCTAAAAACATAAAATACATCTCAATAACTCAGTAAATGAAAGAAATAGAATCCCTAAGCCAAATAAGTAATAACTAACACACATTCTCATATACCTATATATATGTAACATTATATTATATTACACTGGTATGAACATGTTGCATGTTGCGCTGGCCCTGCAAGTCTATCATATTAAACCTAATTGTGGTGTTATGTTGCATTCAGAAGCCTGATAGCCCAGGGATAAAAGTTATTTTTCAGCCTATTTGTTCGCTGGCTATGCTTCTATATCTCCTGCCCAATGGTAGGAGAGTAAAAGAAGTGCTGACCAGGGTGTGAATCATCCCTGAAGATTTTCCTCACTCTGCTGAGACAGCTGGTCCTGGCTATTTCATCTAGCAGTGTCAGGAGACAGCCCATAATTTTTTGTGTTGTGATCATCATCCTCTGTAATGCCTTTTTGACCATGGCTGTCAAGCCAACATACCATACAATATACATTGACATGTATATCAATGAAGTTCCATTTTTTTCTCCCATTTTTTTTATCCAATAGTCCTAGAAGAAAACTTTCTAGTTTCCATTGTTAGTCCATTTTTAAATCTTCTGATTTAAACCATGAATCTATGCCCAATATTTCTTTGCCTTATCCCATACCCACCACGAGTGATTAAAAAATACCCTCCTTATGCTTGTATTGCAACAAACATTCAAAACACCTTTATATATCTTTGATAATCTATATAGAGTAAATACCACTGGTATATCATTTTATAGAAATTCACTTTAAGCTTTTAATTCAACATGAATTTCTGTCCTTTAGTCCACATATTTTCCCATTGCTCTAACATTATATTAAAATCAAATTTCCTATAATTTCTTCATTATATTCTCAAGTCTCAGCAGATGATGACACTTGGTTGACCTTATTCTGACTCAGTAGCTAAGCAGGTTTAAATCCTAGAAGAGAGAACTGGGAGGTTGAAAAATATACATCATATATGTGTGACCACTGAAAATATAAGAGAGTGACTGCTAGAAAAGAATGATGTTGAGGTGTTTGGCCATAGAGAGAAAATGAATGAAGATCAAATTGCAAAACAAATATATGAAGGAAGAGTGAGTAGTAAGAGAAAACGGGAGACTGGAGCAGTCATAGTTGAGCAGAGATCCTAAAAAAATGATCCTATAAAAAGGGAACAGCATATGGACATGGTGGAAGTGAGGATGGGTTGTAAGGATAGAAAGTTATGATAAAATATAACTAATGGATTTATTTTCTTAATCCCATGCCTTTCAATTAGCAATTAGCAATAGCATAATGCTTTATAGCACTCTCTGGGCAGTTTACAATGTAAGCATTATTTGCCTATTGACGCAACAATCTGGGTCCTCATTTTATAGATCTCAGAAGGATGAAAGGCTGAGTCAACCTCAAATCCCATCAGGAGTGAATTCCTGCTATGGGCAGAGTTTGCCTGAAATATGCAGTTTAACCACTACACAACCAGGGCCAATTTCTCTGACTTACCTTTTTTTCTGTGCTGACCATGAATTTGCTTAGTATGTATTATAGAGGCAAACCACTTCTGAACAATTTCCAAAAAAATGCATGGATGTGTCAATAACAGTACCAGAAATCAATCTGGAGCTAAAGAAGATTTTATTTTTATTTGTGCTGTAGCAGTTTAGACTTGAAAAGAAGATCCTTACATATTTATTTATTTATTTATTATTTGCACTTGTATGCCGCCCCATCTCCGAAGACTCGGAGCGGCTCACAGTTAAAATATGAAACAATAAATACTTAAAAAACTATTAAATTTAAATGCAAGTCCAAATATAATATAAACTAAAACCATTAAAACTATCCCAACCCAGGGGGGTCACAGCCCGGGTTGATCAAACAACCAAGTTTTTAGCTCACGGCGAAAGGTGCGGAGGTCAGGGGCCAGGTGGAGCTCCAAAGGCAGTATAATACAAATAGAAGTCATTTACTAGTTCAAACAAGGCTAGTATATTTACACATTGCTCCTGTGATCCCTAGCCACAATTTATGCAGTTCCATCTTTCTTGATTCTGTCTTTCACACAGGCCAGTCTTCACTCAGGAGGAGACATGAGTGAGTAGCAAGATATTCGCTGCAGTAATCAATTATTGTTAAACCAGTGATGGGATTCAATTTTTTTTTACTACCAGTTCTGTGGACGTGGCTTGGTGGAGGTGGCAAGGGAAGGATACTGTAAAATCTCCAGTAAGAGGTTGTATTTGCCAGTTCTCTGAAATACTCAAAATGTCTGCTACCGGTTCTCCAGAACTGGTCAGAACCTGCTGAATACCACCTCTGTGTTAAACGTTTAGAAACCTACCAAAGCCTTCATGTGAATATAATGGTTAAAGAATATGATAAGTGGGGATCCTTTTCTATTTATTGTCCCTTTTTCAAGAGGAGGATTGTCGGAAGGTACTAAAGGTACTAAAGATTAGAGAAGCTTTGAGGAACAGCAAAGAGGATAATCCTTTGTGACTGAAAAGAAAGTCAATCTCCTGCTTTTAAGAAATGGATTAGGCTATGGGTTCAAGAGCCTTGCTGAGCACACTGGGTTGCATCCCAAAAATTGTAAGCCGCCCTGAGTCTCCGGAGAAGGGCGTCATATAAATGTAATTAAAAAAAAATTATATAGTTTTGAAAAATCTTTGTGCTCTGAAACTGAAAATGAGGAGTTGACACATTATGTTATATGATCCAGATTACAGTCAATGTTTGGATGAATTGCATATAGGTATACTTATCATATGAGGGGCAGTTTGATGGTTTAATGGTTAAGACACTGGGCTTGCCAGCTGGAAAGCCAACAGCCCAGGTTCAAGACCTGAGCACTGCACAATGGGGTGAGCTCCCATTATTCTCCCTAGCTCCAGCCAACCTACCAGTTTGAAAGCATGCAAATGTGAGTAGATAAAGGGGTACCAATGTATCATGTTTTGCTGTATGCTCTGCACTGAGGTATGATGTCATGACCACAAAAACATCTTCAGACAACACTGACTCAATGGCCTAAAAATAGAAATGAGCTCCATCCCATAAATTCGACTATGACTATAGTGGAGTAAAATCCTCAGGGATTTTTTACTTTTACCTTTACTTATCATATGGACCATTTTTGGTGTTGATATTTATTGTGTCTTTAACATTAGGAATGTTTCCTAAAATAATTATATAAAGAGCAAAAAGTACATTTTTACTATATATGTAGGTTTTTTCTTTTTAATCATAACAATTAGAAAAATATTGAGTGGCTTTCCCCTCTCCATTATTCCATGTAAAATATGCCAAACTTCCTTCTTATTTAGACTCATTTAGACTTATGATCCAATTGCAAATCCATGTGAAAAAAAATTATGGTTGGCAGTCTTATGGAAAGACTTTTCTATAGACCATAAGATTACTTAGTTTTCCTTAGAAAGTTCTGATCCAACATCCCAAGAACCAAAGATTATATAGATTTCTCATCCCAGGGACCTGTAGGGTTTTTTTGATGATGTTAAGGTCTACTTTACCTTTAAGGATTGAGGAGTAGGGCTGCAAGATCATAGCAGCATGACAACATGACAAATGTTGATGCTGCTGAAATTCTTACTGCTTTCTTATGGCTCCTTACACTCATATTTTCATTCTAATCATATTAAATTTTAGCTGATATGAAGCAATTCATGCTGGAAATAGAAATATATAAAAAAGGAAAATAAACTTTTCTTTCTTAATGCAGTTAAAATACATTATTGCTATTGTTACTTCTGTCCTGGTGATATACGAGAATAAGGAGAATATAGAAATCCTATACCACTGGCAAAGCCTGGACTGGCTATGCCAAAACTCCATAATTGCGCTTTCACTATTTAGGGCAATTTGAAGCTGCAGTTAGGGTATAGATATGTGTTCTCCGTTCTGCTTCTATAACTCTGACATCTTCAGGTTGAATTGCTAATAAAGCCAGGGAGTGGTTGTGGTGACACAACTGAAGCTATTTGTACACATGCATGAGATTGACACATGAATCAAAGAGGTGGGGCTTCTGTTGTACTACTTCTGCTACCATCTTGCCTTTTTTGAACTCTTCCATTGGTGCCAATGCAAATAAGATGTATTTGAGGGAAAATCTGAATTTCAAAAACTCCACTTGTCACCCTTATTTGGGAAGAAACCTCTGTAAAACTCTGTAATCTTACTTCAGGATACACAGCCAAAAGATCTGGTTTATCCTTAAAGCAGGGTTCTCCAAACTTGGCAACTTTTAAGACTTGTAGACTTCAACTCCCAGAATTCCCCTGCCAGTGTGAGGAAAACTGAGAACTGAAATCCAGAAGTCCTAAAGTTGCCAAGTTTGAAAAGGACTCCTGCACTTGGAAATGCTTTTTGTGTTTTATTTAAAGTTGCTAGGACTCACGGCAGAAGGAGACTACTATGGATGACACCAGCTAGCACTGATGGTACTAGCAGAATCTCTCTGAAATTACAGTATACTGAATCATTTTTATTCCTTCACTTTGCTTTCGCTGAGCTTGTTTTTCACTTAATGGAAAGGGTTTGCTCACATCAAGGAAAGGATAAATAAAAGCAAGCAGCTTTAAAAGTGTCTCTGACACCAGCCTTTTCAAGTGAGAAGTACTCTTCCTCTTAAGAAATGTATTTTCTCTGTCTGTTGGGGAAGGATATAAAGGTGAAAAAAACCCCAAATAAAGTGTTTTCTAAGCAGAAAATTGAACCAAAGGGAATATCTACCCTTTATTTCCCCATCTCTCTCAACCCTTGCCACTCTCTCTTGTAAACATCACTTGCCATTTTTTTTTCTGAACATGAAGGCAGGGTGCAAATAGTTTTGCTTCTAATACAGGAAAGTTTAGAATGAGTTTTGGAGAGATATTAGATAGATGGGAAAGTGGTTAAGTCATGGAATTAAGGGCACATTACTGCCCTCTCCTCAGAGATTGACTAGAAGACCATGGAACCTGGACAGAAAGGTTGGAACTGGAGGAATAACAGAAAAGTGAGCAGGACACACTTTTAAAACATGTTAAACACACACATATTAAAACTACTTGAGAGAGCCAAGACTTCTTGTGTACAGCTAGGTCTGTTCCTGGCTTGTTGCTCCTGCTGCTATAAGAGGCTGTCCTGGTTAAAGATGAACCTGAACACACTTGCATTACAAGTCAGTAGCATTCTGGTCATTGGAGGGGAGATACATTAACATGCAATCAAGGTAGCACAGCAACTCTATCCTAGTAGTATTCAGCAAGGAAAGTGAACTGGGGACTAAATTGTTCTATGTGAAGGGAAATCCACATCTCCATTTCTGAGCAGGTAACTCCTTTCTGGGATGTAGGTCATCAGATTGCCAGAATTCCTTGCTTCAAAACATTTCAGGTCAACTCTAGATCTATCTCAGGGGTGTCAAACTAGCAGCCCACGGCCTGGATGTGTCATGGCCACGCCCACTCCAGCTCTGTGAATGGGAAAAACATCACAAAATGTCATGTGATGGCAATGCAAGGCAGCAAGTTTGACACCTGTGATCTATCTATAATAAGAATTCATCCAACCATGACAGGAAAATGTTCCATATATAACAGGCTCGATTGGGTAAGGACAGTGATCTCATCCTATCCAAAATCTGTCTTGTACCAACCTCTGACCAGAGAAAAGGGGTGGCATCAATCTCTACATGGGAGTGTGATACCTGAAGAGTATCCAGAAACTGCAGTTAAAATGCATAGTTCTGGAAGCTCCTAAGACTGCATACATAACATTGTTACTGTGTGAGTTGCATTGGTTACAGTTTGCTTCTGGGTAGAATTCAAGGTGTTCATTGTTAATTTTAGAGCCCTACATGGCATGGGTCCAGGGTATCTGAGAAAAGCTGTCTTTTCCTAATAGCAATAGCACTTGAATTTATATACCGCTTTACAGTGCTTTAAACTAAGCTGTTTACAGAGTCAGTCTATTGGCCCCAACAATTTGGGTCCTCATTTTATCCAACTCAGAAGGATGGAAGGCTGAGTCAACTTTGAGTCTGGTGAGATTTGAACTGCCAAATTGCAGTCAGCCAGCAGTCAGCAGAAGTAGCCTGCAGTACTGCACTCTAACCACTGTACCACCATGGCGTATGTAATGGGACACACTCACCCCACTCATGCAAGTGGAAAGAGGCCTGCTATGAATCCCATCTGCTATGGAATTGAATCAGGTGGGGATCAAGAAGAAGAGCCTTTTCTGCTATGGCCCCATCCCTGTGAAACATCTACTGTCAGACATGAAAAATTTCCCCTCCCTTTTGGCCTTTTGGAAGGGTGTTAAAAGCTGGTTTGCTGGTTGGTCTAGGGCTGCTCACCACTGGAAGTGGCTGATGAGGTAAGAAGGCCTCATCCAGTCTCATCCATCTCTTAGTTCTCTTAGTTTCAATTTTAATACTGTTTTTAATCATACTTTAATCCTTGCAGTTTTAATGTTTTGATTATATTTTTTACTTATTTTATAACTTCTGATTCAACGAGGGTCACCTTGTAAGGTAGATGGGCATTATAAAAATTTAATAAATGCATAAATAAAATAAATAAATATCTCATAGGTTCTGAGATACTGAGATATGAATACCTATGTGGTAGGTTGAAGTTATGTGGAAGCTATGGTGGAATTTGTCTAAGTTGTAGAATGATAAAGATGTCAGTAGCTTGGGAGAGAGCTACATTTTCCCTCTACCAGAATGTCTGGCATTTAAGGGTGCCATGAAGAGAATCAGGCAGTCATAATGATTAGGCACTTAAACAATGGCAGTCAATTGTTCGACTATTTTTTTACAGTTATCCTTCTTGCTTCTTTTATCCATGTGAATAAGACAATTATGTAATAAAGACACAAGTACATTGCAAAATATTTGCCTTCTGTAAGGCATACTTCTTTTATGCACAGGGATCACATCATATGGAAAAATGGAAATCCTCCTGCTGAACTTATAAAAATATATTTTGTATTAGCACAGATTATATATGTAATGTAGATAATATTGTCCATCATATATAGCATCCAGCTCAATCAAACAATGGTTTTTTGGGGGGTGGGGGTGGGATAGATATATTGATTGTAATAGCTGTTTATTTGCTGAAGGACTCAACCAATTTTCTATGTCAGTCACACAAACAACACTTTTATGTGGTATTTCATGTTGTGTGGAAGGGGTGTCAAATTCATGTATGAAACACATTCAATAATATTCTCATTTTAAAGGGACAGTTATTAAATATTTCTAGTTTTGACCTGTGCTTCAATAACCCAGGAAACTAAAACATATGATATGCATTTTATAAAATGTACTTTTATGTGAAGGATTTAGAAGTCAGAGTCCATAAATCTACATTTGATTTTCTTTTTATCTTGCAAATGTCACATTTAGTAGACATACTTTGCCAAATCCCTTAATAGAAAGATCCTGATACATTTATTGCATGCATACAAGATACAGTGCCTCCCCCAAATTATGCCCGGTATATGAAATGTAATGGCAATAATTTCACAGTCCACAGTCCTCTTGTTTCTCACTATATATTTTCTCTATATATGGAAAATAATACAGAGAAAGAGAGAGAAAACACAAAACACATTAGCATTCTCTCTTTCATTTCTGGGTTCTATTGTGACACACAGTAGATTTTGTTGTTTAAAGCATGCACACAACTCTAGAGTCCACATTAGTGTGTCAGAAAGCTCAACTAAACTAATATTCATGAGATGTTAATTGTGCATGCCCAAAGTATCATATATTTTAATAAAACAAGAGATGAATTTCCAGTAGATAGAGCAGAGTGCAGAACTCAGCATGATAACTCTATTATATCTGATGACAATGATATTTTCTTTTCTTTTCTCAGCAACAAACCATAGAGCTAATTCCTGTGACTGAAGTCCATTATCGATATGCTGCAAAGTCCTATACTTATTATATCTATGGAACAGAGAACAAAGTCTATGCCCTGGACTATCCAGAAAGATACTGTTGTGGCTGCACTATAATTTGACACTGAAATTCTGTGCAAGTATTCTTTATATAAAACAAGGTATATGTCTAAATTATCTAGAGTGGGATGATATGGTTTCCTTGCTTAGTGCTGTGATAAGCAGAATAATCTTTGTTATCCTACTCCTCCAGATAAGAAAGCTGAAAGCATGGTAATAAAATCTCCTAAATCCTATTTCTACTTTTGTTTAAACAACATATATCTAAACAACATATATCTAATATATTTATATATATATTAATCTATAGATGCATATTAAATATATGAGTGTAATATATATTTTCTGGAAAAATAGCACATTGGAGCATAAACTATATCTATTTTCTAAATCTACTGTGTTGTAGTGTAATCACTATTAAATCTATGGGAGTAAAGACTTAAGCAGATGTATGAGACAGTGGAAACAGGAATAATTTTAGAAACCTCTAGAAAAGCAAGTTATTACCGTGTTTCCCCGAAAATAAGACACTCCCAAAAACACACTAGGTCTTATTTTCGGGGTAGGTCTTATATATTTATGGTGCCAAATAGTGGGTGTGAGTGTGTAGGGGGGGTGTTTCGCGGGTGCACGGTTGCTCCCTGAAAAGTCTTCCTGGAACTGGAGATTTAGACTAGGTCTTATTTTCGGGGTAGGTCTTATATTAGGGCAGGTTTAGAAAATAGTGCTAGGTCTTACTTTTGGGGTAGGTCTTATTTTCGGGGAAACACGGTATATATGGGTTGATGCCATTTTCTTTAAAATTTGGATTGTTTTGCATTTGATTTTGGTCAAGTGAGAGACAATGAAATTCAATTCCTCCTCTTTAGTTATCAAGAAAAAGTTGCACATACATTGTATAGAGAGAAAAAAATATGTAGCATGAATCTAGTTTTTCTAAGGCAGGGATGTCAAACTTGCGTCGTCATGGCGTCGTCACATGATGTATAGGGACTTTTCCCCTTTCACTAAACCAGGCGGGGGCAGGGCCAGCACGTGACGCATCTGGCCCACAGGCCACAAGTTGGACACCCCTGTTCTGCGGCATAGTAATGTACTAAATTACAAGCTTGAGATAAAATACCTGTATTTTAGTAGAATATGTTGTACTGAGTATATAATATATTTTTGTAGGGAAAACACAACGATATAATAAAACCACCCTTTCTTTTGCTGTGAACCTGTTTCATCAGGATTAGGCAGAAAGGAAGCATCCTAAGATTTATCTGTACATAAATTTCAAACTGACAGGCAGAGTAGACAGGTAGTTGAGGACTTCATAGTATATCTTACAGCCAATGTATTTTCCAGAGATCAATAAAACATTGATACTTAAGTCTTAAACTCATTCATAAATATGTTTGTCTATGATGTTTCTTTAGAAAAAAAATGACTAATTATGAGACATAACACCCCTCGCCTCAAAAAAAATTGAAAGAAAAATAGAAGAAGAAAAAAATCTGATGTGAGTCCCAATCCCAACTATGTCAGCTTTCCATATTCACAGAGTAATTATTTTCACATATCACTGCAGAATTACTAGGTGGAGTGGCACAGTGGACTAGGGTGGAGCTCTTGCCTCACAATCAGGAGGCTGTGAGTTCGATCCTAGGTAGCGGCAGATATTTCTCTCTCTGGACACAATGAGTAAAATATCAGCTGCGAATTCTGCATTGGTGACAGGAAAGGCATCCAGCCAGTAAACACTCAGCCTCCATTAGTTGCACTGACTCCACCCCGCTGCAAGGGATTGCAGGATCATTAAAAGACAATTTAATTTAATTTAATTTTTTTTGCAGAATTGCTAGGTCATATTTAGAAGTGAATGAACCTGCAATACCATGCCTTGCTTACTCATGATTTCAGGCCAATGACAGAAAGGAGATGAATAAATGAATGCTTGGGGTTCACTGCTTTTTATGTAAACTAATAAAAAACTCAATTTGAGAATGCTGATCCAGTGCATGGGACCAAGAGGGAATATCCACAGGCTTGAGGGATCTCATTAAACTAAAATAATTAAGAGACTGGAGGCCTCGGTGGAGCTTCAAAAAACAGGAAGAGGAGGACTGGAATGGTTAAAAAGGCAGAATGATGCTTTGTTACAAGTCCCACTAGTTTCCTTTACAGCTTCTAAGTGAGCCATTGATGATTTTCCATATACTGCAGTCCCTGTTATTGCAGGATTCATGGTATTAACAATCGTTTCGGGAAAAGCCTATGAACATAGTCCCACTTTAATGATTTTCCACTAGAGGGAAGCAATGGCATAAAAATCAGTCTTTATTATTCATGGACAAGTACATATTTGTGAGACATTTTGCAAATCCACTTGGGATGTGAATGTGTTTGTGTCTGTGCTTGTATATTTAACTTGCATTTACATGTCAAGCGACTGTGCATATAAGCATTCATATCATTCTTTCTCACCCTTTTATATGAATATATACTGGATGCTATGATGTAATACACAGCAGGCAGGAAAAACAATCAAAAATTCAGACAACAGCAGAAAGCACATTACAGATATAAGTACTGAATACTGGTTTGCAATATAAATTGTGTAATTTTTTTGCATAGTTTACTCAAAAGTAAATTCCGCTGAATAAACTTTGCCCTAAAGTTAGCACACAGAACTGCAATCATAATTACTTTTCAGTTTAACTACTGTACATTTGATTTTGTATTTTTTGCTGTGCCTATTGGATAGCTTCATACAAATGCTAACCTAGGATAACAAATATAATTCTTCTACTGGGACACCATATGATTGTGTATGTAAACAAATAATTATATTGAAGGTTTGGCTCATACAGTATACTAAACAATGGCTGGCATTCGTAGCATGTAAGCTGTTAATTACCCAATTTCATTTTAGCCTAGTTGGTTGTTTATCATTTATAATTTATCTATCATTTCAACCGTCATAGTCACCCATTTGTATATGTCTCTGCCCAGCTAATATAGGACAAAAACCAGTATAGCAATGAAAATGCAATTCCTACAGTGATACAATTCCACTTCATAGATCCTCGCTGGTGGTTCCTCTAACGGCTCAGCCTAATTTCTGTGAAAAAAAAAGGTCTTCAAAAACGGTCTTCTTTAAGGCAGGAAGTACTGAGGCTGTGGATCTCTGGGGGAAGGTTGTTCCAGAAGATTGTGTGAACCTAGCCCCAGAATCTGATTTGTACATTTTATTCAGGAGTTCCTAACCAACAGTAATGTTCTTACGCATGGTGCTAGGAATTGATTCTCTCTCTCTGTCTCTCTCTCTCTCTCACACACACACACACAATTTATTTTAGAAGATGGTTATAAAGATGATATAGTACAGGGGTCTTCAAACTTGACAGCTTTAAGACTTGTGGACTTCAACTCCCAGAATTCCTCATCCAGTCATGTTAGCTCAGGAATTCTGGGAGTTGAAGTCCACAAGTCTTAAACTTGCCAAGTTTGAAGACCCTTGATATAGTATCTGGACTTTAAAGATATGCATGCTAATTTCTAGATAGAACATCAATATGTAATTATATAGCAACAGTACTTAGACTTACATATCACTTGATAGTCCTTTTACAGCCCTCTCTAAATGTTTTACAGAGTCAGCATATTGCCCCCAACAGTCTGGGTCCTCATTTTACTGTCCTTGGAAGGGTGGAAGGCTGAGTCAACCTTAACCAGTCAGGATCGAATTGCTGGCAGTTGCCAGACTTAGCCTGCAATATTGCATTCTAGCCACTGTGCCACCACGGAATCTTATAGATAGAATTGTTATTTTGCAAGATCAGTGTCTTTTTTTCCTAGGAACTCTGAAGTCCATCTAGAGTGAGTCTCAGAAGTGAGAGAGAATCTTCCAGATGATAACCTGTGGAATCACTGCTAGCCATATTTATATATATATAGTACAGTACAGTATAGTACAGGACCTGGTAACCTGAGAAGCTCCAGGAATAATTGAGCTTCTATCCCAAAGATATCACCTTTGGTGATATGGGCTGGGTTGGCAACAGCTAGAAAGTCACAGGTTAACCACCTACATTATATTATTTTCAGAAGATTGCTTCTCAGATGTGATATTCCTGTTTGGAGGCTTTCCCATTGTACAATATTATTGTGAAATATCTTTTAAAACTTCTAAAATGTGATTTTAGGCACGAAAGATGATACATTCATTATTGTGACTGATCTTGTAGTGCATGGTGTCCTGCTGTCTGCAATGAAAGTGCCTTTACTGGCAAAAGACAAGAAACCAATAACTATTCTCTGGGTGGTTTTGACAGGATTAGAGAAAAAAAATTTCTACTCTGCCTCTCTCTTCAAAAGTGAGCAGCAAAAAAGTGCTAAGAATCTACCAATATTTTTCTTAAATATCTTTCTTGGAAAGGGCAGATGATTTTCATTTTTGTTGAATAACAATAAGCAGAGTCTCCCTTGAACTGATACATTAAAATGCAGAAAGCAGGGGAGGATGAAAATTCCTTTTCTTAATTCCTGGAACATTAAAATTTTTAAAATATTTTCAAACTGCCCATATGCCTACATGAACAAACATCATTTTGTTGTAGTTTTTAGGCTAAAGAGTCAATAAAAAGAATTTTATCCCACCTCATTTCTACAGTATAAATTAACTGCATGTAGAGGGAAGGTGAATAACATGAAAAGGGAAACATTTCTCTTAGTTCTATACAAGTATTCTTTGGCACTCAGCAGGAGTGGTGTGTGTGTGTGTGTGTGTGTGTTTCTAAGCTTCATAAACTGAATTGGAAGACCTTAACTGAGGGATACACAAGGAGAGAATGAACCTAAAACTAAGGAGAAATTTCCTGACAGTTACAACACTTAATTGACGGAGCAATTAATCAGTGGAATCACTAGCCTCCAGATGTTACGGGTGCTCCAATACTGGGGATTTTAAAGAAGAGATTAGACAAACATTTGCCTGAAATTGTATAGGGTATAGGGCTTTCTGTCTGAGCAGGGGGTTGGACTAGAAGACCTTCAAGGTCCTTTTCAACTCTGTTATTCTTTATTCATGTATTGAAAGAGAATCTCTCTTTCTCTCTCCCCCCTCCCTCTCTCTCCTTTTTCCTCTCTCTACACCATCATCATCAAACCATGCAGCTGTAATGTTAGACTGTTGAAATTGTAGGATTTTATCCTAGCAATACAAATGGATAAAAGACCCTCACATCAATATGCAGAAAAATCCTGCAGCTTCTGAGATGAAGTGACAAATGTAAATTAAATGTATCTTGTGTGCTGGTCTGCTCATTGAGCTCTGAAATTCTTCACATACTGACCTCCTGACTTAGCTCATTTTTGGGGGGAAAATGCCATGAATTGGATGTTTTCTTAGCTTTCCAAAGCATAGTGGTTTTCCTCCTAGTCCCAATTGCCCAGTAAATAGATACATTTAAGGAATTTTTGCATTAAAAATGTGGTCTACCCTGTCTGAAGAGTGCCTTTATTAATCTCAATCAAAGATCCCATTTTAGGACATGCCTGCAGGCTAATCTATTGCCATATTTGGCCTTTTCCTTTTGGAGTTACACATTTTCTTCCTGGTAGAATAAAAAAACATGCTTACATCATCTTCAGAGCATCTGATTGAAAAACTAAGTCAATCTTTGGCATCCTGGCTAACCCACCATTTATTGACATGACAAGTCAAATTGCCCAATTGAGTCAAGTGTCATATGCCTATCAAAAACCGAACCAGATGCCAACTTAATAAAATCAGTTTGCTTTTTTATATATTGTTGTTGTTATTATTACTGTTATCCCCATTATCATCATTTTTAGATTTCACAAAGTAAAAAGGAAGAGCTTTTTGAAGAAAATTATATCACTAAACATTGTTTCCTAATATGCCCTATTTTCCTTTCTCCTAGCTGTGTATCTTTTCAAGCTAAGCAACCAGGATAATATTTAAAGAACATGTGCAAGAATTCATTTAAGCTTGCTGTTTTATAAGCCTTTTAAAAATACTGTTTCTTCTTCCCTTCCATTAATCTGAGATAATTTTAAGTAATTATTTTTTATGTCATATGTTTATAATACAGGAAAAAAATACAGTTTCACATCTAATAGCAGTAATTTTATGCAGCACGTGCTTTAAAACCAAGGACAGTACAGCAATGTATCAATATCAGAATTTAGTTTCATTCAGAACCTAATTTTTGTATTATTTTCAGGCAGAAGAATAAGCTATTATACAGGTAGTATTTTCAAATTTACAGTATGTACAAAATGCAATAAGCTATCATACCTTTATGGTCTCAGCCTAAATAAAATAAAAAAGGAATGGCAGATAGAGAGAAATGGATTGCTTATTAAGATTCTTATTAATACAGGAAGAGATAAAACCTAAGTCAAGAGAATAACTGACTGCAGAGGGATATAGCTTACAGTGGTTTTCATATGCACAATTAAGAGAAGGCTTTAGTATAGACAAAAAAGTGATTGGAATTAATCAAGAATTTAAAAATTAGTTAAGTGCCAACAATGAATGCATAATTGCAAAAATGTATAAGCTTTTATTAAATGTATAAGCTTTCATGAAACTGAAGAACAAATTAAGAATTGTACGACAATAAGTGTATAATAAATGTATGATAATACAATATGTATGATAAGAATGTGAGTAAATGGGTTGAAATTCATACTGCTTTATAATTTAAGAGTGAATTTGTATAAAACAATGTACTTTTGGTATATGACACTGGAAAAACTATCAAAGATGTATAATCAATGTTGGAAATGTGAAACCCATGAAGAAACATGTCTATGGAGATTCCAATTAAACTAGGGAAAGAATACTTTGAGGACTTAAATAAAATAATATTGAAATATATTTGGCAGGGAAAGAAGACAAGAATTAAACTTAAGTTATTGCAGGTTGCTAGAATGAAGGAAGGGTTTGGATCAGCCAATTGGGAATTATATTACCAGGATGTAACACTGATGTGGGTGAAAGAATGGATTGTTCTGAGAAATGTTAGATTGTTAACACTGGAAGGCCATGATTTACAATTGGGGTGGCATGCTTTTTTATGGTATAAAGGAAAGTAAAGCACATGGGTATTTTAGGAGACATTATTCAAGATGCCTTGCTATCAACTTGGGAGAAAATAAGGAAACAACATTACTTGAAAATACCAGTCTGGTTATCAACAATAGAGGCATTTGCATATCCAATTATTTTTAAAATAGATATAGTGAACTTGTAAAATACATGATAAAGATAGTTAGAAGGGTATAAAGAATTTATTGAATTAGATAAAATTTTAACAGGTGCTAAAGAGAGGATGATTAAAAAACTATACGGCTATTTACTAGGAGTGAAAATGGAAGAAGAAGAAGTTAAAGAAACAATGATTGAATGGGGAAAAACTTTGGATATGGGATAGATTTAGAAAAATGGCAGAAATTATGGACTAATAATTATAAATTAACAATGTCAACAGCATATAAAGAAAATTTGTATAAGATGTTTTACAGGTAGCACTTCCCCCCAGCAAGATTAGCAAAGATGTTCAAGGACAAATCGGTGAAGTGTTGGAAATGTCATCAGATACCTGGATCATATTACCATATGTGGTGGACATGTGTGGAAGCTAAAAGATATTGGACTAAAATATACACACGATTAGAAAAAATGACAAAACAACATATAGACTTAAAACCAGAGATATTCTTGTTGGGAATCTTACCCGAAGGCTATAACAAAGAACTGACATATATGATTATAAATGTTTTAACTGCAGCTAGAATTGTATTTCCCCAAAATTGTAAAAATGAGAAAATTCTGAGGGAGGAGGATATGATTAAGAAAATAATGGAATATGCAGACATGAGTAGATTAACATTAGCAATTAGAGAGCAAGAAGAAAAAGAATACTATAAGATATGCGATTTATTTTACCAATGGTTAGACAGAAAAGTAGGAAATTGAAGTATAATATAGTAGTAATGATGTGTTGTAATTGATTATTTCTGAAACAGTTATAAATATGAACAAAAATTATTAAGAAGTGAAGTTTATTCTAAAGGATAACATGGATTTGAAATTAAAAATCTAATGATGGTGTAATAATAAGATGATATGATATGGAAAATTAATTAATGTAATACGAATGTAAACCTAAGAGGAAAGGACCATAGACATTGTTCACAAGACATATGTACCAACTGACACACTGTATAAATGAAATAAAGTTTTGTTATGTTTGTTGTAAAAAATAAAAAAAACCCTTTTTTATATAAAAAAAGAAACATGTCTATGGAGATGTCTATGGAGATTCTCAGTCATCCAAAGGACAACCATGTCTGTAAGGAGTTTAAATCCTTCCATTCCCCACCATTCAGTCAGAGCTGAAGAAGATTCTTAACATATAACAGATAAGCAGAGTTGGAAGGGATCTTATAGGTCATCTAGTCCAACCCCCCGCCCAAGCAGGAGACCCTATACCATTTCTGACAAATGGCAGTCCACTCTCTTCTTGAAGGTCTCATGTGATGGCGCTTCCACAACTTCTGAGGGCAAGCTGTTCCATTGGTTGATTGTTCTTACTGTCAGAAAGTTTATCCTTATTTCCAGGTTAACTCTCTCCTTGTTCAATTTCCATCCATTATTCCTTGTCTGGCCTACAGGTGCATTAGAAAATAGCTTGACCCCTTCCTCTCTGTGGCAGCCCCTCAAATATTGGAAGACTGCTATCATGTCTCCCCTGGTCCTTCTCTCCACTAGACTAGCCAAGCCCAGTTCTTGTAACCGTTCTTCATATGCCTTAGTCTCTAGACACCTAATCATCCTGGTTGCTCTTTGTACTCTTGTACTTTTTCTAGAGTTTCAACATCTTTTTTATAATGTGATGAACAAAACTGGATGCAGTGCTCTAGGTGTGGTCTTACTAAGGCTTGATAGAGTGGTATTAGTACCTCACTTGATCTTGATTGTATCCCTCTATCAATGCAACTTAAGATTGCATTAGTTTTTTTGGCTGCTGCTGCACACTGCTGGCTCATATTTAGCTGGTTGTCCACTAAGACTCCAAGATCCCTCTCACAGTTACTGCTATTGAGCCTGGTTTCACCCAGTTTATATTGTACTTTTGGTTTTTCTTGCCTAAGTGTAGGACTTTAGTTTTCTCTACATTGAATTTCTTGAATGAGAAGCGAAATGTCTTCAAAGAAAAACCAGAAAGTCCAGTTGCCTCTTGAAAAAAGCATCTTTGGGATATGAAGAAACATTTTACCCTGCATGGTGGACTTGTAAAAAAGCTATAAAATTCTGGATGCAAATGCATACAGTACAATGATAAAAAAAGTCTTAAAGATTAATGTTGAAATGAACACCAGACTTTTCTTATTGGGACTTATGGATAACCAATTAGAAAAAAACCCATAGAAGATTGTTTTATATATAGTAACTCTGGTCAGACTATTATATGCATAACAATAGAGGAATGATGGAAATCCACAACAGATGAATGGTATTAACATTCAAAGTCCTACAAGGCATGGGTCCGGGATATTTACGGGAGCGTCTCCTGCTGGCATTGAATGCCAACCACCCTGTACGAGTGCACAGGCAGGGACTCCTCGGGGTTCCGTCTGCGACTCAGTGTCATTTGGCGGTGTCCCAGGGGAGGGCCTACTCTGTAGCGGCTCCCACCTTGTGGAATCAATTAGCCCTGGGGACCCCCTGATTTGAAAGGTTATTTGAACAGGCTGGGCTGTGGTGACCTCTTGGTGGGGGTTATATTTTAAATTAGTAAGGGTTTTTTAGATGAATTTGGCTTGTTTTATTTAATACTGTTTTAGTTAATTAATTTATTGTTCTGTTTTTAGTTGTGACGAGTCCTTTTTGGAGAGGGGGCAGCATACAAGTCAAATTAATAAATAATAAATAAATATAATGAATAGGCTGAGAAGATTAGACAGAACAATTAATCAGTGGAACAACTTGCCTCCAGAAGTTGTGAATGCTCCAACACTGGAAGTTTTTAAAAAGATGTTGGATAACCATTTGTCTGAAGTGGTGTAGGGTTTCCTGCCTAGGCAGGGGGTTGGACTAGAAGACCTTCAAGGTCCTTTTCAACTCTGTTATTCTTTATTCATGTATTGAAAGAGAATCTCTCTTTCTCTCTTTCTCTCTCTTTTTCTCTCTCTTTCTTTTTCATTGTTGTTTGTTTCCTGCACTTTTTCTCTCTTTATTTCTTCTTTTTCTATTTTGTCATTTTAGATTTGTCTTTTATTTTTGTATTTTTAAAAAAATAAAAATATAAGCTATCACATTTTGGTCTGTCTCACTAATAAGCAGCCATGCACCCAAGAATTTGTATTACAGAGTAAGGTAAAATACATTTCTTTGTCCAATCTTATCATGTTGCTTCTTCCTTTTCCAAGTCCAGCTTTACTAGCTAAAAGGACAAATGGGCTTAAAATTACTGATGAACACATATATTGCTTTTTGCTCTTGGATGTTCCTTTCTGTAACATTTGCCCACCCCATAGGGAAAAAAGCCAAGGATAACTTCAGTATACCAACAATTAGATGTAGATTTAATTGTCTCTTATATTGGAACAGGGAATTGTAATGTTAAGTGTTGGAGCTAAATTTTAATGCTAAGATAATGTTAAGGATCTATGTAAGCATATGTCTCTGACATGTATGTGTTTGTATGCAGATCTTTCATTCTGCTGCAACATGTGGATGTGATTAAGGGTGCATTCCCAGCCTGGTATGTTAGACCTCATGTATACTTGGAAATAAAACAGGCAGTTATTCTCTATAAAAGGAAAGAAGGTTTTTTGTGGTATTAAGAGAATGAACTGGAAAGTTCCTTTCCCCTCCTTTCTCAGAGCCAAACAAAAAGAAGCCAGACCAGGTTTTTCAAAAAAAATATTTTGGTGCCTTGATCTTACATAATGTTTTTTAGTCTGCTCATATGCCAAACTCTGTTTGAATTTTGTTCATTCACTGAGCACTAAATAAAAAGGTAGCTCAAATCCTATTAAGGCTTGGATATTTTCCTTTAACAATACTGATTGGTTGGCATGGTAAATAGTCACTGCTCAGATAGGATGTTTGGGTAACTTTGTATTATTCCTTTTATGTTGTCCATGAGTAAAAGAGGTTTTTTTTTATACTCCCAAATCCCTGACTTGTTTGTACAAAACAAGAACAAATTTAAAAGCAAACAAACAAAAACTGTCAAGTCTCTTGTAAGGGAATTCCTAAGGGAAAGATCTACTTAAGCGTCCTAGCTGTGAAAAGAAGATAAGTCCACAGATTTATTCTTCAGGTTATATGTCAATGTATATAAACACAAGGACGGATGAACAGCCCTTCCATGAACAAGAAGAAGTAAAAAAAAACACCCCAAAACATCATTTTGTTCACTATAACTGTGTAAATCAGGGTTTCCCAACCTTGGCAACTTCAAGACGCATTCAACTCCCAGAATTCACCAGCCAGCCAATGTTGGGAAACCTTGGTGTTAATCAAAGACACCTCTTTTAAAATGTGTTTTGTAGTGGATATAGAAAAAATATGAAGCAGAGCATTGATCACACAGTCCCAGCCACTGCCTTAACCTTTTTGACCACCCAGTCAGGGAGACACCTTTGCAGCTTCTTCCCCTTCCCAAGTCAAGTTGAACATGCCACCTGTGGAGATTGCTGCTTCATTGACATCAGCAGTTCCCCTTGTAATGGAGAGCAGCTGCTTCTTGCTCTTGTAAAATATGCTCAGAAAGGCTTTGAAGGTTCAAGCTGGATGTTGAGCTGCGGTGGTACAGTGGTTAGAGTGCAGTACTGCAGGCTACTTCTGCTGGCTGCCGGCTGACTGCAATTTGGCAGTTCAAATCTCTCCAGGCTCAAGGTTGACTCAGCCTTCCATCCTTCCGAGGTCGGTAATATGAGGACCCAAACTGTTGGGAGCAATAGGCTGACTCTGTAAACCACAGGGCTGCAAAAGCACTGTAAAGAGGTATATAAGTCTAAGTGCTATTGCTGTATGTGCAAGCCTTCCTAGGTTATATTTCTCTAATCAACAAACCGATTCTACTCTTACATTTTCAGAGGCAACAAATGAATGTTGTACCCATCTTGGCCAAAGACCTGAAGGTTCACATTCAAATGCATATGTAATCAATACACTATACTGTTAACTGCTGTTATAGGTAGCATTTTATTATTTTGATTATGTGACATCAGATTGTTTTCAGGACAGGTAGCTCTCAAGTTACGACCACAACTGAGCCCAAAATATATGTTGTTGAGGGACAATTTGTTAAATGAGTTTTTGCCCCATTTTACGACCTTTCTTGCCATAGTTGTTATAAGTGAACCACTGCAGTTGATAAGTTAGCAACCCGGTTGTTAAGTGAATCTGGCTTCCCCATTGACTTTGCTTGTCAGCAGTTTGCAAAAGGGGATCACATGACCCTGGGATGCTGCAACGGTCACAAGTATTTGCCAAGCATTTGAATTTTGAATTTGAACAGTTGCCAAGCATTTGAATTTTGATCATGTGACTATGGGGGTCACATGGCAATGGTTGTGAGTGTGACAAATGGACAAAAGTCATTTTTTTCAGTGCCATCGTAATTTTGAATGGTCACTAAATGAACTGTTGTAAGTTGAGGACTACCTGTATTTAGCAAGCACATAGACTGATTGCATGACAACCTTTCCTAACGTGGTCCTTCAGATCTTAAAATAGCATATTCATTGCCATTGTAACTGACTCTCTCCATCTTGCTGCTACTTAACCCCTTCTCTTTCCTTCCCCCTTTCTTCAGAGAGAGAGAGAGAGAGAGAGCTCTTTATATAATATGTCTGAAGTAGACTAATTTGAGCCTGGTCATTTGTACTTTGACTGAAAAATCTGGGTTGATTTGCTCAATAGTTTATTTTTTGTCTATGGTTTTCTCAGGAGTTGAAGTTTGAAAGTGCCAATACTCTTATCCTGCTTCTTCAAAGTCCAGCTTTGTTTCCATAGACTGCCACAGGGAAAACCAAGGCTTGTATGATTCTGATCTTATTGGATTATTGTTTTCTCATTAGAGCCAATATTGTAATGCTTTGTGCTGTTAGCTGCTTTGAGCTTGGGGCAGGTAGGCTATCACGAACAAACGTGTTTGCTTTCACATCTCAGTTGCCTTAATGCCTGTTTTCCTGTGATAGAATTTGATCTTAATGGTCTACCCCCTCCCCAGATTTCCCCAACAAATGCTTCAATAATCTCTATTCTTCATTGTAATGAAATCAAACGGCCTGGGTTTCATTTATTTATGGTGGCAGCATTTATAACTTTACTTCCTTAGACCAAGTTCAGCTATCAAAATATTAGTTTTAGGTTTTTTCCCAATTGAAACAGATTCCTCTGTGCATGGAACCAGCTAATCTGTAAAAAAAAAAAGGAAAGCAGAGCTTTAGGGTGTTCTGATCAATAAAAAGAAACTCTCCCCCACCTCCCATTTCATCTGCTGATTCAAAGGGCAGGAGTAAATGTGATTTAAAGAAGCAGGCAGGGAAACTATACAGGTGAAACTCGAAAAATTAGAATATTGTGCAAAAGTTCATTTATTTCAGTAACGCAACTTAAAAGGTGAAACTAATATATGAGATAGACTCATTACATGCAAAGCAGGATAGTTCAAGCTGTGATTTGCCACAATTGTGATGATTATGGCTTACAGCTCATGAAAACCCCAAATCCACAATCTCAGAAAATTGGAATATTACACGCAATCAATAAAATGAGGATTGTACATAGAAAAATATCAGACCTCTGAAAAGTATAAGCATGCATATGTACTCAGTACTTGGTTTGGGCCCCTTTTGCAGCAATTACTGCCTCAATGCGTCGTGGCATGGAAGCTATCAGCCTGTGGCACTGCTGAGGTGTTATGGAAGACCAGGATGCTTCAATAGCGGCCTTCAGCTCTTCTGCATTGTTCGGTCTCATGTCTCTCATATCTTTCTCTTGGTAATGCCCCATAGATTCTCTATGGGGTTCAGGTCAGGTGAGTTTGCTGGCCAATCGAGCACAATAATCCCACGGTCATTGAACCAGGTTTTGGTGCTTTTGGCAGTGTGGGCAGGTGCCAAGTCCTGCTGGAAAATGAAGTCAGCATCCCCATAAAGCTCATCTGCAGAAGGAATCATGAAGTGCTCCAAAAGCTCCTGGTAGACGGCTGCATTGACCTGGTCTTAATGAAGCACAGTGGACCAACACTAGCAGATGACCAAATCAACACTGACTGTGGAAACTTCACACTGGACTTCAAGCATCTTGTAGTGTGTCCCTCTCCATTCTTCCTCCACACTCTGGGTCCTTGGTTTCCAAATGAGATGCAAAAGTTGCTCTCATCAGAAAAGAGGACTTTGGACCACTGAGCAACAGACCAGGTCTGTTTTTCTTTAGCCCAGGTAAGATGCTTCTGACATTGTTTATTGTTCAGGAATGGCTTGACAAGAAGAATACGACATTTGAAGCCCATGTCCAGGATCCGTCTGATGCACTGATTTCAGCCTCAGTCCACTACTTGTGAAAGTCCCCAACACTTTTGAATGGCCTTTTCCTGACAATCCTCTCCAGGCTGCGGTCATCCCTGCTGCTTGTGCACCTTTTTCTTCCACACTTTTCCCTTCCACATAACTTTCTATTAATGTGCTTTGATACAGCACTTTGGGAACATCCAACTTCTTTTGCAATTACCTTTTGAGGCTTTGCCTCCTTATGGAGGTTGTCAATGATGGTTTTCTGCACAACTGTCAGGTCAGCAGTCTTTCCCATGATTGTGATTTTATTTTTTTTATTAATTACATTTATATGCCGCCCTTCTCCGGAGACTCAGGGTGGCTTACAATTTTTGGGATACAACCCAGTGTGCTCAGCAATAGCCTTCATTCCATTGTATATGCCTGCTTATTACTAAGCGGCATTTTTACAAAGTCAGCTAATTGCCCCCAACAATCTTGGGTCCTCAATTTACCTACCCCGAGAGGATGGAAGGCTGAGTCAACCTTGAGCCTGGTGGGATTCGAGCCTACAGCAGTTGTAGGCAGCTGGATCTTAAGTGCAGGCAATTAACAGCCTGAGCCACCAAGGCCCTACTGAACCAGACTGAGAGATCATTTAAAGGCTCAGGAACCCTTTGCAGGTGTTATGGCTTAATTAGCTGATTAGAGTGGGACACTTTGAGCCTTGAATATTGCACCTTTTCACAATATTCTAATTTTCTGAGATTGTGGATTTGGTGTTTTCATGAGCTGTAGGCCATAATCATCACAATTATGGCAAATCACGGCTTGAACTATCTTGCTTTGTATGTAATGAGTCTATCTCATATATTAGTTTCATCTTTTAAGTTGCATTACTGAAGTAAATGAACTTTTGTATGATATTCTAATTTTTTGAGTTTCACCTGTATTTTGAATGTTTTATGTAAATATGTAAATATACTTGTGTATGCTATTTATTCATTTTTTTTGTTCGTATTTTATTTTTACCAATTTTCTATTGTTTCCTAGCACAGTTAACATTTTCTGTGATATAAGTTACTAGTGGAAATTAGGCTCTTATTTGTTAAGAGATGGTGTCATGCCTCTGTCGGAATATGATTCGGGGGGGAGGCCGAACAGCTGACATGGAGTGGGAGTGTGGTACCATTGGCTGTAGAAGAAACTGGGGAAGCACAAAGGCCAGCTGGGCAGAGCAGAGGAGAGGTAGAGCAAGGGAGAGGGAATTCAGAGGAAGACCCAGGCCCACCCCCTCTTCATCCTAGGGCATGCAGGGAGGAATGGAGAAGGGAGCAATGTGAGTTGCGTGGCTTACGGGGAAGGAAAGGGCCCTGATTCCCTTCATTAGTTGCAGCTGGAAACACAGTGTTTAAAAAGGAAAGTTGCGCGCAGCAAAGTTGTTGGGAGCAAATCGTGAATTATCTGGTATCATGGAGGCTTATCTGGGTTCCTGGCATCTTCCCAAGTATGTGTGTTTTGCTGGGCTTTCAAGTCTGCAATTCCTTCTCCTGCCCTGTCAAGTTAATTACTGCAGTGTGGTTTGTGTGGATTTTTATTTACAGTTTGTATGTACTTTGTTTTCGGACTGAATTTCCTCCACTTAAAGACTCTTCTTGAGAGAGTTTTTTCTCCAATCAAAAGTAACCTGGACATTGGGGGAAAAGTTGGAGGTATTAAAGGGACATTCCTTGCTTATTTAACTGTGATGCCTTTGTGCCATGCCCCGGGTCATCACAGATAGTATGGAAGACAAGTAGCTTTACAAAGTGTTATAAAATATTGCTGGTGTGAAGGCGGCAAAATCTAGAAGAAGGCGAAGTGTTTTTTATTAGGGCTACCCAAATATAGGATGGAGCATAATACTGCTTCTGCTTTTAACACATCTACCTAATAGGTTAATACATCTACCTAATATGTAAGTAGCCCAAGTTCAAATCCCAGAAAGGGTATGGCTAGTTTATGAGAGCTAAATAGTTTGAAATAGATCTATCCTAGTCTCCCTTTATTTCTTTGTTGGTAAATATAAATTTAACACTAGAAGAAGGCACTTACCAGCATCATTGCATTCTACTTAAAAATGGTACTGACATGGTATAGGTATTGTTGCATGTATCTCTGCTTTGTTAATATTTTCCAACTGAACAAGTTGCTGAACAAGCATGAGGGCAGATAAACATTCCCCTGTTCCCCCAAGTCAAGATTTTTTTAAAAATTACATTTATATGCCGCCCTTCTCCGAAGACTCAGGGCGGCTTACAATTTTTGGGATACAACCCAATGTGCTCAGCAATAGCCTTCATTCCATTGTATCTGCCTGCTTATTACTAAGCGGCATTTTTACAAAGTCAGCTTATTGCCCCCAACAATCTTGGGTCCTCAATTTACCTACCCCGAGAGGATGGAAGGCTGAGTCAGCCTTGAGCCTGGTGGGATTCGAGCCTACAGTAATTGTCAGCAGCTGGAACTTAAGTGCTAGGCATTTAACAGCCTGTACCACCAAGGCCCTTAGTTGAACTTTGAGCAGCACAAAGAGAATAAAAAATGGTGGAAAAACCAGGAATATGATGAAAGGAGATAGGAAATGGATGGGGCCCGAGAAATATAGAAGGATGGAAATGCTGTGGAGAAGAAACAAAAGTACAAGAAGCTAGAATCTACACCATTGTGCTATGTTTATCTAAAACACTAGAAGATTATGCCCCTCACAATAATTTGTCTTCAAAGTAGGGATCCTTGTCTTAGATTCAGTGAGAACAAGGTGATAAAAGCAGATGATGGCTTCATCTTTCTTAAAAAGAATATGTTAAAAATTTGTATTGTATCTATCAATTATTTTATAGGTCTTGTGTTTTTTTTAGATGTTGTGACAAGAAATTAAAAGAAATCAAGATAGATTATGGGCTAATCCAGAATGATAGGACTGCATAGAGTACTCCTCTATCCCCTTAAATAAAAGACATCATATCCCTTTCTAAACTTCAGCTCAATATTTTGGTGAGAAGGTACTCCACATTTGCAGATTTGCCATTGGCTCAGCTGTGGTTTGCTATTTTGTCTTTATCTCTGAGATTCTGTCTCCTCTTTCCTCATTACATTTCAACTGCCATTATCTTTCAACCAGCCTTGACTACTGTATAGGATAAGCACCATGGAAGTTGAAATCCTTGGGGAACATCTGGGGAACATCTTGGGAACATCTTGGGAAGTGAAGGCTGCCTTAGCCTAGATAGATGTTTAAGCTATCCACTGAAATGTTATAAAGGAGAAGATAATGTGGAGGTATACACAAGTCTGAAAGTGTCTTGCCTGGTGATTTTCTTTCCACAGAAGGTAGTGAGCAATCATCTCTTGATTTCTTCATCACCAAGAAAGAAAATCTTGTGGACGAGACTCCAAGAGTGGGATCTTTGCAGTAATAATAAGAGTCCTCGCAGAGAGGGGGCGGCATACAAGTCCAATAAATAATAATAATAATAATAATAATAATAATAATAATAATAATACTTTATTTGGAAGCTTTGGCCCAATGCCATTTTCCAGCTTGCTGGCTACTCTTCGATTGAATTGGATTTCTATCTTTGAGTTGTAAGCAATTAGCACTTTGGAGGTTAGCCATACTTGAACCTCAAACCTGAAGAAAGCCCTACGATGCCAACAATATTTGTGCTGTAAATTCAGGTGAGCATTCTTGGCTCATGAGGACAAGGGGGCAACTGGCTATTTCTGGACATACGTTTAGGTGTCAATATTGTACAAATGGCACAAATTACATATGATTTAACCGATGTAACTTGCATGGTTTGAGCTAGTGATCTCTGAATAGTGAAATGAATGAATGTTCTTTCTGCACCAACTCAGAAAGCTCAAACTGCCCAAGGAGCTGCTGATACAGTTCTACAGAGGAATTATTGAGTCTGTCATCTGCACCTCTATAACTGTCTGGTTTGGCTCTGCAGAAAAAAACAATTGCTATCAACCTGCCTTCCATTGAGGACCTGTATACTGCAAGAGTCAAAAAGAGGGCTGTGAAAATATCTTACGGACTCCTCACATCCTGGACACAAATTGTTTCAACTTCTACCCTCAAAACGACACTATAGAGTATTGCAGAACAACTAGACACAAGGATAGTTTTTTCCTGAATATCATCACTCTGCTAAACATCCTCGGAAACAGGATCGAACTCATCCCAGAATATACTGGCCAGACTACCCGTATCCTATTCCTCAGACCACTGCACATCAGAGGACAACCCGCTCCGAATTCGAGCGATCTTATCCGACAGATATTGACCAAATTTCTCAGCCCTTCCCCGCAATGGGTCCGCCCCCTCCTCTAAATGGAGGAGAGAGCGTGTAACCTGGAACAGGGCGGCTGGGCGGTTATCTGTGGACGCTATGAGGGTGGAGAGATAAGACCTCCTCGCTGCTCTCATAGCTTCCAGGTAAGTCATAATATGGGCTCTTAGCTGGGTTCAATCGGCCGGGGAGCGGGTGGCCCTCCACCTGCTCTCTAAACCCCTCCGACGGCATTTCATCTCCCGGAGCTCCTCTGAATACCAAGGAGCCATCCGGGATCCGTGGCGTGTGAGGGGTCGCATGGGCCCTGTCCAGGGCCTCCGATGCAGCCCACTGCCAAGCGGCCGCCAGGTCCTCGACAGAGCTGTGAGCAAGGGAAGAGGGAAAAGGCCCCAGTTCCACCTGGAACCGCTCGGGGTCCATGAGGTGCCTGGGTGGAACCATCTAAGCGGCTCCTTGTCCCAGCAGTGGGGGGTGGCCTGTTGGAAGACCAGCCGCAGGAGATAGTGATCAGACCATGGAACAGGCAAAGCTGTAAAAGTGGCTTGCCCTCTGTCACTATGCCACTACTCAGAGACAAAAACTAGGTCAAGAGTGTTCCCCCTCTCATGAGTGGGGCCATAAATTAATTGGGTCAGGCCCATGGCTTCCATAGAAGCCATGTATTCCTGGGCCAATCCCAACATACCCCCCAGGGAAGGCAAGTTGAAGTCCCCCAGGACTATAAGGCCTGGGAACGCCACCGCCACCCCCGAGAGGACGTCAAGAAGCCCAGGCAGGGCTGCTGTCACACAGCTGGGAGAAAGGTATGCGAGCAGCAAGCCCACCTGACCATTAGGCCCCCACTTCAGGAGGAGGGTCTCACTCCCGCCTATCTCTGGGACAGTGACTTCCCTTGGAAGCAAGGTCTCCCTAATAACCACAGCCACCCCACCACCCCTTCCCTGGGCCCGTATTACTGTACTCCCTGGGCCCGTAAGACTGTATTACTATTCTTCTTCTCATCCGTCCTACTACCTATCTCCTCCCACTTATGGCTACGTTGTTTGCATCTTTACAATTTATATTGTTTTTATTTGTTTCCTAGTATAATTTGATTGCTTATTAGTAACCTATGACTATCACTAAGTGTTGTATCTTATGATTATTGATGAATATATATTTTTTTCTTTTTCTTTTTTTGTACACTGAGATGCTCCAAAGACAAATTCCTTGTGTGTCCAATTACACTTGGCCAATAAAGAACTCTATACTATTCTTCTGTCCTAACACAGCTGTGTCTGGGAAAAGCAGCAGAATCACATGTAAACTATTTTTTTTGCATGGTTTCTGCTTGTATTATATGGCAGATCAATTTTCTTAAAAGCAACCATTAATTTTCTTAAAAGCAACAGTTAGTTGTAGTATTACATGGCAGGAAGCACACAAACTCTCCTCTGTCTCTGCAAGGGTGGGGACAGCTGGCATATTATGGCAACACACATGTGTCAATACTTTTTGTCTCATAATTGCCTTCCTCCATGTGTGCGCCATTAGGTATCAGATTGTTTGGACATACTCCATTTCGATTGACTGGGACCACCATGTCTTTTCTTAAAACAAAAACCCTTGTCTCCTTTTCTTTTAAATTCAGAACAGTACAATAACAATCTCCAGATGTCTTGAGAAAAGGCAAGTGCACTGGGTCATTTAATGTCCCCCATCCTGCACTTGAATGAATTAAAAGGAAATATCCCAGCGGAAGACAGCAAACATTAGCCCGATGTCTCTTCTAGTGCCATAAAACCTGGCAATAATTTTGACAGCCTGCCTCTGAAAGTGCTGCAAGAGAAGTAATGCATGGGAACTGTCATAATATGAGACAGAAGGAATCTAAGAGATTTCATTCCATAGTTGTATAAGGAGTGTCACCTGTTTCATATAAAACCATTAATGCATGCTCATCAAGTTTTTGTTAATTATGAATTCCCCCCCATCTCATCATTAATAACTAGTTAGTCCCTAAACTTCAAAAATCTCCATTGCTACTATACCCTACATTTCTTTAGATGAGTAGTGATGTTGAAGTGGTGAGTGGTCAAATGCTATTGCCTTTTCTTCAACTGGATAAAGTATTAAACAGGGGGGTGCAGGAAATAAAATCCCCTTCAAAGTAAGCTTCTGGAAGGAAGGAAGATAACTCTTCCTTGCCACTGTTTTTTTTCCTGGAATGTTTTTCAACCTGAAGTCTAGCCTGCAGCCTTGGGGCTTCCTAGTGATCTTACATCTCACTACTAGTCAACTTAGTTTTTTTCAAGATGTCCCAAGGTGAATGATGTGGCATCATAAGGGAAGGGCTTCTTAATGAAAGAAAGAGACCCTTTACAAATTGTAAAATGGAAGGGATTCCAGTCAGCCTGTTGCCTGAAGCTTTGCAACACTCCTCTACCCAACCTCTACTGCAGGGGTGTCAAACTCACATCATCACAGCAGCGTCACATGATATATCAGGACTTTTCCGCCCTTTGCTAAACTGGGTGTGTGCATGGACAGCATGTGACGCTTCCAGCCCACGAGTTTGACAGCCCTGCTCTACTGGTTATGATTGTGGGACAACATGGTCTTGTGTAGGGCAGTCCACCAAACACATGTCTTCCCATTCTTAACAGCCACTCCATCCAGAAAGCATACAGTAAAGGAAAAGAGATCTTATTTCACCTTATATCTTCTGCTAACTCAGACTCTTTAGCTTTTGGGCAAGCCATGTTTAAATACAGCTTAGTGCCAATCTATTCTAATATTCTAACGTATTATTTTTGTCACCTAATACCAAAACACCAAACACCTAGTCATTGCATTTGATATGCTGCTTCAAACAATACAATTCTGCTTAATTTTTGTTCATTTAAATCTATAAAGGAATATCTTTTAATTATAATTAATAATAATAATTTATTAGATTTGTATGCCACCCTCTCTCCCTAAGGACTCAGGGCGGCTAACAATATAAAACCCATTACAAATTTGCAATAAAAAAAATTAAACCAAATACAAGCCTAACAATTAAAATTCAATTAAAATTTAAAACCCTCTAAAACAACCCCCCTCCCCTTGGTTAGTCCAGACTGGCCTGCTGAAAGAGCCAAGTCTTAAGGTCACAGCGGAAGGAGTGGAGTTCAGGGGCCAAACAAAGGCTCAAGCGGAGTTGGTTCCACAGCATGGGTGCTGCCACAGAGAAGGCCCTACCCCTGGGCACCGCCAACCAACAATGTCTGGCTGACGGTATCCCAAGGAGGCCCTGTCTGTGGGACTGTACCGGGCGATCGGAGCGTGATGCCAGTAGCAGATGCTCCCGCAAGTACCCCGGACCCAAGCCATGTAGGACTTTATAAGTTGTTACCAGCAGCTTGAATCTCACCCGGAAGGCAAACAGCAACCAATGCAGGTCACGCAGGAGGGGTGTAATATGGAAGTATTGGACACCCCCATCACAGCCTGCATGGCCGCATTCTGCACCAGCTGCAACCTCCGGGTGGTCCGCAAGGGAAGTCCCATGTAGAGAGCATTGCCGTAGTTGAGTCAGGAGATGACGAGTGCATGAGTGACTGTCCGTAGGGCATCTCGGCTCAGGTAAGGGCGCAGCTGGTGAACCAGTTGCACCTGGGCAAATGCCCCCCTGAACACAGCTCCCACCTGCTCCTCCAAACTGAGCTGTGCATCCAGGAGGACACCCAGATTGTGTGCCCTGTCCACGGGGGGCAACACCTCTCCCCCCATGACCAAAGATGGTATATCCTGAGTAATCCGAGATGCTGGTATGCACAGCCACTCAGTCTTTGCTGGGTTGAGTTGGAGCCTGTTCCTCCCCATCCAGATCCGCACCACCTCCAGACAATGGGACATCACAGAGAGGGCATCACTGATGTGGTCCAGGGTGGAGATGTAAAGCTGGGTATCATCCGCATACTGGTGATACCTCACCCCGAAACCATGGATGATCTCACCCAGCAGCTTCATATAGATGTTGAACAGGAGAGGCAAGAGGACTGACCCCTGGGGCACCCCACAAGTCAGGGGCCTCGGGCTCGACCTCTGCCTCCCTGCCAACACCGATTGCGAGCGGCCCGATAGGTAGGAGGAGAACCACTGTAAAACTGTGCCTCCCACTCCCAACCCCTCAAGCTGCTGCAATAGGATACCATGGTTGATGGTATCGAAAGCTGCCGAGAGGTCTAATAGGACTAGGACAGAGGAAAAACCCCTGTCCCGAGCCCTCCAGAGATCATCTATCAGCGCGACCAATGCTGTCTCCATGCTGTGCCCGGGCCAGAAGCCCAATTATCTGCTGGAAATAACCAACTCTTTTAAGGGTATAACTAGATTTGAGGCTAAATACTTCACTGGAACATCATTAAAAGAATGATAGTTGCTGGGTTTCCAAGTTTTCCAGGAAAGCACTATGTATGAAATAAAGGTTCGAATCTTTGTTTCGCCAATCACAGCGAAAAGTGCCTCTTCTATGCTTCTTATTAGGTATGTTCAGAATACTTGGGGAAGTATTTTTTTTGAACTAATGTCAGCAGTATCCTAATGAAAATCTAATCTCTCTTGCTATTTTTTTAAAGCAATATTCTTTTCGATATGTTTTACTTATCAAATCTTGCTTCACCTCAAGATGCTACAAAAACCCAATCCAGAACATTCCTTTCATGAAAATATTTGGAGATACCTAAAACAATGAAAAAGATCCCAAACACTTATGACCTCAGTTTCAATGGCCAGTGTATTTAACATCTGATATTGAAAGTAAAACAGAGCAAGAGTTATATATTGGTTGTAAAAGGTTAGGCATTTGATGAAATGTACACCGGTTTCTATTTCTAGAGTTCATGTTTCTTTCCTTAAAAGAAAATGAAATAAAATGCAAGTTTCTCCTTGTTATTTGTAAATGTCTAGCCAGGGGGGAAAATTCCTCAGAGATTGTGCTTGTCTTTTTACATTTGTTTCTAGCTTTTAGTTATCAGCAAAGTATAATGGCAGACAAAGTGATGTATTGAATGTAGGGATAATCTCCTTTTCTGCCATAGAATGACAGAACCATTAGAGATTATAAAATGAAGTCACTTCAGGGAGAATATCACTATTGCTTCCATTTTTTCATCTCTTTTCTCTCTCTCCCATGAGTTCATTTCTTCATGGATGGTTTTGATCTCAATCAGAAGTTTTTTTCCCCCTTAAACATAAACACATCAGGAAATGTTGGCCACCCTAATCAAAGGTAGGTGGAATATAGGCCAAAAAAATGAAGAACAGGTACTCCTCAACTTAAAACCATTTGTTTAGCTACTGTTGAAGTTAGAATGGCACTGAAAACAAAATAACTTACAACCAGCCCTCAGACTTATGACCATTGCAGCACCCCTACAGTCATGTCATCAAAATTTGGATTCTTGGCAACTCGGATCATGTAACTGTCATTTGTAGACTTCTCCGTGTCTTCAAATAATGGGATAGGCTGGACTTGCACAGCTGTCAAACTTGCGGCCTGCAGGCTGGATGCCTCACACACTGATCATGCCCACGCCTGGTTTAGCAAAGGGGAAAAAAAGTCGTGATACGTCATGTGACGCCACCGGTTTGACAACCCTGGCTTAATGACTGCATGACTCACTTAATAACTGCAGTGTTTTGTTTAACAACCATGGCAGAAAAGGGTTCTAAAGTAGGGTGTGACTCACTTAACAACCTTAAGTTGTTTTGCTTAGCAACAGAAATTCTGGTCTCAATTGTAGTAAATCGAAGATTATTTTTAAGCAGAAAATTGCTGTTGGTTGAACTTTGCTGCTTTAAATGGGTCTCAATAGATAAGCCAAGTGGATATTCCACTGTTAGTGCTAGATTCTGCATAGTGTGTCATAATATAAATATGTGGTCTAGATCAAATCCCAATTAGTGTATGATGGGTAGAACCTCTGAACAATAATCTGATGGGTTATTTTTAGTTGGAAGAGATAACTTTAGTCAATGGAGAAAATCAATCTGGGTGTATGAAGATAAGTAGTAAGATCACCAGCTTGCTTCATGAATACATAAAAGAAAACAATAGCATTGGGATTTGATTATGCAAATACTTCTTAATTTTAGCAGTAGCTCATGAGCATAGCCCAGGAGAAATATGTTTGGCTAATACATGTGAAAATTCTTACATTTCCAGAAATAATGTTGCAGCCATCTTTTTTACTAGCTGCTGAATTAAATAGGTCACAACTGTGAATATGGCTAATCAACAGATATTTTTTAAAAATCATTAAAACATTCTTCTTTTTAAAATTAATATTTGCAGAATATTTGTTTTGGAATCTGCTCTACAAACATGATTCCAGGTGATGGGATTTAGAAAAATGATGCTAGAAAACTTCATATTAGGATACTACTCATAAAGTGGGCTTATAAAATCATATTTAGAACGTTCAAAAGCTGCTGAACAATAACAGATAACAGAATAATTTCATTCTAATCCATAAATTGCCTTGCCTGTCTTTTATGGGAATACAAGGAAGTTTTTAAGTTTTATTTTTCTCTTTGTATATTTTTGGAAATATTCTTTGTTGCAACATAAACTTTCCCTTTTCTAATAAAATACCGATTGGCACAGTTAAAGAATTGGTATTTTTGAAATGATACTTGCATACCATACATGAAAACATGCAGCACACGTAGCTCCTGCTCTAATTGATCTGCAGAGCAAATTGACATTCCTGGCTGATAGATTACTACTAGAGCTTTAATGTAGCCAGAAAATCTGGAAATACTTACCATAAATTCTAAGAATGAAACAAGTGAGAATTAAGATATATTTGCATATTCATCTATCAGACACAAGAGGACAATTCACATATTTTAATGTAATATCATTGCTCCAAATATTATTTTAAGAAACTGATCTTCTATCTTTGCTATGCAAAATCCCAAGGAGACATACAATGTACAGTATATGTAAAATATATTGGAAACGTATGAGACATGAACCTAGTACACAAAATTTATTTATTTATTTTATTTATATTTGAACTTGTATGCCGCCCCATCTCCGAAGACTCGGGGCGGCTCACAACTAAAAACACAGAACAATAAATATTTAAAAAGACATTAAATCAAACAAGCCCAAATATAAAACACAACAATAAAATACATTAAAAACCCATCCCTCCCCCCAAGGAAGGGTCACAGCCCGGGTTGGTCAAACAACCAGGTCTTTAATTCGCGGCGGAAGGTGCGGAGATCAGGGGTCAGACGGAGCTCCAGAGGCAGTTGATTCCAGAGGTCGGGGGCCGCAACAGAAAATGAGCAGGGGGGAAATCAAATCATCTCATTCTGGTTCAGAATCACTCAAATACATTTAGGCATAAAAGCTACTCCAAATGAAAACATGACAAAGGGTGGCATAAAAGATCAAAGAGGCTACCTGTGTCATCCCATGTGTTTGTGCTGTCACAATAACTTTAATTATGAGTGAGAGGGAGTTGCGTGTCCAAGGGCCAACATGGGGTTAGAGGTTCTGGCTTACTCAAAGTTTCTCCTATTCTTATCTTTAATAAGATTAGATTTCGCTAGATAGTGGTGCCACTGACTTCGAGGACTACCAAGTTTTGCAAGGAGGCTACTTCATCTAAGATGCTCATGTCCAAAGAGAGAATGGGTATTTCCTCATCAGGACCAGTTCTTATTATAATTTCCAAAAGGCAACTTGGGATGAAACTTCAGTCTGCAGCTGTCAATATGAAACAGATGTAGTATTTATATCTTTGCTATTGATTGAATTCTGCTATGCCAATTAGTTAATTTGGCCCAAGTACAATTTGCCTTGCACGCTGTAGTTCTATGGAATAAATCTGTCATTGGATTAGACTGTTTACTTAGAGTTTTCCTTCCATCCTGTGAAGAATTAAATTTCAGAAGGCTAAGAGCACCATCAAAGGTCAGCTAGAACAACCCAAAAGTGTGATAGGTGGGCTGTGCTGACCCTGTGTGTCCTGAATTACAAGCAGATGGCAGGCTTTTAAGACTCTGCCTATCTTTAAAAGTCATGAATTTAAGGAAATAGGAAATTGCTTTCTATTAAGGCATCTTGGTTTACTGAGGTCAATGTGGACTGGCAAGGGCAAATCAGAGTTTGGGGCTGATTCTTCCAGCTTTGGAATTGAACTTAGAACTTTTTGTTAAGTAAAAAATGTGTTCTGACACTGGATTAGATATAGATGTCTTCCAAACCAAACAAGGCTTTTAATGTAGAATGGAAAAAAAATCTAACAATTGTTTGATGAGGTAGCAACAAGATAGCATTTCTTCACACACTCTCGTCCCATTTTCTATCATCAAACACACAACCTACCAGGTTTATATGAGGAAAAATTGACAGTGTAGAACTTCAACAATTGTGGCTTTGTTTCATCTCATATATGAGTGCAAGGATACATTGTACTTGGTCTTAATATAGTTAAGCTACCTTTTAGTATGTTATTGAACCCATCTTCTGTTACGGCTTAACAGTATTGTATTGTGTCAGTTGAGCCAACTGTAGCTTATTCAAATCGCAATTAAGAAAATTTTATTTACCACGAAGTGCAATCCAAACCAACAAGTAAGATGCTGTAACTTTTAATGTGCTGCAAACAGAGTGAGAATATGTTGGTGAAATTAAATTTTGCCACTTTTTCAGTTCAGTTTTTCAGTTTTAGGTATTTTAACTCTCCAGCAGCTCTTGGAAAGGGGAGAGAATTCACCCTGTTCAGGTACCAAGCACACTTTAAGAGGATATGTAAGGTAGCAAGGTAAGTACATGTTATCTTCTTCATGATATGTACTCATATTTATATAATTCAACAGATTATGGAACTGATATGTGTGTGCTTCTCTGTTTATGAATAAATTTTTGAATAGATATGTAAGGAATGCTTATGTTGTTGGATTTATGATGGTTGGGGACCTGGATGTACAAGCACCTTTTTTTTACAGATGATGATGGGTGATGGCTAAGATCATGAACGATTTGCAGGAAGTGCCAGGCCAAATGATTCAGTGAAGAGTATGGATCATAACAATCTACCAGATCAAAGTGATTGTGACATGGGAATGAATGATTGCAAGTTATATATAAGTGCTCGAAAAAGTAGAACATTATTTGTTCACCTTGGTATAAATTTTATTAAATATGAAAAAAATAGATGGAGAAATTTAAATTGTGCAAATATTGGTAGAACAGTAGCATGTGAGAGGAATGAATCTTTGTTAAAAAGAGGAGAAAATGCATATAAGTGCATGCTTTTTCAGGTAGTCTTCATGTGCTGTCCAGCCAGTTATAGTTAATGGGAATTGGCAGTTAGGAAGTGAGAGCTATCCCCTTAAGGGAATGCATCATGGTAAATGTAGTTAAGGTATCCTGGGGAATGTAGTTCATGTCATGTGGCCACATCTGTAACCCTGATTGGTCAATGAATTGACCCTTGGTGGATTGGGGGAGGTTTCTTCACTCTTGCCTGAACCCAGCCTCGTGCTAGCATCTCTACCTCTGCTTCTATGATATGGGATGAAAGGGATAAGAGATGACCATCATTTTACCCAGAAAGACAGATATGCAAAGAATTGGACAATGAGAAGAATGGCGCAGAACACTTCAACTTACAACCATTCATTTAATGATGGTTCAAACTTATGACTGTCTCAGAAAAAATGACTTACAACTCATCCTCAAATTTACAACTACAGTACAACCCCTACAGTCATGTGTTCACAATTTGGATGCTTGGCAACCAACTTGCATTTTCAATAGCTGCAGTATCTTGCGATCACATCATTCTAATTTGTGGCCTTCCCAGCCAGCTTCCAATAAGCAAAGTCAATCAGGGAAGCCAGATTTACTTAACAATACAGTGATTTACTTAATGATCGCATAAAATGGTCATAAAAATCAGCTCGTTATGACTCGCTTAATGACATCACTTACAGATTGAAATTCTGGTCCCAACTATGACTGTTGAGGACTTCCTGTACATTAGTTTGTTACTTTAAAGTGAGGGATACATCTGGGGAGACATAAAGCTAAATTGAATGAAATGGGAATAATGTTTTAAGTATGTGGAGTAAAATATGAATAGCAAGGTTCAATAATGAATAGGGGAAGAATGAATTTGGGTTTAAAACAAAAGTGAGTGACTCATATAAACAAAGCATGTAACAATGTTATCTAACAGCAAAGTCAGAGTGTAAAGGGGAATTTAAAGCAGGGGTCACCAATCTTTCAGACCTCAGGGGCCACTAAATTCATAATTTTAAATCCTGCAGACCACTAATATGATCTGCCTAATGACCAGCTGGGTGGGCGTGGCTAGGTGGTCATATGACTGGATGGGCAGGGCCAACTTCATGTCTCTCACATCATGGGGTGCCTTGCTGGCCTCTACTCATCCCTTCCCTCCCAGCCACTCCTTGCCTGCCTGCCCGGGCTCCTTAGGGCCCCAACAGGAAGCAGTTGTTGGAGCTAAGCAGCCACCACAAGAAAGAGTTGGCAAAACAGCTGGCTCAGTTCAAATTGGATCTGACCAAGGAGGTGGCTCTGCAGAAGCACCTCACTGAGAACTACGAGCATAGGCTTTCCAAGCAGAGGGAAGACCTGCGGGAGTGCAAGGCCAGGTACCGAAGCCTGGAGGCTCAGTAGGCTGAGATGGTCAGCCAGTTCCAGGCCATGATGCAGTCTCACTGGAACAAGGCCCTCTGCCACTTCACCACCAGTGACACTTCCCTCCAGCCTTTTTCCAAAGCCCTGTACCAGGAGGCTGAAGCCAAGTCGGAATTTCTGCCCTCCTCTGACCAACACAAAAAGACCCCGAAGGGGGAGACTCTCTGCAACAACACAAATATTCATTGCACATATCCAGCCCAGGGGCTGTAGTTTGAGGACCCCTGATTTAGTGCAATATAAAAAATGCAAAATTTTCTTCTGGATCACCAGTGGTCCACAGACCATCAGTTGGTGACTGCTGATTTGAAGTACCTCACTCATTAAGAAGTTACTTAATTATAGTTTACCTCTATTCACTTCTGTTCTATCCGTTGGAGCTTTCTTAGGAATAACTTAAAATTTGTTGATTAATTCAATGGCAACATTTCAAACAACTTTCATTTTAATATTTTATTTATTGAAGCATTTAGATACATTTTCATGGCTTGTCAGTTAACCTCTTGGGAAAAAATATTAGATACATTAAGCTCTACAATTTAAACAACACAAAGTATATATATATATATATATATATATATATATATATATATATATATATATATATATATGTTTTCGTAGATTTTCACGGGTAAAGGTATGTAGGTCTTGGTGTATTCGGGTCTTGTCCCGTGTAAGATTGAGAATACCTTGGCAACGTTTTGACGAAATCTCATCCGTCATCTTCAGGCTGGTGTCTTCAGCTTCGTTCTCCTGGGAGAAGTGTGTGATTGTGGCTGTTTTCCCCTTTTTAAACTCTAGAGTTGGCTGTGTTGTTACTTCTTGATTGGTTTGTGGAGTTGATGTATGCAGATTGGATGGCTTTTTCCTGAGACCCTGTGTGGCTGAGGTGCTGGCTGTGTGTCTCTCAGCCTTTTGTGTTGTAACGACCTGGGTAATGGGCTGTGTGATGACCTTCTGAGTTCTATTGTTGTGATGTCCTGGGTGTGATGCTGTAATCTCCTGGGTCGTTGTCTGTGCTGCAACCTCCTGATGTTTTGTGTTGTGATCTCCTGAGTTCTGTGATGTAGTATCCTGGGTGGAAGGCTGTGATGTGGCATTCTGGGCCTTGGTTTGGCTCCGAGTTTGAGGTCTGGCTATGTGTTTATAGCGTGTGTCAGTTTGCTTAGTTTGGGGGTCGGAGGGGGGTGTAGCAGCTGGTGTTGCAGCCATGGTCTGGTATTCTCAATCTTACATGGGACAAGACCCAAATACACCAAGACCTACATACCTTTACCCGTGAAAATCTACGAAAACATACATATATATATATATATATATATATATATATATATATATATATATATATATTTTTAGATTTTCATGGTATATATCTTATTGATTTGTCGAGTTCGAGAATCTCATCCGTCATCTTCAGGCTGGTGTCTTCAGCTTCGTTCTCCTGGGAGAACGTTCTCCCAGGAGAACGAAGCTGAAGACACCAGCCTGAAGATGACGGATGAGATTTCGAAACGCTGCAAGGTATTCTCAACCTTACACGGACAAGACCGAATACACCAAGACCTACATATATATATATATATATATATATATATATATATATATATATATACACATCCATATATAAATGCTGGGGCAACAAGCCAACTCCCGAGTCTCATTCCACCTGCATTTCCCAATGAAAGAAAAAAACAAAAACAAAAATGGAAGGGTTGTTGTAGGGAAACAAGTTAAGCACACTGTGTTCCATTGCTGATAAAAGTTCCATGACTATCAAAATTCCCAGGGAATCAAAACTGAAATGATATCAAATCAGGTTGCTTTTGGAATCATGGACTTTAACATCTCTTGCATATAGACACAATATCATGGAGTGCAATTCCTAGAACATGATGCCAGAGCAACCTTTGTGATCTGTCTCGATTCACATTAGAAAAACCATTTATTTACTTTTAAAACCTACAGGGATGCAAAAAGTCTAGCATGAATGTTGCAACCTTCTGGCCCTAACACAGGTGAGTATGCCCTGTGTGTTCCTTGTTCTCATTCAGACCTAAACAATGGCTTGCAAATTCTTTGTATTTGGACTGGTAGACCTTCCATATCCATGAGAACCATGACTGGAAGAATATTTCATAGACATAAGGAGGAATGATAGACAGTGGAAAACCAACAGCTGGGTGGAAGGTAGAAATCCTTTGGAAATTAAACACAAATGTAGTTTCTGACTGTGATTGAAGAAAAGCTCACTCCTCCAAACACACACAGCTGCAAAGTTCCCCTGCCACAAATACTTAAAACTTCTGAAAATTTATTAAAGAACTTAAATCTCATCAATATACAAAAGCTATTAAGCACAGTCCAGAATGCATTTAGTATTCCACCAAAATAAAATCAAAGCCATCTATTTAATTATGCAGTTTACAGCATCCCATTGACAACTAGATAAAAAAAAATTCCATAAAGTTTAATAGCAATCTTTTCAACAGTGACATTTTCCAACTCCATTGGACTATTAATTCATGTTATCCCCACTGACCTTGTTGGCTGGGGATGAGAAGAACTATAATTTTAGTACTTCCAGAGACATTAGGTTGGAACAGATAAATTACAAACACTGTAACTAGGGGAAGTGATAGTCTGGCTGATCCTTACAGTATGTAGAAAGGCAACCTGTTGTGGTCTCCACTCTCACAAATCACCAGCATGACCGATGATCAGAAGTAGAACAGCTGCATATCAACTACATATACATAAAGTTACCTAAAGTAAACACAGAAGAAATAAAGGAGAATCATAATCAGATTCTCCTGTATCTTGAGAATTATTTTACCAGTCATTAATGGTAGTCAATGACTATTAATAATGCTCTAGTATAAACAACACCTCAAAAAATATGATATGTACCTGAATGACTGTCTCCTTTGTAAAAAAATGAAGGTCAAATTGGCCTAAGCCAGGGGTGTCAAACTTGCAGCCCGTGGGCTGGATGCATCACGTGCTGGCCATGCCCCTGCCTGGTTTAGCGAAGGGGGAAAATGTCCCAATACATCACATGATGCCGCCGTGATGCCACGACTTTGACACCCCTGGCCTAAGTTACTTCTAGTTAACTGATTTAGCATTCAGATTTTTCTACCTAAGGATTGACTTCTGCAGGAAGTTCTTTCAAATGCACACTACTCATAGGCCCTCTCTTCCAATTTACAGGAATACACTTAAGTTAGCTTTTTGTAGATGATCCTGCCACATTAACACTCATGTTAGTTAGTTACTGCTATGAGTGTCAAATACAGATTTAAGAGACATTGAGATGCGGTTCTGTTAACATGTATGAGATGCTTACATAACTGAACTGAACACTTTCTTAAAGGAAGATACACTTCATAAATACCCATGGAGTTCTGTTGTATATACTGTGTACATTGAAAGGTACAACAGCTTTGTATCTGCAAGGTGTCTTCAGCACTGAATTTTTGGAGATGCTTGTATTAGGTGAACAGTATAGGACAAATGGGACAAATCTCTAATTCCCATAAAAGGTTAAGTTCTAATTTGTTTTCAAACACACAAAAATGTTTAATACATGTTGTGTCTAAAACCAAACAGATATTTTCCAGTTGTCTGTCTTAATTCCTTTTATTGCATTAAGATTTCTATAAATTGTCATTACTAATTGCCACATCTAATGTTATTTAACAACAAATGTTTTTGTTTGCTAACAAAGTATCCAATATTTATAGTAATGGTATTAGTTGAAACAGCAAATCTAGCTAATATAAACTTCATTGCTAATCCTAGCAGAATTAATTGGCTAGCTTTTAGAATTTCAATGTATTCTTACCAAGAAAACCAATATCCTTTTGCATGCACTCACTTGCTATAAACATAGCCCATTACTTTTTTAAAAAACTTTCTTATTGTTAAAGTCAAAAAAGCCCTAACACAAATATTAGGAAGAATAAGTTTTACTGCCCATTTCAAAATCTATGATGGGATGCAGCAATTGAGAATTTAATATTAATAATCTCTATATACATGTTAAATTCTCTTCTTCCAGATGTAATACAGATGTAATACAAACACAACTCCTCTTCTTGTTGACCATTAGCTGGCTGGAGTGGCAATAACAAAATCTAATCCCACAAGGAAGGCTTTAAGCACTATCAAGCAGTCTTCTTTAGGGGCTACACAAAGCCATGCTGGTATTCATGTGTTTAAAGGTCACCTATGTGAATCAATCATATTGCCACAATTGTTCAACACTGGGGTAGGGAGAAGTTATCAAGAATATTTAAGGTGATTTTATGTCATTTTTTCTTCCTAGTCTATGAAAGCAACGTTGTGTAAGCAGTGCCTCCAGAGATCAAGTACTGATGTGCTGAGATTTATTAGCCTTTACTCCCTCCATGTGGCTGTTGGCAAAAAGACCACTGCACATATATTTCTAAATGCACTAAAGTGAAGTATTTTCATCTGTTTTCTGCCCCCCCCCAATGAGAAAAAAGATGGGACAGAATGAAATAATCAAAACATTGAATACATGTATAATCCAGAAAGTTCATCAAACATATATTTTGCTTTAATTCTACTTCTAGATAACATTTTAAAAGAAAAACCATCCATTATAACCTTTATTTTTCCCAATGATCCTTCACAAGTGACTCTGTTTTCAGGTTGTTTAAGCTGACAAACTATTTCTTATATCATCTATTTTTCAATCCATAATCATGTTTCTTGGAGGGCATGTGTGTATAACACATAGGGGAAGGAAAACCCTTCTCTTGCAGATATTGGTGGTTTTGTTTTCGCACTATATCATTATACATATATTTCTAAAACTACTCATTTGTGGGCAACGGTATTGTGATATTATTTAGTTTAGAAATATAGCCCTTTGGTTACACCCCCCACACACACAAAAGCAGCAAAACCCAGCAGCACTATGATAATTGTATTTCTAAACCTCATGGAGTAGTTGTTTTTGTAATATGCCGAAGTTGAAATAATTTAACATAATGGGGCCTAGTTTTCAGTACATTTGGTTACATTTAAAATCTTTCCTGAAAGGCCTAGAACATTCCATTCCTCTATTCTTTTCATACTGCGTTAGCATTTCCCATCTCATTTCCTGTAATTACTTGATTGAAAATAACCTTTAGTGATCTAAATCCTAAGGATGCAACTTCTTTGGCTTAAAACCTCCCCATCAATGAGTCCATTCCAAGTCAGAACACACAAAAACATCAGCACTGAAATGACACCCAGTTTAAGGGAGCTTGTTTTTACTGCAAGAGGTACACCACAGGCTGGCTGTGTCCAGGATAAAGGGTTTGCCAGCCAGCGAGCTCTCACATTCCAGGCAGGTGAAATGCTGTTTGTGCCAGGTAAGGCCTTCAGTTTGCAGGTAGTCATCAGAAAATATTATCTGTGAAAGTAAACAAGTCCATTTATCATTCCTTTCCTGAATGTCTTTATTATGAAAACATCACAGAGAGAGGGAGAGATACAAATACAATGCTGTTGACAAGCCAACAGTGTGAAGAGTGCATCCATGCTACTTAGCTTTGCACAGAAAATAAATATTTACACATTCCTATAAAGAACAGCGTTCTGGTCCAACCAAGCTGCAGAACAAGTTTACATTTAGTTCTAAGCATTGTTTAAAACAAATGCTTCAAAAATACCTTTGCTTAGGAGACTTTTTGAATTCACTGAAATATATTGTGTTCTTTATACAATATGTACCTGAAGCATATTGTAATTTATGTTCTAGGCAAACCTAGTTGTGCTGTTCAGACAGTATATAGTTAATTGGGAATTGGGAATTGTCCCCTTAAGGGAATGCCTCATGGGAAATGTAGTTCATGTCATGTGGTCACATCTGTAATCCTGACTGGTCACTGAATTGACCCTTGGTTGGGTTTGGGGAGTTTCCTTTATTCTTGCTTGGACCCCAGCATCGCGCTGGTGTCTTTCCCTTTGCTCCATCATTATGGGGTGAAGATAACTATATTTTCACACTATGAAGATGACTATGCAGATTGGACATTAGATGAATCTCAATATAACTGTGAGTTATACCTTGAGGATGCCTATTACAATCCAATAAAGAAACTTTGTATGGAAGCCTTTGTAGAGTTTATCTAACTGTCTTTATATTCAGCCAGCAAGTTAAAGACAGAACACTAGTCTCTATGTATTTTATGCCTTCTCTAAATTCTATTTCCTTCTCTTAACAGTAGTCCATGCTCACTACACAGAGTTCCCTTTTTGAAATAGTAGCTACTGTATCATAATTCAGGAAGCTCAGAATGCTGCATATTGTTCTTCCTATAGAAACCTATGAAGGAGCTGAAGCTGTTAGTGAGCTTTATATCATGGTAAGAAGAGAGCCAAATCTCTTGGATCATGGTTAACACTAAACGTTATCTAATCCTAACTATCACAGTGCAATGGTTAACATGTACAAAAATTGGCTAGTCTCATGCGTATATCCACATAGGTGTCAAGAAAGGATATTATGTCCAAACAAAAAAGAACCATCTTATCAGCTGCTGTGAGAAAAAAACAACAACGAACAAACATAGCCAAGGACTGCTTATTATACTGAGCAGATATTTTATTGATTTCTAAGATCCTTTCAACTCTATAATGGGTCAACTGGCAGAGAGAGGAAATGGGATGCAGAAAGGATATTTTTAAAATTTGAATTAATTGTATTTACCTTTGTGTAACTCGTTTTTTTAATATTTCCTACAATCTAGCCTGTGGAATTTAGCATTTTTTTTAGCATTTATTGAGTAATATGAAATATTTGTTTATTTTTGCTTATTTCCCATATCCCACTTTACTTCATATAATTCTGGCTTTGAAAATATGCACCATGATTGTGAGCTCTGGCAAAAATTAAGCTTGGATTCCGGATGGCTATTTCTTTATAGAAAAGCAAGAATCCTCAGAGATTTCCACAGAATGAGAAACCGAGCCCTATTTGCAAGCCTAGATTTTGATAAATTGTTTAAAAAAGAAACACAGAGATGGAAGAACTATAAACTCAGCTGGGGCATTTTCTGAAGGATGTGTTTATATGCTAAATAACATTTATGATGACAGATCTGAGAGGTACAAGAATGCTTATTGGAAATATATTGCTGTAAAACATTTAACTGTATATCTACTTAATATCAGGCTCAAGGGACCAATTTGGAAGGGATAAAATATTCATCCCGGGAACGGTTTTAGTAAGATCAATACAAACTAAATAGCCTATGTGCACATATTAAGGGGACAGGGAAAGAGAAAGTAAGCTAATTCTATCAAAAGCTTAGAGCAGTTCTTTTAGATATAGGATAAGACAGGGAATAGAAGTCAAATGGCATGGAATTGTCTGTTTGCTACTTCTAACTTTGCTGCAGCTCTTGGGGTAGCTTATTTCTGAATGGCAGCAGATTATAGAGTTTCTCCAGCTTCCTTTCTTGTAAAAATGAAGTCTGTTTTAGACTTTTTAAGCATAAATTCAAGCAAAATATATGTATTTCACATCATGGTATAAAATAAATATGCAGAATTCTCTGGAAAATTCACTTGTAATTAAAAAAATCCCAGAATAAATGAATAAAAGATCATCCCATTGATCACCATATATAAAAGCACTCTGCACACTTTTAATACCTTTTTGGCAAGTCAACACAGGTCCTCCTTAAAAGGGAAAAGAGAGGAAAGATGTTGGATAAATGTCTAACTCCTTGCATATGTTTAGACCATCTCACAATTGCGTCCAACACAGACAAGAAAAGAATACCCATTTTCAGAGTAATCATACCTCATCACAAGCTGCGCAGCGTGGCCTTATGCTGTCACAGTAATGGCGTCCACACCAGATGGCTCCATTGTTCCAGAAGTAGATCAAGTCAACAAGTGGTTCAGAGCACTTACAGCACATAAAGCATGCTGGATGCCACTGGTGATTGTAGCCGGCTCGATCTGCGTACACTACCGGAAACTCAGCAGGTAACACCTGCTTGCAGAAGTCACAACACTAGGAAAGAAATCAAAGTCACATAATAATGAATTTCTCTCAATCAGCTTACAGCCAAACATACGACCATTTACTCTTCTCCAGGGATTTCCCATTGATATATGTATGTGTAGTATATTATAAGGTTGCCCAACTAAAAAAAAAGCTACCATATATCATTAAAAAAAGTAGCCTGATATAGAAAATGGTGAAGCAAACAGAATAATTTAAAACGAAAAGAACTCTGCTGAATTAGGCCCATACACTCAGGAAATGTTCTAGTTAACTTTTACAGTTGAATACATTTAAGGCACCCAAAGTGGAACATCCACAAGCAAGCCTCAATATATAAATGTATGTATGTATGTATGTATGTATGTATGTATGTATTTATTTATTTATTTATTTGATTTCTAGACTGTCCCATCTCCCTAAGGACTCGGGGCGGCTTACAATAAAAATGATGCAAATATACAATTAAAAAGAAATTAAATCTAACAGAAACCCAAAATGTAATTAAAATACTAAAAACAATCCTTAAAACTCCCCATATAGCCCACCCTCAGTCTAGGTCAGCGAGTTGGAATAACCATGTTTTTAGGCCCCGGTGGAAGGAGCGGAGGTCAGGGGCCACCCGGAGCTCCAGGGGCAGCTGGTTCCAAAGGGTGGGCGCTCCCACAGAGAAGGCCCTACCCCTAGGGGTCCCCAGCCGACATTGTCTGGCTGACGGAACCCCAAGGAGGCCCTGTCTGTGAGAGTGCACAGGACGATGGAAAACAGTCGCTGGCAGCAGGGTCTCCCGTAAATATCCTGGTCCTAAACCATGAATATGTGCTGAATATGTCAGTTTAATATGTAAACCTGTCATAGGTTGCTAGTCACTCAATGGTATTAAAAGGTGATCAGCAGCAGTGCAGACATTGTACTTGAAAATTTTCAATATTGATATAATCCCCAGCACCCTCAACAGGCATAGCTAGTGGCAGAGGCTGCTTGGAGTGATAATTCAGCAGCACATGAAGGGCTAAAGATTTTTCTTGTTATACAGAGTATATTTTGAGAGATTCCCATAGTAGATGACAGCATGTTGGCCTGCCCCATGCTAACAAGTCAATGGTGTCATATATTTTTTTGCCTTTTACATCAAAGTGAAACAAAATAAGTATCCATCCAGTGAGATGGACTTCTCCCTTTAGTCATTTTTGTGGAAACATTATGTGATGCACTGCAAAAACATATGCTTTTGATGTTCAGAAATGAATTTCCTAAGTAAAAATAAAATAGTCGTGAAATTGTCTCTGTTAATATTAGATTTAGCAATAAAGAAACCTAAATGGATGGCTACTTTAGAGCAGCATAATGAATGGTATTAAACATATAGTAACTATAGAAAAAGCCTGAGAAAAACCTGGCAGTTAGCAAGAGGTTCACATTTCTTCCAATACCAGAAGTAACAATAATTTTACTCTATTGGCTTCCTATATGTTGATTTAGGATTTTTGTAAAACATAGTAAACCATACATGCCAGATACTAACTGAAGTGAGCCACATGCCAATTTCTTACATAAATAAATACATAGATCTATACACACATATACATGCATATTTCCTTGTACAGATTGTAAATGATCTGCTGTTCTATCAAAATATGATTCATGACACTGTCAAATTACTTTTTAAAAATCCCCTATTTATTAGTAGGATTTCCACCTTTCTTCCTATTAAATGATTCAGAATTATTTATCTCTATTAAGTCATAGAGAAATGAAAGATTATGTGGTTTTATTTCCTTTTGGATGGGGCTTATACAATGCACCACAGTTTTTACTTCATAGGTGCATTTTTCAGGCACTTTGTCTTGGTAATCTACAACCGTAGACTGTTGTAGACAACTGTTCTATCACAGCCTAGAGATGCATTTGAAGTTCAGTACCCCAATTTTCCTGAAGTTTCTTAACTTTATCAACTTTAAGATGTTTGGACTTCAACTCCCAGAATTCCCTAGCCAGTCATGCTAGTGGGGGGAATTCTGGGAGTTGAAATCCACAAGTCTTAACGTTAATACATTTGAGAAACATTGAGCTACAGAGTGATTTGCTTACCAAGGCCATCTTTCAGCACAGATACATACACCTTTGGGAGCAAAACAATTATACACCTAGAGTACTGCATCCAGTTTTGTTCACCACATTATAAAAAAGATGTTGAAACTCTAGAAAAAGTACAGAGAAGAGCAACCAGGATGGTTAGGGGATTACGGCATATGAAGAACGGTTACAGGAACTGGGCTTGGCTAGTCTAGTGAAGAGAAGGACCAGAGGAGAGATGATAGCAGCCTTCCAATATTTGAGGGGCTTTATTTTCTAAAGCACCTGTAGGCCTGACAAGGAATAATGGATGGAAACTGAACAAGGAGAGATTTAACCTGGAGAAACTTTCTGACAGTGAGAACAGCAGCTTGCCCTTGGAAGTTGTGGGAGCACCATCACTTGAGACCTTCAAGAAGAGATTGGACTGCCATTTGTCAGAAATGGTGTAGGGTCTCCCACTTGGGCGGGGTGTTGGACTAGATGACCTATAAGGTCCCTTCCAACTCTGATTATCTGTTATAGTTGACAATAGGTATGGCAGGCAAATTTAGCGGCAGGACTTCATAGCTCTTCCATTTTCTCTCTACTACTCCTTTTCTCCCTCATCCTCCATCCTGACATTGCTGTCTCAATGCTTGCTCCTGCTGTTCTTCAATGTCTGAATGGACTGGCTGAATCAGCTTTTGGGAACAGCTGCATGAAATTAGACTAAGGACCACAAATTGTCCACTCCTTGATCTACATTTCACTCACATTTTTTTTTACCTAAGCCCAATCTAAACTTCCCATAAGGCCTCAAGAAAAGTCACATATTTTAAATCTTTTCATACAATTAAACAATTTTGCTTTGGAACTGAGAATGAAAAAGCATGATTGTTAAAGAAGAGACTAGATCAGATATTGTGAAGGATAAATATTTCCTTCCTAGGCAAAACATCAAGTCTAAGCTTGGATCAAAATTGTATAGGAAGGCTGTACTGTTTTCTTCACATGCCAACTCGTTAGTCAATACTGACAAGACTTTCATTTTGTTTCAGGAGAAATGAAAATATTTTCCTCAGAAAAACCTGCTACCCACAACATCCCTTTTTCATAGGAAGTTAAAGTTGGTCCATGATGGAATGTCTCAGTCAGTTTGTTGTTCTTTTTGTTGTTAAAGGCCAGAGTAAATTTCTCCAGGAAAATACCAGGGTGGCCATTACATGTCTTTCCTTTAATCCATTAGAAGCCTGCAATCCAGAGCAAGTCTTCTAGTAATGATTTGTATCATTACTACTAAAACTTTAAAATAAATTAGAAAGATTTATCCAGTCAGTGAGCAGATGGTGACAAGAGATATAAAAGTTATTTGGGCATTTTATCTCCTTGCAGTGTTAAATCAAGATCCACATTCCAAGAAGATTAATGGAACCATGTAGAGGCACGTAGCTTATAGTCCCAGACTCCATGTGCTCACCTCTGAGCTTTATCCCCAGAGTCCCACTAATATTTTCCACTAAATTCTTATTCTGAATACAAGAAAAGGGGAAAGTACAATAACAGAACGATTAGAAAAGGGAGAGAGAGAGAGAGACAGAGAGAGGGAGGGAGAGAGAGAGAGAGAGAGAGAGAGAGAGAGAGAGAGAGAGAGAGCGAATATTACAGTTACAAAGCAATATAAATATGGAGCATCATAATTCAGGTCATAATTTCTAAAAAATAGGCAGTTGCTGGAGGCCCCTTCAATTACCTTTTTGTCACATTAGACAGGAAATACTTGAATATTGTCCTGTAATGTTATCAAATAGGCTTAACTAATTGACTAAGAAATACTTCAAAGCTTCAGTGTTGAAGACTGGAAGACTATGATTTGTTTTGTTTTTTTAAGAGACACAGAGAGAAATACAACCTATGATTTCAAGAACTGGAATTAAGATTTACTTTGTTATGCCAGGAAAACTTAAGACACTGTGGTTAAGCAAGTGCTGACATTTTTACGGTTACTTTTTACTGGATGGCTGCTGGCTTCAAAAATGCACTGGAGTAGAAAGCAACACCAGTTAGTTGTTTAGTACTGAATATACTATTTTTTCAGGACAGTAACGATTAAACTTCATGTTTTTGCCAAACAACTGAATCAAGATAGTTTAATATCCAACTGATTGTACACTGATTTAAGGTTCTCGGCATACCCCACTCTACATGGAAGCTGTTTGTCACCTTAAAGCTTTAAATGGCTTGGGGCCAGGTTATTTGAAGGAGCATCTTTTCCAAGTTTATCTACCTGACCCATCAGAGTGGGGAGGCAGGATATATTATTGATTCCCTCTCTTAAGGAAGTCCATCTGGTAGGACCAAGAAGGGCCTTCTCCATGGTGGCTCCCTCCCCGTGGAACATCATACCTGATGTAAGATTGGCCCCCCACTTTAAGCTCTTTTGAAACTCTGAAAACATACTATAGTTTTGCCAATGGGCCTGAGGATCCCAGGGTGATATGGAACCGAGTGGTTGGTTTGATTGTTGTTTTCAGGGGGATGGGAATATATTGGGGGTTTGTATTGCTTTTATTCTTGTAAATTGCCTGGAGTCACTTTGACTTGGATGGCTATATACAATAAATGAATGAATGAATAAATAAATAAATAGATGATAGATAGATAGATAGATAGAGAGAGAGAGAGAGAGAGAGAGAGACAGACAGACAGACAGACAGACAGACAGACAGACAGATAATGAAATCATCCCAAGTAGTTCAGGTTATGTACAGGAAGCCTCAGGAACTGTCTCCTCTTATATCAACTTCTATGCTTCCTAAGAATTGATGGAAAGTCCTTCTCTTGGGCTTATCACGTGTTTAATACAAGAAAAGAGCATTTTAGTGTCCCTACTTGGAACAGCCTTCTCAGCATTGGCATTCAAAGTTGAACCTCCCTGACGTAGGAGGCCACGTTTATACTAATGGCTTTTCTGCCAATGAGTGACTTTCCTCCACAGACAGCACAACTGTTAGAAAATATAATATGCTGCTTCTGACAGTTTTATAATTTGCATAAGCAATTTTTGTGTTAGTGTATTTTTTGTTAATTTTGCTTTTATCTTTTATACATTTCAATTTGGGTTATTATTTTAAACACTGGAAAGCTGCACTGAGTAATCCTTAAAGCATTTGATAGACAGAATATAAATCTTTTTAAGTATGCCTGGAATGTATGTTCGTATGAACAAATAAATAAACAGCTTAGAAGCAAGCTTTTACCTCAACTTATGCTCTAACAGTTATTGGAAATGTAGAGAAGATTGGCAAACAATTATCAAGTCCAGACTTGCAGGCTAGACTGGGGAGTTGAAAAAACATCTTGGAACAAGAATAGCTAAATGCTTTTGCATTGTTGCCAAGAAAGTTACACTAATAAAGTCATCAAGAGTTGAGCTCAAATTGAAGGAGACTTTACTTTTATCTTCCACATTATTGTATTGGATCAGGGCAGAAAAAGAGTTGCCTTGGCCAAACTAGAAAGCTAAGAATTTGGGGTTGTTTAAAATTGAATCATTAGTAGGACACCATCCCTCTCTTTGAGAACCCAGTCTGTTTTGCTCCTTCAGCAACAATAATTACTTGTTATTTTCATACAGTACATAACCCATAGATTTTTGACTAGGAATTGGCCAGAGTTGGTTATAAAATAGGTGGCTATACAAATGTTTTAAACGAATGAATTAGAAAATTCAGCTCTTACTTCAAGCAAAAATATAGGGATCCTTGTGGAAATATGCTGGAAATTATGATTCAGATGATACTTTGATATAGTAAGAAAGATGAAATTCCTCATCTATCAGAAAAATGAGACACAGTGCAGAATTTATGCACTGGGGTTAAAATCCAGAAGATTGCAAGGGCTTCATTAAGGATGTTTTGGAATTTAAAGCCCGTTTCATCAAAAACAAGAACTATGTTGTCTGTAGCTTTAGACAGTGACTATTCAGCAATAACAAAACTTTGCACTATAAAATTTTGGCACCTTTAACAAAATTCCAACATTGTTCTGATAGATAAAGAGTATCAGAATGAGAAGTGTAAAGTTTAAGAAAATAATGGAAAATTTAATACTGTGATGTTTTCTACTAAGAATCTCAAAATATTTAAATAATTACAAAAATATACGGATCCTTGTAGAAATGTGCTGGAAATTATGAATCAGATTATACTTTGATATGGTAAGAAAGATGAAATGAATGTCAGTAAAAATAAATACAGCCTTAAAAGCCTAAATGAATGCATGAAACAAGTCTTAAAATGCTTAATGTTGTTTTCTTAGAATGCAAAAACACTTCAGTGGAAGGATTTAGCTGTACAATTATTTTTTAAATGAAGTTAGGCTTTCCACTGATGCTTGTAGAATAGTAGGTAAAGTTTTAAATCTCCCAGAAAGTAAACACCACAAACACATATTTACTTGAGGGATGATCTTGTAGTCAAAATTATTTCATCATGCCGTGATGGTATTCATAAACACCTTTAATAAAAGCCTCAAGTAGGCCTTGGTGGCTCAGGCTGTTAAATGCCTGCATTTAAGTTCCAGCTGCCTACAATTACTGTAGGCTCGAATCCCACCAGGCTCAAGGCTGACTCAGCCTTCCATCCTCTCGGGATAGGTAAATTGAGGACCCAAGATTGTTGGGGGCAATTAGCTGACTTTGTAAAAATGCCGCTTAGTAATAAGCAGGCATATACAATGGAATGAAGGCTATTGCTGAGCACACTGGGTTGTATCCCAAAAATTGTAAGCCGCCCTGAGTCTCCGGAGAAGGGCGGCACATAAATGTAATTTAAAAATAAAAAATAAAAGTACATTTTTATTTCCTGGGGTGACACAGCCTTGAACTGCTGCTATAACAACATATAATGTAGACTAAGAAAAATACATTTCTCTAAACCAACCAACCAACAAGCAAAAACATCTCTTTGTGCTCTGAGGAAGCAATGCCAAACCTATGCAGCAGATTGCAATCACGACTTTCCTATTTACTGTCTCTGCTCATGGCTTTTAAATCGTGTTGAGAGAATTCTGGGAGATGAAGTCCAAATATCTTAAAGCTGCTGAGGTTGAAGCACTGATTTAAATTACAAGGGAAAAAAGAATCCTCTTCTACACTGCTGATTTTGGAACTGGCTATTTTGAAAGTAGTACCTATACAGGTTGCCAATTATAATTTTAACACCAACACTTTGAAGATCTAAAAGCAGTTCAGATGATCTCTGTATGATTTTCATCTACTAAAATGCTTCAGGGATGTCTGTCTGTCTGTCTGTCTGTCTGTCTGTCTGTCTGTCTGTCTGTCTGTCTATCTCCCATTGATCTAATCTATTTATCCATCACACATCATTCTAATTTTCACAGCTGCCCTAAATGGGACTCTAAGTGGATACAATATCAATAAAATAGCAATATAAAATGTCTATGATTAAAAACATTAATATTAGGATTAGAAGGCTAGGAGAAAGCATTAGATATTGCAAACAATCTCACCATTCCTTAAGATTCCCTGGCCTATTAACACAGCAAAGTTTTGAGGGAGTTCCGGAAGTTTTGAGGGAGTTAAGGAAGTTTGACAGGGATGAGGCCAAGTTTGACCCAGGAGGAGGCGGGGGTTTGATGTTCCATAGGGTGGGTTCAGGGCAGAAAAGGACCCACAACATACCCCTTCTGCCAGGCCTGAGCAGGAAGAGGCAGTCTTCCAAATAACTCCGCTCCATGCCAGGAAAGGATTTCATAGAATGTCTTTCCAAGGCAGAACACTGTAATATTTTTGCTTTGTTTATTTCAGCACTTCTTCTGACAGTTACTTCATGTCTAATACTTCTGCTGCTGGATTTTTACCATTTGTATTGGCAGCATTATTGTCGTCATTGTTCATGACTATTATGTTTGTAAACTAATTATTAGGCTTAAACTTTAGGTGGAATTACATGATGAATTTTTTAACTTCACATACGTTCTGTACTCCCTAAAGCTATTTGCAGTTTTTTATCTATCCCCATTCACTATCTTTCAATCAAATAAGATTTGATAGTATTTTATACATTTCATATTTGAATATCTATGTTACACCAATTTTTATATTATTATTATTATTATTATTATTATTATTATTATTATTATTATTATTATTAAAATGCATTTTCCACTCTGCAACACTGTGCCGAGGACTTACCAAGTCCTGCCCTTTTGATAGATGGCCCAACGTGCCATTGGTTGAAGTGGCTTCCTTACTTGCTGGAGTGTTTTTATCAGATTGCTTTCCTTCCTCTTTGGCAGCTCCCCCTTGACCCAGCAGTGCAACTTCTCCGACTCCAAGAGCATTGTCTTTATATTGTTTTATAAACTCCTCCATCAGCTTGATTTCATTCTCCGAAAGGCCCCGACATTGGGAAGGGTCCTGATCATAAAGAGGAAGTTGCCTCATCAACCTTCTACGACGGTAATAAGCACCTTCTGTGCCAGCCACGGGTTGCATTTCCTTTGAAATCAAACTCATATACTGGGTCGCCTGAAGAAATTGGAGAAACACAAATTCAGCATAAAGAGGCACTCACAATCACAGCCTTGAAAAAGCACAGTAAGTCTTCACTCTCTCAAGTTGAGTGCAAAAGCTGTGGTTTGAACAGTCATTTTTTGTTCAGCAGCCCAAATACCTGGGGTTTCTTCCCTGCTGTCCAACCACAGGACATTACCCTAACAGTAAGTACTCTGTTCATGCTTACTCAGAACAGAAACAATAGCAGGATTGTTTTTTATGAAGACAATCATGTTAATTATGAAATTGATTCTTTCAGCATAAATATTCCAATATCTATACATAATAAAACATGCAACATCAGTGCATGCCCTTGTTGGAGTCTGATTCTGTGGGGGAGATTGAGCAGCTGACAGGGAGTGGGAGTGTGGCTGCGGTGGCTGTGGAAGAAATGGGGGGAAGGGCAAAGTCTGGTTAAGCAGTCAGAGGAAGACCCAGGGCCACCTCTCTTCATCCTAGGGCATGCAGGGAGGAACGGAGAAGGGAGCAACGTGACTTACGGGAGAGAAAAAAGCCCTGATCCCTTTCATTAGTTGCAGCTGGGAGAACAGGATATAAGAAGGGTGTTTGCACACAGCACCTTGCTGGAAGCAAAGTGTGCATTATCTTTGTCGAGGCTTATCTGGGTTTTGGTGTCCTCCCAACTGTGTGTGCTTCATTATCTTTTGGAAGTCTGCAATTTATTATCCTGGCCTGTCAGCGTGGTTTGTGTTGTTTTTTATTTCTACTTTATCTGTACTTTGGGTTCGGACTGCATTTCCTCCCTTTGTAGATTCTTTTTGGAAGATTTTGATCTCCAGCCAAGGCTCACTGGACATTGGGGACCAAGTTGGAGGTATTAAAGGGAATTTATCTACTTTTGTGACTTTGCTATTTTTGTGCCACTCCCCGGGTCATCACAATCAGTATAGGTAGTCTTTGACTTAGGACCACAATTGAGCCTGAAATTTCCATTGCTAAGTAGGTTAATAAGTGAATTTTGCTCCATCTCACAACCTTTCTTGCCACAGTTGCTAGACAGGTCACTGCAGTTGTTAAGTTACTATCATGGTTATTAAGTGAATCTGGCTTCTCCATTGACTTTGCTTGTCAGAAGGTCACAAAAAGGTGACCCTGGGAGACTGCAACTGTCATAAATACATGCCAGTTGCCAAGCATCCAAATTTTGATCACATGACTATGGGGATGCTGCAATGATCTAAGTGTGAAAAAGTCCTAAGTCCCTTCCCCTCCCAGTGACGTTGTAACTTCAAATGGTCACTAAATAAATGGTTACAAGAGGGAGTACCTGCATAATTAATATTATACATTGAGTCTTGGTATTTGGGTAAGTGAAGGTAAAGGAAGGCTTGACATATCCTTTGTTACCTCGCCACAAGGAACCAAATACTTTGATACAGGATCATGTTAGGCAGGGATGTCAAACTTGATTTCATTGAGGGCTGCATCAGGGTTGTGTTTGACCTTGGGGGATTGGGGTAGGCATGCCCAGGGTGGGCACGTCACTTGTGTTGGGAGCCCCTGTGATGGCCCGAGCACCCTGCCAGCAAAAATGGGCTCCTAAGCTCCGTTTTCATCTGTGACGGCCTTCTGCAACCCTCTGCCAGCAAAAATGGCATGGGAGAGGGCTGCATATGGCCCACCTGAGCTCTGTTTTCGCTGGCAGAGGCATTGCGGGCCAGTCCTTTGCTGTTTCCAGGGTGGCTCCGTGGGCCAGATCTAAGTACCCCGTGGGTTGAATCTGGCCCACAGGTTTCGATTTAACACCCCTGATGTTAGGGAAATGTTGAATAAGACCTTTCCTCTTTTCAACTAAAGCAGAGATAGAATCATGGAATGAGTTGGATTCAGATGCAGGGACCACTGAATCTGGGAAACCAAGCGTTGGCTACCAGAAAGCTTAACCTAAAGGCTTCCATGAGAATGAATTTTATACTTATAATTAAACTCAAACATTTAAAATGTTAATAAGCTTTTTAGTGACTGTTTACCAAAAGCAACCAAAACCTGCATGGGTGATATTTTTCTGGAACAGAATAGAAACATGGACCACAATCACTTAAGGCTACTTCTCTTGCTATTCTCCATCTGAGGGTAACATACTGTACCATTTTCCTGCCAGTTCTTGAAAATGCAAATAGCTTGGCTCTGCCTTGTTTAGTCCCAATTTGCATGACATTCTAGAAACTCAACACATTTCTGAAAGCCCCAGCACTACAAAAATGGGGAAAAAATCAGTAAAAATCTCAGTCTCTTTTACTTTTTTGGAATCTCTAGTGTCTAGCAAATATTAATTAGGAGCCTGGGGACATGCTTCCTATTTATGATAGATTACTTTCAAGTGGTTGCCAACATTTAGCTGGCTAAAAGCCATTAAAAAGCAAGCTTGCTGTAATAGTTAATCACCAGCTGTTATGCCTTATAAATTCCCCATGGTGCACAAATAATACTGGTGAGATATTAATGGTTCTCACTTAATACTTAAGGAAAAGCAGAAACAATATCGGGCTTGTATAGTGTCTAAAATGCTTCTTGTTCTGCCTTCTATTAAGGGCAGGATAGAAAAAGAGCCAATATATACCAACTTGGTCTCCCTTGAAGCCTAATAATTCTGAGAAATGAAGTCTCAGCACATCTAAAGAGGGGTAAGTTAGAAAAGGCTACTTTGCTTCTCCAGCACAACTTCCTTTTTTAATGCAAATTAATGGAAAAACCTGAAGTGGAGGATGGTTACCAACAATAAAGGACATTAAAAAAAAAGATTCAAGCATTCGGTCAAATGCTACAAGAGAAAAGGATAACATTAATATTTTATTTGGATACTCTTTTTCTATCATAACAAGAACAGTTTATCAGTAAACCTGATTTATTTAGTTGGTTATTTATACCACCAGCCATCTTACCTAAGTGACTTTGGGTGGCTTACATAATTAAAATAATAATTAGGAATAAAGCAAGGTAAATCCCATTTAAACCAATTAAAGCAGTTAATTAAAACAATAAATTGCTAACAGTGCAACCGACCAGCAGGCTTGACACCATCACTGGATCTCCAAGTCTTAAGAGACTTCCTGAGGGCCAGCAACATTTAGATTAATCTAATCTCATATGTATGTGCGGTGTATGGGTGCAGGTCTGAAACATGACTGAAAGGGGTTCAAATAATCTGCTTCATCCATGATCCTTTGAAGCTGTTGCATGACCACCTTCTCAACAATCTTCACTCAAAAGGGAAGGTTGGATATTGGATCAAAGATATCAAGTACAGCTGGAGCCAGTGAAGGCTTCTGGAGGGGTATGTGAACCACTGCTTCCTTGAGAGGAAGAGGAACAACCCCTTCTCCTCGAAGAATTTAATATTGCCAGAATCCAACCAAATGTCATCTCCTGAGAGGCCTTTATCAACCAGGAGGGACATGGAATCTAGAATCAGATGGCTGAGGACACAGTCATGAGGACTGGTCCATTTTATCTCCCAGAGAACAAACAAGGCAATGTTCCATGAATTTCTATAGGACCTGCATCAAGGCTGGTGTCCAAATGAGAGTGAATCCAAGCGATTTTATCCAACAAATGGCCTGCATTTTCTTCTGTGTGAACCTATAGATGAATCTCAGAGTTCCCTTTATCCAACTGAAATAATGGTGAAGAGATATTGACATTTTGACATCCTTACCATCACAAAGTAGACCTTAATAGCACTCCTAATCTTGTTTAGTCAGGTTCATGCCTTGTTGACTGCCAGCATTGTTCTAAGTGTCTTATAACTCTTTTCATTTTCCTCATTTTCTGGGAATTGTGGGATCCATAGGAAAGGAAAAGCTGCATTGGCATTAACTAAACCAAAGCTCCATCTACCTTCCCATTCCAGAGTGGGTATCAACTAACCTTGGCTGTATCATATAGCAGACCCTCAGGAACAATCTCTACTTCCTTTGGAACCCAACTGTGTCCATCAGTTGATGAGGGTGAAGCAATTGAAAAGGTCCCACCTCTCTGTAGTGTGGTGCAGTGCAAGACAATCTTATGGTTACCAGACAGTAGTCTGACCGTGTCAGCAAAGCACAGAGAGCTGCCCCAATTACCTTACTATCACTTGAACAAGAGACCCAGATTAGGTGTGTGACCATTGTCATGAGTCAGGCCCTAGATGATCCAGGACAGGTCCATAGTGGTCATGAACTCCTGAGTAGTCTTAGTCAGACTGAAGTCTGCTAGTACCATAAGCCTGAGAAACTCTATGAGCAACCCAGAAGATGAGTCAAGGAGCTCAGCCAGAGAAGTCACTACATGCATCAGGGAGGCAACTAACACCAATCTCAACTGATTCCCTAGAATCCAGTGTAATAAACTGTCTCGCATCTGGTGACTGTGAAATAATATCGCTTGAAAATCATTAGAGATTCCCAGATGGTTAACCCTACTGCTAATCTGGAATCTTGATTGATGCCACACCTGAAACCTAGCTGGGTACATTTATAAGAGGAGAACATCCCCTTCTGAACCCAGTAATACATGCCAAGTCAGCCTTCATCCATGATGAAATTACAGAGAGAAGCATTATAGTGTGACCTGGCATTCAGTAGCAACAACTGAATGACACTGCAGATTAATTCACAGAGATAACAGGGTGATTAATTCTAAATTAACATTTAAGGAGAAGCTATTGTTGGCGCAGCTGATGGATCAGGATTGAAAAAACAGGGACTTTTGTGTTTTTGCTGTGAAAATTCTTCAGACACAGCCAGTTGGCCAACCAGTGTTTTTAGAAGAAAGGCTTCCAGCTGTATTAATTCAATTTATTTCCATCTTGGTCAGCAAATTGTCAATGAACTATAGAAATATTTTTAATATATACCTGCCTGAGTTTTCACTCTATGTGAAGTTCAAGCCTTTAAACCAAAGATCTGCTGCCCAAATATAAGTACAATAGGCAAAGTATATAACTGCATCAACAAAAATAATTGTGGAAGAGTTCAATGTGGATAAGGAAGCAAATTTTGTTCACTATGCCTGGTAAGAGTTAACAGGAAAGATTTCAGTGTAGAAAACTTGAAGCTTAGAGCAGGGGTGGGTAATTACTTTTCTTAGGGGGCCACATGAAAAACTGGAACTCTTGGGGAAGGTTGAACCAATGTAACCTGATCTGATGTCCTCAAACTCTGTGACCTCAACTTCTCAAGCTGCTCCAGGAGAGGGGTGAGCACTGCGGAGCTGCAGAAAAACATTTTTTCTCATCACCTTCCTGCGGCCGCTGGTGACTGAAGTAGCATACAGCAACTGTGTAGAGGTAGACCTAATTCATCTTCTGCTCCTGCCCCTGGTCTGGACTTATTTGCTTTTGATTTCTAATTTGGCTCACGTGAGCCAAACACGGAGGACCAAAGGATCACATATGGCCAGGTCTTGCTTAGAGAGAAGTTAAGATACCAGGCTGGAAACAAGGAGACTGTGAGTATCTATGGAGATTCTTAGTCATCCATGGTCATGATTGTCACAAAGGTGCTTTTACAAGAGGTAACTGGACTTTTTGGTTTTTCTTTGAAGATATTTTGCTTCTCATCCAAGAATTTTCTTCAGCTCTGCCTGGATTGTGGAGAATGGAAGGATTTATATGTATACCAGCTGTCTGCAAGGAATGTAAATCCTTCCAGTCCCCACCATCTAGTCAGAGCTGCAGAAGTTTCTTGGATGAGAAGTGAAATGTCTTCAAAGAAAAACCGAAAAGTCCACATGCCTCTTGTAAAAGCACCTTTGGGACTGTGAGTTCTAAGTCCTTAGGTATAAAACCAACTGGGTGACTTTGAGACAATCACTCTCACTCGGCCCCAGAGGATGGAAGCAATGGGAATCCACTTCCAAACAATATTGCTGAGAAAATTGCAGGAACTGGTCCAGCCAGTCATCGGGGATCAACACTGAATGGAAGGGGCCACACACAGACAGAATAGCTTAAAGCATGGCTGGGGCCTTTGGTAAGAAATATTTGTTCAGAGTAGGAGCACAGGGAGCACTTTCAGGGCCACAGATAGCATGGAGATGAAAGAAAGCCAAATTTGGAAGATTCCCTTCCCGCCCCCACCAGTTGTGGTGTCTGATTTTGATGCTGACAATAAAATTGCTGGACATGTCCCTGTTTGGCACAGCATCTACCACAAGCTTAGAAGACACACTTTTTCAGACATACAAGCAGGGGTTATATCCAAGATAGTACCAGCATGCCATCCACTGCCTGCATGATACACATCGATACTTCTTAGATAAAGCATGCTATTCAGCTTTAAAACATAATACAAACACCACAATTTTTAGCACTTTTGATACAATGTTTAAAAAGTGTTCCCATGCAACTCAGTACTATCTATGCATAAACACTACAATTTTTTCTTGGTTCTGCCTGGAATTGTATGAAACAAAGCTTTTGAAGTTTACTAAGAAAAAGATATGCCTGACTCCACTATAATTCTCCTATAAATGAAGGCTGTAGTATAAAAAATACTACTATGGTTAGATTTAGTTTAAGAATTTTGAAATTTCTGAGAAACAGCATATATATTTAGACTGGGTTCACAGAAAATATAAACCAGGATGACTTGAGTGTTTTCAGCTTAGCATAGTGTGTAAGACCAGCCATGGCACTTGGTAAACATCTGTCCAGTTACATACTAGGGCTTATTATGACTATAGGCAAAAGCTTTTCAGTTCTTGTTTAATCAGAAGATTACAGTAATGAAATGTTATTTTAATGACTATTTGACCAGTACTAGCTCTGTGGCTTTACAGTGTACACTACAGCAAGGTAGAAAGCCAACTGCCTGTTAGCTAGCATGGTTAGCATAGCACATGAAGATGTTGGGTGCTGTAGCTCAGCAACATCTGGATATTTTCACCCCTGCCCTACAGTTTTAGGAGATGTGGTAAAGTTCACAGGTGTTGATAGCTTCATAGGAACTGTGATGATACAAGTGGGACAATCTCCCAGAATATTCTGCAATAATTAAAAGTTATGGAAGTAGTCAAGTCAAGGTCTCCCCCAATCTGGGTAAAGTTTTTCCTAAACTAGGAAGACCACAAATAACTGATTTGTTTTAGCTGTTAATTGCATCGGTAGAAAAGATTTAAACAGATGTTGGCACACCAAACATACCATTCCTGAATGAAACTCACTACAATGAATTATAATCTAGACATTTTAGTTGTGTGAAATAGTGGGTCTTTCACCAGCATGCAAACAAACACACATGAACACCCATACACCCTTTCCATTGAAGATCTACCTTCCCATCAAACTCTAACACTGACTAATACAAATCATTTTTAGCAGGTTCATCATGCTGTTTGCTACTTTTAGCAATGAGAAATGAGGAATAAACACCCATTGGGATAATAAATACTTTATCTATCTATCTATCTATCTATCTATCTATCTATCTATCTATCTATTTATTTATTTATTTTTTGGTCTTATATGCCACCCTCTCCCCCAGGGGACTCAGGGCGGCTCACATAAAAACAACCATACAAATTACAAAAGTTAAAAAAGAATTAAACCAAATTCGACCAAATAATCATTAAAACCCATTAACATTTAAAATATTAAAACAGCGCCCCCTCAGTCCAGGCTGGTCTGTTCGAATAACCAAGTCTTTAGGCCGCGGCGAAAGAAGCGAAGGTCGGGGGCCAGTCGCAGCTCCAGGGGAAGCTGGTTCCACAAAGTGGGTGCCTCCACAGAGAAGGCCCTCCCTCTAGGGACCACCAGCCGACATTGACAAGCCGACGGTACCCCAAGGAGGCCTTGTCTGTGGACGCGCACCGGGCGATTGGTATTCGATGCTGGCAGGAGACGTTCCTGCAAGTACCCCGGCCCTAAGCCATGGAGAGCTTTGTAGGTAAGCACCAACACCTTGAATCTCACCAGATATTTCCTTCACCAGAGGAAGGAATCAACATACCAAGCAAAATATTTAGTCTTTCTTTTAATATTTAGTCAAACTTAATATTAGAATCTATATTTGGATAGTGAATGCCTGTTTTGTGACAATTGGAAAATGTTATAAACACATTTTAATTGGAATACTTCAGTCTTATAAAATATGCTTCACTGAAATGCTGTTTAAGAAGTTTTTTTATGTAAGGTTTCTATGTAACCAACTGTTAAATAGGCTAGACCAGAATTTTTCACACTTTTTTCAAGCCATGGAATCTTTTAGTGAAAAGAGAAACATTCCTGAATCACCTCACATCAAGAGACAAAGTTTTAGCAATTGAAAATTGGAAAGATTTGAGCAAACTTTTTATGTTTGCCCTAAGTTTCTCATAGAATCCCATCAAGTTCTTGCAGTACTCAGAATTCCATGAAACAATTTGAAAAACCCTGGGCTATATGACAAAAACAACATATTATTATAACTCCTAAGACCAATGATTTGATCCAAGTACAGTAGCTACAACTTGGAAGATGGATGTGATGTCTGTTGATTTTTATACTAAGTTGCATCACACTTGAATCCTACTGAAAATATGGAACATAAAACATATTTTTCTTCTTAAATGTTGGCTTCCTCATGCATGAACAAATAGTTCTCTATTTTATTGAACATATTTTTCTTCAGCTACTGTTGGAATATCAATTACTTGACTTGTAACACAGTTCATACAGAAACTTTATAGTTTATCTACTCCTGTCGCTTTCACTTTGGCTGTACAATATATTACAGATCTTGTACAGATTTTTATTTCCAAGTATTATACTTGCAAATATATTTGCAAATGTATTCTAAAACTGATTTATTACCTTTAAATCTATGTGCTCTAGGCTGAATTCCTACACAGATTTAGTTGGCTTTGTGGTCCATAAAATATAGGACTTACTTTTTGAATACACTCATGTTGCACTGCTTTGTTAGATACTCAAACCAAGAGCTACTTTACAGGTCATAAAATCATTCTATGGCAAAAACAAATGTCTGTGCAATACTAATTTAAATAAAGGGACACCCATTACAAATACCTTTCACTAAAAGATTGTATGCAAGAATGACAAAAAGGCAAAAAATGATACCTGAAAAGTAAACTATTTTGGTCACATTTAGACCAGAGTTCCCCAACCTTTCTGGTTTGGCGGCCCGGAGCAGGGGGAAAGAGGGCATGATTTTGTGGGAGGGGCAGGTTCATGTGCATGAGTGGTGTCACAAGCACCTGCAATGAGGCTCATGCGAGTGGGACCATGACTGCTCATGACAATGCTCTCACAGACTGGAATCACAATTGCCCACAAGGCTTGCATCACTGGGATCACAAGTACCCGCAATGATGATTGTGCAAGTGAGTCAATGACAGCCCGCTATGCTCACAGCGACACACGAATGAGGCCACAAGCTCCGAGGCTTGCACAAATGGGATTGTAAGTGGCCACAACTGCTGGCGATGCTTGCGACTATGCTCACACAAGTGAGGCAGTGCAGGCATGCATGCACTGGCCAACCACTCACATAGCCAGTGGCAATTAGTCCATATCCTAGTAGTGGGCTATGGCCCACAGGTTGTGGACCCCTGATTTAGACTGTAATTTTATAAATACAATCTTTGTTTCCTAATTTATGCCTGTTTATTTTATGTTTACATTCTCAATACTGCCTTCCTTAGACATATATTAATTATTATCTAGGACAGTCTTTCCCATCCTGGTGCCTTCCAGATGTTGGACTACATTCCCATATTTCCTAGCCAGGATATTTATGAGACAGAACTTATAAACGTCATGGTCCAACGCATCTGGAAAATACTCAGCAGAAGATAGATTCTTAGATATTAAAAAGGGATTTCCAGTAAATTGACTTATGACATGGAAAGGAATACTTGTCCTATTAAGCTCCTGTTTGATGGTATGAAAGACAGAGCGCTTCCCAAGCCTGATGCTCTTCAAACGAGTCTGATGTTAATTCCTAAGGTCCCAAGCCATGAGCTAAAGTCCAAAACAGCTGAAAGACACCAGGTTGAGAATACTGGGGAAAAAAGTATCCTCCTCCCACCTCCATTTTTCATTGCCATGAAATAAAAACGTTATTTCTTGCTCTGTTAAGAACCAAGACTACTGTATGCTACTTATGAAATATTACTGATTGCTAATGTAATTCAATGAAGTCTTGAGAATAAAAAGTTTCAGCAATGAATATAATTGCAGTGTTACTTGATTGTTGAAGTTCACTCACATGAGATTCACAATATAAAAACGAACCCTCCCAAATCACTCTATTCAACTATTATCCTACTATTAGAAGTGCAGAAAGATATAAGAAAAAACATTTATAATAAATATGAGACAATTAAAATTCTCACAAAATGCTGATGCAGGGAAAGGCATTCTAGAGATACAGAAACTTCATAAATAGCTACTGGGATTACTCTGTTCCAAGTGGCCAGAAATCTGGGAGGTTGAATTTAGGCTTGGTAGTGAAGAATGAAAACTAAGGAGTTCAGGTTTTGTTAGTAAATGGATAGGAGAACACCAAGGCAGCAACCTATAGGATTTGGAAAACAACAACAACATTTGTTTGCTACCAGAAAGAAGGAAGGGAGCAAAACAGTAATTGTATAACAGATATGTAATGCTGCTTTACCATCCCTAGTGGCCAGTGTAGCATTTTGAAAAGTGATGGTTCCAACAGTACCTATAGATCAGTTCCCAATGCATTCTAGATTCTCTATTTTAATTCCAAAAGGAAGCCTTGTTGCTAAATGATATGGTCCTCATTAATGTAAACAGATAGCTTTTGCACTGGACATCAACTTTTTGCTTTTTAATCTTATTCTGAATCAGACACAAGCTCTTATACTTTTTAGGAAACCGATATAATCAGATCTGAAGATGCACACCAGAATTATGCCAGTCAATATTTCAAGTAGATAACAAAAGCTGAAGTCTTACACTCAATTTCCTACTTATCTCCAATTGTATTACTGCTACTCTATTTAAATTGGATGCCCACTAATAAGTATAGGGGCATTTAAGAACATTACTCCCAGGCACAAAGAACTGTTTTCTGTTGCTTTGTATCAACATTGTACATATACTGTAGTTTCATGACCTGTGGTGTCAATAAGATAAGATCAATAGAATTAACTAGAGAGTAGGGCAATTATGAATGTTCTATTGTTGAATGATTTAATATTCATATATTTCAACTATTTCAGGTAGAACAGAGCTCCTGAATTATATTACTTAAATCTTGGACTAATTTCACAATGCAATACCATCCTTCTCCCCACTCCAAGTGTAGTGGAAATACTTGGGATGAGGACATGTTACCAGAGACTGACAGGTATCTCAAGAATCCCAGTTTCATTCCTTTCAAGTGACAATGAACAAACGGGTTGAGATGAACTGTAATTTTATAAGGTCATCCAAAGCAACTGTAGAATAATTTTTCTTATATAAGGTGTTGTTCATTGATCACCCTCTCTGTACACTGATACTACGGCCCCTTGACATTACCCACCAAAGAAAACTGGTCATAGATAAAAATTGTGTCCCCTCACCTCAAATTAATATATGAACAAATTACACGAGAGAAGAGCAGTGATTAAAAACTTAGGTCTAAAGAAGTTTACAAAACTCCACCCTAGATTAACTTCCAAATTTTAAAAGCAATGAAACAGAAGACGTACGATTTTTACCATTGTGTGATTTCAACGTAAAATGATAATGTCAGCTTTGAAATTCAGCTGCCAACATAATGGGAAGGGGGGTGGAGGAGTTGATAAGTTCAAAGTTATTCTGTATGTCATACTAAGAAATTCCAGTTGCAGTTAATTGGTTCTCATGATTTATGAAATGTAGAAGTGGGAGGAGAAAAAGGTGAATTCTGTATAGTGCGTGAAAATTCTTTCACTTTGGAAAATGCCTTAGATGTACCAGATCTGTTTCTAATAAATCAATAGGAGAGAATATGTCTCGGAGTGATTGATATCCTGGATACTTTCTGGATGCCTTACATTTATTTTCCAAAGACCACTTTTATTTTTTGAAGGGGCTTGGCTGGTCCCCCGAAGGTCTTTCCCCAGAGATGGAAAAAGATCAACAATCAGCCAAAGCTGGAGAGCTGCAAGAGGGGGCGTGTGGGGGCCCTTCCTCCGGAGCATTAATTGAATCTGACAGCCCTGGTTTGGAGGAGATGATGGATGCTTTCAGAATGGCAGTAGATGAAAGAAAGAGATTTGGGAGCTATACCTAAGCGTTTCAACTCAAGAAGTTGTTATAACCCAGATGTAACCCAGCTGTCTGAAGAGAAATCTTTTTCTAGCCCCAGGCATATTGCTATTCTGCCAGATTGGAGGGAAGAGAGACAATTGGGGTCGGAAATCTCTCAAGAAGACAAACCCAAGATTTATCCTGGGAGTCCATCGGATGCAGATTTACATCAACAGTTCCAGAATCTAAAGGTGACAGGCTTGGTCTCACAGTCTGTTTGGACGGGTGGAAGCTTGAGACCACCCATGTTCACTTACCCAAGTATCTTGAGGGATGAGAAAACTATACAGATGGTAGTTGGAGGAGCCCAGCAAGAAGCATCAACTGACAGAGGTATGTTGCAGCCTCCGAGGCAATCCCCTCATTTCCAAAAAGGAATTTTGCCCCCTACAGAAAGTATCCCTCCAGGGTGGGGATTTTATCCAGGCCAGGGGTAGATTCAGTGCCAATGGTAGCCAGCACCAACACAGCCCTGGTCTGAAGGGGGGTTGCCCAGACAACAGACAGCAGCCACATTCCCTCCACCCGACCAGGGAACCAGGCCACACCCATCTTTCTCCTGGCAACCACAAATGCAACCCCAACCTGCAGTAAGGCCACAGGGACCCCTATTCCAGAGAGGCACCACCCAGCCAGGCTTCAGGAGGCCTACCCAGCCTATGTATGCCACCCGGCCAGTTCCTTTCAACCTGCAGGGGCCTGGCAGGTGCCACCTCCCCAACCACGACCCAGGCCAGACCAAATACCCTTTAAGGCTGTATTTGATGGCTGCCATGAACATTTCAATTACTTCCTCACTCGAATCTGATCCCATATAGAACAATTTGGAGATCAATATGCTACAGAGCGCGATTTGGTTATGGCCATAACAGATGGGATGAATGAAGGGGATACTTCAGACTGGGTGGCCCAACTACACAACGAACAAGCCCCTGAATTACATGATGTAAACAGATTTATTTGACTATTAAGACTCAGATTTGAAAATCTAGACAGGGTTGCAGAGAATGAAGAGAAGTTAATGGAAATGAGGCAAGGCAAGTGACCTTTGTTAGAATTTATCTGGGACTTTAGAAGGGTCGCGAGCCACCTCATGGATTGGCCTGAAAGAATGACTTTACACTACTTTAAAAACACCATTGATCCAGAAGTAAAGAAGGCCTGTGAAATTAGGGGAATCCCAGAGACCTTACAATCGTGGTATGTCGCCTCCCTCAGCTTAGATCGCAGCATCAACCCAGAGAGGAAACCCCTTCCAGCGGCCCCACCTAAGAGAATTGTGGCTAGGAGACCGTCGACCGGACCAGCCAAAACTGCTCGTACCCAACCCACCAGGGGGCTGAAATGTTACCACTGTGGCCAAGCCAGCCATAGAGCAGCAGACTGTCTGGCCCCTGCTCCTGTACCACAAGTATCGCTGTCGAAGTCTAATCCAGCTGTTAGAGGTCGGAAGAATCAAGGAAGACCTCCAGGCATTGGTGGGTTCACCAAACACAGCTGGAAAAGCCCTTTCTGCACAGATGGGAGCAACGGACCACCAGACCGGCACCAAGTCCCCGACAACCCAACCTGTGAAGATGACCCAATGGTGAGTGATCCCATCATACCTTTTACAGTCAAGGTCAAGTTAGTGGTACCAAACACAGGGGAGGCCAGGGAGTTAGAAGCTGTCATTGATACTGGGTGTTCTAGATGTCTTATCAGACTCCCTATCATTGAACAATTGGGCATAAAGACTAACCCGCTAAAACGCCCAATCAGATTTGAGCAAGTGGATGGAACTTTAATTGGGGGGACCCCAGCCACCCAAATGACAGAATTGATCAAGATGGAATTAGGGCCCCATCGCGAGCTCATACGCTTCATAGTGGCCCCCAAGATGCCAGAATCAATCATACTGGGACTTGCTTGGCTAGACAAATGGGCCCTGATGATAAAATGGGAGGATGGATTCAGAAAAATCCTCACTGCACCGTGCCCATTACCCACTCTTCCGCCCACTACAAAACCACCAGGCAGCTTGAACCCAGAACCCGAAATCAACTTCAAAGTTTCTTGGGGTTTGCCAACTTCTATAGAGAATTCATTCCGTTATTTGCTGAAGTTGCCCTCCTGTTAATGTTTTAACGGAGCTATTAAAAATGGGCCCGTCACTCACCAACCTGAAGCCGAGTCAATCCCTGGCTTGGACTATGGACTGTCGGAAAGCTTTCAAGACCTTAAAATGCCTCTTCGCAGCTGAGCCCGTCCTCCAACACCCAGACGCGACCAAGCCATTTATTGTCTAAACAGATGCAAGTGATGTAGTGGTGGCAGCCATTTTGCTGCAAAAACTCTCAAGGCCGACTGATGTCTTGCACTTATGTGTCCAAAAAGCTGACAGACACAGAGTGAAGGTGGGCGGTCTGGGAGAAAGAAGCATTCACCGTACGATGGGCTTTATTGACTTGGAGGCATTTTATAGAAGGAGTGCCAGAGGCCCTTGAAGTATGGACTGATCATAAGAACCTCGAGGCTCTAAAGACCCCTAGGAGATTATCACCCAAACAAGTCCGCTGGGCCCAATATTTCAAGCGATTCAACTTCAACATTAAATATATCCTCAGAGGGAAAAACGTACTGGCAGACGCTCTGTTCAGAAAATCTCAGTTTGACAGCAACCGAGAGGAAATAGTACAAGCTTTAATTTCAGAAGCTCAATCAGCAGGTCAAGTGACCACTCGAGCCCAAGCCAACCGCAACCCCAAACTCCTGGAAGATAAGCTGACCACAGAATTGGAAATGGCCCTATTGACCAATCCTTGGTTCCTGGACCATCAAACAGAGTTGATAATGAATGATGGACTAGCTTGGAAAGGGACTAAGCTTTATGTACCCACAACCCTAAGACTACTGGTACTAAAGTGTAGCCATGACTCACGGCTGGATTCTTAAAAACCCTACATTTACTGAGAAGACAGTTCTGGTGGTCAAAAATGAAACCTGATGTCGAGGACTATGTAAAAAGTTGCTCAATTTGTGCCACAATGAAACACAGAACTGGAAAACCCCCTGGCCTCCTGCAACAAGTTACTGAACCAACCCAACCTTGCAAAGAGTTCGCAATGGACTTTATTGTTGAATTACCTAAGAGTGAAGGGAATACGATTATTTGGACTATAATTGACTTATTCTCTAAACAGGGCCATTTTATAGCCTGCAAAGGACTTCCATCTGCGAAAAAATTTGCAAAGCTGTTCGTGAAACATATCTATAGACTACATGGAGTACCTCGTAGAATAATATCAGACAGAGGGGTACAATTTACTGCAAAATTTTGGAGGGAATTCCTGAAATCCATTGGTTCCTCTCAAGGATTATCCTCAGCTTTTCATCCTGCTTGTAACGGAGCAGCGGAGAGGGCTAACGCCATGATTGAACAATACATTAGATGCTATGTAAATTAGCAACAAGAAAATTGGGCTGAGTTATTACCTTTTGCAGAGGTTGCTTACAATAATGCAGTACATAGCAGCACGGAATTGACTCCATTCCAAATCAACACTGGAATGGATTTTGTCCCGATGCCAGAGTTACATAGACAACCTCCCACATCCATGTCCCTAACAGGATGGATCAACTTATTAAAGAAAGGATGGGAAAATACAAAAAGATTTGACCAAAGCTGCAAAAAAAATATAAAAAACAGGTGGATAAACATAGATCCCTTCAACCGCCTTTTAAAGTAGGAGACAAAGTATATTTGTCAACCAAATATCTTAGGTTGAAACTGCCCAGTAAAAAGCTGGGTCCAAAATTCTTGGGTCCATTCCCAATTTCAAAGATAATCCGGTCACTGTCCAATTAAGTCTTCCTCGACTATTGGGGAAAATTCATCCTGTGTTCCATTGTAGTTTACTAAAACCAGCTACTACATCAATAATAAGACCACTGCCAATTGCTCCCCCTAAACCATTAATGGTACAGGGGTAAACACATTATGAAATTCAAAAAATTCTCGATTCTAGATTACACCATGGCCGATTGCAATATTTGGTCTTACGGAAAGGATACGCCCTCTCAGATGCTAGTTGGGTGAAGAGTTGGGATGTTCATGCTGATCAATTGGTTAAACAATTCCATGAGGATTTTCCCCACAAACCAAAGGGTCCTCGTGGAGGGGGGGAGAGGGGGTTAAGGACAATGTTTTAACCCCTGTATCTGTTTTGTGTTTTGTTTTCTTTTAGGAGGAGGAGTTTTCAAGGGGGGACGCCTGTCAGCTTTGAAATTCAGCTGCCAACATAATGGGAAGGGGGTGGAGGAGTTGACAAGTTCAAGGTTATTCTGTATGTCGTACTAAGAAATTCCAGTTGCAGTTAATTGGTTCTTGTGATTTATGAAATGTAGAAGTGGGAGGAGAAAAAGGTGGATTCTGTGTAGTGCGCGAAAATTCTTTCACTTTGGAAAATGCCTTAGACGTACCAGACCTGTTTCTAATAAATCAACTGGAGACAATATGTCTTGGAGTGATTGATATCCTGGATACTTTCTGGATGCCTTACAGATAACTTTAATAATCAGATGGAACTGTTCTTCTTAAAGTCATTTTAATGATTAATGAAAAAAGTCAAAAAAGGTAATGATTTTAATAAATGGCAGAACAATCTAATAGTCACAGAAACTATGATAAATGAGCAATCACGTCTTATGCCCTGCTGTTCTTAATGGGAAATTGGAGGTTTCTTTTTCTTTTTTATAAGACACATTTTACTTTCATTCATCCCAATGGGAAGGAAGGATTGATGATCTGTCAGCTTATGGGCCATTTTTTTGCCTCTCCCATTTGAAGGAGTATATCAAGGAATGAGAAAGCTTTGGAGGAGGGGATATAAGAGAATAGAGGTTTGCAATAGATTAATTTACAAGAGGTAGAAGTCACTGTTACCAAACAGGTGATTAAACAAAGTAACAAACTTTAGTTCTAAATCACATTGTTCATTCAAGTTAAAATAATAAAAACCAAAGCTGTCTTAAGAACCCAAGGAAACTAAGACCCCATTTCTCCTTATCCTTTAAGATAGGACATTTTGAATTCCAAAATACATTTAAAACTGGCAAATTCATGTAGATTTAAATTTTAGACTTCATTTTTTTTATTTTTTAAAGCAGCTGTTTGATATAATTCTCATTTAAATTCAGGATACATACATGGTTCACACATTCATGATTTCATGATTTCTAACTGAATATAGTCAGCAGTTGCTCTATTGTTACATGCTGCCAAAATAATAAACTCAGTTTATTGGTTTAAGGTCAACAAGGAGAGATTTAACCTGGAAATAAGGAGAAACTTTCTGACAGTGAGAACAATGAATCAATGGAACAGCTTGCCCTCAGAAGTTGTGGAGCGCCATCACTTGAGACATTCAAGAAGAGATTGGACTGCCATTTGTCAGAAATTGTGTAGGGTCTCCCGCTTGGGCGGTGGGTTGGACTAGATGACCTACAAGGTCCCTTCCAACTCTGATTATCTGTTATCATCATTATGTTGCGTAACTAGGATTAAGGAGCCCTGAATGGTCCAATAGACCTGCTTTGAAATGGTGTTCTTCTGGGTGTACCAGCTTCCCCTTGTAGGAAACAAGAATCAGTCATGAGTCTCTTCTTATAGTGGTCAATTTAATGTAAAGATGCTGTACAACTTTTTAGAGAACTATGGAAAGAGGCTTTGGGATTTAGTAAACATAGCTCTATAGCTAAAATGGCTCATATTGCACCCTAATAATTATAATTGGAAGAAAACTAATCAGCCTTAGCAAAATTTCCATTTTGTGGGTTTAATTCCCCATTGAAGAGAGCGTAAAGGTGATCAGGCTTGCACTGTTCTGCTTAATTTACAGACTATAAATATAACACTAAGCATTTTCTTTGTTCTACAAATTACAAGGCACTGGTTACTTGATATCACTGCAGTAGGTTTGTTCCAGTCTATTGCTGCTTACTGTGAGCACAATGGGCGTTGTAATAATAGAAGCCAAGTACTGACATTTTAGAGATTTAATCTAGTCAGCACAATATGATGTGTAATATAATCTCTCTTTTAGTTCCTTAAGAAGACTTTCGTTCCTTAAGAAGACTTTAGAAAGACATAAGATCAAGTTCAGATTTAATTTGCATGAACACAAGAATCAGATCTTAAAATCTATGGTTAAACTTATTTGTGTGAAAGTGGAGGAAAAAGAGTTTTTTGTACCTTTTAGTGTTTGTATTTGGATGAGTGAAGAAAATAAACAGAGTAAAGCAAAGAACCACGGACTCCAGTTTTCATATAAATATAATCTCTGTTACTAAACAGAGAATACAGACTACTCGGTGTTTTCAAACAGGTGAACAATCTGCATTAATCATTTTTCTTTACAAAACTATGTTGCTAACTATTTTTACTTTTTTATTTTTAGCATTATTCTTCAATAACAAGTTTATTTTACTGTAAGTTTATGTTGTCTAAAGAGAAGCTTTCCCAAAGAATAGGGATATTTACCACACTCAAATATGTTTGGCTTTACTTGGTTTTAGTGATATTAAATAATGCATTCCTTTGGAAAAACTATTTAATTTCAATGCAAACATACTTGGGTCTTTGAAAAGTCCTAATTATATGATACTAAATATCACATTTCTTCCAAAATGGCTATGTTTGCATAACAAGTTTAGCTTGGTTATTGAATTAACTCAATTCCTAGGCTTGTATAATGTACTGGATCTTAATGAATCAAGCTGGATTCACTTAACATTCCAAGCAAAAGGAACCAAGGGAAATGAAGAAAAAGAACTAAGGTTTAGCATATAGCACAAACACAGCTGCTAGGCATGCGATTAACTTTTGGTTTAGCTGGTTAAGGATGACATGTGAATGAAACTTTATCAACCATATTGATTTAGTTTCTTGAGAAAGGCAGAGCCAATGTTAGCTTTTCTTTTTTGTGGCCTTCCCAAATATGGCGGAGAAACAGAGAAAAATACAGGGAGGCCTTCAATGGCAATGAAGGGATGGGCCAGGGGCTTCCTAAAGCCTCAGAGACCAGTGACTCCCTATCTGCCTTCTGGCACCATCTCTTTGAAATGTATGCACTGCTTGATGGCTATGCAACCTTGTTCCCTGCATCACATTCTCTTCCCAGTCCTTGGGCACATTTTCTTACCAGTTTCTGAGTCAAACCAGGTGGAGCCCATTCATATGTAACAGTGTCAAAAGTTGGATCTTTCCGAGATACTATAGGATTAGTGATAATCATGCGGTTCCTTTTATAGATGCGGATTCCATCGCCTCCTTTTACCCGAGCAGTGAGTGAAGAATATTTTGAATCAGCAAGCAAGCGGCCAATTTTCCGATCATCTTCTGCATCAGAGCTCAGGCTGTGATCTTCCTGGCTGCATTTGCATGACTTGCATATTTTCCTGTGAGAGACAAATGAGGTCATATTTTGATATAAGCTTGGGCCCTCATAGGTATGTGCTCTTTTGGTGGCTCAAGGGTGAACCTTAGAATAAACAGCCAAGGTTATAAATCAAAATGGATTATGACATAGAACAAAAGATCTTTTTGGTCAAATGCTATCCAGAGAGAAAAATCTGTAACGAGGATTAACAGAATTTGCAATGGTGTAGAACGTAAGACTGTAAAAAGCCACACTGTCAAAACCCTGGAAAAAAAGCCTTCAATGACCGAAGCTCTGAGATTTACATAATAGAAAACATTCAAGTGATTAAACTTCAATATCTGTATTAATCACTCAGTGGCACACAGGCAATATGGAAATGCAGAATTTTGTAGCAGTCTAATTAAACAAAATGGGGGAGTTTCTTGCTCTGTTTCCAATTATAAAAACAGATTGGTGTAAATGGGCCCTTTTTGCAGTCTTAATCAAAGGTGGTATTCAGCAGGTTCTGACCAGTTCTGGAGAACCGGTAGTGGAAATTTTGAGTAGTTCGGAGAACCAGCAAATACCACCTCTGACTGGCCTCGCCCCCATCTATTCTCTGCCTCCTGAGTCCCAGCTGATCAGCTGGGTCTTCTTTTGTTGCCCTGCACAGGAGAATGGAGCTGGAAAGCAGGGTAGTGGGGTGGGGGAGAGAATGGGATTTTGCAGTAATCTTCCTCCAGGAGTGGGGAGGGAATGGGATTTTGCAGTATCCTTCCCCTGCCACACCCACCAAGCCACGCCCACCAAGCCATGCCCATAAAACTGTAGTAAAAAAATTGAATCCCACCACTGGTCTTAATGCCTACACCAGAACACACCAGCTGGGGAATTCTGAGAGTTGAAGTCCACACATCTTAAAATTGCTAAAGTTGATAAACGTTGGCCTACACAGAAGCCTATGCTTTCAGCTAACATTGATAAAGACAAATGGGGCTTAAATGGAGTGTCCACATACTGAACATTCCAGTATTAAAATGCTGTAATGAAACTACAGGCTCTTAGGAATATATATATATAAAAGAATATTTGTTCCAACTAGATTTGCCAAACTTCAATCCTGAATGAGTGCTAGTATTACAAAAGAAGTGCAAGGACTTCTTTATTTACTTATTTCTGTTTTGTGCACTTCCAAAGTACATTGAGTCGAGGTGATTACATTTCACTTATGAGGTAAAAATAGTATACAGAGATTTTTGGGAAAACACTGTTGAGTACCAAGAAATCATTTCAGTGTCATTTCACGAATTCCATTGTACAAATCAGTTCCTCATCCTAAATGGAAATGTGTCAGGGCTCCAACAAATCCCCCTCATTCAAAGCAAAAGTCTCTAGCTAGATTATCTTTTTAGTTGACAAAATGTGAGAAATAACGAAAGGAAAGAATTATATTCATCATAAAGCAACAGGATATGTTTTTGTTTTCTGCAGCTGCCACAGTAAGGCACTATTCCTAGTCCCTAAAATTGGCTGCAAAGGATTGCCCAAGTAGTAGGATAAGGCTACTTCGGGATCTGTTTTGGCTTTGAAAAATACCTGGCAAAAATGTATTCACTCAGTTGTCAGAGTTTATATTTTTCAACTATGTGAGCAACAGGTTAATGTCAAACTCTAAATAAAGCCAAAGAAAAGGGCTTGATGCTGATTTATGTTCTAAAATAGGGAAGGTCACTCTGGGCCACAGCTAAAAATTTGGAGACAAAACACAGTCATTCAGCACTGATTTTTTTCATTGAGAGAAATAAAATATGTACACTGAGCCTCTGCTAGGTTCATCACAAGTTATTTCATTAACCACCCACCCCCACATTAAATTTCATCTTTGCATTTCACAGCCACACCCTCTGCAGTTCTCAGAAATCAGTTTTTATTTTTATTTTAATATGGTTAGCAGCTGCAAAAGATTGCTTGTATCAAAGTTCAAACTTCAAAGAAAATGTCTAACAAATCTTGACCAGACTAGTCCTGGTAAGAAACAGATATACAGCCAAACAATACAGAATATTGTGCAGTGTGGAAAAAAGTTTGTGATGCAACAAATGGGATGCCTACCTAGGAATGAGAAAAACAAGAAGTATTAATTAAAACATAAGCCTAATTTAACTTATATAGGCCAAACTCCAACTCTTGAATTCTTCATGTTTTTTACTTCCTGAATAATTAAATCTAGTGCTTTCAACCTGAATTTTTAGTGTCAGAGATGGCTAATGCTTCATAAAGAAGCAATGTGATGTCTATGCTTCTAAAAGAACCAAGATTTGAACCATTAATACTTTATCTCAATTTCAGATTACATGAACAATTATTATCATCAAATATTTTATTAATTCTTTGTGTAAATAGGGGAATGATGGAACTGTTAAGGTATGGAATGACACCTCAGCTGTAAATAGATCTTTTATCTATTTATATTTATATAACAATACAGACAAGGCTAATTTGAGAACATCCATATTAAATATTTTATAGCAAGTGACAGCATCTGACTGATTTCTATCTGAACTTGGAAGCTAAACAGATTGACTGAGAGAATTCTGGGAAGTGAAATTTACACATCTCATAGATCTACACAAAAGTTGCTGAAATTGAGAAACGCTTATCCAGAGAATACTTAATTTGCTAATTTGATTTATATACTGCTAAATCAGCTTGTGTTCCCAGATGTTTACAACTGTGAACAACTAGGGATCCTACCAATAACCCTACAGCAGAAATAAAAATAAGGGAGGAAGAAACACTTAGCATAACAGCAACAATATTTCTCAAAGACCTAACAAAAGACTTTAGTCTTAAATATCTTCTGAAAATCACCAATGATGGTGCTGATCTAATTTTAAGAGAGAAACTTCTCCATAGGTGATGGCCACCATAGAAAATCATCACCTGTGGGCACTATTCCACTAAACTTGAATAAAATATGTATTTGAAGTACATTCCAGAGAGGACATGAGTTGATTTTATGTGCAAAAGATAGACCTGCAATTAGGCTAGACTGAAATAATCTGGTTTTCCCCTCTAATTTTTGAGGCCCAGAAGAAATAGCATCTTATTTTTTTTAGCCTGCTGTGTGAACCCCACCATTGTTTCACAGGAACTTGGGACAATTACAGCATACTCAATAAGTTATAATTTAAAAAAATTCATAGCTTAGCAGAATGTATTAACCCCAAAAATATAAGTGATAACAGTTTCCTGGTTGTGTTAGTGATTGCTGTATTTCCTTAACTGCTGGTGTATTTTTATTTGTTGGATTTTAGTTCTTGTTTTGTCTTTCTCTCCAGGAAAGCTAGTTGTAGACCACAGAACTACACCATCCCCCCAAAATAGTTAAGCTATTACTTTAAAGAGCTATTCTATCTCAAGTCTTTAGCAGAGTTGTTTGCAACTCTAATTAGCATATATATCATAAAGATCATTGACCATCCAGTTACCTTGTAGCAAGATGGGTGGCCAATAAATTAGACAGATAGACACACAGACAGACAAAATCCTTTTAGAAAGAAGGATTGACTCTGGATGCTGAACATTATGTTCTACTCTGAACTATCATTATCTCAAAATAAAGTGTTTGAGGGGAAAACGTATTTTAAGCAGAAGCAAATTTACAGAAAACTGAGATCCACACAGCCTATGTTTTATATTTTTTTGCAAAATCCTAAAGAAAAGAGCATAACTTTCTAGGTTTTATACCTGGAAGTTCATTTGATTAACAGATGGTAATATCATTAAAAATTATTTTGGGTTCATTATAACCATAACATTGGTGCTGCTGAACATGTGTGGGAAGAATAATCTATTGGCAGTATAAGCTAGCCGCAGATGGAATCAACATGTCCAATGATTCTAATCTAGATTTTAGTTTCCTTAGAAGCTTTACTGAAACCATATTTCAGTCTCGTCCACAGAATGGGACTAATTCTATATGAAATGAAGCTCATATTTTTTCAATGATGGGCACACATGGAAGAAATCCAAATTTTAGGGTGCTATTTTTTCATGATTTCTTGTTGGTTACAACTGAAATCTGGAAGAATCTGTATCCAAATAACTCTCACTGACAAACAATCATGATTCAAATTGGATGAAAAGGTTTTCGGCCCAATAATTTTACTGAAGACTACATTAGACAGATAAAAGTAATAAAATTACATAATACAGAAAAACCACACAAAAAAAGATTCACACCCAATTTGAATCCTTACTTTAATATTTAATATTTATATCTCCATTTCTGTTTAAAGAGACCCTCCTTCATTTCTTCTTTTCAAATAAAGTCCAGTCTCTATTTTAAAAAAAAAACATCACTGCAAATACTAACTTATTATTTTAACCTTGATCAGATAAACCAATTTTGTAATATTTCTTCTTCTTTCCTCAAATTATCTCTAAATTCATTTTTTAAATGTTTGAAATAAATCTGGAAGTTGAAATACAAGAATTATCACACCACTCACATATAGAGAGAGTAAAAAAACCTGATAAGTCTTAAAAATGAGGCATGAAACCTTGAGGAAGTATCCCAATGGGGAGTGGGAAGAGCCTTCCATTTTCTTTTAGTTCGAGGCAGGAACGTGTGCTCAGAACATAAGAATCAGTTAATAGATGGAAAGTAGAAGGAAGCTGGCCAGTGGTGGGTTTCAAGTAAACCCATCACCGGTTTGCTGAAAATGTGAGCACATGCACATGTGTACGCCCACAGCTTCCACGCATGCGTGGGTTTCACATGGTGAGGCTTAATGGAGCAGCATTTCAGGGCCTGCTCCCCTCCATCTCTGCTCTCCAGCGCAGGCAGCAGCTGCTTCTCTCTGCTTCTGCTCTTGCTGGAAGAGCAGACTGCAATTTAGCAGCTGTCAGCTGCCACTTTGGGTCCTCTAAGTCCCATCCGGAAAGCACTGTGGCGGATGCAATATGGCTGCTGCTTCTCTGTGCTGCAGTGGGACTTAGAGGACCCAAAGCGGCGGCTGACAACTGCTAAATTGCAGTCTGCTCTCCCAGCAAGAGCAGCAGCAGAGAGAAGCAGCTGCCAACCCGGAGAACACATGGAGCATCTCCGCGAGTGAAGCCTCAGCGGCAAGGAATGGAAGAAGCAGATGCAAGATCTCTGCTGCAGTGCTTTCTGGATGGATCTTTTTAAAGGTAAGAAGAACCATCCAGTCCATTCCTAAACCGCTTCAGCCCTCCTGTGCCCCCCCCAGCCCTTCGGCCTAGCACGGCAGGCCACAGGCTAAATAAATTGCTTTGGGCCATAAGGTTGTAGTTTGAGGCCAGAGTGGGGCAGCGGAATGCAGGCGGAGGCTTGGGACAAGGCTGGAGACAGGGAATAGTGTGTTCCCTGACCCGGCCAAGGTGAACAGCGAGTGGGTGGAGGCAAGGCCGGAGCCAGAGAATGGTGCATTTCCCGACCTGGCTGAGGAAAACAGTGAGTGGGCCGTGGCATGCATTGCTTACCTTTGGTGAGCAGAGGAGGCGAGGTCTGAAGGCGAGGAGATTAGCTGGGCCAAGTGGTGAAGGCAAGTTATATAAGGCGGGGTGGAGTGGGCGGGAGGACACAGGTTCGGGGCCTTCCATTGGTGCAATTAGTTCTACGACAGCACGCTTCACACAGGCGCAGCACAGCACAGCACTCAAAGACTGCCCTCGGTGTCAGCGCTGGTGGGGTGAGCTGTTTTTTAGCTCAGCTGAGGCATGGCAATCCATTCTGCCATGTGAATAAGCTAAGCTAAAAAACAAGGGAATTTAGCTTTATTTAGGGCAGGAAAGGGTGAGGGCGGTGGCAGGTGGGTGGGGCCAGCCAGAGGTGGTATTTGCTGGTTCTCCAAACTACTCAAAATTTCCACTACCGGTATGTCCAAACTAGTCTGAACCGGCTGAATACCATCTCTGAAGCTGGCATTTAGCAAGAACAGTATGTTAACAAAGATCATGACGATAAAATGCAGAGGAAGCAGTGATGGGATTCAAAAAATTTTACTACGGGTTCTGTGGACATAGTTTGGTGGGCGTGGAAGGGGAAGGATGCTGTAAATCTGCAGTCAGAGAGGGTATTTGCCAGTTCTCCGAACTACTCAAAATTTCTGCTACCGGTTCTCCAGAACTGGTGAGAATACCACCTCTGAGAGGAAGGATTATCCGAGTAGTTCTTAGAAAGCTACAAAGATATCATTATTGAGGAAGAAATCCCATTGCCAATTGTGTAAGATTAAAATATAGGTAGGAATGGTACTGTACCTTTATGTGTATTTTGGATCACTCTTCTGAAAATGTTTTTTATTGAAACCAAAGCAAATTGAAATCACAACATGCCCAACAGCAATCACTTAAAGTAAGTGAATCAATATAACCAAAGGATTCAAATATTTGTACTCAACCAAGCCACTAGCATATTTCTAAATTATTCCTGTGGGAGTGAAGGTTTCAGGGAATGTGACATTTTTAAAGATGACATCACTGCTGAAATCCTGGCATCCTTTGACAGAACTATCTTACCCACTATTGGAAATGCCAGAAGTCAGAGATACACAATTACTGTATATAAGCCGACCTTTTAACAAAGAACGTAACAATTCAAATGCAGTGAATGAAAAATTAGCAGCATAATGCTACTGATCTGGAAAATTGACAAAGGGCACAATGCAGTTTTGTACCCTTGCTACATTGATCTAGAGTTCCATTTTCTGAAGGAAAAAAACTATACTACTTCCAGTCTGTTCTACAGTGTATTAAAGTTAATAAGATTCTTTCCATTATCTGAATGGTGAATGTGAAAGATTTCAATAAAAATTTGCATCTTGAATAGGCCTGCGTTATTCTATTTCAATGACTGATAATAAAGACAGATGGTGCATTATTGCCAGTTATACAAGGAAGTTTATACACACACTGTCTACACTGCTTCTAATAGGATTTTTAAAAAGCTAGAGATTCCACTAGGCACTTATTGTTAATATGCATCCCTTATATTTCTCTAGTTTTGACTTAATGGAAATGAAATCCACTAGATTTGAATGTGGGCATGTATGATCTGAATTGTAGACATGTTTCAGTTTCAGTTTCAGTTTATTTGGACTTATAGGCCGCCCTCTCTCCTGAAAGACTCAGGGCGGCGTACATAAAAAAAAGGCAATACAAAAGTTAAAATAATTTAAAAAAATATTAAATTAATGCCAAATAAACATTCAAATTAAAATCCCGATCCCCTGTCAGTCCAGGCTGGATTGTAAAAATAACCATGTTTTAAGGTCACGGAGGAAGGAGCGGAGATCAGGGGCCAGGTGCAATTCAAGGGGCAGTTGGTTCCATGTATTAATATGTTCTTAATGTCTATATTATAACATGTCATACTCTGTGTTTGTTAACAGGATGAAGACATTTAATGTAAGGGAAGTCAAGCATCCAATTCAAAATTTTAGAAAAATAATGAATCAACCAGCCAAACTTTGACACCACTATTTTTACACGTGTTTATTGGACACGTGTTTATTGGTCTATGCCTCCAGGGAGATTACACGTGGCTGGCTCCAGGCAGTTGTCAATGCTTCTTTGAGGGAGGGTTCCTTTCCTCCCGCCTTGAAAGAGGCGGTGGTGAGACCCCTCCTCAAGAAGTCTGCCTTGGACCCAGCCATTTTGAACAACTATCGTCCGGTCTCCAACCTTCGTTTTCTAGCGAAGGTTGTTGAGGGCGTGGTGGTTCAGCAGCTACCGATGATCCTGGAGGAAGCTGATTATCTGGATCTGTACCAATTGGGCTTCAGGCCCGGGCACAGCACAGAGACAGCATTGGTCGCATTGATGGATGATCTCTGGAGGGCTCGGGATAGGGGTTTTTCCTCTGTCCTGGTCCTTTTAGATCTCTCGGCGGCTTTTGATACCATCGACCATGGTATCCTACTGCAGCGGCTCCGGGGGTTGGGAGTGGGGGGCACCGTTTTACGGTGGTTCTCCTACCTCTCGGGATGCTTGCAATCAGTGTTGGCAGGGGAGCAGAGGTTGACCCCGAGGCCCCTCACTTGTGGGGTGCCACAGGGGTCGGTCCTCTCACCTCTCCTGTTCAATATCTACATGAAACCGCTGGGTGAGATATCCGTGGTTTTGGGGTGAGGTATCACCAATATGCGGATGATACCCAGCTTTACATCTCCACCCCAAACAATATCAGTGATGCTCTCTCTGTGATGTCCCGTTGTCTGGATGCAGTGCAGATCTGGATGGGGAGGAACAGGCTCCGACTCAACCCGGCTAAGACTGAGTGGCTGTATGTACCGGCATCTTGTATTACTCAGGATATACCATCTTTGGTCATGGGGGAGAGGTGTTGCCCCCCGTGGACAGGGCGCAGAACCTGGGTGTCCTCCTGGATTCACAGCTCAGTTTGGAGGAGCAGGTAGGAGCTGCGACCAGGGGGGCTTTGCCCAGGTTCGGCTGGTTCGCCAGCTCCGCCCTTACTTGAGCCGAGATGCCCTACGGACAGTCACTCATGTGCTCGTCACCTTCCGAATTGACTACTGCAACGCTCTCTACATGGGACTGCCCTTGCGGACCACCCGGAGGTTGCAGCTGGTGCAGAATGCGGCTGCACGGGTTGTGATGGGGGTGTCCCGATACTCCCATGTTACACCCCTCCTGCGCGACCTGTATTGGTTGCCGGTTGCCTTCTGGGTGAGATTCAAGGTGTTAGTAAGAACTTATAAAGTCCTACATGGCTTGGGTCCAGGGTACTTGAGGGAACGCCTCCTGCCAGCATCACTTTCTGATCGCCCGGTATGCTCCCACAGGCAGGGCCTCCTTGGGGTACTGTCAGTTAGGCATTGTCGACTGGCGGTGCCCAGGGGTAGCGCCTTATCTGTGGGAGCACCCGCCCTGTGGAACCAACTCCCCGTGGACCTTCGCTTGGCCCCCGATCTCCGCTCCTTCCGCCGGGACCTGAAGACCTGGCTGTTCCAACAAGCCGGTCTGGACTGACCTTGGGGGGTGCGGGTTGGTTTTTAGTATTTGTTTTAATTAATTTTAAATTTTGTATAATATTGATTAGGCTTGTATTTGTTTAATGGTTTTATTGTAATTTGTACTGGGTTTCTTTTACTGTTCACCGCCCTGAGTCCTTAGGGAGAGAGGGTGGCATACAAGTCTATAATAATAATAATAATAATAATAATAATAATAATAATAATAATAATAATACATTGTAACTACTTCTACAGATGGGAATCACTAAAGCAAATTTGACAGAAAAGATAAAGGCAAATCAACAACACTCACTTTCTCTGATAGTAATGAATTTCACTAGTATTCCTTCTCACCTATAATCAGGCATCACCTTTTCCAACTTTTAAATATTATCATAAAACATGCAGCTCACTTTATCAGATACACAACCTTTTAATAAAATGTGTAGTGGGGAAAGATTTTTTAATACAACAGACTAACACAAACCTGACAGTTTCTACCCTAAAGAACAATTGATATTTGTTCATTTAGCAATAGCACTTAGGTTTATATACTGATTCATAGTGCTTTACAGCCCTCTCTAAGTGGTTTACAGAGTCATCATATTGCCTCCAACAATCTGGGTTCTCATTTTACCCACCTCAGAAGGATGGAAGCTGAGCCAACCTTGAGCCAGTCAAAATCGAACTTCTGGCAGTGAGCAGAGTTAGCCTGCAATACTGCATTCTAACTACTGTGCCACCATAGCTCTTTACAATTGCCCTGAATAGAAAGTAAATGAGAGCAGAAAATAAGAGCAAAAGGAATAGTAAAACATTTACCTCCAAGAATGTGGTTCAAAACCAGCACACTTTTCTCTGCATTTCAAACAAGGCACACCTCTTCCTGATGGTTGATGGGTAATTGAGACCTAAAGAGAAGAATATTTTTTAAATCTATTTTTATTCACTTATACTAGGCTTAATTAGTATACATTATGACTAGTATACATAATATTAAAAACATAATGAGAAAAAGCAGCTGTAATTGGTCCAGCGAAAAGCAAGTTTAACTAAATATAATTAATCAGAGGTATACAAAGTGTTGCTACTTGGCCATACACGTCTTTTAATCTTATTTCAAAATTCTCTGTAAATGATCAATTCAAGTCTCTTGTAAAGACTATATTCTCCTTTCATGAAACCTGCTGGGTACATCTGGACAACACATTTTGCTGCTTTGGCTGCTTAATGTCAACTTGAGCACCATTTTATCTTTGCAGTTTTCGATTCCTTAACCATGGTGGATAGCATGTCTATACTTAAGCATAATGTGTGAACCCAAGGGGATATCATTGTTGGTGAATATGAACCATGATCTGGCGGTATGATTTATTTAAAATTCCATTTACTGTTAGCTAGAAATGGAGATTGTTGTGAATTTGCATACTCTGCTTATCCATAAAACCACCAATCGTGATGAAAGAGAGACAAGTTCATGTAGGTTTACTCTTAATCATTTCCATCACCTTTTCCAAATAGAACTTTCACTGTAAGATACTCAGTAAGCTCGTTCAAGGAAACTTTCCAATTCTTCAGGAAGAAAATGCCTTTCTTAATGGGCCATATACATACTGAGCACACAGAAAGATTTATTAAAATGCAGCAAAAACTAAACAGTTGCTTTGGGTAAAGAGTATAAATATTTTAGGGTTGCTGGGTTTATATTATCTTGTATCTGAAACCCAAACCAACAAGTTCCAGGTGCAAGAGTCATCCTATACCTTTATAGTTAAAGTACGGAATGGCTTTGAAAAAAATTCAGGCTAAGGGGTATTGTTGTACTAGTAACTGAATGAATTCCCTCCCTATCGTTTACTTGTGAATATGCCCAAAAGATATATATCTTTTTCTGAAATATAATTTGAATTGAACAATTGTTTTGTAGCTGTTGTTTTTTAAACTACTGATCAGAATTTCTTGCAATTCATGGAAAATACCCAGTGATCTACTCAAGAACCTAAATCTACCTAATGCTCACCCACTTCCCTTGATTATTCCCATAAATTGTATCTGGAAATAGAAAAAACATGGGATATACTCTAGCTTACAGTAGTATCCCATACATTTTATAAAATTGCATCTGGAAAAAAGCAGACAGCTCAAAAACCTAAATGTTAAATGTCCTATAATGGTTATGGAATGTTTTCATTTTTTAATGTTTGAAACCCATGAATGAAAATCCAAAAACCACACCATGATTTATATTAGTTGGAGTTATAAAAGTAGCAATGTCTAGCCTTGGAAACCACACATAACAGTTCCACAATGTAACAAGTGTAATGTTAGAAACTTGATAAATGTCAAGTGTTCACATCCGTACCTTGATTCCCAATCATTTAAGATGTCCTAAAAGTTAGTTTTATAATACTGTTCTAGTTTTTCTTGATGGAGCAATAGGTGATTTGTCCTTTAAAACAGCCTATAAAAGCAATTTGAGTTGAAATTAATTTTAACATATTGAAGAACAGAGGCTGCTTTGAGTTTATTTGAAGCAAGTGTTTTGACCATTGTCTCTAAATTGGAAGGCATTCTTGCCTTTGATCATTTTCTGCAGATTAAATGTGACAGTGGAGTCAAAGAAAGGAAAAATGTACTGGAAGAGCCAAAAGTTAAGCTGTACCAAAAGGAAACATTGTAGAGAAAAGGAAAGCATGGAGTGATCCCATAATCATCAGCCTTGTCATTACCTTATTCCCTAGCCCAAGGAACTTTTGCAGAGACCAAAAATCTAAAGATTGAATCTTCAGATCTGGCAAGTAACTCTGCTTGTTCAAGATCCTAACCAGAAAGGTGCCAGCTGTGTTTTTTCTTTCTTTCCTTTATTTTTTGCTATACCTATTTTTTTAAAGCAAGCCAGCAAAGTAAGTAATATGCATTTATGTTTCTATAGAGATTGCCAATACACATATCAGTCAGGCTACACACCGAATACTCAACCCACATTTGGGTATTACTAGGTCATTGTGGTGGAGACTCAAGAAATGCCCACAGTCCCAAGGGAGATTGTTTTCTACATGGCTTTTGAATCTTAATCATGTCTGGTTCTAAATAGCTTGCCATAAGAGCACACTCTTCAGACCTTTCACTTGGTGCTCAGAAGATGCAGCCCAGGCTTTACAATTAAATGGTTTTGCATGTAGAGCTAAGACAAGGCTTAACAGTTTGTCAAATAAGTCACAGATAGCCTGGTTCATCCATTGTGTCTGAGCACAACACGATTTATGTGCTTTTGATGTAGCACAAAAAGAGCAAATGCAACCATCTAGTTGCAGATGCAAATTGACATTATTCAAGACAATGCCTTACAATCTGCAGAACAATTCAACTATCTTGGTAGAAGCATCATGGATACAGATGGGAGGAACAGAAGCAGATGTGAAATGCTGAATAGCCAAAGCAATTCCTATCTTCCAACAAATGTGCTCAGTATGAACCACCATAAACATAACAACCAAGATCAGATTATTTAATCCCATTGTCATACTGACCGACATCTATGCCAGTGAGACAACAATAATTATTCATAAGATCAATGTTTTCCAACGACGTTGCCTTCGTGTCTCATATCACGACCACGTCACAAATGAGGAAATTCTACCAAGACGTAATTCCCGAAGACTGTCTGAGATAGTGACAGAACAAAGAGTGTGCTTTGCTGGACACGTGCTCCTCATGAGTGAGCAATGTCCAGCAAAGATCATAATAAATTTGATACCACCCAATGGTCATAAAAAAAGAGGAAGGCCAAAGAAAACCTGGTGCCAAACATTTCAGGAAAACCTAAAAAAACATTAATGTTAAATGGAAGGATGCAGACTGTAGCTGTAGTTGCGGATTGAGAACTGTGGATATGCTTGTAGCCCAATGTTCTTAGCACAGGATGTAATTAAAAAAATCTAGTTTTATGACATTTGGGCAGAAGAACAGAACTGGGTGGAATTCTCATTACTGTATGAACTTTAGCTGAATGCTCTGTTATTTTTAATTTTCCATCATTACACAAAAACCAAGGGTCACAGGAATATTAATATACACAAAGTTCAGTGCGTCAATCTAGTAATCATCTTGTTTCTTTCTAGGCATTTGGTCAGTAAATTCCTCATTTCAAACTAGACATTTCCTGATCATGAGAGCTTATTAAGTTGTGGAAGAGCCTCCTGGAGTCATGGGTGCACCATCATTGGAGGTTTTCACACAAAGTGACGACAACTATTGTCTGGCATAGGATGAAAATTCCTGTCCTGGACAGGGGGTTGGACTAGAAGACTTCTAAGGTCCCTTCCAACCTTACGATTCTATGTTCTTCTGCTTACAATGAAGAATCCTAAACATGTGTAATACAATTGATAAAGATTGGGTAAACTAAAGATCAAACCTATTTTGCTTTCAGATTATTATTCTTTCTTCATTATGGTTCATTCTACTGATATATTCTTTTATACGTGGATCTTCTGAAACATTTGTACAATGTAAGTAAAGTAGACACTACTACTTTTCAGAAAATATTTCTTTGCTGTATCTTTTGACAGCAGAGACATCACCCTGCCAGCAAAGGTCTATATATAGTCAAAGCTATGGTTTTCCCAGTAGTAATGTATAGCTGTGAAACTTGGACCATAAGGAAGACTGAGCACCAATGAATTCCTGCTTTAGAATTGTGGTTTTGGAGAAGATTCTTAAAGAGTCCCTTGGATTGAAAGGAGATCCAATTAGTCAATCCTAAAGAAACTAAACCCTGACTGATCTTTGGAAAGACAGATATTGAAGTTGAAGCTAAAATACTTTGGTCATCAAATGAGAAGAAAGGACTCATTATAAAACCCTGATATTTGCAATGATTGAAGGCAAAAGGAAAAGGGGGTGGATGAAGTGGTTTGATAGTGTCATCAACACAGTAGGTTTGGGCAGGCTCTGGGAGATAGTGGAAGACAGAGGGCCTGGCTGTGGTCCATGGGGTTGTGAAGAATCAGACATGTCTTGACAACTGAACAACAAAATTTTACACTTTTGACATAGTATAAGACTCACAATAATAGACAAAAACATGTTCTTCCTTGAATATGAATTTTAGAAAATATTTTTTCACAGATGATAAATATTATCTTAATTGAATGCTTGCACACCATATACAGCAGAGAGGATGGTTTAAGGAGTTGGCAAGATTGCAAAATCTGGATTTAAACCAACCCCTGCTGTCAATACTATCTGCCAAATATTCTCTTTGCAAACAAGGCTTTGTCTACATTTAGAGTGTTTTATAAAAACCTGCTGTGCAGAAATACAGATCTCTAAATTGTGTTCCGAAGTCTCATAATTGTTGGCAAACTTTAAGGAAATGAGAAAGTAACTGAAAAGATAAATTTGACCTAGGGAAAACACAATTCACAAGACAAAGAAGAAATTGAGATTCTTATCCTTTGAGCTTTGCCAGTTCTGCCAACATAAAAGTACTCATTGAAGTCTAATTGAATGAAGTATCAAGTTCAGTTTTACACACAAACTAAAAATGAAAAATCCTGCAGAAATGTATAATCCCCTTAGATAAATTTAGATATCTGGCACCTGGAGGATGAGAGGAAGGCAAACAAATTGGAACATGTATTTTCCTTAATTACAAATCAATATTTCATGTGCTACTTCTGACACTATAGTAGTGACCAGATACACAAATATAGGCCAACTCTAGCTAAAACTACAGGCTATGTTGAATGTTCACATTATAACCTAGAAAAGAACTTAAAGGAACTAGCCATAGCTCAGTGGTAAACCTCAATAGTATGCAAAGAACATGAAATCAGAACATTTAGATATAGGTTAAGAATCTTGGTCAGAATTTGAACTCCTAGAGCTGAAATCAATGACAATACTTAGCTAGAGGGACATTGGTGTGGCAGAGACAGCTGGTACGAGTATAAGAGTGAACAGTTAAATATTCTGGAATTTAGCTGGTTTGTTAAGAGCAAATCTGAGCCACATTGCTGGGATGCCAATCAATTGTTCAGCTAACCATGCTAGCAGCATAACATGGTAGGAGCAATGGAGTCAGCAGTGATAGTGAGATGTGGAGGCACTGGAATATGGGGTTTGGTTTTGGTGGTATGTTGATAAATTATTATTAAACATTTACCAGCACACCATTGGTGTAGAGAGGCCACCACTATAGGAAGCTGTACTGCTAGAATGCAGCTTCCCCTTAGCAAATAGATACTCCTTTCAGTCACTGTTGTTTCTAATCATACCAGTTTTGCTGGCTTTCTAATCTGTCTAAAAATTAAAAGTGCAATCAGCACCCAGACAAAATGCTTTTGACATTAGGTGTTCATTTATCTGTAACTCAGAAGTACAAAACAAACAAAAAAGATTTTGGTTGTGAATAAGATGATGAATATGTTGGGACATTATAAAAATGTCAAATTAGGCATGATGCAAAGCAAATGGAAAAGGAAAAAAACCCTTCTTCGTTATATTTGAATGCAGAGTCACCCAATGAAACTGAATGGTGGGAGAATCAGAACAAAAAGGGAATGCATTTTCGCACAACACATGTGGAATGTGTTGTTAGTGGTTCCAACTTGGCTGGCTTTTAAAAATGTACCAGACAAAGTCCTGGAGGAGGGAAATTAATGAAGGATGAGGCTATCAGTGGCTATTAGCCAAGATGGCTGTATATTTCTGGGATGGAATACAAGCAAAAAACAACTATGGCCTTCATGTAGTACTTATGTACATGAGCACAGTTGATTGTAAATGTATCTTATTGGCCACTGGCATTTGTTTCTTATTTTTAATTATTTTTAATTTTTAATTGTACATCAGAAGTTCAATATAGAAGAAATATCCTCAATCTACTTTCCAATTGTTTGAGGATTGCAACTTCCAGAATTTTATGTCATTCTGGCCAGAAATTCTTGGAACTGTCATTTCAGTATATTTGGATAACATCAGACAGATAAGACTGTCAATTTAAATAGTTCATTTGCAAATAAAAATACAAGAAAAGGGAAGAAAAGCTGATTTAAACATTGCTTTCAAAACAATCTTAGAAAGAATAAGATCAAATTTCTTGTGTATGTGGCGTTTTTTTGTAAGTATTTTGATTCCAGACTACGAACCAATATATTGGTTTGTGTGGCTAAATTGACATGCAGCTGTTAGGACTTCCATTCCTTAGAACTTAATTGCTACCATAATAACAAATTGGACTCATTTATGTCAAAAGTAATGTAATAGTAGACGGTTTTGCAGAATAAAGGGTTTTTTTCCAGGAGTTTTTCAAAGAGTTACAGAGAGGCCTGAACTCTATCATCTCCCAACTGCTGAACACATTAGCAGAAGCCAGCAAAGACCCCCCACAGACAAAGTTACTCCACTCCTGTGGTAGTTTGAATGAATCAATACACCATTCCTAACATGAAGCAATTGACGTGAAACAGATTCAAAACTTGTTGTTATTATAATCATGATTTTCTAGAATCTCTAAATCCAGTTGGGAGTTTCTTTTGATGAACGCCTTGCCATATTCAAACGCTAATCCTCTTGACTGAAAGGATTCCCAAGGCACGTATCTGAGGCAGATGAATTTGTTCCAATGTTCACCATTACGCAGACCAAGTCCATCAAAATCCTGCTGACAGACTAAGGCAACTCAGGCATAAAATACAAGGGCAATAAAAGGAAAGGGCAATCATTCATACAAGTTTGTGTGCTGTAGCTTTTCATAGCACAAGGAGAGCCTCGGAAACATGGTTTTTCCCCCTTTGGCAACTGGACCATGGACATTTGTTTCAAGAGAATACTCAATAAAATTCCATTTTATTTTTATGTGTAGCACTATTTGAAACTTGAATATTCCTACAGTCTCTTTTTCTAGCTACACCAAAAGTAATAATAGACGCAATGCCCCATCAAGATGCTGCTGATTCCACATTTTGAGTGCTCTCTACTGAATCTTAAATGGACTAAATTAAAGAAAGTTAAATTAAGGATTGGGGGGGCGATGACACAGGGGTTATAGACTCTGAGCTTGATAGCCCAGGTTCGAGACCCATGCAACAGGATGAGCTCCTGTTCCTTGCCCCAGCTCCTGACCACATAGCAGTTCAAAAGCATGCAAATAAAAGTAGATTAATAGGTGCCACTTCAGTGGGAAGGTAGCAGCATTCTGTATGCCTTTGGTGTATAGCTATGCTAGCCCCATGATCATGGAACTGTCTTCAGACAATATGATTCCCTCAGCCAAGAAACGGAGATGAGCCAAATGCCCTAGAGTGAGACACGACTGGACAGGGAAACATTTACCTTTAAAGGTATTTTTTCAAAAGGCAACTGGACTTGTTTTTCCTTGAAGACATTTTGTGTCCATCCTTCCATCCTCCACCATTCATTCAGAACTGAAGAAGCTTCTTAGATGAGAAGCAAAACATCTTCAAGGAAAAGCAAAGTCCAGTTGCCTTTTGAAAAAGCACCTTTGGGACAACCATGACCTAGATGACTGAGAATATCCATAGACTCTACCTTTAAAGGCGGATCTTCCGTCCAACATAAGCGCTTCTGGTCATAATGTAGCTATGGACATTTTGGTGTTAATGCAAGTCCTGCCTTAGGCTTGAAAGTTTGCTGAGTGACTATTGGCCCAACTCATCTCACAGGGTTCTTGTGGGGGAAATGAGGAAGCCTGAGGTATATTCACTGCCTTGAGTTACTTATAAAGCAATAAAGGGGGAGGGGAACTAGTAAATAAATACAATTAAATAAAATCAAATAGTTTATCGCCTTATTGTTGTGCTCTTTATAGCAACTTGCTACATGTAAATAAGGAGGCTTCTTGATTAACAAAGTTCCAATAGATTACAGCTGGCTATTTTATAGACTAAACTCTGTTATCCAGCCTATTTCAGTAGATCAGTTATACCAATAAAAAGTATCAGTGATGAGCTGGCAGGATTAGGAAACTCACAAAATCAAATCCCTTAAGCAAAAGAAAAGTTACTAGACTTTCAATGACTCCAAGGCAAGTTAGGACATTCCTGGAACAGCTACGTCTGTTGTCCTATACTAGAAACAGGAGATCTTTGTCTACAGTCTATCCTTGCTTGAACTTCTCCCTGTATTAATGAATACAGGGCACAGTGTTCTAAAGTTTACTTTTATTCCAAGGTGAAAAATATGGCAGACCAAGTCTGGATAAAAAACCAACAGCTTGCTCAAAGCTTCACTCACTGGGAGGAACAAAACCAGAGCAAATATTGGAGGTGCAAACAGTTTCAACATACAATAATTTCATTCACTCCTAGAACTTCATTCTGGCAAAGACTGTAGAGAATATTGTGAATAGGACTGAAAATGCCAAGGGAATACTGGAGGGAAAAAAAATCTTAGTATCCTTTCCTCTCTCTTTTCAACCCAGGAGAAAAACGCGTAAAGTTTTCACAGAAGAAAGATTTGCAAGCAGACTTTTAAAATGCCATTCCAAAATTTCCCATCCCATTGATAGGGATACACAGGAGATGGTACTGATGACAGAGAGTAAGGGAGGAAGACAATCCTCAGACAAATGTTTGGAATTAGTGAATGCTAAAGGGTAGTCCCAAAGGTGCTTTTTCAGGAGGCAACTGGTTTTTTTAAAAAAAAAAACATTTCGTTTCTCATCCAAGAAGCATCTTCAGTTCTGACTGGATGGTGGGAAATGGAAGGATTCAATCCACCATCCAGTTAGAGCTGAAGAAGTTTCTTGGATGAGAAGCGAAACTTCAAAGAAAAACAAGAAAGTCCGGTTGCCTCTTGAAAAAGCACCTTTGAGACAACCAGGACCTGGATGATTGAGAATCTCCATAGACATAGCACAGCAAAAATGAGCTGGTAATCTATAAAAGTATCATTTTATAGACATACTGATTATTGATACTTCTTCTCCAATGTTTGAGACACACTGAGGAATTTTAATCACTGAACGTTCTACCCTGATATCTCTCACTATGTTTTGAAATACTACATTTATCAATCTCATTGTACTGAGTGATTATTTGACACTTCTTCCAAGTTATTTCATAAAATGACTTACGCATACTAATTCTGCACATATTTACTAAGTAGTAGTCTTATTCTGAATATCAAATACCTAGTTTGCTGAGCATAAAGTTTACAGGTATGATATATTATGATCTTTTACTCTCCATGGTAGGAAAAAATTAAGAGAACAGTTCAAGTATCAATAGTTCAAGTATGAAACCCTAACCCTAACTTTTGTCCACAATAAACTGTACTCCATAAATACTGTCAATGCCAGGAGTGAGCAATTTTTAAATTATTAAAATTAACTTAACTTAATTAACTTTCAAAAATTAAATTACATTTAATTCCTAGAGTCCCAACAACCAGCTGAATAAATTTTGATAATCACAGTTCTTCTTGCAGCCCTTTGAAAATCTACCATTTATTATCTCAAGCTATTAAAATCTACCATTTATTATCTCAAGCTCCCCAAGGCTTTGCTAACCCTACCCAAGGAAAAAACTGATTTGATTCAATTACTTATTTTAAACTAAAACTTTTTGCTTTGTTTAATACTCTCCATTCTGTTAGTAACAGTTAAAAGTCCCATTACCAGAAACATTTTAATTTTGATACCAGAAGCATTTTATTTTTGATATAGTCAAATTCTCGCTACCAGTACTAATCATATATCTCATAAAATCCAACATATTTGGTAAATTGAAATCTGTAAAATATACTTAAGCAAATTCAAATCTTCTGACCTCTGGATGTTAAAAGAAAATTTAATAAAAATTATGAAATCACATTTTAGCTCTACAATATGTGATATAAAACAGGCCAACACAAGTGAAATGAACCAACTTCTGGCATGTTATATTTGGTATGCTATAGCAATATTTACTCTGTACAATCCTCAATAATTTTTTATGTATTGCCGATTAGGCAGTTCATTCCCAAGAGTTAAAATATATAACACTTTCTTTTTCTCTGTGTATACCTGCACAAGTCCACAATCATAGCAAATTATTCCACAGCCTATTTTTGCTGTTTTTAGAACTGCATACTGCACACAAAAGCAGTTTAAAACTGAGAGCCCAATGGATAAACTCCAGTAAATTTTAAACCTTTACATGTGGACCATATATTTTCAGCATTAGTTCCTAAAATTTGTGGAGAATATATGAATGCTTAGAATCACTTTTAGTCCAGATTAATTTTTAGCCTGTTAAAGAATCTCCAGATAAATGTTCATGCATTGACTATACCAATCTTCCTCATTGAGAACAACTGTAAATGAAATTCACAACTGATTTCATAATGACAAATAAATATAATGTGCTGATATGATAGCTATATTGCAGCAAACATCATAGGATACAAAAACAGATATTGTTCCAACAATATCCAACTGGAACAATTTTGTATAGAAACACAAAATATGGTTTAGGGGTAGCCCTCAACTTATGACCACAATTGAGCCCAAAATTTATGTTGTTAAGTGAATCTGGCTTCCCCAATGACTTTGCTTGTCAGAAGGTAGCAAAAGGGGATCACATGACCCCAGGACACTGCAACCGTCATACATGTGAACCGCACGTCAAGCATTCGAATGCAAATCACATGGCCATGGGGATGCTGCAATGGTCATAAATGTGAAAAATTGTCATAAATCACTTTTTTCAGTGCCATTGTAATTCACTAAATGAATTGTTGTAAGTCAAGGACTACTTGTACTGCCATAAATATTGTTTAGGAGCATTTTATTGGCTAACAGCACTAGGAAGCAAAGCAAGCTACAGTTTGGTCACCATAGTAATTCTAGCCATCATACTCACTGCTACCACAAGAAAACCAAAGCTCAGATAGCTGCCATAAGTCCTCCAGTGTGACTAAGTCATAACAGCACACGAGACTCTGCAAATACTGTACTCTTCTAAGTGCAAATACTTGGCAGGATGCCCTTTCCAACTACAATGTGTGAATTCATGATAAGGGAGAAAAGCAGCTTTTAAAAATAGAGCTGGAAGAATTTTCCAGTAACTGGATTTATATGGATATTTTGAAAAAGGATCCCGGGCACTAAACAGAAAACAGTAATACAGGATAGGTTTCAACTTGCTGGTAGCAATTCATTTCTCAAGTTATATGTGTTTTTTTTTTTTTGAAAAACTCACCAGTTTTTCTGTGAACACTTCTATGCATGCTGCATTTGATTTTGCTTTTCTTAAAAGACTTTAGTGATGCGGGTATTGTTGCTTTTAGGAATTCTAATTTGACAGAGTGAATTCTTTCTTTTTCTTGGTTGATAGCTGTAATTGCATTAGCTAGTATTACGAAATTCTATACTAATAACTTCTTTTGTTGCTGTATGTAGTATTTCAGGCCAGGGGATACATTTGGAATTTTGAAAACATGTTCTGACTTGTGATACAAGATAGTAAAAGAGTCAGATTGCACACAACACCTCTTCTACTTTCCCAAAGTGATTTTATCTTTGACTTTTTTTCACCTTTTTTTTTTTTTTTTTAATTACATTTATATGCCGCCCTTCTCCGAAGACTCAGGGCGGCTTACAATTTTTGGAGCACAATCCAATGTGCTCAGCAATAGCCTTCATTCCATTGTATATGCCTGCTTATTACTAAACGGCATTTGAATATACCTTGAAGGTATATTGGACTAAGTTCTGTCTGTAATGATTATTTAACAATGCCTAACTTACTAAGGGTAATATATAACTAATAAATGCGATAAAATGATTGTTTTTAAAAGTCTGGCTGTGAAGGCTTTTTTCCCCCAAGTGTAACTTATGTATGAGACATTTACCAGGATATTATTTGCAGTTCAGTCTTCAACAAATTTTTTTGCCTTGAATTTTGAATAACCCGCCTGCATATAATGAAAAATTCAGCTACTGAATACATCTTTTAATAAGTTTTGTTTTGTTGTTAACTATTAGTTCAATATAGCATTTGCCGAACATGGTTTCCAGATGTATTGGATCTGTAACTTCCAGAACGCCAAGTGAGCATGTTGCCTGGGAATCTAAGAGTTGCATTTCAGAACAGCTGGAAAACATCAAGCCATTTTTAGTATAATGGTCCATAAAGGAACCTATACACCCTATCTGAAACCTCAGTTTTCTATTCCATAGAAACTAGTATTTGGGATGATTATCCATCCCTCAATAAAAGCATAGCTAGTATTATCATCTCAAGTGATAAGCAAGTCCAAACGTTTAATAGCTGGCCTTTTAACTTAGGGTTACTAGCCCAACCCACTTTTTTGAAAAGGCGGAAAGAAAAGCTCTATTTATGTTTTTTTCAGCAACATTTTTTGTTTTGCCAATTTCTCCGCTTGGCTTTTCATCTGGCAACTGGAAGGAAGGCAGTACATTTTACTGGCAAGAAACCAATTTGTCCAAGGTTTGTGAAAGTCCATAGAGATTTTCAGTCATTCAGGTCATGGTTGTCCCAAAGGTACTTTTTCAGGAGGCAACGGGACTTTCTTGTTTTTCCTTCTGAAGACATTTCTTGGATGAGAAGCAAAATGTCTTCAAAAGAAAAAAAGAAGAAATTCTAGTTGCCTCCTAAAAAAGCACATTTGGGACATCCAAGGTTTGTGATCCTATAGTATAGAGCAAGGATGTATTCTATAACTATTTACTGGTTACAAATATGTAATTTAAAATGTATATATTTTTTTAAAAATGAAAGTTAAAAAGAAGATAACAGAGTCCCTGCAGATTTTACTCTGGTAGTCATTGCTGACTATACTATGCTATTTTAGTACTATTATACTATACTCTTTTTGAAACTCTAAAAAGCAGCAAAGAGCAACAAAGATGATAAGGGGACTGGAGGCTAAAACATATAAAGAATGGTTGTTGGCATTGGGTATGTCTAGTTTAATGAAAAGAAGGACTAGGGGTGTTCCAATATCTCAGAGGTTGCCACAAAGAACAGGGAGTCAAGCTATTCTCCAAAGCATCTGAAGGCAGGAGAAGCAGCAATGGATGGAAACTAATCAAGGAGAGAAGCAACCTAGAACTAGGAAGAAATTTCCTGACACAACAATTAATCCATGGAATAACTTGCCTCCAGAAGTTGTGAATTTTCCAACACTGGAAGTTTTAAAGAAGAGATTGGACAATCATTTGTCTGAAATGGTATAGGGTTTCCTGCCTAAGCAGGGGGTTGGACTAGAAGAACCCCAAGATCCCTTCCAACTCTGTCATCCTATTCTGTTCTGTTGTGTTCTGTTCTATTCTATTAGTATATGACTATATTTTTACTGAACGATTGAGGGCAAAAGAAGAAGGGGACAATAGAATATGAGGTGACGGGATGGAGTCACTGAAGCAGTAGGCGTGAGCTTAAATGGACTCCCGGGGATGGTAGAGGACAGGAAGGCCTGGAGAAACATTGTCCATGGGATTGTGATGGGTCAGACACGACTTTATGACTAACAACAACAACAACATATTTTTATTAATATTATGCAGTATACTTCCACTTAGCAGCTAGGTTGTACTTTAGCAATTGAACACTTTAGAATTACAGCTTGTTCAATTATCTACAACATATAATGTTGGCTTGGGTCTGGGGTACTTGCGGGAATGTCTCCTGCCGGCATCATACTCCGAATGCCCTGTATGCTCCCACAGGCAGGGCCTCCTTGGGGTACCGTCGGCCAGAATTGTTGGCTGGCGGTGCCCAGGGGTAGGGCCTTCTCTGTGGGAGCATCCACCCTGTGGAATCAGCTGCCCTTGGGCCTTCATTTGGCCCCTGATCTCCGCTCCTTCTGCTGGGACCTGAAGACCTGGCTATTTCAGCAGACCAGTCTGGACTGAACCAAAGGGGGGGGTCTTTCTTTTTAAAGTAATTTTAATTGTTTTTAGTATTATTGGGCTTGTAATGTTTAATTATTTTTTAAGCAAATTATTGTATTGTGTTTTATACTGTGAGCTGCCCTGAGTCCTTAGGGAGAGAGGGCGGCATACTAAATTATTATTATTAAAGGAAAAAAGACAACATTTTACTTTTTTAAAATCCAGTTTTGAAACCAATTGTCTTGAGTTTTGCTTAAGAAAAAAAAACATACTCCCCCTGAAGAAGTCAACAAATGTTGAATTCTGCTTTAAGGCTCTTTATATTTCATTTTTAAATCAGATCAGTCTAGTATTAAGAATCCTATCCACTCGTTTTGTTTTACTTACAGAATATTTTTTCCGCTTAAACATCAACAATGTTTAAGCCTAAAAATGAGCAAACAGTGGAAACGTGAGGACCCTGAAAATAGTCTTAATGAATTCCAGATTCTGTATGCACATGTTTGCCCAAATGCCTGTGTGGCACTGCTCAGCAAAATTTCAAACTGCTAACTGGCTCATTAACTGGCTGCAATCAAGGTCGCATATAAACAAATTATTGAGCTAGAATTCATTTCTGAAATGCTTTTATCAGAGCAGATTTCACATTCTAAGAAAAATAATATGTATGTATGTATGTATGTATGTATGTGTGTGTGTGTGTGTATATATATATATATATATATATATATATATATATATATATATATGTAGGTCTTGGTGTATTCGGGTCTTGTCCCGTGTAAGGTTGAGAATACCTTGGCAACGTTTCGACGAAATCTCATCCGTCATCTTCAGGCTGGTGTCTTCAGCTTCGTTCTCCTGGGACCCGAATACACCAAGACCTACATACCTTTACCTGTGAAAATCTACGAAAACATATATATATATATATATATATATATAAACTTTAGGTTCCCACAGTCTCTGGGAAACTCAATGTATTTCAGAAACAAAAGTGAACGAAACAAAAACAAGAAAACAAACTGACAAAAGAAGAAATAAGAAATCCACCTAAAGCTGGTAGACTAGGAAAGCTTTGCAGCCTCACAATATTCTCAAGTCTATTGACGCAGGAAAGTACAAATAGAGAAGACAATGCTGTTCCCTTTTCACTGTTAAGGAAGATCAGAACTTGTATCTTAATGATATTTTCTTGCATAATATAGTTAGAGAAAAAAACAGATCATATTAATTGTTCTATTATTCTGTCTTTATTTTTGCCCAGAAATAATAGATAAGAATATTACATTATGATACCACTATCTCCCTCTTTGCTTCATACATCAGTATTCTTTCCTTCCCTCAAATTTTGGTTTCAAAACAAACCAATGTGAGAAGAGGATGGTCAGCAAATCACCCTGTATATTCTCTACATAATCTTTGACTTTAAGTAGGAAGAATGATTAAGTTTTCTCTCAAATCATTATCTGCACATTTGAACAAGGAGCAGGTTGTCTTTCATTTGTTGAGACTAGAGTAACAGGAAGAGGGAGTTGAAAGGAAGCAAACAGGCAGGGATTGCAAATAATGAAAGCAAACAGAAAGCAGACAGCCAAGATGGATAAAACAGTGGTTTAAACCTTCTAGCCTTCCTTTTATGTTGCCTTACATTTGAAGCAGATGATTATTTGCATGGCTAGTCTCTGGTCAATAGAAATTCTACATTGGAATGGAAAATCAGAATCTCTGATCCTTGAGAGTCTCAGGGATCATGAAGAGGGAAAGAAGAAACAGCTTGGTTCCCCAAAGATTTCTTTCCTGGTTTCCAGCCAATTTACATTTGAGGAAGCAGCCATCTCCTAGCCAAATTAATCATACCTACCTGGGATATGAAGCATGGACTACATTAGGCCTTACCAGTAGGAAGCATGGATTGCATTAGGCTGCTATAGAATAAGTATATTCTAGAATAAGTATAAATATACACTTGCTGAATACAGATTCCTACAACCTCTAAGTATACATATATCTTTGCCTATGTAAGAGAATACTTTTATGTAAAACAGAACAGTTGTATCTATATACCCATATGGAGAGATCAAATGCTTTTATAAAAGGATGTCTTAATTTCAGGGCAGTTTATTTTAATCAGTGGTTACAACTATTAATTATTTTATTCCTTCCAAGCCAACAGAAGGTTGGAAAGAAATAATGTAGACCTTGTCCATTAGTCTGGATGTAATTATTTGAAAACTGAACAGAACAAAATTTATTACAGGAGGGAAGAAACATTGACTTGAAAAATGGGCCAGGTGTGCCTAGAGTCTGCAGATGCAAAAAAATCTCAATGCATTCCTATGGGAGAGACAGATGTAGAGTTCCTTATTTCTTTGGTCCTGTGGGTTTTTTTTTAATATGGCCCCTTCTCTGTACATTTATCTATAACATAAATATGCATAAATGCACATGATTCTATCTTGCATACATTTTAGTGGCAGTAGACAACTGCTAGATGAGAAAGCAGGGAAATCGGCAGCATAAGGCAATTTTGTGTTTATGATCTTGTTTGATCTTGTTCTTTTGGAGAGGAAAAGTGGTGTCAAAATTCAAAACTGACTTCTTTTTAATAGGAGGTACTGAAAGAATCACTCAGATTTTTATCAGGGATTGGATTTTCATAATTAAAACTAAACAAATCAAACACTTGCCTTAAGCAGAAGTCAACTAGTAAGGGGATTTTCCCTTCCCCAAATGTAATACAAAGATTGGGAATTGCTCTACTTCACTGATTGCTCAAATTAGAGATACCAGGTAATTTAAAAATTTTCTCATTGAGGTGGGTGTTTTTGAAATAGCCAGACAGCAATCCCACAAGCACTAAGGAAATCAAAGCAACAAATATTTCCTATAGCTGCAATTCAAGCCTTCTAAAAACTGAGGGACAGGAGATCAAAATGCTGCAAAATACCTTGGGGTTATTTAGCACAGCTGACTTGAGCATTACACAAGAATAAATTTCACCTACGCTAAGAAATATTTTTCCAAACTTAAACAAATTCCTTAGAAATGTACTAAACTTGAAAACTGCTCAGTCAATACAAGCATTGAAATAAAACACATCTTCTTGGGCTCTGCACATTTCTAACACCTACCCAAAGCCCACTTGCCCCACTGTAGGTTTAAGGAACGCAAGGTCAAATATTTTTGCCTCCATTGGTATTTCAGTCTTCTCTTGCCGGATTAGCTAAGTTTAAACATTGCTACGTAACTTGATAAAGGGGGTGAACTTCAAATTGTGCTTATTTCTCCCACATGGAGAAAACAGCCCACAAGGGGGAGGTAATGAGTACCTCATGGGGACAAAGGAAATCCCAAATGTCTTTGGAATAATAGTTTCATCAACCAATCTGGAATTGGGCATCAAGTTTATTCAGATGACACCTAACTCCAATTTTATTCCTGAAGGTAGCTATGACCATAACTGCCAGTACTCAGTATATCTAAGAGAGAACTATTATGTTTGATGAACATTTACCTGAAAGGAATATCACCTTTCTCAATTTAAGAACCTTCCCTCCCAAGATTATTAAGCAAAAAAAAAAAAGTTCAAGCACTAAAACTAGAATCGGATGGTACTGGTGGAAGTGGAGGAAGCAGATAGAATTTAAAACTCTCTTGAAGGCTGAAGAGATCTGTTATTTTTCTTCCTTCTCATAATCCAGCTCTTAGATATGACATTTTTCTTAACCCTCTCTACTGAAATGACATATTGACTACGGAACACTCCATAACAACTTTATATGCTACCTACGTGTCTCATTCACTATAGTGGAGTCCATATTATTTCACTCTAGCTCCTGTCATATAAAACTTATTTACAGTGCTTAATGTTCTTCAGATCTCTAAAAAAAAGATAAAAACACTCTCAAGTTAAGCTTGATTCCTGCAAGTGAGGACTCAAAAAATCATGAAATATTCTTAGAAGTATTAATGAAGTGGTTTGCACTGTCTTCATCCAGAATGTGTATTTGACTTTCCAGTGTAGCCAACAGCCTTGAAATTTCCTCAGCTAATAATCACATACATGAGATGAAACACGCAATTTTGACAATGAAACTAACCACTCCATAGACTTTCATTCCATGACATTTGCAGAAAACCCAACTATTATTACATTTGATTCATAAAGAAAATTTCACCATTACATCTGGCATGTCTCTCAGTACCTTCTTTAACAGACTATATCACTGGAAGCTGCCACTGATAGCATTCTTCTGTGGCTATTCCTGCAATAATAATTTAAAAAGCCCCAATCTTTTGTTCCTGAATAACAGAACAACAGAATTAACAGAGTTGGAAGGGATCTTGGAGGTCCAAGCCCCTGCCCAAGCAAGAGACCTTATAGCATTTCAGACAGGTAGAATCAATCTCTATTGATTCACACCAATTCCGCGGAAGTTGTGGGAGCGTCATCACTTGAGACTTTCAAGAAGAGATTGGACTTCCATTTCTCAGAAATGGTGTAGGGTCTCCTGCTTGGGCAGGGGGTTGGACTAGTGACCTACAAGGTCCATTCCAATTCAGATGATCGGTTATCTGTTTTAAGATGTGAATAGGGTACATTTGAAGATGCAAGCTATTTTATATTCCTAGGCAAGCAAATTGATAGTGGTGTAATAATTGCATTAGAATGAAAGGATTGGGAGGGAAGATGAGCAACCAATTTCTCCTCCCTAGGACATACATATTAATGTTCCTGTGCTGGAATAAGCCAACCTTTCCTGCACTGAATGTACCCTCGAAGTTATGCTGACCTGAGGAACAGCCACATAATTAGCCTATTCCAAAAGCTTGCTGCATAGAGACCACATTGCATTATCCTTGAAAGTATTACAGTTTGCAAGTTTTTTTCCAAAAGTTTTTTTTATTTTTTAAGACAAACATACAAACAAAACATGAAAACATAAAACCATCTTCCATTTTATATACATACAGTGTGTCAGTTGGTTACAAATCTTTTGTGCTATCCTTTTGTAGTCATCACTCACAATTTATATAAACTTTCACATTGTCATTATATGATATGGGATTTGTTTTCTCAATGGTTGGACAAAAAGACTTGGTAATGTAATAGATTAGATAATTTTGTAATAGAAGTTTAATAGATTGATATAAAATATAATAGAGACACATATAACCATTGGATGAAAGTATAATATAAATTTTAACATAAAATTTGGAATATCTCGTATAAAATGATGGAATAAATAGTTTAGTCATGGATGATTAATAACTGATAAATATGTAAGTACAGTTTTCAAATTAAAGCTCATAAAGTAGTTCAAAATTCTGTTTGCACAATAGACTAATTGGGGCTATCTACTCCTGGTTCACTGAATTATCCTAATTGCAGGGATCTGCAACATACTGAGTCACAAACTGGCTGTTTTAGCCTACTGAGTTATACAAACCCAGCCACAGCCTGAATTTATAAGTCCAAGACGCACAAGGCCAGCTGTGGAACTGATCTTATGGCATAATCATTCCAAGTCTGACTATTAGTATAGCGGCTTTAAGAGCTCGCTATGACAAGTTTATCAAGCCAACTCTCACCATGCTTCTCATTCCATTATGGTGGAGTCCAGTTTATTTTAACCCAACACTAATAGTATTCCCATTACTGTTTTCTAGCCATTTGATGTTTAGGATGCCTCTCATTTTATTTGGATAAGGTAGGTTGTACACTCCTATTACATTTACATTCTAGACAGTATTTTATAGCATCATCACTCTCTCTTTGGAAGCAAAATTCCAACTTAGCTTTCACTTTGGTTACATTAGTTCTATTTTCCACATGGATGACCTTGTATTGTCCCCCTCTAACTATCAAATGTATAAGATGCCCACTTTCCAAAACAGTACTAGACAAATGTAAAAAAGCTCTACTAATGGAAGTAATATGAAATTATGTTGTTAAAACCAAGGACTTAAACTCTTCCTGTATAGTCTCTATATAAATATACATTCTAAGTTACATATCTCCAAATATGCCTTGGTGGTGCAGGCTGTTAAACGCCTAGCACTTAGTTCCAGCTGCCTGCAATTAGTGCAGGCTCGAATCCCACCAGGCTCAAGGTTGACTCAGCCTTCCATCCTCTTGGGGTAGGTAAATTGAGGACCCAAGATTGTTGGGGGCAATAAACTGACTTTGTAAAAATGCCGCTTGGGGGGGGGGGAAAGCCCTAGTAATAAGCAGGCATATACAATAAAATGAAGGCTATTGCTGAGCGCATTGGGTTGTGCTCCAAAAAAAATTGTAAGCCGCCCTGAGTCTCTGGAGAAGGGTGGCATATAAATGCGAATTTTTTTTAAAAAATCAATACTTTTTATGGTTTTTATATAAATTTGCTAAGTTATATAATGTCAAAACATCAATGCTTGACTTAAAACCAGTTGCATAATGATCATTTGAAGTTATGATGGACTGAAAAAAATGTTACAGCCTGTCCTCAAAAGTTACAACTACCACACCACCCTCAAGGTCATGTGACTGCTTTTTGGACACTTGACAACTGGATTACATATATGACTATGCAGTGTCTCAAGATCATGTGTTGTGACTATTTTGCTGTTTGCTGGCAAGAATACCCATTGGATAGGCTGGATTTGGACTTATGATGATCTGATTCACTTCAAAACCATTGTAACAATGGTTGTAGAATAGAGTCCAGGCATATGGTGATTTGGTGTACAACCACAAGGACTTATGACCAAAATTCCAGGTTCTGTTGCAATCATAAGGAGAGGCCTTCCTGTATAAAAGGGCAGGTTCCAAGGACAAAACCAGTTTTGAAGGCTTTGAGGGAGAATGAAAGAGAAATTTGGGAGGGGAGGAGAAGAAGAAATGGAACAAGGTACCTACGTTTTGAATCCCTGAACTTAGATCCACGTTTCCCTTTCTTGTTCAGCCACTTCCAACATGTGAAGCAACTTCTTTGTTGTGGGTGCTGGGAGAAAAGTATTACCAAGTTCATCTTCTTATCCAGACCAAGGACCTTTTCGCTGCCTGAGTGAACTCCTTTTAATTCAAGGTCAGAACTCCCTCCCACAAGGAGTAGGGTCATGCCATGTTCCAGATGGGAAATGCATTTACCACAACTGTGGTCTAGAGTTATTTTATCAGTGAGCTGGGTAGCATATAAATTTATTTAATAAATAATTATAATCTGTTTCATGTGGTGTTTGAACATGGAAGCTGAAACTTCCACATCCTTATTTCACCTTTCATAGCATGGCTGATAAACATGCTGAAATAGCCAAGTTCATTCATTAAGACCAATGGGAAGGGGATGGATAAGGAGCCAGAAACATTATTAGATCTTTAATTCCAAAAATAAATTACTATCTGGGTGGAACAGATGAAGTCATTGCTTTGTTTTATGTACTAAAAAAAATGAAGCTATGGTAACATTTGTGTGGTTTGTGTGGAGATGGCTGTGCTGAACACCCCCCCAGCCCCGTTCGATCCGGCGGCAGAAGACTGGGAATTGTATGTGGATCACTTCCAAATGTATTTGGAAGGAAACGACCTCGCCGACATCTCCGAGAAGCGGAAGAGGGTGGTCTTTCTCACGCACTGCGGTCCGGCAGTCTTCAAGATGGCGAAGGCATTGGCGGGAGCTGCAGACGTGAAGGTAATGGAATGGCCTGATTTAGAAAAGCTTTTAAGAGCCCATTATGCCCCACAAGTATCGTGCCTCATTAAGAGACACGAGTTTTACCGTCGGGATCAAGGGGAAAGCGAAACTATTAACGACTTCGTGGCAAGTTTAAGGGACATTGGGGGTGCTTGTGAGTTTATCAACTTAGAAGAGGCCATGCGTGATCGGTTTGTTCTACGCCTTAAAGATAAGGTCTTACAGAGCAAATTACTAATGAAACCTAAGATCACGTTTAAGGAGGCCATAGAGGAAGCTGTTTAAGCAGAAGCAACCAAGTCCTCAGCAGCAGCCATGAAGAAAATTAACAAGACCTCAAGCCATTCTGATGTGGAAAAGTCCACAACAACCCATTGCGAGCAAATAGATTCTGATTCAGACTGTAGTGAGGTGGAGGAAGGAATTTATAGACTCAGAATGGAGCGGAAAAAGAAAGAACTGGGAAGAAAGAGGCAAGATTTGTACTGCAGAGGTTGTGGGGGAAGCCACTCCCGCACTGAATGCAAGTTTCTAGACACCATTTGCCTCCATTGTGAAAAAAGAGGGCACCTAGCAAGAGTCTGCAAATCATCCAGAACTCCACCCAACAGAAGGAAGTTTGCTGCAAACAAAGACAAAGAATTCAAGCTAAACAACCTCAGTGAGAAAATGGGGCGCAGCACAGAAGCAAAGGGGAAGAATGAAACTCATCAGACAGTAACTATTGGTCATTCTTCTTCTATCAATAACAGAAAAGTGCATGTCAAGGTACTAATTGAAGGAAGGCCTTGCCAAATGGAAGTGGACTCAGGCTCATACCTATCTATGGTGTCATGGGACACTATTCACAGACTACTCCCAAACATTCAGAAGAAGCATTTCAAGAAGTAAGCACTGACTCTTAAACACTACCAAGGAAACAAGATTCCAGTAGTTGGAACAAGAGAATTCAACGTGAAGTTCAAAGGCCATACCAAACGCTTGCCCCTGACCATCGTGGACAAGGATCGCCCAAGCTTGCTGGGACTTGAGTGGTTCAATCCACTAGGCATCGAGGTGACTGGCATCAATCACGTGAGCAACACTGAATGGGAGGAGGCCTTGAAGTCTGAGTTTCCAGAGGTCTTCGGTGAAGGATTGAGTCCTTGGTGGCTCAGGCTGTTAAATGCCTGCTCTTAAGATCCAGCTGCCTACAATTACTGTAGGCTCGAATCCCACCAGGCTCAAGGTTGACTCAGCCTTCCATCCTCTCGGGGTAGGTAAATTGAGGACCCAAGATTGTTGGGGGCAATAAGCTCACTTCGTAAAAATGCCACTTAGTAATAAGCAGGCATATACAATGGAATGAAGGCTATTGCTGAGCGCATTGGGTTGTGCTCCAAAAAATTGTAAGCTGCCCTGAGTCTTCGGAGAAGGGCGGCATATAAATGTAATTTTAAAAAAAAGTATATGGGGACCCCTATCACTTTCAATCTAGATCCCAAGGTGCCACCAATTCGCTTAAAGCCCAGAAGGGTCCCATTTGCCTTAAAAGAAAAAATTGATGCACAATTAGATAAACTAATAGCTCAAGGAGTTTTAGAGCCCACTGACCACTCCAGGTGGGAGACACCCATAGTCACGTCAGTCAAGACTGATGGGTCAGTGAAAATCTGTGGAGACTATAAGGGGACATTGAACCATGCGCTTCAACAGAGCGCATATCCAGTTCCAGTAATGCATCATTTACTACATTCACTTGGCAGGGGTACAGTCTTTGCCAAATTGGATCTGGCCCAGGCATATCAACAATTAACAGTTGATGATGCCACTGCTGAGGCCCAAACCATTGTGACTCATAGAGGTGCTTTCAAATGTAAAAGGTTAGAGTTTGGAGGTGTGTGGCACCAGGCATCTTCCAAAGCCTTATGGAAAGGATGCTCCAAGGACTGCCAGGGGTAGTAGCTTACTTTGATGATGTGTTAATCTCTGCTGAAAATGACACTCAGTTACAAGAGAGACTCAGAGAAGTCCTTACCAGATTCAAAAAGCGGGTTTAAAGTCAAGGAAGAAAAATGCACTCTTAGAACTGACAAGGTTGAGTTCTTGGGCTATATGATTGACAAGCATGGTATCCACCCCACAGATGCCAAGGTTCAGGCAATCAAAGAAGCCCCTAGAATAAATGTAAAACAGATTTGCAAGCCTTCCTTGGACTCATTAACTTTTATCACATGTTCCTACCTCAGAAGGCAACCATTGCAGAACCACTACACAGATTATTAGACAAAAAGTCTGCGTGGGTCTGGGACAGAAAAGAACAATCTGCATTTAACAATATTAAAAGACTAATCACGTCTGATGCTGTACTGATACAGTTCTCTGAGAATTTGCCTGTTGTACTGACTTGTGATGCATCCCCTTTGGAGTGGGGGGTTTTTGAGCCACAGGCTTCCCAGCGGGAGGGAAGCTCCTATTGCATTTTACTCTCGCACCTTGACCAAAGCAGAGAGGAACTACAGCCAACTGGACAAGGAAGCCTTGGCAATTGTTGCAGCTGTCAAGAAATTCCATGAGTATTTATATGGGAGAACATTTACCATTGTCACAGATCACAAACCTCTGTTAGGCATTGTGGCAGGAGACAAACCTACGCCCACTATTCTGTCACCAAGAATGCTGAGGTGGATTGAATTTCTTGCTGCTTATTCATACAAACTCATCCACAGGCCTGGCAAAGACATTGGGCATGCAGATGCTTTGAGTCGCTGCCCACTTCCTTCTCACGCTGAGGACTTTGCTCCTGAGACTTACACCTTTTTCCTAGAAACTGTTCCCAAGCTTCCAGTACATGCTGCTGAAATTGCCAGAGAGACTGCCAAAGACACTGTATTGGCTCCTGTTATAGGCTGGATTAAGAAAGGTTGGCCTCTTCAAGATCTACCTCAACTTGCCCAACCTTTTTAATGCAGGCAAACTGAATTATCTGTATTAAGAGGATGTATTTTGTGGGGTAACAGGGTGGTTATTCCTACAAAACTGCAAAGAGAGGTTTTGGAAATGTTACATGAGGGTCATCCAGGTATTGTAAGGATGAAGGGATTGGCCAGGAGTTATGTATGGTGGCCAGGTATTGACAAAATGGTTGAAAACTGGGTTGCATCTTGTCCCAACTGTCAGAATGTCCTAGGGGCCCATGGTCCAGGATTCACATTGATTTTGCTGGCCCTACCAGAGGGCACACTTTCCTTATTATAGTTGATGCATATTCCAAATGGCTAGAGGTTATCCCTATGGCATCCACCACAACTGAAGCTGTCATCAAACAGCTTAAAAAGCTTTTTGTAACTCACGGGTTACCTGATGTGCTTGTTTCTGACAATGGCCCTCAATTTACATCCAACCTTTTTGAATCATATCTAGCACAACAGGGTATCAGACATGCCCTGACAGCCCCTGGGCATCCTTTGGCTAACGGCCGGGCTAAACGTATGGTATGATTTACCAAGGAAAAACTTCAGCAATTGGGTCCAGGGGATATCACTGAGAGAGTTGAAAAACTTCTCAGTGTTCAGCATATCACTCCCAACACCTCAACTAATTTATCCCCAGCAGAGTTGTTGATGGGTAGGAAACTCAGGTCTCCCCTTGATCGCCTTCATCCCACTTACACACCCAACGCACCACTAGATTCCACTAGCAAAGTTCGCACGTTCACTGTGGGTGATTCTGTTTATGCTAAGAAACTTATGGGTGAACCATTATGGATTCCTGCTGAGATAACCCAAATCACAGGCCCTCGATCTTACAGGGTACAAACAGAGGATGGTGTCCTCTGGAGCAGGCACACTGATCAGCTTAGATCCAGATTACCTCAGGAACATCGCAATTGTTCCTCTCTAGTTCCCATACCTAATACCTCTTAGGGAAGGGGAGGATCATGAGTGTAATGAACAAGCAAGAATCAACCCCATGTGTAACGAGCTAACACGACAGGAACCATCCCAAAACCTGTCACAATACCAACAACCATTTTCACAAATGGAAGATTGCACATCATTACCTGATTTAGGTGCTGACACTGGGTTGGAGATGGATTGGGAGGAGAGACCAGGTTGTAGTAACCAAACAGGTTCTACCATTACTACAAGTCCTAGTAAGGAAATGTCAACAGACACATTTCCTCTCTCACAAGGTGAGAACCTTAAAACATCTGAACCACGAGGTCTCAACGTACATGTAAGAGCCCCACCTATTTAAAAGAATACATTAGATAGGCTGGGGTTTGAGTATGGACTGAACCTAGTGGAGAGGGGTGTTATGTATGCAGGTTTAAAGTCATTGGTTTAGTTTGAACTGTTCTTGTAAAATGTAAGAAATGATTGGTTTAAAAAGTGCGGGAAAACCCTGCACTCTGATTGGCTGGCAACTGCGGCTGCTGGCTATAAGTAGCGGCCGCAGCCCAGCCAAAGTGGGTTCGTTCTGAGCTGTAGTCACTAATAAACAAAGAGCTTGAAGCACTCCGCGTCTGTCTCTTCATGCAAACTTAACAATAACGTCCTGGTTCAAGATGATATTGTTTTTTTAATTTTTTCTTCCATCGTTTAATGCACACGAGACCCCCTCACATGCCTCTGTGCATGCACATGCACGTGAGACCCCCCACGTGCCACATGCCTATGCGCATGCGTCACCTGCGCCCCCCACACATGCGCATCAGATACTCGACAATCAACTGTCAGGCAGCACGCGCATGCACAGTGGGGCTCTTCCAGGTGACCTCTTGCGTGCCGGCAAAAATGGCTCTGCGTGCCACTTCCTGCATGCATGCCATAGGTTCGCCATCATGGCTATAGTAAATTTCCAGGGAGTTTGGATAGCTCTGTTCATATGATTCTCTGTCTTTGTCTGCTGTGGCCTTTATTGGTTAAGAGCTCCTTCCCTAGAGTGCTTCTTTCCCTGCCTGAAAACAAAAGAGCAACTCTATCGTCCCTTGGTCCAAAAGTCATTTCATCTCTTCTCCATTAATTGTCACATATTACACTATACTCTCTTCCACACTGATGGTTTCAGGAGAACCAGTGAAAAGGGACCTTGGGAGTTGTAAATTTCACCAGGTGGTGACAATTCTAGAAGTTGCAGTCCCTGATAGGGATCTTCTGCATCTTTCACTCGCAGCTCTTGTTTGACTGTGATTTCTACAATACTCCTTTTGGTTTCACTAGAATTTTTTGGCCCCTCCATTTGTAGCTGCTTAGCTTCCTCAGCAGAAATCATCCTCAGCTATTGTAAGGAAATTACTGGAAACTATTTTTGATTCTGTTTCGGGGTGATGTTTTTGCAAACAAAAATATATTGCACCTTGCAATATTTGCATAAACTATTCTTCTACAACCTCCTCCTGGATGCCTTCACTTGGCTTCAGCCATTTTTTCCTTAGGTCTGAGAGCTAAACCCATTCACTCTTCTTCCCAAGATTTGTAGGTACAATCTTGAAATGGCTGTGGATTTAATATTTTATTCTTCCATAATGGTATTGTTTTATTTCCTCCACCCCTTACAACTATGGATAACAAATGGAAAGAGACTGATGCATACTCTTATCCTTCTGGTGATCAAACAGGGAGTTACCCTGGCCATGCATGTATGTATATTTTATCCAGTCACAGGATGAAACCATCTTTTTTATTATTATAAATAATGCCTCTAAGTTTGTGGACTTCTAGGAAGAAATAGCAGAATGAAGACAGTTCTGTGAAGAGGAGAGCCAATGATTGCAGAATAAAGAACAGACAAGTAGACCGGCTCTCTGATAACCCTTCTCAGGACAAGAAGAGAACTTGAGATTGCCCACAAATGCTCCATACAGCTGCTTGTGAGGAGACTGCAAAATAATGATCTTTACTGGGTTATCTTAGAACTTATAAAATGGTGATTAAAACTTTTGATTTTAGAAAGTTACAAACTGACTAAGAGTCCAAATACATTTGAAATAAGATTTTGAAATTACTTATAATCATTCCTGTGGGAAAACACTTAAAAAAAACAAGATTTTAACTATTAGGTCACTAGAAGGAACCAAAGATTACAATTAAAAAGAACAATTACATTCAACTTACAATTACAGAATGAAGTAATTTTTTTTAATATTGGACATATTAAAGGATATTTTTGGTCAATGGATCCTGAAATTAATTTTAAAAATGCCTGCCTTAATAGATACCCTGTGTTTAAAACAGAGCTGTGAAACTCTCGGCCCACACCTGGTTTAACTAAGGGGGAAAAAGTTGTGATACGTCACGTGATGGCGTGAGTTTGATGCCCCTGGAAAGAAGCAAATTCTTTCTCACAAGACTGGGACCAAGTTGACAGTGTTTTGCCTCATGAATGATAAGAAAAAAAGGTGTTACATTGGACAGAAAAAAAAACCCTGGCTGATGTTTTAACAATTAAAAATTTAAAATAAACCAAAAGAGTAGCCTGGATAATTTTCCTATATTGAATTTACAAATGCAGCTTGTTAAAAATTTTAAAGAATGTTAAGTCAAAGAAAAAATGGAAAGAGCTCAAGTTATATGTTATTTGAAGTGACTAAAAATTAAATTGACAGTAAAAGGAATATAACATTGGTTTATCTGATCAAGGATCAAAATAGGTTATTTCATGTAACTCTTACAAGAATCTTTGCTGATATCATTGATGTTGAAATGTTTTATGGATTTGTTGGTACATAAGAGAAATGGGAAGAAGACATATTTTTTAAAAAGGTGATAAGTTACTAAAATTTATACTTGTTTATACCGTATAAGGAGTATGACGAGTACATCTTTTTCTATTTCTCCATTTTCCTTTTTCTGTTCTACACCTTTTATTCTTCCTTTTCCTCATTTTTCAGTTTGTGGTAATTTCAGTTTTTGAGGTAATTATAATCTTCAATAATATTGTAAATAATCCCTGTACATCATATATTTCACTATTTTAGGTAACCTTATTCTGTATTTTCTTCCCAACTAAAGTAAGGAAATGCTGCTTCTCTGGGAGACTGAGTTTTTTCATGCACACATTCCTATTCCTAATACTAACACCATTTGCAAGAACTCTGTTGAGTTGGCACAAACCACAGAGACTTTATTGCATTTTGCTCCACTGCAGAGTGTTTTATTATATAAAAAGGAGTCTTGGGTTTAGCAAGGAAACTTGTTACTGTTGTCTAGTTCTATCTTTATTCACATATATAACTATAATCCTAAACCTAACTCTACATTTTTATTTACTTTACTTTCACAATTTTATTTCCCTGGATTTCTATTACTACCCTTTGAGTGCAAGCCCTAGACTTTTGGACTGAGATCCAAGCAAACTTATTTGCAATGGCTTTCAAAGTTGGAGCTCCTCTGAGTACTAAATTCACTCTGCTTAATTTTATTTTCTCCATTGGAGCCATTTTTAACTCCTAGGAGAAAAATGTTCAGCTGAATTGGCTTTTACAATCTGCTTGAGAAAAACAAGTTACAGTTTATTCTCATTTTGGTCTATTTAGTGCCAGCTTCTGTATGCTCAAGCACCTTAGCCTATTGTCTTTTTGGGAAATAGACTTGGGTTGTAGGCTAAAACTCCCATTGTTTGATCATTACATTACCATCTCTCACCACCCAGTTGATATTTCTCACCACATAACCTTTTCAACTACTGGATTTGACCTCACACCTGTCACATTACTCCAATTCTACCTCAACTTTCTTTCATCACCCATCACTTCATTTCCCCCCATCCCCACACTTTTTTTTAATCCTCTTATACAGCTTCATATTGGGTGTGGTTACAAAAAGTGAACTGTGGGTTCAAGGCCCTCTACTTATCAACTATGTTAAAGAGTTTCTCAGGAAAAGGAAGTAGGAAGCAGAGCAACTGAGCTGTACATCCTTTCATACATTAATTTCAAAACAATCCTGTGTAAAACTTATTAAAAAGACCAAAAGTTTGAGGTTTACTTAAAAGGTGTACAGGATTGCAGCCCATTCCTGCAGAATTTCCCTACATATGATTATTGCATAAAGGGGAAAGTAAAGTGAATATATAGCTGCATATAATTGTGCCACATGTTTAATTCAAGGCTTCCAATTCCCCATATTAGTAAAGGAAAACAGATTACTGTGTTGAAATAATCCAAACTCCTTGTTTGCATGATACAGTTTGTAACCTTGACCACATTCTACATGCACTCCAGGAGTCCAGGAACCAGGTCAAAACTCTAGAACTAAACAGAGACTAGCAAACTTCCATCTACTCATAGCTTACTATTTTGTAACATTAACAAACTCAGGTAGTTGCTTTAAAAACTTAACTCGAAGAAAAGACCGGCAGCGTACATTGCAGCTGCTACGGTTACCTATGTTGAATCTCCCGGATAAAATCTGAGGCAGTGCATTATAGGCTACCTGTAAGTTCATCCAAACCGCCACAACATTAAGGATTCTTTAGACATCTGGCTTGTCAGATAACAGCGGCAGCTCCCCCAAGAAAGGTCCAGCTGCGCAGTTTTACAGATGCCGGCTACAAAAGAATGCCCATTGAGCGCAATGAGCTTTTCCTGTAAATGAACAGGTACACATATATTTTTTTTAAAAAGCAGCTTTCCCTGGTCGAGACCCGCTTTAAAAACTTTGAGGGAGAACGAAAGAGAAACTAAGGCTCCCCGGAGAAGAAACGGGGCAAGGTACCTACTTTTTGAATCCCTGAACTCAGATCCATGGTTCCGCTTGCAAAAGCGCCTCGCTGCAGCTATTAACAAGCGACTTGTCTATAGCGCGGTGTCAGGAGAGAACCCGAATTCAGCAAGTACCACCAACTACTCCACTTTCTGATCCGGATCGCTAATCTCCTCGCCGCCTGAGAGAAGTCCCTTTTATAATTGGAGCCCACAACTCCCTCTTACAGCGCCGCAGCCAATCGGGCGAGCGGCTCTAACTTTTCCAGCCAATGAGAGGCGACACATTCGCCTCAGGTCCTTAAGGCTTGCTTTAAAACCCTGTCTGAGCAAAGGGCGGGGTGGGTGATGCGTTCCAGCTGGGGACGGCGTCTGACACATCTGTTTCACGTGGTGTCTGAACACCGAGGCCGAAAGTCCCCGCATCCCTATTTCGCCTTTCACAGGGAAGCCGGGAGACGTTGTGCGAAAGCAGCCAAATTCATTCATTCAGAGCAAAGCGGCTGGGGGCGGAGCGGGTGATATTATTAGCTCTTTAAATCCAAAAATAAATTCCTATCTCGACGGAACTGATGAAGTCATTGAATTAATCAAACGTTTTATCTAATCCAAAAATATTTTTAAGCCATGGTAACATTTTTTTTGGTAAACAAAATGCAAAAGGAAAAGAAAAAAAAACATCAGAAGTGGGAACTGGAGGAACCAGCCTGGGTAAAGCTTGTTTGGGTAAGGATGATCTATGATTTAGGGAAATCATTAAAATACTTGGCTGGGAATTATGCCCTAAGTGGAGCTATGCTTTGACTGTTGCAGCAAAAAATAGAAAGAGGCCCTTTGGCCTCTGAAGGATTAAGAGATACTGTGGTATGAGGGGCAGATTATACATCCTATTTCATCCCGTGCATGGTGTGATTTCCACTTGGTAAATCTGTACATGGTTACAGATAAAATATTTAGACTAAAATATAAATATTTTCAAATATTTTTGCCAAGTGAATTTGGCATAGAAGTTATCATTCAGATAAAATGTCCTTGTGCTGCAGTTAGGTTTTATGTAATGATTCCTGTATTTAGGACAGCTGTGGCAAGGGAGATTGGTAGTAATAAACCACCATTTCTATTGAGAATAAAGGTCTAATTTATTTAACAGCTGCCCATCTCAGAACAAATTAATACTTAAAAATCATTTAACAATTAAAACATCAAAAGTCCTCGATTTATGACCACAACTGAGCCCAAAATTTCTGTTGCTAAGCAAGACATTTGTTAAGTGAGTTTTGCCTCATTTTACAACTTTTCTTGCCAGAGTTGAATCTCTGCAATTGTTAAATTAGCAACATAGTTGTTAAGTGAATTTGGCTTTCCCATTGATTTTGCTTGTCAGAAAGTCACAAAGGGTGTTCACATGACTCCAGAACACTGCAACCATCAGAAATATGAGCCAGTTGCCAAGCATCTAAATATTGACCACGTAACAATCAAGATGCTGCAAGGCTCATAAGTGTGAAAAATGATCAGAAGTCACTTTTCTTCAATGCCATTGTAACTTTGAATGTTTACTAAATGAACTGTTGTTAAATCGAGGACTACCTGTATTAAAAAAATGAGCTAAACTAAACAGAAGGTGAAAGATAATGTTAATATAGCAAAGTCACTTCACCCATTATCTGGGGTACCCAGGTCTATTGACAGAACCAGGTTCTGAGGGACTTTCACAAGCTTGGAAGTGATAACGCCGACCTCCACTCAATAGAGATTCCACCACTCTACCACTGCAGAGAAGGCCTGCCACCTGTGTCAACTAAAAAGATACTCCTTTGGTCTTTTTAGCTGCCAGAAAAAGGGAGTGGGGAAAAACAGTGCATGCTTAAGATGGAACTTGCATCACACCCGCATAGCTGAATCTGGTGGGATAAGCAGATGAATTTGGGGAAATGCAGTCCTTCAAACATCACAATCCCATGTCATGAAGGGATTTAAAAATAAATACCAACACCTTGAATTCGACCCAGAAGCAAATTGGTAAATGCAGCTTGCAAACCAGAGGTATACAATGTGTATAATATTATATTGGATTTATAGAACTGTTTAATAAATAAATCTACAGGATCATTTGCCACAGAAATTTAGTGCAGTTCAGTAATGGGGATGAAGAGGAGCTTGCTTTCAAAGTTTCTAGAACTTTCCATGAGCCAAGAATGGGAAATGAGGTGGATACTGATGATCAGAGTTCTTAAAGTAGAATTGGAAGGAGATAGTACAGTAGACTTTCACACTAGGGTTTGCTGAGTGATCTAATAGTTTCAGACTGCAATCAGGATCACCTCAGGGAGTGATAAAGCAGCAAAGAGGCTGAATATGTAAGCATCTCCAGACTGGGAATTCAAACCCACATACAAACCCTTGGGGAAATAAAGTACAGTAGTCATTTGGTAGGTAAAAAATATAGTGGAAGCTAGCCAGTCTGCCTGTTTACTCAATAAAGCTGTAACTGATTTAAGTGATCAACTAAGGTTTTGAAAAGGGTTAGGGAAATCACTGGAAATCAAACTTCATAACTTTTGCTGAGAATGAAGTCTCAACTTCAGGTGCAAAAGTTCCTCTTTTTTTTTTTGCAGAGCAGCCTTTTAAAAATATTGTCAGACATGTCCTTGCCCACAAGTAGCTGGATCTATCTATCATCTATCTATCTACCTACCTACTACCTACCTACCTATATGTTATCCATTCAGTCATGTTATCCATTCAGTCCAAGTCTTAGCAATTTTGTGGGCTATGCCTCTCCACATCTTTCGATCTTGCACCCCTTGAGTTTCTCTATGCTCTGGCTGATGTCAGCTTTGATGATGTCCTGCCATTGTGTTCTTTGGTGGTCTGGATTTCTTTTACCACTACCTCTTCCCAACAAAAGTTGCTTTCTCCAGTGCATGACATGGCCAAAATAAGTGAGGCACAGTTTTGTCCTTCCAATGACATGGCTGGGGTAATGCACTCCAGTGCTTACTTATTGGTCACCTTTGCTGTCCAAGGAATCTGTGTCTGTCTATGTCTCACAGAAATAAAAACAGTTAAAAACATAATTTAAAGAAGAGCTGTGATGGTGCAGTGGTTAGAACGCAGTACTGTAGGCTACTTCTGACTGCTGGCTGCCAGCAGTTCGATTCTCACTGGCTCAAAGTTGACTCAGCCTTCCATCCATCTGAAATCAGTTAAAATGAGGACCCATATTGTTGAGGGCAATATGCTGACTCTGTAAACTGCTTAGAGAGGGCTGTAAAGCACCATGAATCAGTATATAAATCTAAGTGCTGTTGCTATTAAATAAGATAAACTATTTAAAAAGCTGTATGGCAGGAACACATACAAGAGAGTGCATTCAATTAACTATCCCAATGCCATCTAGTAGGTTCTACTCCAGGAGTGTCAAACTCTATTTCATTGAGAATTGCATCAGGGTTGTGTTTGACCTCAGGGGGCCAGTGTGGGCATGGCCAACTCGATGTCATTTGTGTTATCAAATGCCACTTTTGCTAGTAGTTTGTTTTGCTAGCACTCTAATAACAAAACCAGAGCTCAGGAGGGCCATGCTTGCCCCTCCTGAGCTCTGTTTTTGCTGGGAGAGGCACCACGTGCTGGTCCTTTGCTGTTTCCAGGGCAGTGCCTCAGGCCAGATCTAAGCACCCCATTGGCCGTATCTGGCCCCCGGGCCTTGAGTTTGACACTCCAGCTCTACTCCATCAAGGATTCCTCAAGCCATTTACAGAACCATGTTTTAAGGATCTTCTGGAAGGTCAATAGAATTGTTGCCAACCTTATTGCACTAGAGTCTATATTGGCAGAATTCAAACATGTAAAGCTGTTCAGATTATTGATTTGAACATTATAAAGCAGAGGTAGAATTGGAAAAAGATCTGATTTTGAAATCATTAGTTTTTATACTTGTTATTTAAAATGGAAGGTCAGAGGAGACTTTAGATATTTTTCTTAACTTCCGTTGAGTGATGTTATAATCTTGTAACCAAGACCATAAATTGACTTGTTCTGTTTGTTTATATAAACAATTCCCCATCCTAATTATCTCTGGTGGAAAAAAGAAGTCTAAACACATTTTTCTAAGAACTTTAAAGGTGGGACACAATCCAGGATAACAAATTTATTTTCCTAATCTCTAGCCTATGTATTAATGTTTTTAAGGAAAGGCCCTAACTCAAACCCTCTATTTTCTTTTTTTAATACATGGTTTGGTCATTCTCAAATTTCTTTCACATGTTGATGAGAAAAACATAAGAGACCAATTTTGGGCCTGGCTCCTTCCTCCCCACCTTCCATTTGTTTGAACAGCTTCAGAAAAGGTGGTATTTTGTTCCTCAGCCTGTTTTAAATAAATTTCTAGGAAACAGTCCAAGAGATATAGATTCTAATGAAGTATATACAAAATTGTCTTACCCAGTTTTGTAGAAATGATTTTTATTTTATCTGATCTTGTAGCAATCTAGCAAGGCATAGGATATTTTGGTAGGGTTCAGTTAGACCTGGGGAGGGACTAGCCAGATCAATCCAGAAAGTTGTGAAAATGGGATGCAGTAATGTTGGCTGCTCCCCAAGAGAGAATTGTGGTGGCAGTAGCAGACTTTCCCTCCATTCATAAATTTACATTAATTATAGATTGGTTGTACATATTTATTTTATTTATTTTTTATTTTATTTTGGGATTTCTATGCTGCCCTATCTCCCAAAGGACTCAGGGCAGCTCACAATGATAAAACGAGACAATACAAATATTAAAAAACAATTAAACCAATATCCCAATAAACCAATTAAAATTGATAAACTGCCTCTAAAAACCCCATCCCCTCCATCAGTCCAGGTCGGCAAGCTGGAAAAGCCATGTTTTAGGCCATGATGGAAGGATTGAAGATCAGGGGCCACCCGAAGCTCCAGGGGCAGCTGATTCCACAGGGTGGGCGCTCCCACCGAGAAGGCCCTGCCCCTGGGGGTCTCCAGCCGACATTGTCTGACCAACAGCACCCCAAGGAGGCCCTGTCTGTGGGAGCGCACGGGACGTTGGGAAGTCATTGCTGGCAGCAGAATTTCCTGCAAATACTCTGGTCCTAAGCCATGTAGGGCTTTATAAGTAGGTACCAGCACCTTGAATCTCACCCAGAGGGCAACCGGCAACCAGTGCAGCTCACGCAGGAGGGATGTAACATGGGAGTATCGGGACACTCCCATCACAACCCACACAGCCGCATTCTGGACCAGTTGAAGCCTCTGAGTGGTCCTCAAGGGCAGCCTCATGTAAAGAGTATTGCAGTAGTCCAAACGGGAGGTAACGAGCGCATGAGTGACAGTACATACATATGAGGGATCCTTGATAGAATAGAATAGAATAGAATAGAATAGAATAGAATAGAATAGAATAGAATTCTTTATTGGTGTGAATAGAATTCTTTATCAAGTGTGATTGGACACACAAGGAATTTGTCTTGGTGCTCTCCGAGTTTGGTTGCTTTCTTGTGGACATTTCATTACCCAAACTAGCTAACACCATCAGTATTAGTATTCTTCTCTATTGACAAGGAGTTTGGAAGGGTAGCAGCAGCACAGCTGTGAATGATCTCAGAGGCGATTAAGGCCATTTCAGTTTGGCTTTTAAGCCTTAGTTTTGAGACAAAATCAGCTTTAATCACTATGATAGCAAATCTTAATTTGGAGCAAGGAATGACTGCATGTGGTATCTAAAAATAAACAAAACCACAATAGGTTTGGAAGGAATTTTAGAAGTCATCTAGCCCAACTCACTGCTTAATGGAGGATTCACTAAATCATTTTTGACAGATGGTCTCTGTTTGAAGATCTCAGTGAAGGGAAATGTATTATTTCATGTGGAAGTGACTGACTAGGAAGTTCCTCCTGAAGTCAACTTCTTTGCTTATAGTTTCAGTCTAATGGTTCTAATCCTTCTCTGGGACAACAGAAAATAATCCCACTCCCTCTTCATTGTAACAACACTTTAGATAATTATAATTGAAGGTTTCTATCACATTTCCTCTCAGTTGTGTTAATCTCTACCTAAACTCCGTGAGTTGAGTGAAACTCTCCTTAAGTAATCTCTATCTAAACTTTTTGAACAAACAATTCTTTCTGAGTTTAAGAAGAAATGGCTGAAGCTGTAACGATTACAGCAACTTAAATATTTCCAAACATATGGCCAATATATCCAAACATTCATTAGAGATTTTCTCATTTTCTTTTTTTTTCTGTTCTGTGAACCAGCAAAATGACAGGTCTTTTCACTGATAACAAAGATATGTGCATATGGCTATTTATAAAACAATCTCTTGGGATCGCCTCATTCTGGGAATGGACTAAAAAGATCTGTACTTGATCAGTATAATAGGAACAATGCTATTCCTAATATCTCCAGTGCTATTTGATACTGGAATGAATAGCTCCAGTAATACAGGTTGTAGTTTATTACCATGCTTCAGAAGGTTTAATCTTCTCCTGACTACTAGATATTGAGTTTAAGGTGTCTTTATATTCCTCAGGATAGGAAGCATTTTTGCTTTCTTATCCTTGTTTCTATAACCCAGGGGTGTCAAACTCACGGTGTCACGGCGGTGTCACATGATGTATCAAAACTTTTTTCCCCTTTGCTAAAACATGTGGGGGCGGGACCAGCATGTGATGCATCCAGCCTGCGGGCTGTGCGTTTGACACCCCTACTATAACCTGATTGAGGGGAAAAAGACAATAGTAACAGCAAAAAGCAGCTAAAATTTTCATTGGGTGAGACAAACAAATACAGAATTTTAACAGTTTGTGAAGCCTTTATAGGGATGCGATGGCTCAGTGGCTAAGATACTGAGCTTGTCAGTCAGAAAGGTCGGCAGTTTGGCAGTTTGAATCCCTAGCGCCGCATAACGGAGTGAGCTGCAGTTACTTATCCTAGCTTCTGCCAACCTAGCAGTTCGAAAGCATGTAAAAATGCAAGTAGAAAAATAGGAACCACTTTGGTAGGAAAGTAATAGCAAACTATTTTCCAAAACAGGGTAGGTACAGTAATTATTTTAAATGGGGATTGCCTTTCCATAGTGATCTATGTATTAGAAACCTAAAGGCTGGTAACTATAAGATGATTTGAACACTGCTGCTCTACAGAGTAACCCAGATATTATAGCTATCAAAAGATGAAGCATTTGGATTGATGACTGATTCACATACAATATCTATGTTGCAATGTCTAATTAGCTACTGAACCACATTCAAGATATTGTGGTTGGTTTATGAAGCTATAAGCAGCATGGGACAAATTGTCTGAGAAAATGTAATTTTTTTCTATACAGATCTATTGTGTCTTTGTGATCTGTGAGGAGGACCAGCTTGCTTCTCATGCCAGGAGCTTCTGATGTTCACACAAAAGTGGACACTTTCAATGGGATGATTTTGTTTGAGATTACTGTAGGAATTTCTACTGTGGGAGCATTGCCACCAAGACTTAAAGTGTTGATCATTTGTTAATTCTCTGGCTGTTATATTGCCAGCTACCTCCAAAATGCTCTTGCCTTTAAAAAGGTTTGATGTTGTTATTTAAAAAAATATTTTAAAGCAATTATATTTGTATAGAGTTGACAATTTTATTGTAAGCAATTTAACAATGGGGAAAGCACTAAATAAATGTTTTAATAAATAAGCTATGATCATAAACACACAGTGAAGTACATTTTGTACAACCCATTGCGATCTGTTTCCAAGAAACACGCAATGGATTGTGCTAAGTGTCTCATTAAATTAGAAGACTTTCATTTTGAGTAAACAATTAAACTGCAATTTCCTACTGTGCACAGCCTTCAACTGGTTGTGGTTTCTTTATTGGTTTGAAGGACAGATCCAGAGAAGATCTTTCACTTATGAATGTGAAGCACCTTTTTAAATAACTTATGCAGTCATACTCTGTAATCACTGAAAGAGTCCAGTGCTAAGAAATATTCATCCATCCATCCATTTATTCATTCATTTAAATGATTTCTAGGTCATTTTCATTCTAGATTGGGTCTGACCAGTTTAGAGGAAACATAATGCAATTTAAAAAGGGAGGACAAAAATGATCACAAAGGACAAAAAGCTTGTTCAATTTCAAACACATTTTAAGCAAAACTCATTGGTGTTTGCTGGGAAGACTGAGTACTTTGATTTGATGATAATACATGTAATAAATTAGTTAAATATTTGTAACCCAGCTACAAGCAAACTGGCTATCAAATTTGTAAAATGGGGATGTGATACTTTGAAAATAAAATTGCACATGAATTATAGTGTTGTGAAATAAATCTTACTTTCATTCAAGAGACTGTCATGAATCACCACGTGATGACCACTTCAAATAACCAAGCTATCATGTGCTTTCTACACTCAGTATAGTCTCCTCTGTGTTTCCAGATATGGTCATTTGTATGATTCAAAGCAATACGTTTCAAATATTTGAGCTTGCTTGGATTATATTGCTAATCCCTTTGAGTTGTACTCATTCAGCACGTCGTCACAACTAACTTGAACTCCATGATTTATTTTTATGACATGTGTTTGTACATGATTGTTGTGTTCAACAGTTTCCAAAATGAATAAAATACTGAGCTGGGATCTTTATAAGTATGCTTTATGAAAGGCTGTAGTGGCATTTAGGTATTTGTGTTTTTTTGGGAGTAAAGTTTAGACTATTAAAATGAGTAACTTCATAATTTCAAACATAGGAAAACTGTAGGATGACTTCTGGTTTTTATTTTCCCCACCCCTATGATCAACTTTGCAAAAGCATCATGTCCTCTTTTTTTGCCTTTTGTTAAATTTAACTCCTCCCTAAGAAATAAGATTAAAATCAGACCTAGGAAAGAACAGTGAAATGAAGACCAAAGTTATACTTTTAGGGCTATCATATTTTGGCTGCAAAAATCTGCCTATGTGAACAAAGCAATACAGCTTTCTGTGTCTGTCTGCTACCATCTGGGAGTGGCCTGTATTTTTGCAATCCAGATCTGATAGCCATAATATCGTCAAACTGTACAGTAGTCGAACACCAAAAAGCAAACCAATGACAGCACTGAGTCAAAAATTAACATAAAAATTTAAACTGGAAATTCTGAAGTCATTAGCCTAGAAGAAATTCAAATATTCAATCTGAGACCGGGCACAACTCCAAAACATTTTTTTTCCTGCTGACTTCTGACTAATGCATTTATACTATGTGATTCTATTTACATATTATTCAGGATTCACATCATTATTTTATTCTATCAGATCTATTTCTGCACCAGACATATTTTGCAATCTTCCTGGGGAAGTCTGATGAAGGATGAAAGGATCTTAATTTTTGGAAAATCAGGGAGATCACTTCCTGTATATTTCTCCAATCCACTGTTCTTTGTGAGTATTCGTGAATCAGTAAAGCATATTTAAGTCTGCTATGACAATGAAAGATTGATAAATCAGTAGTAGAAACTTGGAATTAGCAGAGTCATCATAACTAAACAGAATTCCTTTCTTACGATGACAAAATTCTTGGGAAAGAAAACCCTAGACTTCATGTCTCTTTCATGTCCTTTTATAGTTCTTTGCAATGAATTGCTGAAGTAAAAGATGCAGGATGTTGCTGAATGCCATTCAGATATCCGAGTCTGTTTCATAGAAAATGAGCCTGTAGAAAGGCACCGATCACTTGGTCACATCCTAGTAACTCCATGGCTCTTGAGTCACTGGAGTTGTATGTGGCTAGAAGAAACTTCTTTACCATTTGAGTCTCTCCCCCTTTTACAAATTTGATCATCGTTGGATAGAATTTATAGAAATTCAATCTCAGCACATGGATGACAAGTGTCAAACTTGGATAAGAAGAATGATTATGTTGGGGTTCCAAGTAACATTCCCACAGCAAACAAAACTCTGAGGCAGGTATATTTCTCAAAGAATAGTTTTATTGGATATGCCATATTGGCACAAGCTGGTGAAAAATGACTCTAAACATTCCCATGGTTTTCACCTAATTAAAAGTAAAAGTTTTTCACTTTCTCAAAACTATCAGTCACATGGTCCAATCGGTATACAGTCCAGTTGCTAGGTGACTTCAGTCCCCTCCTTTCAAGCACCTGCTGGAACATCCTTGGTTCCCACGAGAAAATATTTTGTTTAGGCTACAAACCCCACAGCTATCTCTACTCTTCCCTCCCTATCGCTAGCTCCAGTTGTGGCAGCCCCAAAGTCCCAAAATGGCCCCAGTCAGGTCAGCTTTAGGGTTGACAGATTATTGAATAAATGAAAAAAGGCAGGTTCCTGTATTTTTTTATAATAATCCACATTTACTTTGATCAAGTTCTGAAATGGAAAACACATTTCTTAGGCTGGAATAATATGTGATCCCCAGCAATAGGGTGCTGAGGATCACACCCCAAATCATGGACTGGGTTGGGAACACAGGTGAATTTAATCTACCCTGATAATTATTAAATTATCATTTTACTGCACTCAATTAAAAGTAGCAATAAAGGATTTCCATATCATATGAAACACTTTCCTTTCTTTAAAATTATGTTTTGGAGGCAACTTCTGGATGTGCTCCAGAGATGGCACCTAAGTCAGGATAATAATATTGAGAAGTATTGTGAGAGTATCAGTACAGATGAACTAATTTTGTAGTGTCTAGAAAACATGAATGAGAGCAATGGCTACAACATAATAATGAAATGGTGTATCTATGTGTACATTTAATTAAATTCAGATGTCGGTTCTAGTAATGGCTGTCAGTAAAGTAAGTAGAGAGATTTCTTCATATGTCAATTTTAGTTGCAATTATTTGTTCATAGTTATATTTCCTTGACAGAAAGGCAGTATTACGGCAACTGGTAGTGTGGAAGATGCATTCTAACTTTTTTCCCCCTCAGGGTCACTGGATGCTACTGAGTCACTGAGTGACTCAAAAATAGTGTATGTAAAGGCTGTGATAATTCCTTTAACATCTTTCCATATTTGGTTACCTCACACCTTGAATGTAAGAGCAGTGGAATGTTGTGTCTATTCACAATTCTTATTCAACAAAAATCATTACGCAATGTAAAATGGAAGATTTATGGGTGGGTGCCTGTTTCTTCTTAATAACATCTTGTGCAATGATTAGCAAGTAAACATTAGGGATGTCTAAGATTGAAAGCATTGGGTAGTAGACTTGAAAACATTATAGAACCTATCTCCAATATGTCTATATAATTATAGGTCTTGGAATTTATGCATTTCCTTGATTTTCTTCTGTTCTTACTTTCTTACAGACACCAATTAACCCTTAAAACCAATATAACATAGCCCTGCCCACCAAGACACAGATTCTATTATATTTATAATAGCCATGTTTTTTCTATGTGAATAGGATATCATTTGTTATTATAAACAGGAACACATGGTGTGTTTGAGCGTATTGCTGACTGTGGAACAACCATTCCTTGTACTGTATGTCTACTACTTCAGGGGTAAATCCCAAGGTTACTTTGGTATTTACCCACTACTCACTCAGAGCTGAAAAAGCTTATTGGATGAGAAGCGAAATATCTTCAAAGGAAAACCAGAAAGTCTAATTGCCTGTTGAAAAAACACCTTTGGGACAACCATAACCTGGATGACTGAGAATCTCCATAGACATTCAGGAGTAAATGCTACATCTGCTACAGTTGAACCTCTAGTCACATTTGGTTCAACTTTTCTTTTACCTCTGGTCTTTTCCATTGGTATCACATCAGGAGCAATCTCTACAATATAAGAAAAAAGTCCGGTTCTTTCTCTGATGTTTCTACTTATTCACCTGTGCTCCCTAATGCAGCCTTTTGCTACTAATTTGTCCAATAAAGAACTATTACAACCTGAGAAGACTGACCAATGTGTTTCAGTTATCTGCTCTGAAATCAAGTTTGGAAAGGTTAAAACTCATTTCAAGCTGTTCAAATTGTTGGTGTATTCCTGGCCATCAAACAAAACTTTATAGTTTCTAATTGCATACATCAAGTTTAATGAAAACAAGGACTGGGGTCACATGATAGCAATGTTCCAATATCTTAAGGGGCTGCCACAAAGAAAGGGGGGGGGTCAACCTATTGTCCAGACTCCAAAGCACCTGAAGGCAGAACAAGAAATAATGGATGGAAACTGATCAAGGAGAGGACCAGTCTAGAAACATTTCCTGACAGAACAATTAATGAGGGGAATTGCTTGGCTTCAGTAGTTGTGGATTCTCCATCACTGGAGGTTTTTAAGAAGAGATTGGACAACTTGACTGAAATGCTAAAGAGTCTCTTGCTTGAGCAGGGGTTGGACTGGAAGACCTCCAAGGTCTATTCCAGGGGTCCCCAAACTTGGCAACTTTAAGACTTGTGGACTTCAACTCCCTCTGGGAGTTCAAGTCCACAAGTCTTAAAGTTGCTAAGTTTGGAGACCTCTGGTCTATTCCAACTCTAATTCTATTAATAGGTAGATCCTTCAACACTCTAGCTCTCTGCTTGGATGACATGATGACTCTAAGTCTTTATATAATATGACTGCTCCAATGGCAATAACTTTTCTTAAGCACAAGTTGTTTATTGTAACTCTGGCAGCCTTAGTTTGGCATCTCCCAATTGCTGCTGAAATTTATGCAGTGATACTATGGAAATGCAGAGCCAGTTTGGTATATTAGTTAAGGCACCAGGCTGGAAACTGGGAAAGTGGGAGTTCTGGTCCTGCCTTAGGGATGAAATCAGCTGCATCACTTACTTTCTTTCAGCCCTATAAAAGAGGCAATGGCAAACCACTTCTGAAAAACTTTGCCAAGAAAATAGGGAGTTATCCAGGCAATTTCCAAGAACTGGCAATGATTGAATAGGAAAAAAAAAATTGGATACTGCAGAGCCAGGCTCCAATTATACTGGTATGGTTTTGCCATTTTCTTTTGATAGGAGTCAGCTGCTGATCTCATTTCACTTCTTATATTACAGATTTCCTAGTAAATAATCCTGTGCTTGTTACCCCACTTGTACTTTTCCTAAAGAACAAAGAGAAGATACCTGAATCAGGAGTTAGCATCTTTCAGTTGCTGGCTTTATTGAAAATTCTAGAAGAATTAAGGCCAATGAATCTGCAAGAATGATATAATATCACAAGCATGCTTAATTAACCAATTACAATAAGAATCCAATACATTAATATTTCTGCACAGCCATGAGTTTGACACCCCTGTTGTAGCTGAACTATTAACATAATTGATAGAATAAAATCATCTTATATTATCTTGACCACTCACAATCTGAGTTTGCTTTAGCTGACAGTAAGTATTCTTTTAATTAATTTAATTTCTAAGTGCCACACTTAGATTGTTATTTGCTAATGATAAATATTAATCACTAACTTCTATGAAAAGTGAATTTGTTGATAATGTAAGCAAATCTGGTATTACCTAAAGTTCATTTTGCTTCTTCACAGACATAAGAATATATGGTGTTTATATGCTACAGTATTTCAGAAGATAAATACTCTAAGGTCTTGCAGTAAATCTTTCTCATTTAATTGTTAGATCAGGAAAACAATTACAGGTTTATACAAAGTGGCTTCCTTCACAGAGCTTGTTAATAAAATTATCTTTGTTAAGATTAAAATATGTCTCACTGGGCATGAAATGTTATACTCTGTTTATCTTTGAGATTGGAGAAAGCTGCGTTTGTATTCTTATTTTGGAATGCAGGAAAAAAAATTTGTAGGGAAAAGCTGGAAAAAAATTTTTTGTAGGGAGACAGAATTAAAACTATATCCAGCTACCATTCAATAAAATCACAAATTGCAAGAAAAGCAACGTTTACAGCAAGAGCATTGACAGTCGTGATCAAGTGGGAATGATACCATTATAAACTTATTTAAACTGATTCAAACTTTCACACCTTTTTCCCCTTATTTACAATATCTGCAAACAATATTCCATGGAAACACCATAGACTGGGCTAGGCAAATGGTTTAATAATATGAGACTAGAACATCAATGCAGAATACCCCACAGGGTTCTTTCTGTGAGGGTCATATTATGCAGAGAGGAAGGAGAAACTAAAGAAATTAAAACATTTTAAAAGCAAAAGAAGTACTGCTAAGCATAATTTATATCAGCATCATTCAATATATCATCCCACACTTTTCCATAATTGCAAATCATCCTGGTTTTCACCATATCCATATGTCACTTTATACATTGCCTTTTCTGTTTTAAAGCTCTCACCTTTCTCATTTTCTGGTTTCCAACCACAACTTTCTCTTCCTCTTGACCCCATTCACTTTTCCTTCATATATTTGTTTTTCACTTATTTTCTCTGTTTGTCCAAATCCACTCAATGCATTTATTTTATTCATTCACTTTGGATCAGTTCTATATATATTCAGCCCCCATTAATTCTTGATCCTATTTCTTTGTTTCATATTTCATATATTTCATCAGTATCTTGTCCCACTGAATTCAAGTTACATTTATCTTTCTTTATTTAGTTCCCTAAAATAGACAAGAACCAGTCTTGCTCATAGTAGACATTTCACTTGCTTTGATGAACATTTTAATCCCATGTTTCTACTGTGTTTCTTAACTTCTACTACTAGAGTTTGCAGATTCTTTGCATTTTCAGCTTTCAGAGCAGTGTCATCAGCATAGCACAGGTTATTGATGTTTCTTCCTTTAATTTTAAAACCACACTCATCTTCTTCCAATCTAGCTTTTCTCAATGTATATTCAGCATATAAAATGAATAAATAAGCAAAGGTTATTTGTTAACCTAGAACCCGTCTGTTTTATCATATTTGTATTGTAGCTTCTTGACCTGAATATATGCTTCACATGGAGAAATGAGATGTTTCTAAGCACATCCCATAGCCTTTACATGATCAAAACAAAGGCCATTTCCTACAGTAATCAATGAACCACATATTTATTTATTTTTTGTATGCTTTGGCTTTCTAAACTATTCAGTGTACATCAACAACAATATCTCATGGTTCTCTGCCTTCTTAATAGTTATCTGGAACTTTAATCAGCATCTGGAACTTAACACATGAGCAATTTATGATCTGTTCCACAGTCAGCATCTGGCTATGTCTTTGATGCCATAATTGAGTTCCTCCACCTCCTTTTTGCAATAATATATTCAATTTGATTTCTATGTACTTGAACTGTTGATGTCTATATACACAGGCATCATTTTGGTTGCTGGAAGTCAAAGTTAGCAATTAAAAAAATGATTGCAGTAGTAGAAATTTACATCTGCTTTAGTTCAGATTCCTAAGCCAGTTTGGTGTAGTAGTTAAAGGGAGCAGACTAGGAACCAGGAAACTGTGAGTTCTAGTCCTCATATATAAAGTTGGATGGGTAACCTTAGGCCAGTCATTCACTCTCAGCCTTAGGAAGAGGACAATGACAACCACTTCTGAAATCTTGCCAAGAAAACTACAGGAATTAGTCCAGGCAATTGTCTGGAGTCAACATTGACTTGAAGACACCCAAAAAGAGAAAAATCGCATGACATTTTCATCTTTAAGGTTTCAAGTTTAGCATCACAGTCTCCAACCACAAACAACACCTGTATGTTCTGTTAATTTTAGATGGAACTTGATCATAAAACACATAAATCTTCTTCTGCATCAGTGGATGGAGCATAAACCTGAATAGTTGTCATAGTAAAGGTGTGTCCACAAAGTTTATTTGATATTATTTGGTCATTGATTGCACTATAGTCAAGTATGTTTTTGTCACACTATGAAAGCAACATTGCTCCTTCTTTATTTTACATATTCTGAGCAGTAAACAGGGCGGTTTTCTGACTAGAAATGTCTGATTCCAGGCCATCTCGATTCACTAATGCCTAAAATGTCAATATGTCGTCATTTCATTTCATCTTTCACTGTGTTAAACATTCCCATGCTCATGCTTCTTATATTCCATATTGTTCCATATTCCCACTGTAATTCTGTTTTGGCAGTTTCAGATTTTCTTTTTCTTTATAACAACATCAGCAACAAGATATTCCGAAGGCTTTAATCTAGCCACTTCATAAACATCAATAATACTCTGAAAGATTCTCAGCTCTTCCTCAGTAGCATGTTGAGTGTCATCTGACCTGAAGGGCCTATCATCCGGCACTGTATCATCAATCATTTTATATTTTCTATCCATGTAGTTTTCTTGATAAAAATACAGAAGTGGATTTCCATTGCCTTCTCTCATGCAGTATGACTTTCTGCCTTTGCCATTGTTACTAAAGTGTTTGTCTGTTTCTGGTAGTTTCCTATATCTGTACTGCCCAATGTAGATGCCTGCTTGCTTTAATTGGACAGCTGGGATGACCTTCACACTTTGAGTAACCCTGTTTTTGCCATACACTCTCACCATTCTTTGTCCATTCCTCCCAGAAACAGCTGCTCTTCTGCCATAATATGGCAGCACAGCAGAACGTGTGAGGTGGAAGCGGGAACACAAGAGAGGTTAATTGATCAAAATCACTCATGCAACCTCAAGGTTCAAATGGGGATTTGAACCTAGAATTTTCTGTTCTCACCTCAGGACCTTAACTGTTATACTACTTTGATTCTGTGGTTCTAAGTAGTAAATAAAACAAAATATACCCATTTGCAACTTTAACTTAACATAGTCTGATGTGAAACATTTTAGTGTAAAGGTTTATTTTCTTATTAGTTCACATGTTACAAGCCAACTACTAAGAGCTGTGGCAGTTGATTCTAAAATGCATTATTTCTCATAATATGGTGACCATCCTGGGTAATATGGTGAAGATTAACTTGCTTGCTTTGTATCTTCCTTTGTGTAAATTATACATAATGGCCTATGGCTATATATTTAATAAACATACCCATCTTAATCCCAGAACATCCAGATTTTATCTTTATAGCCTGTATTTTAAAGTTTATTTACTTACAGACATCTGGCTAATGCATACCTAAATATAAATTTTAGGCTCACTGGTCTGAACTGAACATCTGCATTGCAAGAAAGAGCAAACAGATATGAATGCATACTTTTCAATCTACATAGTCAAAATTTTATAGTCTTGAACTTTGTCACTGGAAACTCAATCTTTTAATCTTTTAATGCTGCCTGGGACTTTGTTAATAATAATTTAATCCCAACTGTGTCATATTGTATTTCATGTTAAGATTTTTGCCAGAAATCTGCTTTAAAAGAACCATCTGGAGGGTTGATATATATGAAATATTCAGTTGTTATCAGTGACAACTACCCTGCAGATTTCAATGAGCCCTAAATTCACCTTGTGGGTTTATCTCTATTCATCCATTTAGGTTAATGCCAGACTTGTTCATTACCTTGTTGATACTTTTTTTTTCTTTTAAAGTCAACCCATTCATCTTACAGAGTCTCCCACTCAGGAACCGTCTGCTAATTTGATTTAAGACCCCACAACTCTTTAATTCTGTCACTTTAAAATATATCCTCTCTCAGTTCAGCAACAGAAAAGCACTTTGTCTCATTCGACATCAGGATAGAGGGATTATTACAACACATCTTTTGGAAAGGAGTGCCTGGTTGGAAAGCATTTGAAAACCACAGGCTTCTGACTAGCCTATACTTGTTATGTTGGTTTTAAATAAATACATTAAGACTGAACCAGCTGAATTGAGGAGAGACAAAGCAAAGAACTCAATGTCTTCCATAATATCTTCATCTTAGACATATTCTTAGGACGGCAAGTCTCAGGGTGAAGGCACAGTCAGAATGTGCTTTGCTTTGAGACTGTGAAACTGTCTAATGATATAGTGAGCATGTAGTAATCCAGTGCAGTGGGCAACCTGTTGTAGTTATTTTAAAATAACAGTTGTGCTTAAATCCTGTAGCGGTTCCCTGGGATTTCTTACAGGTGTCTTCAAGATGATACAGGAGGTCACAATATATATTAGCACTTTCATGAAAGATAAAAAATATGGAAGATCCCTGCTTTGACAAAAACAGGAAGGTGTGGTAATTCCTAGGAATGTAGTGTATACTAGTTTGTGTTCTCCAGAATGCCAATATTGTTCTATCAAAAAATTGGGAGAAAATTGGTCATTTTGGGCACCACATTTTTCCCTTCCCTACTTTCCCTTTCCCTTCCCTACTCTACTGTACCTTACAAAAATAAAGGCATGAATTGAGAAGCAGATGTCTTGAAGGAAACCCACTCCTGTTTCTCTTCTTATTTCATAAGTGATGGCTTCAGTCTTGACAGCCATCATGGGCTTTTTGAGATTGAAATAACAGGAAGGACTAACCAGTATCAAATTTGCTGGGATATTCACCAGAAAGTGATACATTTCAGCTCCTTTTGCGGTACTGCCTGAAACTTATTCACTGAATGAATGTCCTAACTGTGGTTGGAATTAGATCATGCTTACCAACCGCTCTGTGGGGACAAGTTCAGAACCACAATGCTGCTGAATACCACAGCTTCAGTTGAACTCAATGGGAATTAAATAGGCTGTGTAGGAATGCAGCCAATATTTGTTGTCTTTAATGATAGGCAACTGTTTGAAGAAAACAAAACATGCTGTGTGCTAAGTTAGAGCTGACTAGGGATTGTAGCCTATGGTTTTATAGGCTTATTTCCTTCGAGCAATGCATAAACTTAGCAGTTCCTGTAGAAGCTGCTTTTTCATTACTTATAAAGACATAATGTATATTTTAGAGGCAATATTATCAATTGGTACTGTTTTTTTTCAAAGATTCCCATTTTCTCACAGACATCTTTTGATAAGCTTTCTATTAAACATAGGATATGAGATGTGCAGATTCTAATCTGTAGGGCCACTTTATTTCATGTTTTTAAAGTTATTGTGCTTTCTCTCAGCCCCTTCCCCTCTTTATCATTATCAGGGATACTTATGAAGCTATTCTATCTTCATTGAATCATTAAAATTAAAAAAAAACATTCACTGTGCTCCTATTTTTTAGGGAATAGAGGCAACGGGAGTAGAAGAAAACAAACCATACATTCACAATGTCTCTGAAGATATTAGGAAAGGAAATAATATTAGAGCAAGCTGGAACAGGAGAATGGGAGTTTTAACTGACAATTTTATGTTTTGGTTGAGTCTGTGACAGAACTTTGTGGAATAATATCAACTAAGTGGCAATTTGTTTTCAGGGTAAAAATTGCCAGGAGATCTTAAAAGCACACCTGTCTGATTATGTTTTTGTAAATTATTACCATTTAGGGCAAGTTGCCAAAAAAGACAAGAAACCAATTTAACTATTCTTTGCACCAGTCCCTCACACCTATAATCCAGGCAAATAAAATTTTCAGACCACAAAGAGCTGCCTTATTTTGTCTATCCAGCCCAGGAGTGTCAACTGCCAAGGTCAGGGGAAAAGATCTTTCATGTCATAACTTACTACCTGATCCTTTGTTTTCTTAACTAGAAAAGCAAAAAATTAAACATAAAATCTTCTGCCTGCAAAGGCTATACTCTATTTTTTTTAATATGTCTTTATACTGGCCACTACAAAATTGTGACAGGGATAGCCTAACAAATTAAAATGCATTATTTTAAAAAAATCTATATTAGAAAAACCCAGTGCCATGAAGAAGTTGATAGCTATACTTTTTATGCCACTGTCATGCAAAAGAGAATTTGTTTCTGAAATTCCTTTCAGAGAGCAGAATCACAGATATGAGGGAAACATAATATTCTGGTATTATTTGGTAGCAAGATCTTTGACTGTATAATAATCTTAGTTTCCTTGGCTTTAACTAAATCCCAAGGGAACACATTGTAGACATAATCTTCCCTTTTTTTTTACGAAAGTTTTATTTTTCCAAAAGAACAAACGTAACAAACAAACATACAACACATAGATCCATATCAATTTCAAGTATGTCAGTCGGTCAAAAATCACAGTGCCTTCCCCTCATTATTCATACTCAGTATTACAAAAAGGAAAAACTATAATCGTTATTATTAATCCTCTATCATATTATAAACTCTATATTATTTCAACAGTTCTATCTTTATATTCCCAAAAATATATTACCAAACTTTTTTATCTAACCATTGATAGAACATATTCCATATCTTATAAAACTGCTTTTCTTCTTGGTCCCTAATTTCAAATGTTAATCTACTCATTTCGGCACAGTCCACAATCTTCTTAATCACTTCCTCCTGCACAGGTGTCTTATCATTTCTCCAGTTTTTAGCAAATACAATTCTGGCAGCTGTCAATACATTAACAATCAAATATTTCAGTTCTTTGTTGAGTGTCTCTGCTACAATTCCCAACAGAAATATCTCAGGTTTCAAGTCTATATGTTGTTGTGTCATTTTTTCAAACCACATGTGGATTTTAGTCCAGTATCTTTTAGCATCAACGCAAGTCCACCACATGTGATAGTAGGAGCCAGGTATCTGATGACATTTCCAACACTTATCCGATTTGTCCTTGAACATTCTTGCAATCCTTCTCAGGGATAGGTGCCACCTGTAAAACATCTCATACAAATTTTCTTTATATGCAGTTGACATTGTCATTTTATAATTCTGATCCCACAGTGTTTGCCATCTCTCTAGATCTATCCCATAACCAAAATTTTCCCAAGCAATCATTGTTTCCTTAACCTGCTCCTCTTCCATTCTAACTTCTAATAAATGACCATAGAGTTTTTTAATCACTTTTTCATTCGTACCCATCAAAATTTTATCTAGTTCAGTTGGTTTTTTATAAATACCTTCAGTCTTAACATCCTCATCATATCTAGATTGTATTTGCAAATATGAAAACCAATTCATTTTTATACCTTGTTCTTGTAGTGTTTGCATCGATTTGAGTTCACCCTTTTCATTTAAAATCTCTCCATATCTAACTGTTTGTTCCTTCTTGTATATTATTGAATATGAAAAGGCTTCAATAGTAGATACCCATAATGGAATTTGTATATAATGTTGTTTTCTAGTTTTCTCCCAATTTAAAAATAAAGCTTCTCGAACATAGTGTCTTCTAAAATATCCTTGTTTTTTAGTTCCCTTATACCATAAGAAAGCATGCCATCCTAGTAATAAATCATGACCCTCTAAAGTTAACAATCTATTATTTCTCAGTGTTATCCATTCTTTCACCCACATCAAACTTGCAGCTTGATAATACAATTCCCAGTTTGGTAGTGCGAATCCCCTCTTGACCTTGCATCTTGTAATAGCTTAAATTTAATTCTTGGCTTTTTGCCCTGCCATATAAATTTTGATGTGATTTTATTTAAGTCTTCAAAGTACTCTTTCCCAAGTCTAATTGGGATTGTCTGAAATAAATATAGAATTCTAGGTAATACATTCATCTTAACTGTCGATATTCTACCAATAAGGGATAATTGTATATTTCCCCATCTTTCAAGATCTGTCGCTATCTGCTGTTTGAGTTTTATGTAGTTGTCTTCTTTCAAAGTACTGCATCTTGGCGTTATATATATTCCCAAGTATTTAACTTTATTTGCAATCTGGATCTCTAATAGATCTTCTAAATCTTTCTTGCGTTTTGCTAACATATTCTTTGTTAGGATCTTTGTTTTGTCTTTATTAATTTTTAAACCTGCCACCATTCCATATTCTTCTATTTGTTCTATCAACTTAGGTGCTGATTTAAGTGGATCCTCTAGTATGAATACCAAATCATCTGCAAACACCTGTAGTTTATATTCTTCTTTTTTAATTTTCATTCCTTTTATTTCTTCATCTTCTCTGATAGCTCTATTCAGTACTTCTAGTGTTAAAACAAAAGCAGGGGCGACAGAGGGCAACCTTGTCTAGTTCCTTTTCTTATCCCTATAGATTCTGTCAACTCTCTGTTTACCAATATCTTCGCTGTTTGATTATTATATATTGTCTCAATAGCCTGTATAAAGTTTTTTCCAAAGCCCATTTGCATCATTTGCAATATCATAAACCACCAGTTCACATTGTCAAATGCTTTTGAGCATCTAAAAACATCAGTGCCATCTGTTTTTCAGGGTGTGCTTCATAATACTCCAAAGTATCTAAAATTATTCTCACATTTTGCTTGATTTGTCATTTTGGCAAAAATCCATTTTGATCCGTGTGGATAAATTCATTTAAATATCTTTTCATTCTTTCTGCCAAAATTGAAGCAAAGATTTTATAATCTGAATTCAACAATGAGATAGGTCTATAATTTTTAACTTGTTGTAGGTCCATTTCTTCTTTAGGTATAAGGGTAATATAAGCTTCCAACCATGTCTCAGGTATTCTCTTTTTAGCAGCACTTCATTCATCACTTCTAGAAGGGGAGCTTAACACTTCCTGGAAGGTCTTGTAAAATTCCGCCGGTAGACCATCTGGACCTGGTGCTTTTCCTGTATTTTGTTTCTTCAAGGCTTCTATTAATTCCATCATGGTTATGTTCCCTTCTAACATTGTTTCAATGTCTTTAGGTATCTGTGGTAATCTTGTCTTTTGTAGATACTGTTCAATTTTTTCTTCTAGAATATCTTCTTGAGAGTACAGTTTTTCATAGTAGTCTCAAATAATTTTTTTTCTTTTCATCATTCCCATGTTGTATATTCCCTTTTCCATCTATTAATTGGCTAATTTTCTTTGTTTCTCTTTCCTTTCTAATTTTATACGCTAACCATCTTCCTGTCTTATTAGCATTTTCAAAATAATTTTGTTTAGCGCCTTTAATCTTTTGAGCGACTTCTTCCTTGTCCATTAAAGCCATTTTATGTTTAATCACATCCATTTTCCTTTTATTATCTTTCCCTTGCGGTGATTGTTGTAGTTCTTTTTCCAATTTCATGAAATCATCTTCCAATATTTTGAGTGTCTTCTTCCGTTTAATATTTCTTTTCCTTATATAGTCAATTATCAAACCTTTTGTATAAGCCTTCATCACATCCCAGTGAGTTTGTAGTGATGTATCTTCTTTTCTGTTTTCCTTGAAAAAAAAGATAAGTTCTGTCTCAATTCTCTTTTTAAATTCTTCTTCTTTCAAAATCATGTTATTTAGTGTCCATCTAGATCTTCTCCTCTGTCCTTTCCAGGCAACTATCAATGGATTGTGATCCGCCCAGGTCCCACTTTCGATTTAAATTTTCTGTATATCGGAGAGCATATCTGCAGATGCCCATACCATATCTATTCTTGACCATGATTCATGTCTATTTGAATAAAAACTAAATTCTTTATTTCCAATATTTCTCTCTCTCCATATATCTTTAATATTCATTTCTTCTATCATCTTCCCTTCTTAAAGAGAAATTGGAAAGAATTTTTCAGTCACCATAGGACTATAGATGAGTAAGGAAATCTCTTTTTGCAGTTCTAAAAAATTGCACAGATTTTGGCACAGCGGTAAGTCAAACAATATAAAATGGGGGGAAAGTATACACAACTAAACCTTGGTCTTATTTCTAAATTATTTTTCTCCCCAACTTACAAATGACTGGGCCTTTTCCAAATAGACCAAAACCCTATCAGATTTCCCCTGTTTCCCCTCTTAGAACTGACTTCTTAGTTCAGTAAAACTTTTGTCCTTGTCCAAAACTATAAAATGGATATTACTGCTCTTGGAACTCTCTATGATACTGAAGCAAAAGCCAAAAATAAAATAATGATTGTTTTTCAAATTTTTTAAAATCTAGGCTTCATGAAAAACTGAAGGTTTTGTATGTTCACATAAACTCTTTTCTCTAACTACTAGAGTAATTATAGCAGCTGATTAAAGAACTCATCTCTATTATATGTTTTTGAAAAAAAATGGTTTTCAAAATAAGTTCTGTGTTAACATTACATTTATTCATTTTAATATAAAATATGATCTTTGGGTACATTCCAGTTTAATGGATCAGGTCTTTAACGTGTCTTTGCAAAACTATCACAATGAAAGTCTAGTTAATTGGATGAATTTAGTTTCCTTCCAAAATATTCATTTGATTTCTTTTTTTCATTTTGTTGCTTTTTTTAAAAAAATTGCAACTGTGCAATATTAGTTAATTATATCACATGCTATTCAGCAGAAATGCAGACTATGCTTTACAAGTATTTTGAAAACAAGAAGGAAGAAATGAAGACCTGTCCTAAGGTGGGGAATAATTGAAGGAATTACTAAACCAGTTGCCAGTTGCCATTTTGTTTTTGGGTACAATACATAGTAGCACTTGTTTTCTTCTTCCAATCAATTATTCGTACCTGATCTTATCAGGTAGAACAGGGGTGTCAAACTGGCAGCCCATGGACTGGATGTGTTACATGCAGCCCACACCTACCCTAGCTCTGCAAATGGGAAAAACATTGTGAAACATCATGCGACAGCAATGTACGTTTTCTTTATCAATTTTTTTCTGTCCCTGTTAATATCTTGTTTAATTTTATTATAAAAACCATATAGTTTAACATCTTTCTCATATCTAGAATGTATCTGCACTTGTGAGTATCATGACATATCAATCCCTTGATCGCTCAGCTCTTGTTTAGTTTTGAGTTCCCCCTTTTCATTCAAAATATCTTTGTACCTAACAATATTTTCCAGGTTAATAACATTTGGGTGAACCAGTTCTTCCATTGTTGGAAGCCAAACTGGTATCCTCAAGTAATGTTGTTCTCTAACTTTCTGAATTTTGTAGCTTGAGAATTTATTTAAATAGTATAGGGGTATTGTTAGTAAGGTAGGGTTATTTGTATATGATTTGTATTTTTGTAGCCTTATTTATAGAAAAGGGTAGGTAAACCACTCAAAATCAGGTATGACTGTAGTGGAACATTATCCCAAAGGTTCTTTTTTCAAGAGGCAACTGGACTTTCTGTCTTTTCTTTGAAGACGTTTCACTTCTCATCCAAGAAGCTTCTTCAGCTCTGACTGGATGGTGGGGAATGGAAGGATTTATACTCCTTGAAGACAGTTGGTCATTTGTATTCTTTTAGCAAGTTGTTAAGGTTACCTGTACATTTACCTGTGTCATCAGGATCACCTGACTGATGTGAATGGGTGAGGAGCCTTCTTGGAACTATTGAAAGGACTGGGTTGTAGAAGAGATAGATGATGTTGCTTTCCTCCCCCTCTGTTGAAAGAGGACTGTTCAATTTTGACATAGGTGGCCTCTTTGACCCCTCTTTCAAACCAGTAGTCCTCTCTGTCCAAAAGGTGGACTTTGCTGTCTTCAAAAGAGTGGCCTTTGTCTTTTAAATGCAGATGGACTGTTGATTATAGTCCTGGTGGATTAGTTCTCCTATGTTCCAAGAAGGATACACACCCATTTGCACCACTCAGGTGACCCTAATGACACAGATAAACCTCCAAGTGACCTTAACAACTTTGTAAAAAAATGCAAATGATCAGTTGTCTGCAAGGAGTATAAATCCTTCCATTTCCCACTATCCAGTCAGAGCTGAAGATGCTTCTTGGATGAGAAGTGAAACATCTTCAAAGAAAAACCAGAAAGTCCAGTTGCCTCTTGAAAAATGCACCTTTAGGACAACCATGACCTGAATGACTGAGAATCTCCATGGAGCATTTGAACTTTAGTCCAGTAAAATAAAATAAAAAACCCAAATTCTCACATTTAAGTCAAACTCCTTTTAGTATCTATTGCTTTTGATGGACAGTTTTGCAGCTTGATTTCTTTTAATGCACCATGTACTATGTTTTTAATTATCTATTGTTCTGACCAAGTCATGCATTGTTGAATGCTGATCTTATAAAAGCATAACATGTGAGAATGCACATGTAAACTCACCAAGGGAGTGAATGGAAGATATTATGCTTCATTTTTCCACAACATCCTGGATGATGACATGAGGCTAACCCTCATATTACCAGGCCAAAGTTTATCACATTAATTTTGACTTTTGCCTGTTTCCCTTTATTTTCACTTAGGTCTATTTGTCATCATGGGGATGAGAGAACTAAAGCTGTATCCTGCCAAGATAAATAAGCTGAAAGAGGGAGGAAAGCTGAACTCTCTTCCTTTATTCAAAAATGTCACTGATTTAAATATTGAAAACAAACTTTTGAGGACTTTGCAAGTGTAAAATGAGATTACTGATGGCAGTCTTCTAACCTGGGTTAAGAAGGGGCCATTCACTTGGAATAATATATATCTTTGTATGTATGAGGGTGTTTTTTTAATCTGTACTCTTCCTTCTCTCCTGAGGTGATTTTATTGAAATTATAGATAGTGTGTCAATAAACAAGACCTTGCATCTGTGAATCATGCTTAAAACATTTGTGGACCTTTCATAATTTTTCTTAGTCCAGCCCAGATGTATTCAGTGATCCGGTGAGAGTCTGATCTCACCACCCAATAAATCATTAGAATAGTAATGCTCTTGTTTGCTGACAGCTAGCAGAAGAAAACTGAAGCAACAGTTTCATCAGCTGTGGGACATGTGTCCCTGTTTTGAGCTGGATTGGCCCTTTAATCAAACTAGACTCTTGACAAATAAGAACACAATCTCTAATTATCTGGATGCTGGGAGAGACAGTTTGTCTTTTAATCGGTACTATAGATTTAAAACTACAAGATGGCTTAAACCACTCTCCCTTCCTGTTTCCTTGTTCAGTATTAAGTATCTGGAAGTGGAGATAACTAACAATCTGGTCTCTCCACACATCATCATTAGTAAATCATGCAAACCAGCATCTGCATTTCCTGCATTGGATGAGGAGAGTACATGTTTCTCCTTCTATCCTGGCCACTTTTTAGAGAGACATAATTGAGAGCGTTTCAACAAACTGCATCACTGTTTAGTTTGGTGGCTTCAGTGCCTCAGAGAGAAAGTCCATTCAGAGATTGGTAAACAGAGAAGAGTCTAGGAAGCTTACTTCTCATTATTCAGGATACTGCTCATAAGTGCTATGTGCTTAGAGCTCAAAGCATTGTTCGAGACCACTATAAACATCTACTTTATGGTCCATTTCTGTTGGTCCCCCTCTGAGAGGAGGTTTTGAAGTATTTCTAGCAGGACTAGCAGATTCTGTAACAGCTTTGTTCCCTAGGCCATCCCTAGGTAAACTCACAAGATTTGTTTCTCTCGCCACATACATCTGAACTAGACTGTGTGTCATGCCCCTGTCAGAGTCTGAATCCAAGGAGGAGGAAGAACAGCTGACAGGGAATGGGAGTGTGGCTCTGCTGGCTGTAGACAAAACTGTGGAAGGGCAAAGTCTGGCTGGGCAGAACAGGGGAAAGGTAGAACAAGGGAGAGGGAGTTCAGAAGAAGACCCAGACCCACCCGCTCTTCATCGTAGGGCATGCAGGGAGGAACGGAGAAGAGAGCAACATGGATTGCATGGCTTATGGGGGAAGAAAGGGCCCTGATTCCCTTCATTAGGCACAACTGGGAAGAGAGTTTAAGAAAGAGGAAGAAAGAGTGGTGGTTGCTGGGAACAAACGTGAATTTATCTTGTGTTGACTTTGATTATCTGTGTTCCTGGCATCTTCCCAACTGGGTTGAATTACTGGCGTTCCTTCACATCTGGAATTCCTTCTCTTGCTCTGCCAGATTAATTACCTCATCTTGCCTTGATTATAACTTATAGTTACAGTTTTTGTTGACAACATTTTGGGCTTGAATCTCTGCAACCAAAGGCTGTTCCTGGGAGAGTTTTTCTCTATAGTTACTGACTGTGTTGCCTTTGTGCCACACCCCGTGTCATCACACTGTGTTATTTCTCCATGTCATATAAAATATGTGGATACATGCATATTTATTTATTTATTTATTTATTTATTTATTTATTTATTTATTTATTTAGTCATGTTTAAAAAGTGGAGACCCTTTGAGAGCTGTATGCAAAGAAATTTCATTTTAATGTATGCTGATGCTTTCATGTATGATTAGTGTACATTCAAAGTGCCAATAAAGTCTAAGTTCATCAGTTGTTGTGTATGTACATTTGAATTAGACTTGGGAGCACAAGTGGGAAATTTTGGACCAGATGGTCCAAAAAACCTGATGGGAAATGCTTCAGAGAAATATATTGATGGTGGAAACAACTCACAACAGTGTTTAGAAACTGGAGAATACTTGAAAATGATTTTCTTCTATTCAGTACTCTTTCCTAAAATTTCCTTGTGAAATTCACTTTTGCTAAAATCCACTTGCAATATTGAAAGATTAGCAGTTTGGAATCTGTGTGCTGCAGTCTTAAAATGCTAATATTCTCTTTGGGATATTTTGTAGAGTGGCAAGTTGTTAAAACTCCATTTTTGGAACATTCTGTTTCTTTTCACAGGTACACTTTGATAAAGTGAGAAAGATAAGTCCAGTTACTATAGTACTCACAAAAGAAATGCACACCATAATAGATTCCTTGAAAACAAACATGTGTAATTTGTTAGTAAGCGGTTTATAGAACTGCTGTTACTGAAAAAAAAATCCCTTCAAATCCCTGTAACTACAGATGTGTAATTTTTTTGTAATGAATTTGCTGAATAATTGATGGAACTGAATAATACATGTGCCTATGAGGCTCACTTTCTGTGTAATTGCTAGGAATCAAAAATGACTTGATAGCACATAATCAATCAATCTTATGAGGCTCATAGATTTAATTCACACAGATTTATTTTTATCCCTAGTTTTAACTCAATTTTCTTACTTTGTGTCTTATAAAGTGCATGATTTATCTAATGGAGCATCTCTAAATTTATTTCCCTTTGAATTAAGATAGAATTTAGGGATGAGTATGTAGCCCTGCTTAGGCATTTTTTAAAAAATTTGCATTTATATGCCGCCCTTCTCCGGAGACTCAGAGCGGCTTACAATTTTTTGGAGCACAACCCAATGCACTCAGCAATAGCCTTCATTCCATTGTGTATGCCTGCTTATTACTAGGGCTTTTTGCCCCCAAAGCGGCATTTTTAGAAAGTCAGCTTATTGCCCCCAACAATCTTGGGTCCTCAATTTACCTACCCCGAGAGGATGGAAGGCTGAGTCAACCTTGAGCCTGGTGGGATTCGAGCCTGCACTAATTGCAGGCAGCTGGAACTAAGTGCTAGGTGTTTAACAGCCTGCACCACCAAGGCTCTGTCATTTACCACATGACAGCTCCAGTTAAACTCCACTTTGTATCAATGTTGCTGAGATGTTGCCTCCAGCAAAAAGTTACATCTTGTACAGGTAGTCCTCGACTTACAACCGCAATCCAGCCCAAACTTTCAGCCATTAAGTGAGATATTTGTTAAGTGAGTTTTGCCCCACTTTATGACCTTTCTTGTTAAGTGAATCATTGCAGTGATAAATTAGTAACATGGTTGTTAAGTGAATCAGGCTTCCCTATTTTGACTTTGCTTGCCAGAAGGTGGCAAAAACTAGTCACACAACCCTGGGATACAGCAGTGGTCATAAGGATAAAGCAGGTGCCAAGCACCTGAATTTTGATCACTGGATCATGGGGATGCTACAAAGGTCATAAGTGTGAAAAATGGTCATAAGTCACTTTTTTCAATACTGTTGTAATGTTGAATGGTCACTAAACGAACTGTGGTATGTCAAGGACTATCTGTACAATTCTTGGCAATTGAGTATATATGTATCTGAAAGGGGCACTGTTGCTAATAAGGAATAAGGAAGACTCAAGATATATTACAGCTTAGGATAAATGGTATAAGTGGATTAAAGAGAAAAAACCAGGAAATGAGATTATGAATGGAGTGGTTAAATTAAGAACGTTTATCAAATTAAGAAATGGATAGTAGTAAAATTATTACCAAGAAAAAATCACACCGTCTTAGTTGATCAGAAACGTATGTTTTATCCATTATGTATTCGTATATATAGATTTTGTCTGCAACATAAAGTTGTATTCAATGTATTGTACATCGTGTTTTTATTTTTTAATCTTTAATAAAGTTTTCTTTTAAAATTAAAAAATAAAATATCTCAATTATATAAAAGTCTGCACCATAACTGGTGGTTATTAAATTCCTTAATATTATGCAGTCCCTCCCACCATCACATTGATATGTACAGGTAGTCCTTGATTTACAACCACAACTGAGCCCAAAATTTCTGTTGCTAAGCTAAATGGCTGTTAAGTGAGTTTTTCCTCCATTTTATGACCTTTCTGACCACAGTTGTTAAGTGAATCAGCGCAGTGCTTAAGTGTGTTGTTGAGTGAATCTGGCTTCCCCAGGGACTTTGCTAATCAGAAGGTGATCACATGACCTCAGGATACCATGCCAGCTGCCAAGCATTCGAATTTTGATCCTGTGACCATGAGGTTGCTGCCACAGTCGTAAATGAGAAAAGTCACTTTTTTCCCCCAGTACTCTTGTAATGTCAAACAGTCCCTAAATGAAAGGTTGTAAGCCAAGGACACTAACCCTACCTGCAGTTGGTACTGATAGTGTGCAAAGCCTGTGGGGAAGCAGAAGCATAATGCTTATATTTGGGAGTTCTAATTCCCCTTCTCCTTGGTGGCTCAGGCTGTTAAATGCCTGCTCTTAAGATCCAGCTGTCTACAATTACTGTAGGCTCGAATCCCACCAGGCTCAAGGTTGACTCAGCCTTCCATCCTCTCGGGGTAGGTAAATTGAGGACCCAAGATTGTTGGGGGCAATTAGCTGACCTTGTAAAAATGCCGCTTAGTAATAAGCAGGCATATACAATGGAATGAAGGCTATTGCTGAGCACACTGGGTTGTATCCCAAAAAAAATTGTAAGCCACCCTGAGTCTTCGGAGAAGGGCGGCATATAAATGTAATTTAAAAAAAATGAGTAGAATTCCATGAGGGAAGGGGAATAAGATCACTAGCTTTGTCCCTACATCACTATTGTTATCCGGGTTAGGGAGGAAACATCTCTAATCATAAGGCTGCTGCCTATCTCTAAACACTCTGCACTATTTAGAATTTGAGAGATCTGGGTGGCATGTGTGTATGTGTGTGTGCAAATCACATTAGGAATTTGTGCATTTCGTTCACTATTTCTTTTCATGTAATAATGTTGTGGAAAAATTAGAAGGCTTGACTAGGTAAGTGTTTCTATATCACTGGAAAGTGAATTGTCAAAATCATAGTGGTGAAGAATATTGCTCTCACAATGATGAAGGATCAGTAAGTGGCTCTTTCAGTTTAGAATAATATATAGTAGAATAGTGTGGACAAAAATATGGACAAAAAATTTCCATTCTTTAAGGTAGCACTTGTCTCTTATGACTTTTAGTTATATTAAGGAATGCTGCCATCTAGAGAAGTAAGCAAGGATTTTCTAAACAGACATATGTGCCCACACACTCAGATACATAAATCATTCATAAGCCTCTATAGAGGATTTATTTAGTTTTGTTGTTTATAAAAGCTGGCCCCAGTATAATTGCTAATGATGCTCTCTTCCTGTTTCTACAAAACTCCTTTTGATAACAGCTATTCCATACCAATGTTGAACTGGGTGGTTTCATTTCACTTTTTAAGTGACTGATTGTTTCCCTACAATTAGCTATGGGAAAGTTGCAGGGATTTGAGAAGAATTTGCATTAGATTGTAAAACAAAAAAGTGCAGACATTATGATGTTGCAAGATTAATTGTTTTCTATGTCATACAGTTCTTCAGGATTAAGACAACAAAATTGAAGCAACAAAAGATATAACAGCTACACTTTGATTTATGAGACTGAAACCTTAACTATCACCAAGACATTCACAATCTTCTGATTCTACTACTTTGCATTTATAGTGTATAATCTGCCTTCAAGGAGACAGGTCACCTTTGAAATTACTAGCATCGTAGTAGGGCTGGATGTCTTTGATCTTTATCTGACTGTTCCTTACATGTCCTAGAACACCAGGGAGATATCATTGATATATGACCCGTTAGTTCCTAGTTCCAGAACTTTGATCTTATTATAATGCCTTCAACTTTAGAGTTTCATTCCAGCCTTTTCTACTTCAAAGCTATGTATCTTTATATCCACTGAATGCTCAGGAAATATTAAAACATGCCTGCTTGGCTTTATGGCATGTACAGTACCATCTGGAATTTTAGGGGAAATTAAGTCTATATTTAATATAGTACTAAATCATAATTTAGTACTATAGAAATCTAGAAATGTGGTTAAACAATCCCATTGCATTGAGCAGATGTGGCAACTGGTGTTACAGTAAAATACAGATGGTCACATGCTGTGCTCAATGACATCTTTTCTATGCCATTCCTGTTAAGTTCTGGTAATGATTTCAGCCTTTTTTCCATTGTACCCCATTCCTCCAGATGGTCCTTCTGCATTCATTCTCTAAAAGGCTGGATGTGATTGTCACTAAACAAGGAAAGGAATTGTTGTTTAGGAATGTTGTTTAGGCAGAATTGAGACTTATCCCTGTTTTTGAACAAGTTCAACACAAGCTTATTTGAAGAGCAAGAGAATCATGAGGAGAATAGCGAAAAGAAAATTGAAAGGGAAAATCAACCAGGTCAGTTCTCTTCACATAGAGTATATCTCTATGTGAATCTCTATATACCTAGGATAAGAAAAGGATCACAGATTCTAAAATGGTAGCAGGTTGTTAATAAGAAGAGTCAGGGATGCTGTAAATTAGAAAAAAACCTTTTTTTTCTTAAAAACCCAGAAATTTTGTCAAAATAATAATATATAATAATAAATATTCTATTCTAAATGCAATAGACATTCTGGAAGAGGAAGATAGAGAAATAATGGAGCAACCGAATTAATCCTTTGCTTCTGTCTTCACTAGTGAGAATATAGAGAACACATGTCCATGTTTGAGGAAGATTAAACTGAGACATACATTAGAGATGGGGTTATAAGCTAAATTGACAACTTAAATAATATAAAAGGTCCAGAATTTATCTATCATGAGTTCTTAAAGAACCTGAATATGAAATTGAAATATGAAATGTGAAACTACTCATCTATTTATAAGGGAACCAGCTTCCCCTGGAGCTCAGGGTGCCCCTGACCTCCGCTCCTTCCGCCATGACCTAAAAACTTGGCTGTTCCAACTGGCCTACCCGGACTGATGGGGGGGGGGAAAGGGTTTTTAGTATAGTTTTAATTGGCATATTTATGAGAACTTAGGTTTAATAGTTTTTTTAATATTTGTATATTTGTATTTGGAATATTTTTATTTTGTAAGCTGCCCTGAGTCCTTCGGGAGATAGGGCGGCATATAAGTCTCATAAATAAATAAATAAATAAATAAATAAATAAATAAATAAATAAATAAATAAATAAATATGTTTACAAATATGTGCAGTTTCTCAGTACATCAACAATTATTCCTAAGAATGATGATGTGGATCTAGATTTAAAAAGGGTTGATAAAAGAAACAACAGGGCAGTTAGCTTAAGATCATAAAATGTAGGGAATGATTATTAAAGAGAAAAACAATGAAACTCATAGAATGAACCTTTTTAAAAGGAAACAACTTGGCTACTAGAATGGATTGTCAAGGTGAGATAAGCTGAGAATCTTAACTCTAAGGTAGAGCTGTGAGTTATGTCAATAGTAAACAACAATTCAGTATTAAGGCCATGAAGCACAAAGCAAATAGTCTGTTGAAACATGAGCAAAGTGGGAAGCAGCAGCAATGATTTTAAACTGTTATGGATCTAAGAAGAGAATGTCACCATAATGCTGACAGAGAGCAATTAATAATTCAATGATGCTTCATTCTGATTTACAATAAAGATGCTTATCTAGTTAAACAATGTTGTGTGCCTGATTGATTTCAGACAAGGCCAATCCATGCCTAATAAACGTAATAAAATTGATGGACTGGTGGAGTGATGGACATCAAGTCCTCTTCCAGGTAGTCTGGCAATTGGTTAATTGGTCTGGCAACAGGAAATGGAGAGTAGGAATAAGTGGACAAAAGTCATCTTGCTAAGGTGTGCAAAAAGATTAGTGTGAGGTTCATCCATCCATCCATTAATTCATTATGGCCACCCATGTCTCCAGAGCCATGCTAGGCAGCGAACACAAATTTTCCAATGCTATTATCAAGATGACTTTGTAGACAAATGTGTTTATGTTCAATTTATAGATTCATGTTATTATTAAGAATAACATAACAGAATACTGTAGAATAACAGAACTGGAAGGTAACTTAGAGGTTTTCTAGTCCAACCCTTTGCTCAGGCAGCCAAGTGCCATTTCAGACAAATGGTTGTCCAATCACTTCTTAAAAACCTCCAATCTTGGAACACCAACAATTTCTGAAGACAAGTCATTCCACTGATTAAATGTTTAACTGTCAGGAAATTTCTCCTTAGCTCCCGGTTGCTTCTCTCCTTGCTTTGTTTCCATCCATTGCTTCTGGTCCTGACTTCAGGTGCTTTGGGGAATAGGGTAACTCCCTCTTCTTTGTGGCAATCTTATTTGAAAAGAGCCAAATGGATGATAATATTCCTTCCAACATAATGCAGAGATGTACAAACATTCAGTCCAGATCTGTTTAATGAAGGGACATGATCTCCTCCCTCAGCACATGTCCCCTAGAGGTAAACACTGAATATATTTGAAAGAGTCTAATATGCAACATTAAAGCTTATATATTAAAAAGGAGGGGGCAATTTTGTTTCAAATTAGGACATAATAAAATGTTATATATCACTTTGGTAGAGAACATTGTATACAAAATGTTGTGTACAAAATATTCAGATTTTCTTTCATTTTAATATTTAAAAGTTGCATAAAATATAGATTAAAATAATAAATGAAATAATAATAAATGTCATCAATATCTCAGTAATAATCTTTCCAAACACAGGACTGATATCTTACAGATATACACATTTGTAGAAAAATAATAATGATCAGCCTGACAATGGTAAACTATTGCAGGTCACAGTAAATAAAAAAGGTGTAGTTTTTTAATAGACTAATATCAGCACCTTGAATAGAATACAATAAAATACTTTATTGGCCAAGTGTGATTGGACACCCAAGGAATTTGTCTTGGTGTAAATGAAGAGATGCCTAGAGCGCCGCTGGAAGAAAAGTCGGGCTGAATCTGAACGGACACTGTTAGGACGTCACAATGACGCCTATCGAGTGGCGATAAGAGTGGCACAATGATTATATTGGGCCAGTCTTATCGCATCTGCAGACTGTCGCCCGGCCCCCCTGTTTGGGGTGACATGCTCCCTCTTAAGATCTGAGGAGGTGGAGGAACCCCTGCAGGGTAGAGCCGAGGAATTTGTTCAGTTTCTGGCAGATAAAGTCGCTCAGATCCGGTCGGAGTTGGACTCTGGCTGGGCAGAGTCCACTGAGGTGGTAGGGGCAGGTCTTAGTCTGGTTATCTGGGATGAGTTTGTTCCTGTTGGCCCTGAGGATGTGGACAAGGCCCTGGGAGCAGTGAATGCCACCACCTGTTTACTGGACCCATGTCCCTCCTGGCTTGTCTCGGCAGGCCGGGAGACGACATGCAGCTGGCTCCAGGAGATTATAAACGTTTCTTTGGGTGAGGGGTGTGTTCCGCATGCCTTGAAAGAGGCTGTGGTTAGGCCCCTCCTCAAGAAGCCTTCCCTGGACCCAGTGTGTTAAATAACTTTCGTCCTGTCTCCAACCTTCCCTTTTTGGGGAAGGTTGTTGAGAAGGTGGTGGTGCTCCAGCTCCTTCGGGCCTTGAATGAAGCTGATTGTCTGGAACCCTTGCAGTCTGGGTTCAGGCCTGGATACAGCACTGAGACGGCTTTGATCGCACTAGTGGATGATCTCTGGCGGGCGCGGGATGGGTTTTTTTCCTCCATTCTGGTGCTTCTTGACCTCTCAGCGGCTTTCAATACCATCGATCATGGTATCCTTCTGAGTTGGCTCAGGGGGTTGGGAGTGGGAGGCACTGTTTTACAGTGGTTTTCCTCCTACCTGTCTGACCAGACTCAGTCGGTGTTGGTGGGGGGGCAGAGATCAAGCCCTAGGGCCCTGCCATGTGGGGTTCCTCAGGGTTCCATCCTCTCCCCCCTCCTGTTTAATATCTACATGAAACCGCTGGGTGAGATCATCAATCGACATGGGGTTGGGTATCACCAGTATGCTGATGATACCCAGTTGTACATCTCTGTCCCCGGTCAATCTAGTGAGGCCATGGAGGTGATGTCCCAGTGCCTGGAGGATGTGAGGATCTGGATGGGGACTAATCGGCTCAAGCTCAACCCTGACAAGACCAAGTGGCTATGGGTCTTGCCCCCTCGGGGTTCAGTTGATTATCCAACTTTGGTACTGGGGGGAGAAAAATTGCTCCCCTCAGAACGAGTTTGCAACTTGGGGGTCCTTCTGGATCCACAGCTACAATTTGACCACCATCTTATGGCTGTGACCAGAGGGGCCTTTGCACAGGTTTGCCTGTTGCACCAGTTGCAACCCTTCCTGGACTGAGGGGCTCTACACATGGTTGCTCATGCCCTTATCGCCTCTCGATTGGATTACTGCAATGCGGTCTACATGGGGCTGCCCTTGAAGAGCACTCGGAGACTTCAGCTGGTGCAAAATGCGGCCGCGTGAGTGATTATGGGTGCACCTAGGCATGCCCATATAACATCAATCTTCCGTGAGCTGCATTGGTTACCGGTGGTCTTCTGGGTGCAATTCAAGGTGCTAGTGACAACTTTTAAAGCCCTTCATGGCTTAGGAGTGGGAGCCTTCATGGCTTAGGAGTGGGATACCTGCGAGACTGCCTACTGCTACCTTATGCCTCCCAGCGCCCGGTTAGATCTCACAGGGAGGGCTTGCTCTGGATACCGTCGGCCAGGCAATGTCGGCTGGCGGGTCCACGGGCTAGGGCCTTCTCTGTAGTGGCACCATCCCTTTGGAATATGCTCCCCACAGAGATTAGAACCATCCCTAATCTACTAGCCTTCTGCAAAGTCGTTAAGACCTGGCTTTGTCGGAGGGCATGGCATTGAGACCTTGTTCTTCCCCTGTGTACGTCTGAATTGATATTAATGAGTTTTTGTTTTTACACTGTATAAGAATTGTTTTTATCTTTTTGTATGCCGCCTCGAGTTCACCGTTGGGGGAAGTGAGGCAGGATATAAATTTAATAAATAAATAAATAAAATTTAATAAATAAATAAATAAATACTCTCAGTATACATAAAAGAAAAGATACATTCATTAAGAATCAAGAATCATAATGTACAACACTTAATGATAGTCATAGGGTACAATCAGCAATCAAATCATATTAGGAAACAGTCAATATAAATCGAAAGGATACAAGCAACAAAGTTACAGTCCTACAATCACAAGTGGGAGGGGATGGGTGATAAGGAGTGATGAGAAGATTAACAGTAATAGTAGTGCAGACTTCGTAATAGTTGAACAGTGTTGAGGGAATTATTTATTTAGCAGAGTGATGGCTTTTGGGAAAAAACTGTTCTTGTGTCTAGTTGTTCTTGTGTGCAGTGCTCTATAGTGTCTTTTTGAGGGAAGGAGTTGAAACAGTTTATGTCTGGGATGTGAGGGGTCTGTAAATATTTTCACAGCCCTCTTTTTGACTCATGCAGTATACAGGTCCTCGATTGAAGGCAGGTGGGAAGTAATTGTTTTTTCTGCAGTCCTAATTATCCTCTGAAGTCTGTGTCTGTCCTGTTGGGTTGCAGAACCAAACCAGACCGTTATAGAGGTGCAGATGACAGACTCAATCATTCCTCTGTAGAACTGTATCAGCAGTTCCTTGGGCAGTTTGAGCTTTCTGAGTTGGTGCAGAAAGAACATTCTTTGTTGTCCTTTTTGATGACATGTTAGGTGTCCATTTTAGGTCATGTGATATAGTAGAACCTAGAAATTTGAAGGTCTCTACTGTTGATACTGTGTTGTCTAGTATTGTAAGAAGTGGTAGTATGGGAGGGTTTCTTCTAAAGTCTACCACCATTTCTACAGTTTTGAGTGTGTTCAGTTCCAGATTGTTCCGGTTACACCACGAGGCAAGTTGTATACCCTCCTGTCTGTATGCAGATTCATCGTTGTCTCGAATGAGACCAATCACTGTTGTGTCATCAGCAAACTTCAGTATTTTAACAGATGGATCATTTGAGATGCAGTCATTGGTATATAGGGAGAAGAGAAGTGGGGAAAGCACACAGCCTTGTGGGGGCCCTGTGCTGATTGTACAGGTATCGGATGTGATTCTGCCTAACTTCACCTGCTGCTTCTTGTCTGTTAGGAAGCTTATGATCCACTTAAAACTGTATTCAGGTACCGCTAGTTGGTTTAATTTACTTAGAAGAGCATCTGGAATGATGGTATTGAATGCTGAACTGAAGTCTTCAAAGAGGACCCTTGTGTAGGTATTTGGAGATTCAAGTTGTTGTAGGATGTAATGTAGAGCCATGTTAACAGCATCATCTGTTGATCTATTTGCTCAGTATGCAAACTGCATGGGATCTAACAGCGATTCCATTCTATTTTTAATCATTTCTTAATTTGTAATTCAGTTGTACCCTCATCTCGAGACTAGACTACTGCAACGCTCTCTATCTAGGACTGCCCTTGCATACCATCCGGAGATTGCAGTTGGTGCAGAATGCGCCGCGGACGGTGATGGGAGTTACCCGGTTCTCTCATGTTACCCCCCTTCTGCGTGGCCTGCATTGGTTACCGATTGCGCCGGTGAGATTCAAGGTTTTAGTTTTGACATTCAAAGTCCTACACGACATGGGTCCCCAATATCTGAGGGCGTCTTCTTCCAATATCTAGTGCCGGCCGCCCTGCGCGGCTCATAGGCAAGGACTCCTCGGGTCCCATCGGCGAAGTCAATGCCGGTTGGTATTTCCCCGACGACGAGCCTTTTCTGTTGCGGCCCCCGACCTCTGGAATCAACTGCCTCTGGAGCTCCGTCTGGCCCCTGATCTCCGCACCTTCCGCCACGAATTAAAAACTTGGTTGTTCGACCAACCCGGGCTGTGACCCTTCCTTGGGGGGAGGGATGTTTTTAACCTATTTTATTGTTGTGTTTCATATTTGGGCTTGTTGGTTTAATGTTTTTTTAAATATTTATTGTTCTATGTTTTTAGTGAGCCCCGAGTCTTCGGAGATGGGGCGGCATACAAGTTCAAATATAAATATAAAAAAATAAATAAATCTCTTTTTGACACATCAATAAATTCCATTGGTGAAAGTCACCATGTAGCCAGTAATATTATGGAGTCATCATATACAGTATTGTAGTACATGGCTCAATACTAGCATTTTCAGGCAGGGTCTTGGAGTCCTAGTGAACAATTTACCTTTAATATAGCTATTATAATTCTATTTTTAAAAATTATTTTCAGGTTTCAGTTTGTTTTTCGGTGGAATTGTACAGCTTATATGCTATTTTAAAGGTGGAAAAAAAATCTGAAGTGATTTATCTTGGTCTGAATTTTTTGCATCTTAAAAACCTAGCATTTTAACATGCCAGGGGTGTGTAGATTTTCTATATCCATTGTATGCCCTAATTTTCTGGATAAAAAAGAAGAATAAGAAAGAACAATGTATACTGGTCTTTTTGGTCTTATGTACAAAACTAGAATTGATACAAGAGAAAACCATGAAAAAATACAAAGATGCAGCAAATTATCTTGTTTCTGAAATTGTAGAAATTTCTCTGATTAAGAGAAGAAAATTAGTTTCATTAAAGTTTATATCCAACCTTTCTAGCCATCACAAACTCAAAATAATACTATGATTATTGCAGATGATACAACAGTGGTGGGACTCATCTCCAGGTGTGTGGGTCTGAGTCTGCCTATTGAGATGAAGTGGACCAGTTGCTTTTGTGGTATGGGGACAATAACTTGGTCCTCAATACCAATAAGACCAAGGAGCCTATAGTGGACTATAGAAGGAACAGATCAGATATCCAGCCCTTGCTTATCAGTGGAGACCAAGTGGAGCAAGTGGTCAGTTTTAAGTTTCTGGGTGTTATCATAAAAGAGGACTTCACCTGGGGTGCTCAAACTGCAGCCCTGGTCAAAAGGGCCCAGCAGAGATTATACTACCTGAGACCTCTCAGGAAACAACAACTGAATGAAAAACTTCTGGTGACCTTCTACTACTGCGCTATAGAGAGTATTTTAACTTACTGCACCTGTGTATGGTTTGCCAATTGCACAGTGGCAGATAGGAAAGCACTCCAGAGGGTTAACATCATTTCCCAGAGGATCATTGGTTGTCCTCTCCCCTCCTTGGAAGAGCTTTATAGCTCCCACTGCCTTAAGAAAGTTCAAAGCATTCTTAAAGATCCATCTCATCCTGGACACCCTTTTTTTGAACTATTACCATCTGCCAGATGGTACAGGATAATAAAAACAAGGACAAATAAGCTGAAAAACAGCTTCTATCCGAGAGCAGTAACTGTATTGAATTCTACTGTATAGTGCAATATTAATGCAATATCAGGGGTTTTCAATTCAATTGTATAGAATGCGAAGGATGCCGCTGTACGTGGAAGTACTTTTTCCTTTTCCCACCGCCCACTGCTGACTTGAGCTTGCCGGATCATTCAGTTCATCCCAGACCAGGTGTGTGTGTGTGAGAGAGGAGGGGGGGATGGGGGGCAAGAAAAGAAAGAAAGAAAGAGCAAGAAAGAAAGAGGAAGGGAGAGAAAGAAAGAGAGAAAGAAAGAGCAAGAAAGAGGAAGGGAGAGAAAGAAAAAAGAGAAAGAGAGAAAGAAAGAGCAAGAAAGAAAGAGGAAGGGGAGAAAGAAAGGGAGAAAAAGCAAGAGAGAGTGAAGAAAGTGAATGAGATATATGAATGGATAGATAAATACATGGAAGGAGGGAAGGAGAGAGAAAAAAAGGAGAGGATGGAAGGACACAATCCCTGGCTTCAGAAGACTCTTTGAAGCAGCACAGCAATCTAGGGCTGGCCTGCAAGGGATCTTGGAGGTCATCTAGTCCAACCCCCTCCTGCAGCAGGAGATCAAAGAATAGCAGGGTTAGAAGGGTGTGTGTGTGTGTGTGTGTGTGTGTGCATGGCTGTCAAAACTCCAAAGACAGATCAAGTAGCTCTGGGGAGATCAGTCATAAATTAGAACATTTGCTAAGCAACCAGCCATTAAGCGAGGACTACCTGTATTTGGTTTGCCAATCACATGGCCACCTGGCCACGCCCACCCAGTCACATGGCCACCAAGCCATGCCCATCTGGTCACATGACCAAGCCACGCCCACCCGGTGACATGACCACCAAGCCGTGCCCACCCCCGGTCATGTGACCACCAAGCCACACCCACATATTAAGCCATGCCCACAGAACCAGTTGTTACAAAATTTGAATCCCAACCCTGGTAGAGTCTGCCATTTTTATTTATTGATTTAATTTCTATGCCACCCATCTCACTGATACAGCAACTCTGGACTGCATTTTGTTCCTTACCTCATATAACAATACGTCCTGATCCTAATACTTACTTAATTTTTAAAAATGTAAAATACAGGCAGTGTATTGACTTACAATCATTTGTTTAGTGAAGATTTGAAAGGGATAAAAAAGTGACTTATGGCTGTTTTTCACATTTACAACTGTTGAAGCATCCTCATAGTCACATGATCAAAATTCAGATGCTTGTCAACTGGCATGCATTCATGATGGTTGATGATGGTTGCAGTGTAATCACTTTTTGCAACCTTCTGACAAGCAAAGTCAATGGGGAAGCCAGATTCACTTAAGAACTATGTTAGTAACTTAACAACTGCAGATTCACTTAACAACTGTTGCAAGAAAGGTCATAAAGTGGGGCAAAACTCACTAAACAATTGTGTTGCTTAGCAATGGACATTTTGGGCTCAATTATGGTCATAAGTTGAGGACTACCTATCCCGCAATTGGACTCCAGGTGGTGTGCAAAATAAAGGAGATTGTTGAATACACAGCAGTAATAGAAAAATAATTGAAACTTGGTAATAAATTACATAACTTTACCACCTGCATAATTTAATTGGCTATGTTATCATGGACTATGTTAGTATAGTTAATAACTATGGGGCTATTCTGAACTCATGAAGAGGGTAACATCATGGATTTTACTTTACTTAAAGAGATTAAATTTGCAATAGATTATTAGAGCAAGTACAATAAATTGTATGAAAGTAATTCATTCCTCATTCATTTTCCTCCGTCTGTTTCTGGTCTCCCAAGTATATTAATTAATACAGGCTTTAAGCTCATTTAACATCTTGTCAAGCTTCATGCCAATTAACTAGCTCTTAGTCTAACGGATTTTTGTAAATGCAGAGCCAGAATTTACATTTGGGAATAAATCAATCTCAAGGAATAAAGAAGCAGATCCAAGAGACAGAGGCCTTCCCTGACAATCAAGAGGGAAGTCAAACTTTTTTGGGTGTTTGGAGAGATTTATGCAATTTGGTATTAAGCTTCAGTCAGTTCTCTTTTCTCTGCTTGTCATGGCCTAACTAGAAGTCCAAATAATTAAATTGTCACTGCTTTACAAATTGCACCAATTATCCTTCCATTTCATTTTGCTGCTGCTGTTAAGACCGCCCATTATTAATGATATCCCAAACGTTTCATTTCTAAATGAAGTAAAGGATCTCTTTACAACTAAGGTCATTCTAATCTGTCAGATTTCATTAATTTTAATTAAATATGCTTTGCTGGCAGACCATGGTATTCCGGGTTTGGGGAATTTCTGTTGCAGCTGGAGATGCTATGGCAGCATAATCAAGTCTTTGATATGCTGTGATTGTACCAGATAGATCTTGATAACAGATAACAGATAATCAGAGTTGGAAGGTTTAGGTTTAGGTTTATTTGGACTTATAAGCCGCCCTCTCTCCCGAGGAACTCAGGGCGGCGTACATAAAAACAGAGAATACAAAAGTTAAACAAATTTAAAAAATATTAAATCAATGCCAAATAAACTTTCAAATTAAAACCCCGATCCCCTGTCAATCCAGGCCGGATTGTAAGAATAACCATGTTTTGAGGTAGCAGCAGAAGGAGCGGAGATCAGGGGCCAGGTGCAACTCAAGGGGTAGTTGATTCCAGAGGGTGGGCACCCCCACAGAGAAGGCCCTACTCCTAGGGGCCGTCAGTCTACACTGTTTAGCTGACAGTATCCCCAGGAGGCCCCATCTGTGGGAGTGCACTGGGCGATTGGTACGGAAGGAGATGTTCTTGAAAGTACCCTGGACCCAAGCCATATAGGGCCTTGTAAGTTGTTACCAAAACCTTGAATCTCACACAGAAAGCAACTGGCAACCAATGCAAGTCGCACAGGAGGGGTGTAATATGGGAGAATCGGGACACACCCATCACTACCCACACGGCTGCATTTTGCACCAGCTGAAGTCTCCATATGACATGCAAGGGTAGCCCCATATAGAGAACATTGCAGTAGTCAAGTCTAGAGGTGATGAGCATCTGAGTGACCATGAGCAGCACATCTCAGTCCAGATAGGGGAGCAGCTGGTGTACAAGCCGAACCTGTGCAAATGCCCCCCTGGCGACGGCTCCCACCTGCTCCTCCATACTGAGCCGCACATCCAGGAGGACACCCAAGTTGCACGCCCTATCCACAGGGGACAACACCTCTTCCCCTATGGACAATCCTGGATTATCCGAGATGACGGTATACACAGCCACTCAGTTTTATTTGGGTTGAGCTGGAGCCTGTTCCCTCCCATCCAGTCCCGTACCGCCTCCAAGCAACGGGCCATCATGGCGAGGGCATCACTGAGGTGGTTAGGGGTGGAGATGAAAAGCTGGGTATCATCAGCATACTTATTTATTTATTTTTATTTTATTGGACTTATATGCCGCCCCATCTCCGAAGACTCAGGGTGGCTAAAACATACAAATACAATAAATAATTAAAAAGAAATTAAATCACTATAAGGTCCAATAAAACCGAATTAAAAATTAAAACTATCCCATACCCCCGGTAAGGTAATCACAGCCCGACTTGGTCAAATAGCCAGGTCTTCAAATCGCAGCGGAAGGTGTGGAGGTCAGGGGCCAGGCGGAGGTCCAGAGGCAGTTGATTCCATAAGTCGGGGGCCGCCACAGAGTAGGCTCACCATCGGGGGACCGCCAGCCGACATTGGCTTGCCGACGGGACCCTGAGGAGCCCCTGCCTGTGTGCCCGTACAGGGCAGTTGGTCCCCGATATCGGTAGGAGGCTCCCTTAAATATTGTGGACCCATGTCGTGTAGGACTTTGAATGTTAAAGCCAAAACCTTGAACCTCACCCGGAGCGCAACCGGCAACCAATGCAAGCCGCGCAGGAGGGGGTAATATGGGAGAATCGGGTAACTCCCATCACAACCCGCGCAGCAGCATTCTGCACCAGCTGTAACCTCCGGATGGTGTGCAAGGGCAGTCCTAAATAGAGAGCATTGCAGTAGTCGAGTCGCGAGGTAACAAGGGCATGAGTGACTGTACGCAGGGCATCTCGGTCCAGAAACGGGCAAAGCTGGCGAACCAGCCGGACCTGGGCAAAGGCCCCCCTGGTGACGGCCCCACCTGCTCCTCCAACTGGAGCCATGCATCCAGGAGGACTCCCAGGTTCTGTGCCCTCTCTACAGGGGGCAACACCACTCACCCTATGGTCAACAATGGACACTCTTGACTGGACCGAGATGCCGGTATGTACAGCCACTCAGTCTTGGCCGGGTTGAGCCGAAACATGTTTCCGTCCATCCACATCCAGACAGCGAGTCATCACGGAGAGGGCATCACTGATTTGGTTTGGGGTGAAGATGTATAACTGGGTATCATCAGCATACTGGTGATACCTCACCCCAAAACCACGAATGATCTCACCCAGCGGTTTCATGTAGATATTAAATAAAAGGGGGGAGAGGACCGACCCCTGAGGGACCCCACAAGTGAGCCCTCGGGCCACCTCTGTCCCCCTGTCAACACCGATTGCGACCCCCGAGAGGTAGGAGGAGAGCCACCGAAGAACAGTGCCCCCACTCCCAGCCCCGAGGCGTGCAAAAGGATACCATGGTCGATGGTATCGAAAGCTGCTGAGAGGTCTAATAGGACCAGGACAGAGGAAAAACCCCTGTCCCGGGCCCTCCAGAGATCATCCATCAGTGCGACCAATGCTGTCTCCATGCTGAAACCAGGCCAGAAGTCTGATTGGTACGGATCTAGGTAGTCTGCTTCATCCAGGAAAAGTGGAAACTGCTGAGCCACCACACTCTCAACAACCTTAGCCAAAAAGCGAAGGTTGGAGACTGGACGAAAGTTGTCTAACATGGTCGGGTCCAGGGCAGGCTTCTTCAGGAGGGGCCTCACCACCACCTCTTTCAAGGCGGAGGGAAAAACACCCTCCTTTAATGAAGCGTTGACCACTGCCTGGAGCCAACCGCAGGTGACCTCCCTGGCGGCATAAGCCAGCCAGGAAGGGCACAGGTCCAACAAACATGTGGTGGAACTCAGGCGCCGCATAATCCTGTCCACTTCATCCTTGGAAACAGGGTTGAACTCAGCCCAGATCACATCAGCCAAACTACTTGCACCACGATCCTCAGACCACTGCAAGGTGGAGCACAACCCGCCCCGAATCTGCGTGATCTTATCCGACAGATATTGACCAAATTCCTCAGCCCTTCCCCGGAGAGGGTCCACCACCTCCCCCGGATGTAAGAGGGAGCGGGTGGCCCTAAACAGGGCGGCTGGGCGGTTATCTGCGGACGCTATGAGGGTGGAGAGATAAGACCTTCTCGCCACCCCCATAGCTACCAGGTAAGTCCTTATATGGGCTCTTAACTGGGCTCGATCGGCTTGGGAGCAGGTGGCCCTCCACCTGCTCTCTAAACCCCTCCGACGGCGCTTCATCTCCCGGAGCTCCTCAGTATACCAAGGAGCTACCCGGGATCCACAGCGTGAGGGGACGCATGGGGACAACCCTGTCGAGGGCAGCCTCAGCAGCCTGCTGCCAAGCAGCCGCCAGGTCCTCGGCAGAGTTGTGGGCAAGGGAAATGGGAAAAAACCCCAGTTCCGCCTGGAACCTTTCAGGGTTCATTAGGCGTCTGGGGCGGAACCATCTAGGTGGCTCCTCATCCCAGCAGTGGGGAGCAGCCTGTTGGAAGACCAGCCGCAGGAGATAGTGATCAGACCATGGTACGGGCAGTGTTGTACAACTCGCCTGCCCTATATCACTACGCCACTGTTCCAAGACAAAAACCAGGTCGAGAGTGTTTCCCCCCTTGTGAGTCGGGCCTTGAATTAACTGGGTCAGGCCCATGGTCCCCATGGAGTCCATGAATTCCTGGGCCAAACCCAACATCCCCACAAGGGAAGGCAGATTAAAATCACCCAGGACCATAAGCCCCGGGAGATCCACCGCCACCCCGAGAGAACACCGAGAAACCCAGGCAGGGTTGCTGCCACACAGCTGGGGGAAAGGTATGTCAGCAGCAAACCCACCCGACCACCAGGCCCCCACCTCAGGAGGAAGGTCTCACTTCTGCCTATCTCAGGAACAGTGACCTCCCTTGGAATCAGGGTCTCCCGAATAACCACAGCCACTCCACCACCCCTCCCCTGAGCCGGAAAATCCGGAAACCTGGGGGGCATAAATCAACCAGAGGGACTCCTCCCTCTGGGCCCAACCAGGTCTCGGTGATGCAAGCTAGGTCCGCAGCCTCCTCCTCAATCACCTCGGGGAGGAGGGAAGACTTATTAGCATGGACCTGGCATTAAAATACACCAGCTTGAGCCCAGGCGTCCCCATTCCCCTGCCCCCGGGGGAGGAGGTCATAGGGTCGGAGCGCGGCACCGCTCGAAGATAGCGAGGGCGCTCTCCCAACACATGATCTGGCCCTATGCCTCGTCATCTCCCACCGATCCCAACCACCCTAGGAATCACGGTCCCTGGCCCGCACTCCAGGCCCCCACCAGCCCCCAACCCCCACCCCCCCTGCCGCGAGCCGGGCTGCAATCCACGGCCCCAACATCATTTCCCACCCTCCTCCCTAGCCTACTTAAAAATTTATTTAAAAATTTAATTAAAGTTGCCATAGTGACCCTCTTTTTTACCTTCTTAGAGCCCCAACCCCAACCCAACCTCCCATGCCATCTCTCCGGGTTCCATAACCCATCCTCGAGGTAGGCCGGTGATAGTGTAGCAGGCCATGTCCTGGAGGGGGGAAGCCTGCTCTGAAAAGTTTGAATATTACAGATCCAAGGATGTCAAGGAACCGCAGAAGGGTCTGTAGGTGGAAACAATAAAGTCCGAATATAGGAACTTGGTAAAGTCCTAGGTACTGCCCGTCGCCGGGGTCCAGGAACCAGGATGCCTCTCACAACAGACCTGTGGTCGATGTTTAAGACCCTCCTCCAGATCAAGTCCCGCCTGGTATCCCCATGGGCACCAATTGACAGTTGGTAAACAGATGTTAAATGGCTATCTAGAGAAAGTGAGTCCCCACTGCTGTTCTCTCACCACGGCAAGGGAAACAACAACATCTGGTAGCCATAAACCAAGTTCAAGGGTGTACAGTCGGCACTGGGAATCCGGGCCCAGGTCACTAGGGTGTCCAAGCTCACTCCCTCCATGGCCTCATGGCATAGATGGTTCAGTCCCAGTAATTAAAGTACCTTGTAATTGGCGAAGATGGAGCAGATGGTATAAGTGGAAGCAGTAACACAAGTGAGGCAAAATGACCAAACACAATGGTCGTTGGAAAAGTCCAGAGTCAGGCCATAAGAAACAACAGGAAAAGGGTGTCACCACCATCGCCTCCAACACCATAGAGGGAAACATCGCAGCCCTTAACAGCCCCAGGACGGGGCCAGGGCCTCTGCCCATAACAGCTGACCCAGGACCGGTTATGCTTCCTGCTGTATTCCAGGCCATACCCGGGACAGCCCCAGTGTCACATTGGCCCTCTGAACAAAATAAAGGCCAAGGGCTAGCCACAAACAGCACCATTCTCGCCACCATCACTGCCATCACTCCTGATGCCAACATCACTCCAGGTCTTCCTGGCGCTTCAGGGCTGACCTCCCAGATCAGCTCAGCTGTAACCTCAGAACCGCACCCCAGTTGATCCGGGAAGGGGACATCGCGGGCTTGCACACCGCGCATCTGGAGCCACTGCTGCACCACCCGCACTTCTAGGCTCTGATACACAAAATGGGGGAGATGCCAAACCCCAGCTCGCCTCCCCCAAAGCCCAACGAGTCCTGAGCCGGACGGTCTCATCCGAGGCTCTCCAGGAGGAAAACACTACCGGGTTCATCGCCACCCCGAGCATGCGCCACACACCACCACGCCTCCCAGAAGCTCACAAGCACACAGAAACTGGGGAAGATGCCAATCCCGCCTCACTCCAGAGCCCAGCGAATTCCCCTCCAGGGTCTCATTCGCTCCCCAAGCCCCACCAGCGACGATGCCAGGTACTGGCCATTAAAAACCCTCCAAACACCTCTCAGACTGTCTCAGCTCTTCTCCGCCTCACTGCTTATTCACCCACTAGACACTCAGCAGAAACCAGCCATGTTAGTCAGGCATGAGCAGAAGTTATTTTGCTGGTGATACCTCACCTCAAAACCATGGATGATTCAGCTTACGCTTCATATAGATAGATAGCAACAGGAGGGAGAAAGGACTCCACCTTTACACAGCACCCACAAGAGGGGCGGGGATTCCACATCAGCCCCCTGCCAACACCGACACCTACAAGGGACCTTGTAGGTCATTCAGTCTGAACCCCCTGCCCATGCGGGAGACCATGCACCATTTTTGACAAACGGCAGTCCAATCTCTTCTTAAAAGTCTCAAGTGATGGTGCTCCCACAACTTTGAGGAGGGCAAGGTGTTCCATTGGTTGATTGTTCTCACTGTCAAAAAAGTTCTCCTTATTTCAGATTAAATTTCTCCTTGTTCAGTTTCCATCCATTATTCCTTGTCTGGCCTACAGGCACTTTAGAAAATAAGACTTTTCCTCCCTGTGGCAGCCCCCTCAAATATTGGAAGACTGCTATCATGTCTGCTCTGGTCCTTCTCTTTACTAGACTAGCTAAGCCCACTTCCCAACTGTTCATTGTATGTTTTAGACTCCAGTCTCCTAATCATCCTGGTTGCTCTTTCTGTACTTTTTCTAGAGTCTCAACATCTTTTTATAATGCGGTGAACAAACTGGATGCAGTATTCTAGGTGTGGTCTTACTAAGGCTTTATAGAGTGGCATTAGTACTTTCCTTGATCTTGATTTTATCCTCTGTTAATACAATTTAGATTGCATTAGCTTTTTGGCTGCTGCTGCACACTGCTGGCTCATATTTAGCTGGTTGTCCACTAAGACTCCAAGATCCTCTCTTATAGTTACTCTATTGAGCCTGGTTTCACCCAGTCTATATGTGTACTTTTTTTTTTCTTGCCTAAGTGTAGGACTTTACTTTTCTCTACATTGAATTTCATTTTGTTAGATATGGCCCAGTGTTCTAGTCTGTCAAGATCCATTTGGATCTTGAGGCTATCTTCTTGGGTGTTAGCTATTCCTGCCAGCTTAGTATCATCTGCAATTGTAAGTTCTCCCCATTATCATCTAAGTAGTTAATGAAGATACTGAAGAGTACTGGGCTTCTCCTACAATCCTGGATAGGCTGTGGATGGCCCAATACCAATTATACTTCTACACAACTATGCTTAGCAAAAGGAGGCATAAGACAAGGAAAGAGAAATATACAGGTAGTCCTTGACTTACAACAGTTCATTTGGTGACCGTTTGAAGCTATAACATCACTGAAAAAAGTGACTTATGACCATTTTTCACACAACCGTTGCAACATCTCCATGGTTATGTGATCAAAATTAAGATGCTTGGTAACTGACTCATATTTATGATGATTGCAGGGTCCTGGGATCATGTGATCACCTTTTGTGACCTTCGGACAAGCAAAGGTAGGAGGGAATCCAGATTTACTTAACAACCATGTTACTAATTTAACAAGTGCAGTGACTGACTTAACAACTCTGGCAAGAAATGTCATAAAATGGAGCAAAAACTCAATAAATGTTCATTGAAGGTTATATGTCTGGATTATTGAAGGTTATATGTCTACAATTTGAATGTGCTTCTGACACAAATAAAGATCTTGACGTATGCTGACTGCAGACCATAGACTCAGTTATGTCACCAGAATGGGACCTTGGGACCAAAATCCTGTGATCTGTTCCAGTCGTGGTATTCAATTTTTCTTACTACTAGTTCTACGGACAGGGCTTGGTGGCATGGTGTGGCTTGGTGTGCATGGCAGGGGAAGGATATACTGTAAATCCCCATTCCCTCCCCACCCCACTAACCTGCTTTCCAATTCCATTCTCCTATGCAGGGCAATGAAAGAAGACTGGGACTTGAGAGGCGGGGCCAACCAGAGGTGGTATTTGCCGGTTCTCCGAACTACTCAAAATTTCCACTACTGGTTCTCCAGAACCTGTCAGAACTGGCTGAATACCACCTCTGATCCGTTCATCAAAAAAGAGTATCTCCAAATATATCTGGAAGTACTACATCTTGAAGCAAGAATCCATAGGAAAGTACATTTGGATTTTTTAAAGTGCTGTTCATACTGCAATATTATTCAGTTTTCAATGCAGCTTTTTTTTTTAAAAAAAAAGTCCCTCAATCTGCAGTTGTTCAAAAGATTGTATATACATTTATATATACATTTAGTTTTTTTTAAACTGGTGCTCCCCATTCTGAATCTTTTTTTTCTGTATATTTCATTCAATGCATTCTATTCTATTTGCACAAGTATCCCCAACTTTAGTTTTTATACACATTTGGCAAGGAATTGCTGATTTTATGTGCAGTTTTCTAAAATATAGGTTGTTTTGTACTTTACAAGAATGCACAGGAGTTTTTCTTAAAAACTTTATAGGGGAAAAAAGACAGACACTAGGCGACTCCATTTTTCTGTGTTATGGCTGAGTTCATACAGATGGATCATAACAGCATTTTATATAAAAAGGAATTCATGATGATTTTTTATATATTCTCAATTTTGTAGTTGTCATCTTACAAGGTCTGTTTCCCTCCCTGTAAAGACCAATCAGCATTTAAAATAATGGTGTAGTGGTTAAGATGTTCAACTAGGTTAAGAGAGCTCCAGATTCAGATGTGGCGAAGATCCATTAAGTCATTTCTGTATTTGACATCTTTAACCTTTGCTTTGTATTAGACATATATAACCCTTGCTTTTGTATTTGACATGTAACCTTTGTGTAACCTGTATGTGTAGATTCTTATCAGAGTCGGACCATATACAAGGAAGTTAGCAGCAGAAAATGTAGCTGCACTCTCTGTCTGTTTCTACATATCCCGTTCTAACCACGAAACCACAAACGGCAACGTTTCTATACCTTACTCGCACAAAAGTGAAGCTTGTATCGGAAAATTTACTGTGGTAACATATATAGCTAAAATTCCTTATATGGCATGATTTGTAACGTGTATTTGCTAAACCCTGCCTATACTCACCCAATAAAAGAGCCCCCTGGACTCTGTGTCGGGGTCAGCTCATCCGAGGAAGAACCTGCGTGGAGTCTTCTTGACGTATTTGGCCTTAACAATGAGCGGCCCTCCAATTGCGGACCAAAACCGCATTCAAATCTGCCATAAGACCTGACTGAGTGACTTTAGGTCAATTACCCTTTCTCAGCAAAATGACCTCACAAAACTGGTGTGGGAAAAACAAAACAAAACATTAGGAGAGAATGCCATGTCCAGGAGTTTCAATTTCTAGAGGAAAAGTTGGCTATGAATTTACTACAGTAGTGAAAAATGCTGCAAGTGGAGGCCTGCTATTTATTTATTTAATTCAAACATCCAAAATAAATACATACAACAGCCAAAATACATGGCCAGTTAACAAAGTTAGAAAATGGGACCCTTAACACATTTAGGCCTTGGGAACACAACCAGGTTTTAAAAGCCTTTGGAAAGGATGGGGCCATTCTAATCTCTGAGGGGATCACTTGAAGGTTACCCCTTTTGATTAAAGTCAACTTTTTAATTTAACCCATCTGGAGGGAAAAATTATCTTTTCTCTTCTTCTTCTACCTAAATATTTTTCCTGATAGTGCTAACTTTGGATTTTATAGAGATTTTTCTCTTATCATCTGAGTTAATACAGCTAATTCTACCAGTTCTGCACTCAAGTAACAGTCTACACCATATAGAAACTTGGACTTTTACAGTACATGTATAGAAACACAAACAGTTGCACACACAAACACACATAAGCTTGCTTGAAGATTTGCAGCAACATTTACACTCATTGTGGATCATCTTTTGGCAACAGAGAAACTGTGATTAAGTTTCCCCCCTTTCCCTTGCACTTTGTCTGATGTTGGTGGTGGGGGCTATCTAGACAGGAAATCCTGCCCCCTCCTTTATTATGGAATACTCCTTTTATTCTCACCAATTGTAAGGATGTGAGGCAGAAAATGTGCACGTCTTGTCATCCTCTCTTCAAATCACCCAGGGGTGGGATTCAAATATCTTAACAACCAGTTCTGTGGGTGTGGCCTAATTTGTGGGTGTGGCTTGGTGGTCATGTGACTGGGTGGGCATGGCTTGTATGTAAATATTATAAATATTTATGTAAATATTGATTTTTTTATAAAAAAGAGCAACTTTTACCCCAAAGCAGGCAAAGCAGGCAGGCAGATTGAGTTGCTCACAGAATCACAGATTCACTTAGAGATCTATCTATCTGCAATCGGCTACCTGAGTCTGCACTGAAAAGCTTCAGTCCTAAGGAAGGTTCAGCTCTGCTTTTAGAATAGCTAGAAAGCAAGAAATCCAAGGATGTCCTGCTTTCTAGCTAATCTAAATCTCCTGGCAGAGCAGAACACCTGATGGTCAGGAAAATAAAAAGGAAAAATAGCAACTTACCAAACCAGGCAAGTTGGATGGCTCTCATGTCAGGTAAGGAGTGAGTGGGCAGGGAGGGGCAGGGCCAGTCAGTGGAGCAATTGGCCGGTTCTCCGAACTGCGGACAATCGTGTGTGGAGCATTTGCAAGAAATCATCAGTTGTGTCACCTGGACAGCTGACAAGCGCTGCGCTCGGTTGTGCAGCGTTTGAAAATCCTCTTGTTTCCTGCTTTTTCAATCTCAGCTGTGCGGCGCAAAGCAGCTGAAGAGGGAAAAGCAGGGACTAAAGGACAGACTAGAGCCCGGGCAGGCGGGTGGGCCAAACATCGAACCGGTTCGGTTTCAGCTGCTCTTCACAGCTACAGATTGTATAGAACTCAGCCGAACTGGTAGCATCCCACTCCTGAAATCACCAGAGGGGAGATCAGCATGCCTTCAGACAGAAGAAGCAAAACAGAGCAAAGAAGAATGAGAATTGTCTTCTTTCAGAGGGAGAAGAATTTTTTAAAATTCTTCTCCCTCTGAAAGGCAACCACACTGTTGATTTCAGTTCTCACACCCCTAAAATTTAGCAGTGGAGTCTGAGCTGGTCCTGTAGATTGCAAAAAAAAAAGGTGGGTGGGTGGATTGGAGACCCATAATGCCTTGTGATCTTTTGAAAGAAATGTTCAAAAAGTGGTGCAAATGATGTTTTGAAATATGCGAGAAGAGTAAAACTTTATATTATTCCAGGGGAAGGAGACATTATCCCATTTCCACCCCTTGCTGGTCATGGTGACATCTCTATTGAAAATGCCACACCAAAAGTGTGCTCTTCTGCTGAGATTGAATGGAATGATGAAATGTGAAGGAGACTGAAAACTGCAACTAAAGAAATATAAAAACCTCTCATTCCCACCCTTGGGACTTCCTCAGAAATCCTCTTCTTTGAAAGGATTTTTAAAGCAGATTTTTCTTCATAAAAAGGGTAGAAAACACACAGGAGTATTCCTCTTAAGAAGTATTCCTTCTTAAGATGTCTTTTTTGGGTGATATGTTCACACGTCTGTTCCATTTGCATTCAGTATTGCTTCATGAAGCACAAGAAGTAATTTTTAAATGCAGTCACAAATCTGGTATTAGTGGTTGCTTAAAGTTAGCATTTTCTAGCTGGAAAATCCTCAGTGTAAAAATTGGTGTAAGTTGGAACAGAGTTCTTACTTAATTTAAAATTCACTGAACTCAGATCAGTTCAAATTTTGCTTTAGACCAGAGGTGGGCAACTATGACCCTTTTATGACTGGAGTTGTGCATTTCAATTCCCAGAATTCATTTGACAAACATTTAAATACAATTATTGGTTAATAATTGGCTTTAACATATTGCTGTGAACTGCGCATTTTGTAATAGGATTTAGGATCTCAAGTCTTGCAGGCGAATCAGAAGCAGTAAAGCCCATTTCTTCTATACTCCATCTCCAATTCTCTCTCATGCTCAAAAATGACAATCTCTCAAGAGAGGATGTGAATGTTTCTTTGCTGCAATTCTGCAATTAACATTTAGAATGGAATAGAATAGAATACAATAGAACAGATACAGTACATGTTATTATTAAGAATAATAGAACAGTATACTATAAATAACAGAGTTGGAAGGGACCTTGGAGGTCTTTTAGTCCAACCCCCTGCTTAGGTAGGAATCCTATACCATTTCAGATAAATGGTTATCCAATCTCTTCTTAAAAACCTCCAGTGCTGGAGCATTCACAACTTCTGGAGGCAAGTTGTTCCACTGATTAATTGTTCTGTCAAGAAATTTCTCCTTAATTCTAGGTTGCTTCTCTTCTTGATTAGTTTCCACCCATTGCTTCTTGTCCTGCCCTCAGGTGCTTTGGAGAATAACTTGACCCCCTCTTCTTTGTGGCAACCTCTGAGATATTGGAACACTGCTATCATGTCACCCCTAGTCCTTCTTTTCATTAAACTGAACAGCAAACTTTCTTTATATGTTTTAGCCTCCAGTCCCCTAATCATCTTTGTTGCTCTTCTCTGCACTCTTTCTAGAGTCTCCACATCTTTTTTATATCATGGCGACCAAAACTAGATGCAGTATTCCAAGTGTGGCCTTACCAAGGCATTATAAAGTGGTATTAACACTTCACATGATCTTGATTCTGTCTCTCTGTTCAGTGGTGCAATTCAACTGGTGTAACAACCAGTTCAGTGAGTGTGCAATGTTTTTGAACTCGCAGAAGAGTCTACCAAGTGCTCAGTAACTTGCCCTGCAATAAGCTTTTAGAACAGTCCTATTAACTGGCATTATTACTGCAATATTTTAGAGAGCACCTACTAGATGAAACAAATTATGCCAGCATACCTTTGTGTCATCTTACAGGCTGGAAGAAAACACCTTAACCCAGCTGCTTATATGTACCCAAAATCTGATAGTCTAGAGTAGCAAGTTAAGCTCATGCACTTGTTTTCTTATATTGTGCTTTTATTGTATATTATATTGTGAACTGCTTCAAATTGGGTTGAGTTGGATGACAGCTGAATTGAATTGAATAAATAATATGAGTGCTGGTAAATAAATTAATGGTTAAGCATGCAGCTATCTACAAAGTGAAGTGGAATTGTTAAATAAAAAAAGACAGGAAGATTTGGCCCAAAATATGGAAACTCTGAGCAACATTTAGTTGTATTTGTTATTTTATTTAGATAATAATAAAACATCTTCCTTAATCTTGGACTGTTCATTACATATTTTTATTATCTCATCTATGTTTTTGGAGGCTAAGTTTTATTATGGGTAGAAAATGAAAAGCTGAAAAACAGAAATATACTCAGAACCGACAACCATGCTGGAAAATGGTTCCTAACATTTTACACTGATCTCCAGAATTAAAAGGCAGAATTACACCGCCAATGCTGTGAGAATAATATTATTGCCATTGAGTGTAAATACCTATAAGGTATTCATGAAAATGAAATAGGGGAAATGCATGCATATGGTTTGCATTAGCAAGGTTCCAGTTTTATTCTCCTGTTGAAAAAGGTCACATATAATAGAGTTGGAAAGTTTTATGTCCAAATTCACACAGAATCCTTGCCAGTCACTGATATGGTCCAGATGTTGGGAAAATGGTTTGACACAATATAGTACAAAAGGTATATCTTCACATTATACTTTTACAAACAAAGGGTCAGCTAAGTCAGTTGGAGTCTGACAAAATTGCTTCTAATAGAATACAATTTTCCCCAAATTCTTGCACATATCTGAATAAATGTTTAAAAAAATCCTTATGTTACATATCAGGCAGAGAGCATGAGTGGAACTGTTCAGTTCCTTGCTTACTGTCTGTGCCAACATAAGCTTAGAAGAGGAGACAGCAAAAGATCCGAATGTCTTGTTTTACTCTCATCTCAAACGATTGGCTTGATGAGATGGTAGCCTATGAAAAATAATCTTGGATGAGTCACATTTGAGAAATAACTATGATAATCCACCGAGCACAGTATTCCAAGGAAACAGAACAATCCTATTATCCACACTGAAAAAGAAATCATTTTTTGAAGCAAAGTCAATAATTTTCCACCCTGTTCACTGCTCATGAAAGACTGAACTAACAAAAGAAATGAAGAAAACAGTCCAAATCCAGGCAGCTTATTCTCAAAGGACAATATTTTTGTTTAAAATTTTGCTGGCATCTCTCCTGTATAGTAATATGAACATGCCATGAAGTTCTGAAGCTTATTACAGCTAGTATCTAACCATGACTGAGGCTGTTGGACATGATTCTCTGAGGAGATGAATGCCACAGCATTTGGAGCAAGGATAAAATTCAAGTGAATACAAGCAGTCTGATTAATTAGAAAATTAGAAACCATGCTAGGCAGTGCTGTTAAGTGAGAAGAATATTTTTATTTGTCTTCTTGGAATATTTTAATTTCTTCTTGGAAAATGACCTGGAAAGTGACAAAAACTTAGTTCTGGATTGTCATGGAACATGCACGAAGGGGGCGTGGGCACACATGCTCAGATTTTCGGTGAACCAGTTGTTACAGTATGTGCAGCCTGTTAAGTTTGCATAGAGAGGCAGACACGGAGTGCTTCAGCTCTTAAGTTTATTGTGACTTTCAACTCAGAACAGACCCGACTGGCTCTGCTGCGGCTGCTACTTATAGCCGGCAGCTGCAGCTGACAGCCAATTCAAACTAAACCAATGATTTCAAACCTGCATACATAACACAGCCCACCTCTGAAGAGAAGGTATATTAATTAACAAAAATGGATATAGAAACTGGCAAGGTAGACTCCAGATCAGCTAACATAAGACATGAGGAGTTTTATGAAAAAGGGGTTATTACAGGAAAGATGATTGCTTATAGCCATCAATCTCAATTTAGGTTCCAGTCACACATTATTTTAAAAGGATGGATGTAAAGAAGAATGTCATAAGTTGCATATAATATAACATCATAATGAGGTTCAGAAATCAAGCAGATTAATCAAAGCAACCTATTGTTTCTGAATCTAAACACTATGATTTCTAATTTTATGGTTAAATATTATGGCCACTGCATGTTATATAATAAGCATGTTTGTGATAAACCATGGTTAACAAAGTACAGTATATGAACCAAACCAATATCAAATAAAAATGTGCAAGCAATGTACAGCTTGTTCAGATGGATTGTTTATGATGTGTATTGCAGATGTACAAGTTTATGTAAGTGCCAGCAAACTGCTAAGCACAATTATTCCTGAGCTCTCAAGAGGGCCTGTGGCTGTTTGTGAAATATGCCATGTATAAGGTACCTAAAGTATAAATGGTCGTATAAACTGGGTCATGGCATGAGTGACTGAATGGGGTCAGAAATATTCTAATGAGAAAGAAATTTACACTATTTCTACCTCTTGGGAATCTCTTAATAGCAATTGACTCTTATTACTTCTGTAATCAAGGCAAATTTGCTTTTTATAAAGCAAATGTGAGGGGTTTTTATCTTTGCCTCCACATTTGTGTAGAAGTATTCGCACTATGCAAGATAAGTACTCCTTTGTGTAATGCATATTTTGATTTGCTACTCTGCATGTGAAGATGGCCATCATGTCTTAAGAGGGACCTGGACTAAATTGTGGAGTTTATTAATCTTGATGAGTCATTCCAGCATCCTTCTTTATGTATTAGTTGCCCAGGAGCAGCTGTAGTAGAGAGTCCATGTCTGGAAGCTTTTTAAATATACCTGGGTGTCTACTATATGTTAGAGGATGCAAGAATAGATGGTTCAGTCTATATTGTTCTACTCAGTTTTGGTAGAATTGACATTTTAGCTATGCTGTACATGTTCCTTTTACATATCTAGGTATTTAGATGCTATTCACCTGGTTTGACTCCTGTTGACTGAATGGACAAATATTCCATGTAGTAATCTTCCATTGCCCCTTTAGGACATTTCAGTAAATTAAATTGATCTCTTGCCTTCCGCCTCTTCTACTTGTTTCATCTGTTACCTTACTCTTCTTCTACTTCTTTTTCCTCCCTTCTCAATCCTGCAAACATAATAGCTTTTTTCTAATCCATTATCTTGTATTACATATCATTGTATTACATATCCTTTGAGTTTTCTTTTTAAAGAAAGAAAGAAAGAAAGAAATAATAAAAATATTTTTATTTTTTTAAGACAAACAATTACAGACAAAACATAAAAAACATAAAACCATCTTCCATTTTGTATACATACAGTGTGTCAGTTGGTTACAAATCTTTTGTGCTATCCTTTCATAGTCATCGCTCACAGTTTATATAAATTCTCACATTGTCAATCTAAGATATGCTTATATATTTATCAGTTGTTAATCATTCATGACTAAACTATTTATTCCATCATTTATACGAGACATTCTCAATTTTGTTATAAAGTTTATATTACACTTTCATCCAATGGTTATATATTTATATTATATTTTATATCAATCTGTTAAATTTCTATTATAAGCTTTCCTAGTGTATTACATTACCATATCTTTTTATCCAACCATTGATAAAACAAATCCCATATCGTGTAAAATTGTTTATCTTCTTGTTCTCTAATTTCAAAGGACAATTTACTCATTTCAGCACAGTCCATGATTTTCTTAATAACTTCCTCCTGTATAGGTACTTTTTCATTTTTCCAATTCTTAGCAAATACAATCCCAGCTGCTGTCAACACATTTACAATCAAATATTTCAGTTCTTTATTGTAAATTTCCGGTATAATTCCCAATAAAAATATTTCTGGTTTAAAGTCTATATGTTGTTTTATCATTTTTTCCAACCACGTGTGGATTTTAGTCCAACATCTTTTTGTATCCAAACACGTCCACCACATATGGTAATACGAGCCAGGTATCTGATGACATTTCCAACATTTATCCAATTTATTCTTAAACATTCTCACAATTCTCATCGGTGGTAAGTGCCACCTGTAAAACATCTTATAAAATTTTCTTTATAAGCAGTTGACATTGTCATTTTATAATTTTGAGACCATAACTTTTGCCATTTCTCTAAATCAATCCCGTATCCAAAATTTTTCCCACAAGCAATCATCATTTCTTTAACTTGCTCCTCCTCCAATTTAAATTCTAATAAATGTCCATAAAGTTTTTTAATTACATTTTCATCAGTACCTGTCAAAATTTTATCTAAATCAGTCAACTTATCATAAATACCATCTAATTTAATATCTTCATCAAATCCAGATTGTATTTGCAAATATGAAAACCAATTCATTTTTATACCTTGTTCTTCCAATGCTTGCATAGATTTAAATTCACCCTTTTCATTCAGTATCTCACCATATCTAACTGTTTGTTCCTTTTTATATATTATTGGATATGAAAAAGCTTCAATAGTAGATATCCATAATGGAATTTTAAAATAATATTGCTTTTTTGTCTTCTCCCAATTTAAAAACAAAGCCTCTTGAATATAATGTCTTCTGAAGTACCCTTGTGTTTTAGTTCCCTTATACCAAAGAAAAGCATGCCATCCCAACAGCAGGTCATGTCCTTCTAAGGTCAATAGTCTACTGTTCCTTAATGTTATCCATTCCTTTACTCACATCATATTTGCTGCCTGATAATATAGTTCCCAGTTGGGCAAAGCAAACCCTCCTCTTATTCTTGCATCTTGTAACAGTTTAAGTTTTATTCTCACTTTCTTGCCCTGCCAAATATATTTCAACACAATTTTATTTAAGTCTTCAAAAAACTCTTTCCTTAATCTAATTGGAATAGTCTGGAATAGGTATAAAATTCTAGGCAATACATTCATCTTAATTGTTGATATTCTCCCAATCAATGATAATTGTAAATTTTCCCATTTTGCCAAATCTGTCACAATCTGCTGTTTGAGTTTAAGATAGTTATCTTCTTTTAGTGTACAACAACTTGATGTATCCAAGCCAGGAAGATAGAAAAAAAAGTAAAGTCTTTTAAAAGGAAAGGGAAAAAAATAAACCTCAAAGAAAAAAGAAAAGCCTTAATCAAAGCAGGCACTCAGAAAAAAAGAATTAGTAAAGAAAAAAGATAATAAAAATTAGAAAAGACCAGTCCAGTCAATAATTAAGAAGCTTTTGCCAAATTCCAAGTTCCGGTAAAAGGAAAAAAAAAACCCTTCAGTTTAGACTTAGCTTAATTTCGCCGCTTGACCTCTTTTAACTTCACTTTTGATTTCCCTTTAAGCCTTTTTAGGGTGTTCTCTCAAAATAATTAATAGAAAATCATCTCACCAGCTGGCACAATTTCTCTTGATCTCTTCCATTCCAGAGCTGTCCCAGCTTCAGCAGCTTTAATGGCTGCCTCTCTGCAACCGGCAAAAGGGCTTCTCCTGGATCTACCAGGGACTTTGCAGTGTCCCTGGGATCAGCAGGACATGCCCTTACCGATCACTGTCTCTATGGGACTGTTGAAGTCCGTTGGGACTGTCCAGCAGAGGATATATCGACGGCAATCTTAGAAAGTTAAGATTGCACGTTGTACCGCAGCGACGCCAGCTCCGCCCTTTTTCATCCTTTGAGTTTTTATTTGCTCATCATCACTTTAGGCAAATGGTCAATCTTCTTTTGGTCCAAGACCAATTTGCTAAAGTCCACAGTACTCTTAAAAGCTATTTCCAGACTCATAATTTGAAGTGTCTACATACTTTCTCCTCCAGTGGCCAGTTTTCACAGCAGACATTATCATTACTTTAACTGTTCTCATCACTGCTAACATTGGAATGGCTTTATCCTTCATGATTTTTTCTCACTTGTCATTGTCTTCTTCCTTAGCATTAATCTCTTTGCTCCCCCTACTGCATACAGTCCATCTTTATCTATTCCTGAACCTAAGGAAACAAAATTATCTACCATCTTCAGTTCCTTACTGACACTATAAATTCCCTAAGTATGAAGACTGACATTATCTTGATTTCCTAATATTTAACATCAATGGTGATCTTTCATTTTCTATTTTACCTTCAAAATGACCCCTTCTGAATCTTATTTATTTTCTGCTAATGAAGTCATCTATCTATTTCAAATAGTTAGTTTCAACTTCCAAGTTTGATACTAGCAGTTATCTCTTCCACTCTTGCCATTTTGGTAATATATTTGCTGTTAAACATATGTGGAGGCAATGTATTTGCTAAACAAATATGGGAACAATATGCTCCCAATTTTACTCACTGTCCTGTTCTGAACTGTCCTATTTCTTCACTTCTGTTTCTTGCAGTAATTTTGGTTCTTGGTAAATATTCTTCAGCAGTGTAATCACATACAAATACAATAAATAATTAAAAAAGAATTAAACCACTATAAAGTCCAATAAACCGAATTAGAGTTAAAATTATCCCATACCCCCGGTTAGGTAATCACAGCCCGACTTGGTCAAATAGCCAGGTCTTCAAATCGCGGCAGAAGGTGCAGAGGTCAGGGGCCAGACGGAGGTCCAGAGACAGTTGATTCCATAAGTCGGGGGCCACCACAGAGTAGGCTCACCATCGGGGGACCACCAGCCGACATTGGCTTGCCGACGGGACTCTGAGGAGCCCCTGCCTGTGTAGCATGGGTCTAAATAATCAAAGGTAATGAAGCAAAAATAAACCATTTTTCTGTATTCTCTTATGCTTTCCATTATCCATCTTACATTTGCTAAATGAATGTATGTCTTTTGTAAAACCTTCCTGTTCATTTGGCATTTCTTTCTCCATATCAGCACTGCCACAGTTTAGCAAGTTGCTCATTCCATTTTAAATGTGTGTGAGTGTGTGTGAATTTACATCTCTCTCTCTCATCATTTATGTATTCTGTAATCAAGTTGGCCTGCAGTGAACACATAGTTTTTCTTCTCCAGAACATACATACACACTACACACACACCAAAAACATAAGAACATGTGCATGTGCATGTGCACACACACACACACATATTTTCTAAGTAGCATTTGAACAGTTTATATTACAGTAGCAATAAGAATTTCAGTCCAATAAAAAATGCTGTTGTAGCCAACAGCTCATTAAACCAACAAACACAAAAAGACTGACAAATCATTAACATAGGAAGAATTTATTCTTCAGGATACATATAATCCCTTTCATTTTTCAAGTAAATCCTATAGCCAAATTTGACAACATTATAAGTGACCTGATCATTCTTATCAGCAATAGAAAGGCTATGTGACAATCATTTGTTTATTTAATTTATAGCTTGTGTTTCAGGTGACAACCTGGGATTGATGTTGCTAAAATGACTTGTGCTCCCCATTGGAAGCAGTAAGTAATGGCCAGATAGAAAGTTAGAAGCTTCTCTAGAGCTGATGATTTAGTGAGCAAAGCTATTGAACAGTAGTATAGAGAGGAAGTTAAGATTTCAAAATGACTGAAACTGGACTCTTGGTATGATACCCCTAAGGTAAGAAGGTGTTTGTAGGTGAGTTGCTATAATACTGGACAAGAAAGCTTGCTTGTGGCTAGAGGGGGCTGTGGTCTTTGAGACAAATCCCAATGCAATTAGATGGAAGACCTGAAGATGGAAGACCGGTAGTAAAAGGAATGAGCTTAGTGGAAGCTGGAGACTTCCGTAAGATTAATTTAGTAGAAGCAAACTGGATTTTTGAATAGAGTTTTGAACTAACATTATCACAAAGAATTCTGATAAATCAATTCAATCAATTTACTCTTTCATAAAGGAGCATGGTGGCTCACAGGTCTAGAATACTGGGCTGATAATCAGCAGGTTCATGTTTAAGACCTGCCTGCTGCTGCAGGGTGGAGTGAGCTCCTGTCATATGCTCTAGCTCCCGCTGATCCAGCAGTTCAAAAAATGGGCAACTGCAAATAGATAAATGGATATCACTTTGATGGGCAACTTCACAGGGATGCGAAAGGAGCCCCAACTCCTAATTTCTAATTCTAATTTCCTAATTTCCTAAGAGGTCTGTAATTTCCTGATTTCTTAAGAGGTCTGTAGGTGGCATGCATAAGTGCACCAACATGCCTACCGTCCCTGTCCTATTGTTTCTTTTTTATTCGTATCCATTTCATGTATTCATAACCATGCTTATACCTGTTATCCAATACTTGCTAGACAAATAAAACAAACAAACAAACAAACAAACAAATAAATAAATAAATAAATTTTCCAGGCAACAGTGATATCACTGGCAAATTCTCACTTTGGTGCTTCCAACATGGAAGTATTAGTATTAGTACTCTTTCATATTCTGGTAATCTAGATCTGGGTTACAAAACTGATTAATCTGTACATCAGCTACCAACTAGACAGCCTTAGAGAAAGTTGTCAATTGTGAATGAAATGACAGAATAGAATAAGAACATAAAGGCTCAGTTGAAGAGAATTCACAAAGCATATGATTTTAACATAAACCAGGAGGTGCAGATTAAAATTAGATCCTCTTGTATAAATTCTGTTGATGCTATATTATCCATTCCTAAAAGGCTCCCAGGGGCCTTATGAATATATTTAGCAGCAATTTGAGCATTGATCCAAGTATGTTCTATGTTTGAAAGTCTTTATAGCTTCATGTACATTCTCTGTGTGCTATGAATACTTTAAAGGAACTTATTGTAACTGAGTGCAGGAAGGCAGATTCTTTGAGAGAATGCCAATTCTTTCTGGGCAATGAAAGTGGTTACCTTGGGATGGCAACCACCAGAAGGATGTTGATTTGTTTTCTTCTGCTCAAAGTCAGACTGAAAATAAACTTTGCTTCCTGAAGTTTGGGTCTTTAAAAATCGGAGTATCTTTAAAGATTGGTACAATAAACAAAGATTTAAATCCCAAATAACCTTGCATACAATAAGTTAAAATATCCAAAGATTGGAATGTAACCACTAATCTTTTATAAAAAGGCAACGGAAGCAAGAGGAGAGAAGAAATTTTGAGTTGAGTAAAATTGTAATGAAGTCTAAGTGAACCCTAGACTTTATCTCAACCATGTTACATGTTAAAATTTAGTCTAATTTGGAGATAGGTAAACTTACACATTCCAACTGAAAAACATATGTAATCCTTCAGATTACTAGGAAGATGGTACTAAAAATTCAGTTTATAAAGGTTCCACCAGAGGCTGATGGTGGTAGAAATATCCTAAAAAACATTAAATACTTAATTGAGATGGCCAGCCAGAATGTCAGTTGCTTTTTGGGGGAAATCAAGCTCCAAGTCAAATTTATCAACAGTTTCTCAAATAAAATAGTTATTGTTGTATATAGTTATTGTTGCTACAATTTATAAAGTGTATTTGATTGCATTTTTCAGCGTATGTCCATGATGAATTTTGAAAGGTAGTTGAAAAGAGCCTTCTGACTCATCTAGATGGGAAGCTTTTGAAAAGCATGTTGTAAGTATAGATCTTGCCTTTATACAGACTGATCAAGAGACAGAAGATCCAGCAGAGCAAATCTGTTAGTGGCTGAAAAAGTTTCCATATGCATTTCCAATTCTGAGCTTGCTAAAAAATAATCTATTGGTAATGATTTTCTATTGGTGTGAGGATCTTTTCTTAGACTCCATTCTTCAGAGCCCTTTGGAGTAATACCAGCTTTGAAATGTGGATATTTAAAGAGCTCATTAAAATCCATGAGTGTAAAAGGTAACAGCCCAGTTAAATAAAGACAGAAGTAAATGGAATAAAAAAAATGGAAGCCTTAATAAGGAAAGAAAAAAAAATGCTGATACAGATGTCACTGTGTTGCCATATTAGTTCCTTCCCTTGATGCAGTGGGTACTTCTTCTCTATCAAGTGCTTTCCTATTTCACAGTTGTTCTATTATCTGTCATATCCCACATTATAATTGAATTATTTCCTGAGTATAGTCTCTCTCTACTAATATGCCTGTCACTTTACAATATCATTTGTAAAGAATCTCAAAGTTTCCCCCTCTTCTTTAACCTCATTTGTCTCTATTAGATCTCTTCCATGGTTATTGAGATTTCCTACCTTAGTTGTAATTTCTCCTATGACTTCTTAAGTTCCCCTCCCTCCGCCTGTGTTGGAACTTTTCTTTTATGAAATTTTGGAATTTCCTCCCAATAACATTTTAAATTTTTCCTTACATTTCATCAGTTCTCTTTCACCTAGTTAAGCATTCTAAATTGTGTCTTTTATGGGTTTTATATTTGGATTATATATCTTCCAGGTCATGTCTTTCCAGGTCACTTTTTTTCATTCTCTAATTTTAAGTCCTGTATTTGATATCAATAATTAACGATCCACTCCATATTCCGCACCTGGAAGTGTCCTGGTTTCACTTCTCTATTTTTCTGTTTTCTTTTATGTAGTTTGTTTGATTCTAATGTTACCTATTCAGTGCTACCCAGATTTAGAATCTGCATTTATGTCACATTGCATAACTGATGTACCTTGCTTGCAAAACTTAAGTCACCCATGTCTCTTGATATTTCATCTAGCGTTTTTTTTGCCGCTTGCAAAGAATGTCTTCATCTCTTCCTCCATTGTGTCTATAATAGGAGCATACATTTGGATATTCACTAATATTAATAAATACGATCCTATCATGAACTGAGCTACAGGTAAGCACATAGTTACTGATATCCTTTTTTGAATATCAATGTCATTGCAGTTCTTCACAGGGACACATGCTCTGAATACATATCATGTAATCATCTGAATTAAAATGATGAGTTCCAGCAGGATTACCAGCAGGGTTTCTCAAAAACAGCATCAACAACAATATGTCATGCTCAAATAAACCCAGATTCTATTAAAAAAAAGATAACAAAAGCATAATAAATCAGTTTTAAACTAAAATATTCTTACCTATTTAATGCATACAAGTTAATGTAATGTATAGAAAAAACTTGGATTTCATAAAAAAAAACTAAACTAAAATCCCAGGCAGGGGTTGAAAAATCCAGATCTGGGTTTTAAAAGAGCCATGGTGGCGAAGTTTCTGTGCAACTAGCGAAGTCTTTTCTGACCTTAGAGATTCATCTCATGGCTCCTTGTCTAAATAATAGAGTCAGGTCCATATAGTTTTCTTGACAATAATACAGGTTTGTGGTAGTCTTCTGCCAAGTTTCATACCAAAGTTCCCTCCACAAATAAGTTGGCTTCCCTTGTTACTGAAAATTATTGCTAGAGTTCCTGCTTTCCTTTGACCTCACCAGCAAAGGTGAACTCACCATATGCTCATTATTTTAGCAATATCACAGTCAGTAGGTTCACTGAACCCATGCACTAGTTCAAGGTGAGAGTTCTCTGGGAAAACTTCTAAACCATTGTTTTAAAATATCCTGTGTGTGTCTCTGTCTAGGTAAGCCTTTGCTTTAACAATTATCAGACTTATTTAAGAGCTTTTGAAATGCATCATTGACTTCCAGAGAAGATATAGAGCTCTGAGATCTTCAGTGCATTGTATTTGTCTTTAAATTTTTTATCTAAAGTAAAAGGTTTTATTTTTTTTTAAATTAAAACACAATTCTGGAAATAGTGGAAATGAGGATCATTTGCAAGGATAGAAAGGTTTGGAACTGAAGAGTAAGTATTAGAATAAACTAGTGTTAGCTATATTTCCTGTTTCTTATTTTATGCTTCTAATTTCTTTAGCCTACTCCTTTTCTGCTTTCTGTATAATACAGCTTACATTGAATGGTCTAGTGTGTATGCATGTGTGTAGAATTCTTCTATTGGTTAAAATAGGCAGAGTTTTCCCTTGAGTTCAAGGTTTTGGGTGTCACTTTAAAGTCTTGAACCACTTATACTTGGATATCTTTGGGATTCCCAGTTGCTAGTGCCTACCCAACCGGATCAACTAGGATGGGCATTCTCCAAGTTCTTTCTCTTATGGAATATTATCTCCAGGAACCATGGACATGATACTTCTTGCTCACTGCCGCCCATCTTTGGGGTGCCGTTTCTCCTGAGATAAACTTGGCTCCTACCTTGGTTTTGTTTGGAAAGCCTTTCAATTTGGAACAGATTATGTATAAAGGAGATCCTCCTTCTGTGAAGTAGCTATGATGGCAGTTCCTCAGCATTGGACAATTGCATCCTTCTGTTTAGTTTCTGGTGGTTCCTATTTGAATGTTGCATTTGTTTTTCTATGTAAGTCACTTTGAGTTGGATTATAAACCACACTAAAAAAATAATGATTGTATAAAATGATTACAAGGTTAGTTTAGTGTTGTTACAGCATTCACACAATCCACTAAGGAACACATTTATATTTCAAAGCTTAAGGAACCATTGTTTAATAGGTCAATCTAAATCATATGCAAGAAGGAAGTGAGAGAATTGTTCATTTTAAATAGCTCCAGGTAACTCTTTTTGTACTCACCCTAATTACTATTCACTTAAGTATTCATATTTCATATTTACATATATTTATGGGTTGATAACCTAAGGTATCATCATCTTCTTTCCCAAACCTTAGCATAACTGTGTGTCAAATATTTTTATTGATGTAACTTTCCTGAGATAAAATTACAAAGATGAAATCATGCCCCTTATTATCTAAAGTATTTGCTACATTTTTTTCAATTTGTGGAAGCCTGCCTTTTTATGATAAAATGTATATTCTAACTCCTTCATTTTTTGTTCTTAGGTACCAGGGTTAGACTAAGGTAAGGAATGTTGACTGTTTTCTTTCACATTATATGTTATTTTTTTCTTCTCAGAATTTCTTCTATTCAGAAGAAAATGGGCACAAGTAGGAACTGTCTAAATTGTTAACTTGCTAGTGACTGATTATTAAATCAAAGGCAATTGCTTCTCCATTTTCCCCCTAACGCTAATGTTTTCCAAAACAATGGTCAATTCTAACTCTGATCGTAATATCACAGCTGTGCCAATCCCTTAAGGATAAAGGCTGCAATTGTATAAACATTTACATATGAGAAAATATCCACAAATTGGATTGGGTTTTGTTCTTTCTATTAATTCAAAAACCTTGGAATGCATTCTGACAACTATCAGTCTGATGATTCTCATCAGGGTTTCCCTGAGTCCCTCCATATGGAACACCTCCATTTTAGCCTCAGAACTGAGATTGTGTATAGGTTGAAGTCACCCAGCAAGATGTCTGAGTGCAGAATTGAACCAGAGTTTTCCTAGCTCTGGTACAGCACCTTAAATTATATATTATGCTGCATTGGATTGCATCTCTATTTTTCTTCATTGAGATGGCCAGCACTTTTCTCTACCTGCAAGTAAATTGATATGCAGTGATATGGTTTCTCCCCATCCAGGCAAGGAAACAAGATTTTGAAAGCCTGACTTACTTTGGATCAAAAGATACAATTGTGTAACCAAACCTCAAACAAGCAGGTGATCCCATCGAGCAGGTTCATGTAGATTTTGAATAGTAAATGAGAGAGCATGGCACCCTAATGAAAGGTTGAGGGAATGATTTCTTCCCCCACCAACCAACATCAGCTTAGAATCAGCCTCTGATGGAAGAAATAAAACTAGTACTTTCCTCCAATTCTCAGTTCCTGGAACCAATCCAGAAGGATGTTATAGTTATGGTATTGAAAGCCTCTGAGTAATTAAGAAACACAAGAATGGACACACTATCTCCATCGTGACTTTGCCACATGTTATCAACAAGCATGACCAAGGCTGTCTCCATACTGAACCATGGTATTAAACACAACAAAAACGTTCTTCAACTTTCTCAGATGGGTTCCTCCAACTTCTCAACAACATTCCTTAAAAGGGTAGGTTGGAGATGGGGTAATAGTTAATCAAAATTTTGAATTCAAGAATGGTCTTTTGGGAAAGGGATGTACCACTCATCTTCAGAGACACTAGCCCCTCAAAGAGGCTGAAATCACAGCATAAATCCTATCAAGTCATTTCTCTGGTTGTCTTCACAATACAGGAGGAACTGTCTACTTCCTTAAAAGAGGAAGTTGACACTCATCCCAGATCATGACAACACTGAACCAAAGTACCTCAGTCAAACCTGCCCAGTTGGAGACCAACCTGGAGCTGATTTAAGTGACTTTATTCATCAGATAGCCAGAATATTCTTCACAGCAGATGGTCATGTGGCCTGTCCCTTCCATTAGTGAGAAGGTCACCTAAAATACAACAATTGGACAGCTGTCAGAAATACACTAAAACTAGAGAAAGGCTGATGTCCTGCAGCATTTATCACTATAAGGTTCTATTTAATATGGGCTCCAACATATTAAATATATAATGTAAGGACTGCAATAGCCAGTTTGTATAACAAACAGGTAGAGGAATAGCAGCCTGCATTTATAAAACCAACTAGCAGTCAGAAGACATAATGAAAACTCCTTTATCTCACAATATATTGACAGATGCATCCATAGTCTCAATTGGAAATTTTGAGCAGCCTAAACCAAGCTAAATCCAAAAATGCCAGGGAATTCCTGAAAACTTGGAACACAGACAAATCAGTCACAATAAACACGTAAAGATAAAACCAGTGGTGGGATTCAATATTTTTTACTACAGGTTCTGTGGGCATGGCTTAGTGGGCATGGTGTGACTTGGTGGGCATGGAAGGGGAATGATACTGTAAATCCCCATTCCCTCCCCACTCCTGGGGGAAGGTTACTGCAAAACCCCCATTCCTCCCCACCCCACTAACCTGCTTTCCAGCACCATTCTCCTTTGCAGGGCAACAAAAGAAGACCCAGCCGATCATCTGGGACTTGGGAGGCAGAGAACAGATGGGAGCAGGGCCAGTCAGAGGTGCTGTTTGCCAGTTCTCCGAACTACTCAAAATTTCTGCTACCAGTTCTCCAGAACTGGTCAGAACCTGCTGAATATCATCTCTGGATAAAACCCAATTTACACAACATCCAAAATAGACAATAAGAGCTAAAAGGACCATAATACAATCTCTCCAGCAGCCTACAGCCAGATAAACAGGGAATAACGCCAGACAGACAATCAAGAAGAAAATAATACCCTAATCAAAAAACTATCACCAATGGCAAGCTGCTGTATATAAGAAAGGAGCAAACCACATACTCACTAATGATATTATCTAGTCAGGTAAAGATATATCTGTAAGCAAACCACCAAATTCAGAGAGCATTAAGTATACCATAACATTTTCTCTTGTAAGGTCCATATTTCTTGGTTATTACACAATATTGACTGAGCTTGTGCATCATTCTAAGCCAAGGTTTGCTGAAGATACTTTATTAAACAAAACAAACTTAGCTGGGTTCATGCAATGTTCTAATCAGAGACAGTCACAATGTAATAAAACAAAATAAGCTCCATTATGGCTTAGTGTAAAGTTGAATGCAGACAGTTTAAAATAACTCATACCTGACTATATTTTATCCCTTTTTGTCCCTTTTTAATTTTTTAAAATTGTTCTCTCTTAGATTGTCATCCATTATTATAAATGTGGTGGTAAAAGCAAAATGCCATAAATGTCTTAAGAGTCCAATTTTATCCATGTCTATTCAGAACTCAGTCCCATTTATTGAGTATTGCAGCCTTTAAAGGAGCCCAAGAATCTGTGATTAAAAAAAATAAAACTTATTCCAAATCGCTTTGTTTCAGAGATTTTAAAAAAGAGGAAAAACCTTATTATTTTTGTAATAACATTTTGAAGGATGCTGAGTCAGCCTCAGCAGTATGGGGAATGTTGGAAATGCCAACATTAAAAATGTTTTATGTCCACAAAACTATGAGACTGTAACCAACATCAAATCAGTTTAGGCATCTAAATATTTTCAGTCTTGTCTGTGTAAAGTAATTATGATAATTGCTTCTCTCTTTCTACACATTTATTTTCATTATTTGCTCAGTAATGATTACAGTATTTGTTTGCTTCAGATTTGACTTCTTAGGTCAGGAACAAAGATAGTTAATTAAGCACTCAAGGCATAAATCCAAACAAGCAAAGTTCCAGTTTTCTTGCTTAGTGACAGAAGAACAAGTGATAAATGCCAACAAGAAACAGGTTGCAAAAAAATAAATAAAAAGGAACTTTCTTTCCCTTTGGGGGTATTTCCACCAAATTGCCTTGATAAATAAAACATGAATAAAAAGGAAATGATTGGCTAGTGGGCTGTTTAAGAAACCAAAAATAGGTAGATGTAGCATACACTGGGCCTCTCAGATAGTATTTGAGAATAATATAGTGTAATTGTTAAGGAACTCTGCTATGGATAGGAAATAAGGAAGACCGTTTGGGACTTTGAACCCAGTCTCCCTGGTTTTCTCTTAGTCCAATCTAGGTTTAACATTATAGAATATAAAAAGAGAAGAAATTCTTATATGGCTCTCTTTGAATTTTCAAAGAAAATATAGGACATAAATAGGTGTTTTGCTTTCAGCAATGTTTAGGATAAATCAGAGGCAACAGAAATTTTGACTAGTTCGGAGAACCAGCAATTACCACCTCTGACTGCCCCCGCCCACCTGCCCCCACCATTAGCTCTCCTGTATTCCCTTGCTTTTTAGCTCAGCTGATTCATGTGGCAGAGTGGATTGCTGTGCCTCAGCTGAGCTAAAAAACAGCTCAGCTCACTCACCAGCATTCTGACAAAGGTCAGTCTTTGAGTCCTGCATGTGTGCACAAAGCACACATGTATAGAACCGCTCATAGAACCAGTAGGAAAAAATTTGGAAACCCACCACTGAGATAAATGTATTTGGAATTCTAGGTGTATATCTTCAAGCTTATTTTATATGGGAAAAAAAGATCTTGGTGTCTTGGTGCATCACAAGTTGAACCACCAATGAGCCAACAATTTTATGCATCTGCAAGAACATCCCAATGGTGCTTTTTTCAAAAGGCAACTGGACTTTCTTGGCTTTTTTCTTTGAAAATGTTTTGCTTCTCGTCTAGGAAGCTACATCAGTTGGATGAGAAATGAAACAAAAACAAAACAAAAACAAAAAAAAAGTCCAGTTGCCTTTTGAAAAAAGCACCTTTGGGACAACCATGGCTTGAATGATTGAGAATCTCCATAGACAACTGCAAGAACAAAAACCAAAAACTAACAACAGCAACAAAGGGAAATGAAATCAAGGCGGTCTAGAATATGATGTCAAGTTCAAGGGAAGTTATCGTTCCTCTCTTTGTGTTGGTCAGACCTTGTAGAGAACACAGTATTGTGTTCTGGATCTCACATTTAAGAACGGACATGGGTAAACGGAAGCATGTCCACAAAATATCAACCAAGACAACAAAGATCCTAGAAGGAAACTTATATGACAAACAGTTGGAGGGGTTCATTCAACAACCGATTCTATGACACTGGTGATTTTATTTTCTTTCAAATTCTATATCTTCTCTCCCACAAGATCATCTTTTCCTTTCTATAACTGTCCATTAGGTGGCACCCTAGTAATAACTTTCATTTAAACCATGAAGTAAATGGCTATACATGTTTTCAATGTCAATCATAAACCTTTTTATGAATAATAATATTAATAATGTGTAGTGAACCCTAATAATAATGCATTTAACCAGCTAAAGAACTGGCACCTATGATTTCACATGGTTCTGTGTATAACAATAATTGTGAATTTATAGGAAGGGACTTGAACTTTAGGAAACCTTGTCTGTTACAAATGACATTTCCACCAATGATCCTTACATAGATAGTTTCTATCAATAGAAGCCAAGTGGCTTTATTTTCTAACTAAAGGATCAGACAGAAGCAACCTAGCAAACATTGCTTTCAGTCATTTTCTTTCAGAGCCATCAAATTTTTTGTATTGACCTTTTGAAGTCATCTTCCTCACCCTGTAGTCCCAGATTAAATTGGATCTCTCTGCAGGAAAAAAGCTGAACTAACTTAGGAGGGGAAACTGTCACTGAAGGAGCCATTTGGGGAAACGATACCCTCCCCCAAGGCAACATTTTAAAAATGAAAGTCTCATCTGTTTGGGACTCTTCTCAGAAAATATCTCTCAGGCTCTCAAAGGAAAGCATTTTCATAGTAATAGCCATATCTTTTACTTTTTTCTCAATCTTAAAACCCTTTAATGTTCCAGGAGCACTACTCAGTTTACCTTGAGGACACAGATAAACCTCCAAGTGCTTCCCTCTAAAAGGATGCAAGTGACCAGCTGTCTGCAAGGAATATAAATCCTTCCATTCCCCACCATCCTGTCAAAGCTGAAGAAGCTTCTTGGATACGAAGCGAAAGGTCTTCAACAGAAAAAAACAAGAAAGTCCAATTGCCTCCTGAAAAAGCACTTTTGGGACAACCATGACCTGGATGACTGAGAATCTCTATAGGCATTTAGCTTTACCTTCTAAAATAAAAGTGTGGCTGCTCAGATTATTGAACTGACTGGAAAAATTTTAAGCCAAGGGTCTCTATTCCTACTGTTCTTCTGCATTTCCCCCTCTCATATGTATTTATTCTTTCTTCTTTAAAAACAACCTAAAAAAGATCTGACAGAGAATAAATTCATCAATAAAAGAGAGGCAGAGAGAGAGAGTGGAGGGGTGGTGTTGGGAAGAGAGCAAAAGAGAGACTAAAGGCAAGCAGGCAGAGTATTTCTTTGGTGTGTTGATACGATTCTGCGAGTTAATTCTTCACCTTCAGCGTTCTTGTTCTCTTGGTTGAGTGTCTAGCAATAAATCAGTTGTGCCCTGAAACAGAGATTATCTTTGTAAACCAATTCTCATTCATTGCCATGATGCTTGGGGCTTATTGCACTGCATTTTGTTTAACAACAGTGGAGTAGTTTATTATAAAGGGAAGACAGATTCTTTGCAAAATATCACTTATCTGCCAGTTTTGGGGGAGTGGGTAGAGGATTGAGAAAGTTTTTACCTAAGGTTTCCCCAGGCTGATCCTTCTCTCCTTTTCATCATTTGTAAGATTCCTTGAATCATATAGATATAGATAGATAGATATAGATATAGATAGATATAGATAGATAGATGAGATAGATATAGATATATAGACACACACACACATACAAACACACAGAGAAGTGAGTACACCGCCTCACATTTTGTAAATATTTTAAGTATACCTTTTCATGTGACAACACTGAAGAAATGACACTTGGTTACAATGTAAAGTATTGAGCATACAGCTTGTATAACAGTGTAAATGTGCTGTCCCCTCAAAATAACACAACACACTGCCATTAATGTCTAAACTGCTGGCAACAAAAGTGAGTGTGTGTGTGTGAGTATGTATGTATGTATGTATGTATGTATGTATGTATGTATGTTTTGCTGGTAAGGAACAGCACAGAATAATCATCAAATGGTCAGGGTGAAAGCAGCTTTAAGATCTGAGTGTGTCCATTACAAATAATAAGCTATTTTTCTATTCACGCCTGTTCATTTTACAAGCATTGGAGGAATAGGAGGAGTTAATGCACTGAAAGTCCTCATGTATTTATTTGAAATTACTCTCTTGTGAAAACTGTAGGGGGGATTGACATGTTGAATTCACATTAGAAGTCAGTCTTAGATTATGAGAGCTAAACATGATGTTGTGAAAACTGAATGTCATTTTCTCCAGGTTTCTGATTTTATACTAGCTGTAACCACATGGTGGCCCATCAGGACCATTATGTATGGAGAAGTCTAATCATTGTTCATTTTATTTTATTAAAAAGAAAAAAAATGATAAACTCTCCCTATGCACAACAATGGAGGTACAAAAATATTCCACTCAAAACAATGCATTAAAAAAGGGAAATTAAACCAGAGTTATGTTGTGTACATGAAAGTTTGGGCAAAAAAAATAAATACAAGTCTTACTTTAGCTGTGTATGTTGGCCCTTAATCATAATAAGTAACTGTAGTTTATAGAATCATATAGCTTGAAGGGACCTCAGAGGTCTTCTAGTCCAACTCCCTGTTCAAGACAGGAGCCTTGTACCATCCCTCTCAAATAGTTGTCCATCATCCATTTATATTAAGTAAATAAAGTTAGAAACTGAAACAAAAAGGCACACAGACTGTGTATCATCAGAAACCACTGAACAGAAAGCAAATGTTATATTGGTAGCATAACTTGATATCCTGGGTTTTTGGAAGGAAACTGCAAATGTCTAGCTCAAATCTGCAAATAGCTATCTATTTAATTTCTGAACATTAATTTTCCTCTCATACTCACTGCTGTACTTGATCCATTGGTGATATGTGTCACATATCATAGAAGCCTTCATTGGATAAAGGTAAAAACATCAGAATTGGCAAGCTCTCAACTCATATCTCTCTCTCTCTCTCTCTCTCTCTCTCTCTCTCTCTCTCTCTCTCTCTCTCTCTCTCTCTCTTATTAGGGAGAAGAGAAAAATTAGCTGGCATTTAAAAAAAAACACCTCTAAAAGGACTGGGGAAAAAATCTAGCCCATTCAAGTAGCATGGTTTTGACCAGTCTAGTTTAGTTCGGCAATAAAACAAAGTGACAATCAGGGTTAGTGCGCTTGAGATTGTGATTTTATTTTATTTCAAAATGACCAGCTTAGTTCAGTGTGATACTTGTTTTACAGCTGTCTTTCACAGTACTCTTTTTAAATTTGGATACTCTCCTCTTTGTAAAAAAATTACCAGTCTACATGGACAGATTAGCTATCTAGAATCTCTAATCTGTGCTCTCCGAGCAGAAATTAGGTGCCCAATCCAGCCATCTATTGAGCTGCCATGCTACCAGCCCCCACTACCACAAAGATCCTACAGGAAAAGGGCAGTATGGACAATCATGGGATCTGGCAGGGTGAGAGCTGTGGACAAAGCTTTTGCTGTGTCCCAGCATAACAGATACAATGCCCTTGCTAACCTTAATAGGGACACTAAAGTGACAGGTCAAGGTAGTTGTGATAATGATAACTCAAATAAGCTGGGGATCATGGTCCTAGAAGAAGAACTTACTTTGGAAAGGAGAAAGTGTGAATCAGGTATTACACACCAGTCACACAAGAGGAGCAAGGCATCCAAAAAGAGAAGCCACCTTCTGGTTGGGGACTCAGTTGTAAGGGATGTAAATTTAAGAAAGGATACGGAGGTTTTGAAAGAGGTCAGGTGTCTGCCAGGTGCTACTGCCAGCAGAGACAAGAGGCGTATTCTTAAGATAGTCAAGAATGCCACTAAGGACTGTGATGTTGAGGCTATTATACATCTTGGTACAAATGATCTGTCTCAGAAGGATGTACTTTCTGTTCAGAAAGACTTCCAGAGCTTGGGGTATGAATTTAGTAATATGGGCTGTAGGATTATCTTTTCAGAGGTTCTATCAGTATACAAGGAACAAAAAGGGAAAGACCAGCGTGTAGCGGAGTTTAATGTGTGGCTAAAGGAGTGGTGTAAAAGGGAAGGCTTTGGTTTTATTAGTCATGATGTCTGCAGCTGGTCCGATGAAAACTGTACAAAAGAGACGGTTTGCATCCATCAAAGAAAGGGACTGAGTTACTTGGCATTAAATTCACAAATTTCCTGGATAAACATTTAAACTGAACAGCGGGAACAGAGAATTAATGGCTACAGAACATTCTGTCCCCAGCAACCTAAAATTAATAAGGATACCAGTGCATGCAAAATAGATATTTGAGCAGGTAAGATTATTTATTTATTTATTTATTTATTTATTTATTTATTTATTTATTTATTTATTTATGATGGGATTTATATGCCGCCCTATCTCCCAAAGGACTCAGGTCGGCTCACAACTATAAGAAGACATAGAATACAAAAATTAAAATTATTGAAAAATATTAAATCCCAACAATAACTTAAAAACCCACAACAAACAATAAAACCAGTAAAAGCCAATACCCCCCCCCTCAGTCCAGGTCGGCCTGCTGGAAGAGCCATGTCTTCAGGTCACGACGGAAGGATCGAAGGTCAGGGGCAAGCCGCAGCTCCAAGGGCAGCTGGTTCCGCAGGGTGGGCGCTCCCACAGAGAAGGCTCTCCCCCTGGGGGCTGCCAGCCGACACTGTCTGGCTGACGGCACCCTAAGGAGGCCCTGTCTGTGTGAGCACATCGGGCACAGGGAAATCACTGCTGGCAGTAGATGGTCCCGCAAATACCCCGGCCCTAAGCCATGTAGAGCTTTATAGGCAATTACCAGCACCTTGAATCCGGAGGACAACTGGTATCCAATGCAGCTCATGCAGGAGAGGTGTAATATGGGAGTATCGGGATACTCCCATCACAACCTGTGCGGCCACATTCTGCACCAGCTGAAGCCTCCGAGTGGTCCTCAAGGGCAGCCCCATGTAGAGAGCATTGCAGTAGTCCACACGGGAGGTAATGAGTGCATGAGTAATTGTACGTAAGGCATCTCGGTCCAGATAGGGGCGCAGCTGGCGCACCAGGCGAACCTGAGCAAACACCCCCCTGGCCACGGCTCCCACCTGCTCCTCTAAGCTGAGCCGTGCATCCACCCAAACTGCACACCCTTTCTGCAGGGGGTAACACCTCTCCCCCCACAACCAAAGGTGGAACATCCTGGGCAATCTGAGATGCCGGTACGTACAGCCACTCAGTCTTGGCCGGGTTGAGTCCACCTTGCTGTCAACCAAAACCAAGCATTTAATAGTGAGTGCCATACCATGTGCATTAATCAAACAGGTGGCAAGAAAGTAGGGTCAGACAGGCACAACACAGGTTATGTAGACAGTAAACACAGCGTTAGACATAAAGATCTCAAGTGCCTATATACAAATGTACAAAGTCTGGGGAACAAACAGGGTGAACGTGAACTATGAATACATGAAGGTAGATATTATATAGTTGCAATAACAGAAACTTGGTGGGATGAAACCCATGATTGGAACATATTGGTAGAAGGATACAAACTGTTCAAAAAAACCAGACCCCATAAAGGAGTAGGTGGAGTTGAACTGTATGTAAAGGGCCACTATATTGCTACATTAATGCATGAAACCAAAGATGAAAACCTCCTAGAATGCATATGGGTCAATATAAAAGAAAAAAAGAATGACATGGGCATAGGTGTATATTATAGGCCACCCAACCAAGCAGAAAAAAATAGATGACCTTTTTGCTAACCAACTAACAAATATATGCAGAAAACACACTACTACTACTACTACTACTAGTGGGGGACTTCAATTATCCTGATATCAATTGAAAAACTAATTCTGCACCAAGTGAGAAATAAAATAGGTTCCTAACCAACCTAGCTGACAACTTTGTTGTCCAAAAGGTAGAGAGTGAAACTAGGGGGACAGCCATACTGAACTTAATTCTTACAAACAGGGAAGAAGTGATAGAGGGAGTTGAAACTGCAGGAACCTAGGGTGACAGTGACCATGTCATACTAGAATTCAACATAACACAAACACAAGCAATAGAACATAATGACACCAGAGTCTTGGATTTTAAAAGAGCTGATTTTAATAAACTCATAGAGAACTTGGGAAAGATTCCATGGATGAAAATCCTAAAGGGGAAAACAACTCAAGAATCTTGGGAAACTCTGAAAAGTACGATCATAGAAGCCCAGACCAGCACAATATCACTGAGAAAGAAAAACAAGAAATCCAAGAAGAAACCAGCATGACTGCACAAAGATCTCTGGCAAATTGAAAGAAAAAAAGGACAAGTACAAAAAATGGAAAGAAGGACATACAACTAAGACAGAATATCAGCAGGTAGCCAGAATCTGCAAAGACAAAGTCAGGGAAGCAAAGGCTCAGTATGAACAAAGACTTGCAACAAAAGTCAAAGATAATAAAAAAAGTTTCTTCCAACATATAAATAACAAGAAAAAAAATCAAGGAAACAGTCAGTCCACTAAAGAGAGAAGGTGGCAAGGAAGTAACAGGCAACAGAGAGAAAGCAGAACTGCTTAACTCATTCTTTGCATCAGTCTTCATGCAAAAAGGAACTATAGCTCAACCCACCAAAAACATAACTGTAAAAGACAGACCAGAAATAAAAGTTAAAATAAGCAAAAAATAGTAAGAGAACACCTGTCTGATCTTGATGAACACAAATCATCGGGGCCTGATGGATTACATCCCAGAGTTTTAAAGGAGCTGGCAGAGATCATCTCAGAACCACTGCACCATATCTTTCAAAAATCCTGGAACCGGGAACTACCAGAGGACTGGAAAGAGCTGATGTGGTTCCCATCTTCAAAAAGAAAAAAAAAACAGACCCAGGAAACTATAGACCAATCAGCCTAACATCAATAACCAGGAAGATACTGGAAAAGATAATAAAAAAAAATCTGCCAGCATCTAGAAACAAGTAAAGTAATAACTAGCAGGCAGCACACGCTTGTTAAGAACAGATCATGCCAAACCAATCTTATTTCATTCTTCAACATAGTGACTAAATTAGTAGACCAGAAAAATACTGTGGAGATAATATAGTTAGATTTCAGCAAGGCATTCAACAAAGTAGACCACAACCTACTTCTTAGTAAGCTAGAAAAAAGTGGAATAGATAGCACCACCACTAGATGGACTCGCAATTGGCTGACAAACTGTACTCAACGAGTAGTCCTTAATGGGTCTAAGTCTACATGGAGGGAAGTAAGCAGTGGGGTGCCACAAGGTTCCATGTTAGGCCCAGTACTCTTCAATATCTTCATTAACTACTTAGATGAGGGAATAGAAGGGGAACTTACCAAATTTGCAGATGATACTAAGTTGGCAGGAATAGCTAACACCCAAGAAGATAGCCTCAAGATCCAAATGGATCTTGACAGACTAGAACACTGGGCCGTATCTAACAAAATGAAATTCAATGTAGAAAAAAAGTAGTCCTACACTTAGGCAAGAAAAACCAAAAGTATATATATAGACTGGGTGAAACCAGGCTCAATAGCAGTAACTGTGAGAGGGATCTTGGAGACTTAGTGGACAACCAGCTAAATATGAGCCAGCAGTGTGCAGCAACAGCCAAAAAAGCTAATGCAATCCTAAATTGCATTAATAGAGGGATACAATCGAGATCAAGTGAGATACTAATACCACTCTATAAAGCCTTAGTAAGACCACACCTAGAGTACTGCATCCAGTTTTGGTCACCACATTATAAAAAAGATGTTGAGACTCTAGAAAAACAGAGAAGAACAACCAGGATGATGAGGGGATTGGAGACTAAAACATATGAAGAACGGTTACAGGAACTGGGCTTGGCTAGTCTAGTGAAGAGAAGGAGCAGGGGAGACATGATAGCAGTCTTCCAATATTTGAGGGGCTGCCACAGGGAGGAAGGGGTCAAGCTATTTTCTAAAGTGCCTGTAGGCCAGACAAGGAATAATGGATGGAAACTGAACAAGGAGAGATTTAACCTGGAAATAAGGAGAAACTTTCTGACAGTGAGAACAATCAACCAATGGAACACGTTGCCCTCAGAAATTGTGGGAGCACCATCACTTGAGACTTTCAAGAAGAGATTGGACTGCCGTTTGTCAGAAATGGTGTAGGGTCTCCTGCTTGGGCAGGGGGTTAGAGTAGATGTCCTACAAGTTCCCTTTCACCTCTGATTATCTGTTATCTGACAAGAAACAGAAAATGATGGATAAATTAAGTTATAATTTTCCCGTCACCTGTCACAGATGCTCACCTACATAGCAATAGCAATAGCACTTAGATTTATATACTGCTTTATAGTGCTTTACAGCAGTGGTAGCTAACCAGTAGGCTGTGCCCCATGTGAGAAAATTTTGGTGGTCTGCAGAGAAATGTCACCCCCAGAGCACCCCCCAAAGCAATTGATCCAGGCTGCACAGGAACACAAGGCTGTGCCGCAACTTGGGTGTCCTCCTGGATACACGGCTCAGTTTGGAGGAACAGGTGGGAGCCATGGCCAGGGGGGCATTCACCCAGGTTCTCCTGGTGCACCAGTTGTGACCCTTCCTGGACCGAGATGCCGTACGTATGGTGACTCAGGCACTCATCGTCTCCCATCTGGACTACTGCAACGCTCTCTACATGGGGCTGCCCTTGAGGACCACCCGGAGGCTTCAACTTGTCCAGAATGCAGCGGCGCAGGTTGTGATGGGAGGATTCCGATACTCCCATGTTACACCCCTCCTGCATGAGCTGCACTGGTTACCGGTTGCCCTCCGAATGAGGTTCAAGGTGCTGGTGTTGACCTATAAAGCCCTTCATGGCATTGGACCGGGATACTTGCAGGAAACCTTGCTGCCGATAATGATTTCCCGATGCCCAGTACGCTCCCACAGGCAGGGCCTCCTGGTGGTGCTGTCAGCTAGACAGTGTTGGCTGGCGGCCCTCAGGAATAGGGCCTTCTCTGTGGGGGCGCCTGCCCTCTGGAATCAGCTGCCCCTGGAGCTCTGGGTGGCCCCGGACCTCCGAGCCTTTCGCCGTGGCTATTTCAACTGGCCTACCTGGACTGATGGAGGTGGGTGGGTTTTTAAATGGGTTAATTGTTTTTAGTTTATGATTATGAGATTTCCTGGGTTTAATTTATTTTTAACTTTTGTATTGTATGTTTTTTAGTATTGTAAGCTGCCCTGAGTCCTTCGAGAGATAGGGCGGCATATAAATCTCATAATTAAATTAAATTAAATTAAATTAAATTAAATTAAATTAAATTAAATTAAATTAAATTAAATTAAATTAAATTAAATTAAATTAAATTAAATTAAATTAAATTAAATTAAATTTCTGCAGGAACAATTAACAATTAAGTTAGTAAGGTCATTTGTCCTTTCTCAAAAGTATGCAGAAGAGGTATATACATCCATGCTTAAGAAACACCAGAGGTGTGTATGTATGTGTGCATAGAAGATACAGAAACTATTTTGTAATGATGATGTCATCAGAGAGGTTAAGGCGTTTAAACTGCAAACCTGTATGCATTTACTGGATAAGCTGGAAGTACATACTAAAATAAATGGGTCAGTGGTGGGATTCAAATTTTTTTACTATCTGTTCTGTGGGCGTGGCTTGGCGGGCGTGGCAGGGGAAGGATTCTGTAAAATCTCCAGCCAGAGGTGGCATTTGCCAGTTGTCCAAACTACTCAAAATTTCCGTTACCTGCTCTCCAGAACTGGTCAGAACCTGCTGAATACCACTTCTGAAATGGGGGTGATTAATTTTATCAACAATGCTTTGACCCATAAGAAGATCTTTGTAGGATCAAAGGCCTGTCTAGTCCAAAATGCTGCCTCCTGCATTAAATATGGAGTGGAACCTCAGAAGAAGGGACAGAATCAGGGGTGGGATTCTACAGGTTCTGTCCACTTCTGTAGAACTGGTTGCTCTGAAGAGCAGCAAACCGAGAGCATACATAGAACCGGTTCTATGTTTGCTGCTGTTTTGGCTCGCCCGCCCGCCCGGGCTCTTACCTGACCTTTATTTCCTGTGTTTTCAACTGCAGCTGCTTTGCGCGACACAGCTGCGCGGTTGAAAAAGCAGGAAAAAAGGGCTTTTCCAACCGCTGCACACTTGCACGCAGCGCTGCTCACCTGTCCAGGCAGTTCAGCAGATCGTAAATTGCACTTGCGTGCGCATGTGTGCGTGATGCAGAGCAACAGAACCAGTAGTTATACCGGTTGTATCCCATCTCTGGACAGAATGTAATACTTCCTCTTCCCATCACACAAACTGATTTGTGTACTCTGTATGATCCACAATATGTATAATGTTGTAAACATTTTGTGTCCTCCTTAATTCTTTAAGTGTCTAAGCTAAAAAATGTCAAGATAATTTGACCTTAACTTGTAGGGGAAATCTTTGAATCCACAAAAATAAACTGCTTTTCTCTATGTTTTAGCCCCCACCTCATCCCACCGTTGGTTACTGTATTATAATGTGAATCTACTTCCACATCAAGATCACACAATAGTATATTCTGGTGTTCTTGGTCATATACTTATTAAATTGCTTGTAGAGAAAATAATTTTAGGCCCCACCCCCATATTTGGGGTGCAGTCTGAATGATGACCACTAGAAAGAACCAAAGAGATGTGGAGTTTATCTGTGAGTTTATATGAAACCCAGAATTTGCAGTTTCAAATTCTGCATTTTCAGGGTTCTACATATAGAAAAGGCTGACTCTTCTGATATAATGAATGGATGGCAACTGGGATATGGACATGTTAGAAATGGAGCAGGGTCAATAACAATATAAAGGATCAGAAACCTGAAAATTGCATAGAGTAGAGTAGAGTAGAGTAGAGTAGAATAGAATAGAATAGAATTAAATAGAATAGAACAGAATAGAATAGAATAGAATATGGCTTTATTGGCCAAGAAACTTGTTGCTTTTGGTTCGTACAAAAGCAGACCAGACACCAAGTGTGATTGAACACACAAGGAATTTGTCTTCAGTACATAAGCTCACAGTGTACATATAAATAGTAAGTCATAGGTCGTAGCTCATAAATCAGGCCACAGGTCATAAATCATAATACTTATCAATATAGATCTACTACAGTATTTGATAATTGGATAATGTCAAACAATTCACATGAGAAACTCCCCTTGTGAAATAGTATTATATAACAAGAACAATAAAAAAGGTGACTGGTTTTTATTATGGGCTCATTTTCTAAGATTCTCTCTCTGAGTCAAAACTATGATTTGGCATACTATGGTCAAACTCATACTTCTTGAATGGGCTGGATTTTTTTCCCAATCCCCTTTTAGAGATTGTTTTTTTTTTAAATGCTGGCTAGTTTTTCTCTTCTTCTTAATATAAGAAAGATTGCTAAAAGCCTACTGAACTAAGCCTGCTAGAGAAAACCATGTTAGACATCAGAAGAATTGAATCCACCTAAGCCAATGAGAAGGCAGACTTTCCAAATTCAGGCAACTGAGAGCCAAAACAAAATAGAATCATAAGGAAAATCTTCTTGGGAATCAAAGAATTCTTCTGGTGGAAGACTTTATTTATGAACTGACTCTCTGATCTGATAAATACTGGGGGAGGGGTGGTGTGTAGAAGTTAGGGCTAACAATTATTGCATGCCATTGTAACTCTGAATATTTACGAATGTGTGATGGTGAGAAATAAAAGGCATCAGATGAGAGCAGCCTCTATTGCAATGATGTTCAGCCTGATGTAAACCTCTCTTGCTAATATCTATTACCTGTCTTTTACCCATCCAATTTCTACATGCTTGACTCCCTGAACTTATTGATATTGTCTGTGTCACTTCTTATTTCTCCTGCTGGCTGGATTTCACCTCCCTCTGCCCTCCCTGTTTGAGCTCAGAACAAGATAATTTCTTGGAGTTCTCTTCCTTTCCTACTTGTGGAATTGGGATTATGGCTATTTTTCTGTGTCTTCATTGTGCCAGATGCAGCACTGTTCATGCAAATGGAACACTAACAAAAGTAGGTATTATTTGCATGGGTTAACTGGCTCAAAGAACAGGAGAGCCAGCATCAGTAACTACCCTAGAATCAGAAGAGCTTCTGAGCCTCCTTTGAAATGGAAGAATCTGAAATATAGATGTAGTGAGAGTGCATAGTTGACAACTGTGGCTTTTAGCTAGAATGGTTCCTACACTTCTTGTATAAAAGCATTAGAAACCAATGGGGAATTTTCTGACAGCAAATGCCACTTCAGTTGGTTTTCCTCTGCTGGCAACATAGCTAAGATAACTCAGCATTCATCCTCCGGTGCCCTTTTGCATATCTTAGATTGTGACTCTCCAAAGTCCATTAATTCAATAGAGCTTTTTTCAGTTTCCGTCCTGTCAATGATGGAGTTCACCTTTATCTTAGACAATTCCCTATGTTGTGACAAAGACTTACTAAAGAAAAACACGTAGATTTTTTATACTTCATTTGGAGTATAAAGAGCAACCGGTCCAGCACATGATTTATAAGACAGCATGATAATCATTAGAATAGTTTGATGTCTGTCTGTTGTCTGCCTGCTTGTCTCAGTCACTGTCTCTCTCTTGAATTCATTAAATGCTATCTACAAAGTGAATGTGATTTTTTTTTCCAAAGAGACTTTCATGGAAAAGATATGAATCTTTATAGCCCACTCAGTCTGTCTGTAGATGGAAGGAAAGCCAGCTAAATTCATTTGGAATTAATTCAAGCAAGCAAGCATAGGGAAAGATGAATAAAGAGCCAAACTGAAACTCCATATCTAGAAACAAGCAATATAATTCTGACTACAAGATGCTGGGTGCACATAATGGAAGATGTTACTTATCAACATGCCTTACTTGTTAGCAAACCTCCAGCATCGCTTGACTAGCACTGTTGAAACTAGACAAAGCTATTCATTTAGCTTAATATTTTCTGTCTTGCTTAGCAAATTAGCTTGCATAGTTAGACCACTCAGGTATCTCAGCCAAGACCACAAGCAGAAAACAAAGAAATGTTTTCAGCTGGATGAAATGTGCAGGTCTTACATGAGGAGACAGAAAGATTTCATAGGTTTATGCTTTCGATACACTGGCAACATTATGGTTTAAGACCTACCTTCCTCTTATTTTTTATTTAATGAACAAATCAAGTGCTGAATATGCTGTATGCAAACTCTATATGTTCTACTTCGATATGCTATACAAAGATTTCAGTCAGTACCCAACTTAGCCAGCCACTAAGGTTTTCAAGAAAAAAAATGGACATCCATTTGTTGGGAGGTGGTATATGGTATAAGGTATTAGAGGACTGGAGTCTAAAATGCACAATGAACGGTTGCAGGAACTGAGCATGGCTAGCCTAGTGAAGAGAAAGACCAGCGGAGACATGATAGCAGTGTTCCAATATTTGAGGGGCTGCCACATAGAGGAAGGGGCCAAGCTATTTTCCAAAGCACCTGTAGGCCAGACAAGGAATAATGGATGGACACTGAAGAAGGAGAGATTTAACCTGGAAGTAAGGAGAAATTTTCTGTCAGTGAGAGCAATCAACCAATGGAACAGCTTGCCTCCAGAAATTGTGGGAGCTTCATCACTGGAATCTTTCAAGAAGAGACTGGACTGCCATCTGTAAGAAATGGTGTAGGGTCTTCTGTTTGGGTGGTGGGTTGGACTAGATAGCAATAGCAATAGCACTTAGACTTACATACCACTTTATACCTCTCTAAGCAGTTTTACAGAGTCAGCCTATTGCCCCCAACAATCTGGGTCCTCATTTTACCCACCTCGGAAGGATGGAAGGCTGAGTCAACCTTAAGCCTGGTGAGATATGAACTGCCAAATTGCAGGCAGCTGGTAGTTAGCCGAAATGGCCTGCAGTACAGCACTCTAACCACTGTGCCACCTACAAGGTCCCTTCCAACTCTGTTAATCTGTATCTGAATCTAATCTGCCCCTTCCAGCCATATGTTTCTATGTTTTTTTAATGTTTCTAAGATCAGAAAACAATCAGAAACAATCAACCAGTAATATTACAACATACAAAAAGCTACACACAACAGGCACCATATAAATACCACACACAGAAAAGCCCAAAGCACACGCTCTGCTAGAGAGAAATTCCTTGAGGATGGGCTCCCACATGAGTCTGAAAGCTCAGAAGATAAAATCTCTGGTCCCAGTGACTGACCCAGATTGGATCCTGCAACATTATCCTGGGACACGTATATTTGCTTTCATTTGTGAACATTACAACATGTTTGATGTTATATGGCTAGTAGGATTATGCAGGTAGTCCTCAATTTACAACCATTCATTTAGCAATTATTCAAAGTTAGAACATTACTGAAAAAAGTGACCTATGACTGGTCCTCACACTTATGACCATTGCAGCATCCTGCAGCATGATGAAAAATTGGGCACTTGTCAACCAGCATGAATTTACAATGGTTGCAATATCCATGGTCATGCGATTGCCATTTGTGACCTTCCCAGATGGCTACCAACAAGCAAAGTCAGTTGGGAAGCCAGATTCACTTAACAACCACATGGTTCACTTAATAACTGCAGTCATTCACTTAAGAACCATGGCCAAAAAAACAACAACCTTGCAATATTGGGTGCCTTTCTTAGCAACAGAAATGCTGATCCCAAAGTTGGTTGTAAGTCAAAGACTATCTGTACTCTTTGCCAGCAAAGTCTTTGCCCTCTAGAATGGATGTAATATGCATGTGCACTAGAGCAAGGGAATGGGGATAGAGAGAGAGATTGGAAGGGGAAAAAATCCAATATTCAAATGCCTTCTGGGAAAGATTGCCTACTAAAGAACTGTATCTGCATTTGACAACTCAGAAACAGATTTTTGACAGCGATACTGCAGTAGAGAGAGAAGAACCATTCAACATTCATGAAGTTGCAAACCAATCCCAACACAAAGCCTCTCTGCCCTCAAGGGAATTTATCAATTCAAGGATGAAAATGCTGCTTTCAATTTTCTTTTAAAGGAACCCAAGAAGGAACTGCATTCATTAGTATTTCTATTGCTACAGGCAATGATTTTGCATTATATTTTTATTTGTAACATCAAGGGTTTTGATTGCTCTATTTTCCCCCCCAGAATTGCCTTTAGTGGATATGCACACCAATATTCACATGAGTGATAAAGTGGACAGAATGTGATAACAGGTCAATCTATAAGTGAGGCTGGCATTTGCAAGGCTAAATACACAACCTGTACTTGCAGTTTCCTCTCCAGTACGTATCTAATATTTGTAGGTAGTGACAACCTAGCCATAAATTTAGAAAGGAAGCAGGAAGGGGAAACTCTAGCATCCAGGATGTTCATTTTTTTTGCCCTGCAGATGCAGAAGGAGTCTTTGAATTATCTGCTTCTATTATCATTATCCCATCCCCGCCTTTTCCCAACACTTGTTTGTTTTAGATGGGGAAAAAAAGATTATCTCTTAATGTCCCTTGAAATTTGGCTCCCAGGTCCATCAAAAGAATGTAAGTATGCCTTGGATTTGCATGCTAGGATCATCACTCTTTCATCCTTCCACGTTGTCTTCTTTGTCATGTACACTGGAAAAACAGATGATTACACTTGGAATATTTCCCCTTTTTAACATTATGGTGAGAATAGAATGGAATGGAATGGGATGGGATGGGATGGAAGAGAGGAGTAGAGTTGGAAAAGACCTTGGAGGTCTTCTAGTCCAACCCTCTGCTCAGGCAGGAAGCCCTTCACCAGGGGTATCAAACTCGCGATTCATGGACCGGATGTGTCACACACTGGCCACATCCACCCCCAGTTTAGCAAAGGGGGAAAAGTCATGATATATCACGTGATGACAATGTGACACCGTGAGTTTGAAACCCCTGCCCTATACCATTTCAGACAAATCTTCCAGTATTGGAGCATCTGGAGGCAAGTTTTTCCACTGATTAATTGTTCTAATTTAATTTAATTTAATTTTATTTTATTTTGTCAATTGCTTACAAGGATAAACATAGTTGTGAACACATGAAATGAATAAATATAAGAAAAATAAAAGAAACAATAGGACAGGGATGGTAGGCACGTTGGTGCACTTATGCACACCCCCTACAGACCTCTTAGGAAAGGGGTGAGGTCAAGAGTAGACAGTCTAAGGTTAAAGTTTTTGGGGTTTGGGGAAGAAACCACAGAGTCAGGTAGAGTATTCCAGACATAGACCATTCTGTTGCTGAAGTCGTATATCCTGCAATCAAGTTTGGTGCAGTTAACTTTGAGTTTGTATCTATTGTTATGGTTGAAGCTGAAGTATTGATTGGCCCGAAGGACATTGCAGTGTATGATTTTATGTATTATACTTAGATCGGACCGAAGGCGGCGTAATTGTCTGGAAATTTCTCCTTATTTCTAGATTGTTTCTCCCCTTGATTAGTTTCCATCTATTGCTTCTTGTCTTGCCTTCAGGTGCTTTGGAGAATAGATTGACTCCCTCTTCTTTGTGGCAGACCCTGAGGTATCAGAACACTGCTATCATACCATCCATAGTCCTTCTTTTCATTAAACTCCAGCAACCGTACTTTACATGTGTTAGCCTGCAATCACCTAATCATCTTTGCTCTGATATTTTGGTATTCTGTGTAATAAATTTAGGACAGCCAAAGGAGAGCTGATATGTCATAGTGAAGGGGGAAAGTATATCACAGTGAAGGGACTTCATAAAAGAATATATGAGCCAATCAGTTTTCTACTTTAATTTTACTCCATAACTTGTGATTCTCTGCTGCTCTTCCAGAACCTTATAACTTCAATAATATTTTACATGTCTGAGACTTGTAATCAAGTCTAGGCAACCCTTTGGACTCTGGGTCAAATTCTGGAGTATTTGTGGGGATCAGGGTTTGCAGATGTAAACACCTGTCAGCAGCTCCTTAAAGTGGCTGTGTTTTTTCCTGGAATCAGGTAGTTGCCCTCGGATGTTTTGCTTAAGGAGCTGCAGACAGGTGCTAATCTGAGCATCTGGATCTGCATCTGCTCTGCTGCTCTGGGGGAGGAAGACCCAGACTGTCAGCACATTGTGAGTTTTCATATGTTCATTTCAAAGATACATAGCTCTACTTCTCTTGAAAATCTTTTCTCCCTTGGTGGTATATGGCTACCTAGCAGATATTTCCAATCAGAAAATCCCCTTTATTTCCTGTGCAAGCTGCAGTCTAGGAAAAAAGGTATGAGAAATGTCTTCTTGGCTGAACACAAGCAGTTGACTGCAGTCAGGCTAACGTTAATATAGTATTGGAAAGTGGATTTAAAATGGTTAGGGATTTTCACTTTGTCTTTTCACTGAGCAACAGGCTCCTCACACATTTTTAGTCATTTACTGTGAGTTTCAAGAGGTGGATCAGAGTTCATTCAATACTTTCAGCCAAATGGTTTCAGAGAATAGAAGATCTGTCAGTTGAGACAGAAAGATGTTGGTGTTCCTAAATTGTACTTGTCCAACCCTAGAGGCCACCCAAATTCAGCAGCTGAAGACTGGATCTGCTACCTTTTTATTTCACCCCTAGAGGTCCCTTAAAAAGCAAAATCCTTGAGTTGACAGCAGATTTTGTCTAGAATCTACAAAGTTAAACAAAAGAGAGTTAGGAAATTTGACAAGGTGGTATTGATGTCAAAGTGAAAAAATATAGGAGCTCATATTTTTGGGAAATCATTTACCTACACATTACATCACTTGGAATAGCTATTTTCATATGATTATCTTACTGTATTTTCTCATATTATTAACTATTAGGAGGAAAAGATATACCACATATAGTGGAGGGATTCCCTTTTACCCAAAAGTAATCTTTTCAAAAGGCAACTAGACTTTTGAAAACTTAAAGACATTTAGCTTCTCATCCAAGGAGCTTCTTCAGTTCTGAAAAACTTAGACAAAATGAAATGAAGATGTTTCTTGGATGAGAAGTGAAATGTCTTCAAGTTTTCAAAAGTCCAGTTGCCTTTTAAAAACATATTTGGGACAACCATGACATACAGGTAGATGATTAAGAATTTCCACAGAGATACCCTTTTTCCATGTCCCCCCCTTTTTTTACTAACATGCCTGTAATTGATTAGTCAGATATTCATAAATCTATAATCTCTTCCAAATTTTTATTGCTCTCTCTTTTTTCTCTCCTAATGGAATAGATACTGTTATGTATGCAGGTTTAAAGTCATTGGTTTAGTTTGAACTGTTCTTGTAACATGTAAGAAATGATTGGTTTAAAAAGTGCGGGAAAACCCTGTACTCTGATTGGCTGGCAACTGCGGCTGCTGGCTATAAGTAGCAGCCGCAGCCCAGCCAAAGTGGGTTCGTTCTGAGCTGTAGTCACTAATAAACAAAGAACTTGAAGCACTCTGCGTCTGTCTCTTCATGCAAACTTAACAGATACCATGCAAGCCTCTATGTGGTTTGACAAATCCCAGGGTTGTTCATGCTATCTTAGGTATTTAGGCTTTCTAATTATATCTAATCCCTCAGTTCCCTTATTTTTTAAAGAAAGAAAAGTGTCAGCATCAAGCCTTTTATGAATCTATTATTTTTATTTCTCTCTGCACATGTTCTGCTCCATAAACCTACTTCCACAGCATTAGTGACATTTGAATTGCACAGAAGAATGTTGTCATTTTGAAAAACTGATATACAGATCCTTTAAATTAGAATTGTTTGAGGGATTCCACTCTCTCAGTAGATAAATTCTAGATAAATTAGGCACAGTTTGATTTTCCTAACATACGTTACATCCCCCCCAAAAGTATAGTATGCAACAAGATTCTGCATGTATAGTTCAAGGGGATAATGTGAAAGATATAAAGATGTGTTATATTTTTCTTCAGGACAGTGCTTTGAATTGGGGACTTCAGGCTATGAATGTAGATTTTGATATGAAAAGGCAGGAAATGGCATCTCTGTAACTGGTCTCTCATTTCTATATAAAAAGAAGATAGCAGCCAATGTTGGGCTAGATGCATATACTTTTGCGTTGCAAATTTTCTTAGGTAGAACTGACATTTCTGGAAAATAGGGGTTCTAGAAAAGATACAAAACATGTAACCCAAGAGTCATCAGTATTCCTGTCCTATCAAGCATGTCTTGAGATATTTCTCCCAAGCCCATTAGCAGGATCTTTTAAATGAGTAGAAAGGACATTCAGTCCTCCTCCCTTGGGAGGCATATAATCTGAAGCACATAGTGTCAACCTGCAAAACGAGTTCAGCTGAAGCCATTCTTTCTCATGCTTACTCCTGCTTTGTTTCTTGGTTACCATTCATGGAAGGATGGCAGAGCTTAGGAATGTGGTCAAAACATTTACCAGCTGTGAACCAAGGTCATGTCAGTGGACCCCTGTCAGAGCTGAGTGGGAACCTATGGCTGAAGTGATTGCCCCATGTGATCTAAAAGACACAGGGGGTGGGGTGGGGAATTTCTATTCTTTTAACTATCCCTAAGCATGGAAACCCTTTAGCTTCACTTATCTAAATGCCAACATGATGTACTCAATAAAGGGTTTCTTAAACCTGAGCAGACTGTCAGAATCTTGACTGCCTTGAGTTCATTACTCAGAACAATGACACATAGTCTAATGCTTTTCTGCTTTCCTCAATTTTTACCTCCACTTTTTTTAAAATTAGATTTATATGCCGCCCTTCTCAAAAGACTCAGGGCGGCTTACAATTTTTTGGGATACATCCCAATGTGCTCAGCAATAGCCTTCCTTCCATTGTATATGCCTGCTTATTACTAAGCAGCATTTTTACAAAGTCAGCTTATTGCCCCCAACAATCTTGGGGCCTCCGTTTACCTACCCCGAGAGGATGGAAGGCTGAGTCAACCTTGAGCCTGGTGGGATTCGAGCCTGCAATAATTACAGGCAGCTGGAACTAAGTGCTAGGCTATTAACAGCCTGTACCACCAAGGCCCACTTGTGCCTGCCCAACTACTTCTGCATTTTCTGCTTGTCTTTACCACATTTAAGCCACCCGAGTTGTTCTATTGGGGAGATGGATGGCATATACATTTAGTAAATAGATAAATAAATAAAAGTTTTCAACTCAAATATTGCTTTTCTTTCTCCATCTCCTACCCTCTCTTTTCCTCTTCTTTCCATGTTCCTGTTTGCTTTCTCTTGTGCCTCCCTGCTATCTCTCTGTCTCCCTGGCTTTCTCTCTGGATTTTCTACTGTTTTAAGCACTGCCTCTCTCCAGTCCTTCCAGGATTGTTACAAGAAGTTGTTCTCCTCAGGCCTTTCTCCTGGTAACTTTTCCTAACTTCTGCTCACAATTTTATCAACCTGCTGAAAAGTTATTATTATTATTATTATTTTCCTTTTGAAGAAGTTGCTAGACATTGAGTCTCAGTTTCATTTTCTCTTCTGCTAATGGAAGGAAAATGTAGCCTCTGTCTCTTGTTTGCCTCTGGAACAGATGGAAGAAATAACTTCTGTCTGGAATGGACAGGAAAAAAAATAACAAAAATGTTTTGATGTGCTTTGTTTTGTTTCATTAGGTAGAGGAGACTGTGAAACAATCTCAGGGTCATAGCATCATTTATTGCTGAAGGGAAAAAAAGTTGCAGTTTCTTTCTTTTTTTTTTTTGATGTTGCTATTCTACTCCCACACAACACATAGAATTAAATTAAAAGTAACAATAATAAATATAAAGAAATAAATTTTGTTAAAGAGTTTCCTCTCCCACTTCTGCAGTGTGGCAATCAACAATGAACATGCAATATAGCTCTTGTATTGATGGAAGCTGGGCACCTCTCATTTATGGCAATGAAGCCTGTAATATAATCTTGGTACTTAAGAATGATGTTGGAATGCTCAGGATGAGAAATGTCATATCATGAGAGGGAATATTGTAGAAAATTATTCTGACAGGGATCTCTTTACATTTTTAAATCTTTACCCTTTCTATTTATTTTCAAAGAAAGACAAATGTTTGTCTTCATATTAAATAATACGTAACTTTGTCTGGGACACCTGAGTTTCAGTTTTAAGATGAAAAAATAGATTGCACAATGAGGTGAAAAGGATGCAAGTTAATTGTGGTTTCCTGCACTGAGGTATTCTAGGCAGTGAACCTCAGATCACTAGATAGGAGTGAATGTGGCTCCACAAAGCCTTTGAGAATTCTAAGGATTTATGATTAAATCTAAAGAAATGCCTGGACAGAGACAAAGGCTAGATTCACACTACAGAAAGCAATAATGTGGTATCTTCACTTTCAAGTTCTTTATATACTACCAAATGATTTAAGTACAAGACAACAGACAACATAAAGATAATGGCATGGCTTGTAAACTCAGGCATTGTAGTTGGTCAACTCTGGCTTATAGCTTAGCTAAACGTGTCAACCCAACCAATGTGGCTTGCTCGGTTCAAAATTATTGTGCAGGTGAACTCAGCCAGTGTGGTTTCTGGGTTCTAAACTAAATTCAGATGCACTACTTATTTACAATCTTCTTACTCCTACCTCTGATAGTTTTTTTGGGGTTGAATGCTGCAGCTAATTAGTTGATGCAAGTAACTACTCTAATTAGTAAGTTATAATAAGACTAAAGGACAGCAAAAAAAATAGAAAATAGGAAAAGCATATTTTAGATTAATAGAGACAGAGAGAGTGCAGAGTCTGTAAATACACTGAAAACATGCTACATATTTTATTTTCTAATTGGTCCCCTTGAGAAAAGATTTTGCCACTGAGGTTCTTGTCCTGGATAGACATTTGAATTAGACCTTGTCAACAGCCTTCTGACTGCCTTCAGTTCTCCATATGCTAATTATGGAGTTGGGCAGTTCCTTCTGAGTGGCTAGATGTTCAGAAATGTACTTAATTGCTCCATCTTTTATGTACAAATAGGAAAGAAAGCCATCTAAATCTCCTGAAGAGGCAGAAACTGGCAGTGGATTTAAAGATGCAAATGATTCTCCTGTTATTTGTAAATTCAATTTGCCATTCATTGTCTCTTCCTCATATGACAACTCTTAAGAATATTATTTTCTCATTAAATATGAATGTCCTTTCTTTCCTTTGCTCCTGTGCTATAGAATAATAAAAACTGCATTACTACTTTTCTTGTTAATCATACTCCTAATATTTTCTCTGATAATATATTTAGCAACCTGATACTTCAAATCTTTCCCTACTCACTTCTAACTACAGAACAAATTTACAACTGGCATTGCTTTCTGTCTTTCCTTTTCTCTGTCTGGGAGCAGCATGATGGTCTAGTGGTGAAGATGCTCACCTCCAATTGGAAGGTTGAGAGTTCAATCCTAGGTAACAGCAGATGTTTCTCTATCAGGGCACAAAGAGAAAATATCTGCTGTGAACTCCACATAGGCATCAGGAAGGGCATCCAGCCAGTAAATGGTCAGCTCCATTCAGTCACCCTGACTTCACCCTGAATAAAGGGATTGAAGAGTTGCAAAAAGAAAAAAAATCTGCCCTGTCCTTTATATTTTGGTCAAACCTGATACATCTTAAAAGTCATCTTTTAGTCTTGTATTAATTGGTGGTGGGTTTTTTTTGTTCCCTTTAAGCAAGCAACAAGCTGCAGCAGTTCTGCCATCAAGGCAGTCTGTTATGCTTCACTGGCAATGCAGCATCACAGTTCTTAAGGAGCAGGATCAATCAGCATCAATTAGCTGTTTTAGGTGTGCCTCATCAACCCAGTCCCTGGGCCATTTTGCTTAGGCAGAAGGAAAGATATTTGAAGCCAGATATTTTGATTGTACCCCAGGCATCTAAAACAAACTCTGGCAATCCAGATTAGCTGACTAGCAGAGCTACTGCTGGTAGAACTGTACAATGAATCATGAAAGCTGTTTTACTCCAGCTTTATAGCATAACTGGGTTGATTGGTATTGTTTAGACTGCTAATGAATGTGGGTTTAATTGGAACAGTACTTCTTTTAGAATAGCACTAAACCTGTTCCCAAACAGAACCAGGCTATCAGTTAATAGAATGGCTCACTTTGAACACTCTTTCATAAAAGGCAAAATCAGAGCAAGTATTGACAGGTAGTAATAGCAATAGCACTTAGACTTATGTAGTGCTTTTACAGCCCTCTCTAAGCGGTTTAGCAGCGTCAGCATATTGCCCCCAACAATCTGGGTCCTCATTTTACCAACCTCGGAAAGATGGAAGGCTGAGTCAACCTTGAGTCAGTGGGACTTGGACTGCCAAACTGCTGACAATCAGCAGTCAGCAGAAGTAGTCTGCAGTACTGCACTCTAACCTCTGCACCACCACAGCTCTTGGGTAGCTAAACCAATGGATTTAGCCATGTATTATTTCCATCCTCCACATCCCTTTCTAAGGCTAAGAAGGTAGTGTTCGGTATTGGTAGGTATTTTCCAACTAGTTGGCATTGTTCGCTGGAAGTGGATGGAAACAAAGCTGAGGAATCCAACAATCTCTGTTCTGAATATACAGTATCGGGTATATTGCAAATAGGAATAGCCCCATATTCTGGCATTTTGTTTCTAGCAGGATAGGCATCAGTGGAGAGAAAGAGTAAATATTACACCAGTATAATTGCAAGCTAAGTATTGATGGATAGTATTTTAAGGAATGCCATTTAATTTATTTGCAGATGAGCCTTTGATTAAGTGATTGGTATTCCGACAAGTAAAATCCCACTTACAGTTCAATACTGTCAGAGAGCATTAAAGGCAAATTTCCCCATCTGACTTTGGAAATGTGTCATGACTACAGCTCCCCAAATTGAAAAGTGGCATGTACAGTGACTAAGAAGATTGGGAATTTGGGGAATCCAGAACATTTTGAAAGCACCAGGCTGTGAAAAGCTAAGGTTAGTATTTAGCAGACCTAAAGAAGATCTTGGTGCAAGATTGGCAGAGGGCACCTTACTTGGACAGATGAAATATTGTCTCCTTGGTGTTTAGTTATAGAGTTTAAAATTCATTGCCTAAAGAAGTCAGGAAAACTCCCTTCATGTTACCATTTGCCAGGTAATATATTGCTTTTGATATATATGTCTTGGAAAGTTTGGCTCCTGAGTTGGGGACTTGTTTGTCTTTACAGCATTTTCTTAAAATTACATTTTGTATTTTTAAAATCAAATTGGAGTTTGCTTTGTATTTTACTTTACTTTTTACTATTAGCCACCTTTGTAAACATTTTTTTGAAGAAAAGTTCAATAAATATCTCAACTTATTCAATATAAGACAACTTCACATATTGGTTATTGGAAGCACTGTAGTCTAGGATGCCCTGTAATATTCTATTTAGTTTTCAATCATTTTTCAAAAGTCATACCCCTGCCATGTAATCAAGATTTGAGAGAGTTGGGTTGCTGCTCATTTTATCATAGCACAGAATAAAGGTAAAAAATTGCCCTGTAGAGCAGTCAAATGGCAAATATAAATGGCGAATATACTGGTAATCCATTTTATTAAATTAAATGTTAGCAATCTGAACTTTCCATTTGTCCTTCAGAGTTCTATAAGGACAATTATAATATCAAATTAGTCCTAGTTAGTATTAGGTAATAGGTACAAACCCCTGCTAGCTATGTCATAGATAACAAAGTCCACCAATCGCTTTCCTGATCAATCTACATAGTCTAAAATGCGCTGACATAAAATGTATCAAAAATATATAAGAGAAATATCTTTTATCTCACTTTTCTAGCCCTGATAACTAGCTACTTTAATCTTGAGGGACACAGTCAGCAGTCAAGTAGTATTAACTTTAATCAACTAACAATTCACTTAAATTATCTGGATCCCTTTCGGATTATCTGGATCCCTTGCAGTCTGGGTTCAGGCCCGGGTACAGCACTGAGATGGCTTTGATTGCACTAGTGGATGATCTCTGGTGGGCCCGGGATGGGGGGTCTTCCTCCATTCTGGTGCTTCTTGACCTCTCAGCAGCTTTTGATACCATCGATCATGGTATCCTTCTGAGTCGGCTCAGGGGGTTGGGAGTGGGAGGCACTGTTTTACAGTGGTTCTCCTCCTACCTGTCTGACTGGACTCAGTCGGTGTTGGTGGGGGGGCAGAGATCAAGCCCTAGGGCCCTGCCATGTCGGGTTCCTCAGGGTTCCATCCTCTCCCCCCTCCTCTTTAATATCTACATGAAACCGCTGGGTGAGATCATCTGTTGACACGGGGTCAGGTATCACCAGTACGCTGATGATACCCAGTTGTACATCTCTGTCCCCGGTCAATCTAGTGAGGCCATGGAGGTGATGTCCTGGTGCCTGGAGGATGTGAGGATCTGGATGGGGACTAATCAGCTCAGACTCAACCCTGACAAGACCGAGTGGCTATGGGTTTTGCCCCCCCGGGGTTCAGTTGATTATCCAACTTTGGTACTGGGGGGAGAGAAATTGCTCCCCTCAGAATGAGTTCGCAACTTGGGAGTCCTTCTGGATCCACAGCTACAATTTGACCACCATCTTACGGCTGTGACCAGAGGGACCTTTGCACAGGTTCGCCTGTTGCACCAGTTGCGACCCTTCCTGGACCGGGGGGCTCTACACATGGTTGCTCATGCCCTTATCACCTCTCGATTGGATTACTGCAATGCGCTCTACATGGGGCTGCCCTTGAAGAGCACTCAGAGACTTCAGCTGGTGCAGAATGCGGCCACGCGAGTGATCATGGGTGCATATAACATCTATCCTCCGCGAGCTGCATTGGTTACCAGTGGTCTTCCGGGTGCAATTCAAGGTGCTAGTGACAACTTTTAAAGCCCTTCATGGCTTAGGAGCGGGATACCTATGAGACCGCCTACTGCTACCTTATGCCTCCCAGCGCCCGGTTAGATCCGGTTAGGCTTGCTCTAGATACCATTGGCCAGGCAATGTCGGCTGGTGGGTCCACGGGCTAGGGCCTTCTCTGTAGTGGCACCGTCCCTTTGGAATATGCTCCCCACGGAGATTAGAACCATCCCAAATCTACTTGCCTTCTGCAAAGCCGTTAAGACCTGGCTTTGTCGGGGGGCATGGCATTGAGACCTTGTCCTTCCCCCGTGTATGCTTGGACTGATATGAATGAGTTTTTGTTTTTACATTGTATAGAAATTGTTTTTATCTTTTTGTACTCCGCCTCGAGTTCCCTGTTGGGGGAAGTGAGGCGGGATATAAATTTAATAAATAAATAAATAAATTATTGAAGGATTAATCCCAGAGTAATTACGCATGGACAGATATTATCAAAGCACCTTGTATCAACAATGTTGAAATTGCAGGTCAAAAGAGTACTAGGACCTTGTAATCTCTAAAATGTTCTTCAGAGATTGGGAGGATTTTTATTTATTTATTTATTTATTTATTTATTTATTTATTAGAATTTGTCAAACAAAAATGAGAACAAGAGTAAAAGAATAAAAATACAATGACAGGCATGTTAGTGCACTTATTCACACTCCCTCTACTAACCACTTAAGTATGATGTAAGGTCCATGGAAGTCAGTTTGTGACTGAAACTGTGAACATTTGTAGCTGAAACAACTGAATCAAGTAGAGAATTCCAGACTGTCACAACTCTATTGCAAAAATCATATTTTTTACAGTCAAGTTTAGAATGGTTTACATTGAGTTTAAAGCTGTTGTTAGCACACGTATTATTGCGATTAAAACAAAAAAAGTCATTTACAGGTAAAACATTATTACATATAATTTTGTATGCAATACCTAGGTCTGATCACAAACAACACAGTTCTAAGTTATCCAAACAGAGAATTTTGAGCCTAGTAGCATAGGGAATTCTATTGTGTACAGAAGAGTGCAAGACTTTTCTTGTGAATCACTTCTGAGCCCACTCAATTGTACATATATGATGGGATTCCAAACAGTTGAACAATACTCTAAAATTGGTCTAGCATAACAATGTTTCCAGAAAAAAATACAAAATTAAATTTACAACTCTTAATGCTTTTTAGCAACATTGTTACAGTGAACTTTGGAGCATAGCTCTTCAGAGATAAGTACATCTAGGTCCTTGACAAAATGAGGGTCATCAGCTAGTTCAATGGCACCTAGCTTATACTTGACATTCTGATTGCGTTTACCAATATGTAAGACAGAGCATTTATTGATCAAAATTTGAAGTTGCCAAATAGATGACCATTCAGACACATAGTCGAGATCACTTTGCAAAACCACAGAATTATCTGTAGTATTGGATAATTTTACATCAAAAAGGATGCAATTGCTTTTAAGTTGATCACATAAATTGTTGATATAGAACAAAAAAAGCAAGATGCTGCCTTGCAGAACTGCTTCAGGACTAGACAGTGAGTTCCCTATTTTGACTTTCTGCAGTCTATTAGACAAGAAAGCAGCAATCCACTTGTGCAAAGAATCAGAAATGCCACAAGAGTTTAATTTCAACAGCATGTACTACTGTACTACTACTGTATCAAAAGCCTTACAAAAATCAATGTAAATTGCATCTACAGCTTTGCCTTGGTCAAGACATGTAGTCCAGATGTTTTTACAGTGCAAAAGTTATAGGTTACAGGATGAGTTTTTCCTTGTCAGATAGCAAGTTCTTAGTCTCTAAGTGGTGAACAATGGTTTGGTTTATAATTGATTCCATAACTTTGCATGTAATACAACACAAAGAGATTGGTCTATAATTTTCAACTGAACCCTTTTAAAAAAATTGGTATAACTATAGTTGATAACCATGCATCAGGCAGAGAACTAGTTCAAAATGATACTTTGAAAATTATACACAAAGTTTCAGCTAGGATGGTAGCACACTTTTTTTAAAAAAAAAAGCATATAAACCATCTGTTCCTATGGATAGTGATGGTTTTAGATTACACAATGCTAACTCAACATTATCTACTGTAAATTTAATATTCAGCAATTTGCTACAACTATTTGTGGTGCAACTTGCAAATGAGGGACTGCAACCATTGCTATCCACAAAAACTGAAATAAAAAATGAACTGAAGAGATTGGCCTGACCAACATTGCCATTACAATCAACCCCATTTTGCTCTTTTAAGGGTGGAATCACTTGTGAGTCTTTAAGTTTTGAGTTAACAAAGTTGTAAAAGGCTTGGGTAGAGTTTGAGTTTAAAACTTTTCCTCCTGTTTGCAGAAGTAATTGGTGCATTCATCTTTAATTTGATGACATAAGGCTTTGTAGCTGCTTTTGAAGTTGGCAACATAACCTGTCTTCTTGTTCTGCCAAAGAAAATTTTTCTTTAAATGGAAATATCTAAAACAATAGTTTATTTTCGTTCAGAAGCCAGTGGGGATGGGAGAGTAAGAGATAGGTCTTGGTTCTTATTGTTTGCCTGTCCAGGTCTGTTGCCAGATACAGCAGCTTCACTTCATCTAGAGGCAGGAAAGCAAATCTAGCCCAGGATTTTGTGAAGGTTATTACTCTAAACAATAGAACCTTTCATCTATTCTTGCTGATCTTCTGCCACTGAGAAGCTTCTGCACTACTTTAAATTTCCACCAGGATCAAAAGCCTGTTCAGATGAACAAATGATATCACTCTCCTGAAGACAGTAGAGTACACAATGTATTTATCTTCATTTCCATTTCCACTTTTTGGACATTATTTCTGTAATAATATACAATCCAATTCCAATAGAAGTCAATGTATAGAAAAAAGCATTTTCTTAAATGGGCAAATGTCTCCAGGAAGCTAACGTGACATGAGATTTCTTGCCAGGGAGCAAAGGGCTTTAAAAAGATGTTTATGCAGAGCAAAATAAGTCAAGTATAGTTGCTTCTTCAATGCAGACATTCAGTCCAATATGTAGAGAGTTGTGGCAGTGCAGGGGATAAAGTATCTGCTCTTCCCATGCGGGGTGACTGTTTCATGCTTAGTTTCAAATTTGCAAAATGAAAGATAGGTTGGGCATATCAGCAATGTCTTTTGCTGATATATCACATGTTTGTTCTCCCACAACAGAATGATCATAACTACTTGTTCAAATATTTATTTTATTTATTATTTATTTTATTAATTGGATTTTTAACCCGCCCCATCTCCTGAAGGACTCGGCACGGCGTACAATCATAAAACAATACAAAATATACAATTTAAAAAGAAATTAAATGAGAAACCCAATTAGAAGCTAAAAACAGTAAAAACAGTCATTTTAAACTCCCATCCCCACCCACAGCCCAGGTCAGCAAGTTGGAACAACCAGGTTTTAAGGCCCCGGTGGAAGGAGCGGAGGTCAGGGGCCACCCGAAGCTCCAGGGGCAGTTGGTTCCACAGGGTGGGTGCTCCCACAGAGAAGTCCCTGCCCCTAGGGGTCGCCAGCCGACATTGTCCGGCTGACAGAACCCCAAGGAGGCCCACTCTGTGAGAGCGCACAGGACAATGGGAAACAGTTGAATTTAACAAGTTAAATTGAAAATATCTAGCTTCTATGTTGGGTTTGAGTTAGTATTGATTCCTGGAAACTGCCTGGATAAGTCCCTGTAGTATTCTTGGGAAGTTTTTGGAAGTGGTTTGCCATAACCTTCTTTGTAGGGCTGAGAGTCACTGGTCTAAGGATATCCTACTGGATTTATGCCTAAGGTTTTATACTAAGTGCATGTCTTCTACTGAAATTGACAGAAACATAGTTCATCTTCTATTACAGGGGTGGGCAACTATGGCTTTTTTACAACCTATGGCTGGCTCAGAAATTCTGGAAGTTGAAATCTACATAATTGTCCACCCCTGTACTATTATGTCTGTTGGAACTTTTGCACATCCTGAAATCACTGATATCCATATTTCTCTTACTGTAAATGACTCCTCCCAGCATCAAGTACCAACCTCCCTGTACGGGCGCACAGACAGGGTCTCCTCAGGGTGCCGTCCGCGACTCAATGTTGCCTGGCGGGGACCTGGGGGAGGGCCTACTCTGTGGCAGCCCCCACTTTATGGAATCTTCCTCCACTGGAGCTCCGGTTGGCTCCTGATCTCCGCACCTTCCGCCACGAGTTAAAAACCTGGCTGTTTTTACAATCTGGGCTGTGCTGACTCTTTGGGGCTTGTTTATTTTAATTTTGGGGTTTTAATGTTAATTCGGCTTACAATTTGTTTAATATAGTTTTAGGTAATTTATTGTTAGTATTGTATTTTAGCTGTGAGCCGCCCCGAGTCCTTTGGGAGAGGGGGCGGCATATAAGTCAAATAAATAAATAAATAAATAAATAAATAAGTCAAATAAATAAATAAATAAATGATGTGGAAACACCAATGGGAATATGGAATCATGGAAATAAGGACTGTATGGTAACACAAATAGCTCTCACCTGTGTAGTGTGTGTGTGTGTGTGTGTGTGTGTGTGTGTGTGTGTGTGTGTCTAGAAAAGATCTATTTGGTATGTGAAAGGTTAGACTGCATCCACTTCAGTGGAGAGGTTAAAAAAATAATGTAATCTGATTAATGCAATAATAAAATCTGATTAATGTCTGCCTTTCCCAAATAAAAATCTGTGGTAGAAACTAGATGAGAGCCAGTTTGGTGCTATAGTTAAGGCACAAGTCTTGAAACTGGCAGATTGTGACTTCTAATCCTGCCTTAGGCACAAAACCAGTTAGGTGACCTTCAGCCCTAAAAAGGAGGCAATGGCAAATCATATCTGAAATCTTGCTCCAGAAGCTGTATGTACTTGTATGGCAGTCTCCAAGAGTCAATATTGACTTAAAGACTTTAATTTATTTTCCTTTCCTTTCTTTTCTTCTTGAACCAATTTAATATAGTGCTTAGGACATCAGGCTAGAAATCAGGAGGCTAGGAGTTCCAAAACCTAATTTTGGAATCTCTAATGTTGAACTTAGTATTTCCATTAATAATATATATATTATACACCAGCCTGAAGATTATACACCAGCCTGAAGATGGCGAGTGGGATCTCGTTGAAACGTCGCCAAGGTATTCTCAATCTTACACGGGACAAGACCCGAATACACCAAGACCTACATATATATATATACATTTATTTATTCATTTATTTATTTATTTATTTATTTATTTATTTATTTATTTATTTATTTGATTTCTAACCCGCCCCATCTTCCGAAGGAATCGGGGCGGCGTACAGTCATAAAACAATACAAAATATACAATTAAAAGACAATTAAACGAGAAACCCAATTAAAAGCTAAAAACAATAAAACCATTGTTTAAAACTCCCCTCCCCACCCTCAGCCCAGGTCAGCAAGTTGGAACAACCAGGTTTTTAGGCCCCGGTGGAAGGACTGGAGGTCAGGGGCCATCCGAAGCTCCAGGGGGAGCTGGTTTCATAGGGTGGGTGCCCCCACAGAGAAGTCTCTACCCCTAGGGGTCACCAGCTGACATTGTCTGGCTGACAGAACTCCAAGGAGGCCCACTCTGTGAGAGCGCAGATGGGAAACAGTTGCTGGCAGCAGGGTCTCCCGTAAATATCCCGGTCCTAAGCCATGAACCAACACCTTAAATCTCACCCGGAGGGCAACCGGTAACCAGTGCAGCGCACGCAGGAGGGGTGTAACATGGGAGTGTCACGACACTCCCATCACAACACACGCCGCTGCATTCTGGACAAGTTGAAGCCTCCAGGTGGTCCTCATGGGCAGCCCCATGTACAGAGCATTGCAGTAGTCCAAACGGGAAGTGACAAGCACATGAGTGACCATACGTAGGGCATCTCAATCCAAGTAGGGACGCAACTGGCACACCAGGCGAACCTGGGCAAATGCCCCCCTGGGGTGATGGGAAGGCACCGGAGGGTCAGAGCGTGCCACCGCACAAGGGCGTGCTCCCAAAGATCGATATGGCCCTCCGCCCTTACCCCTGCTGCCTTTCCCAGTCACCATGCAGATCCTATACTCCACCCATTCCCGCAGAGCTCTGGGTAGCCCCAACCCCCACCCCTCCACTGCTGCCCATTCCCAACCTGGGCTGGGACAGTCTTAGTGGGGCTCCTTCAGGCTCCAACCAGGCCTGGTTACCCTCCCCTCTCCCTAAGCCCCTTAAAAATTCTTTAAAATTTTTAACAATGAGGTCTTGGCACCCCTCTTATTACCCCACCCATGACCCCTACCCTTTTCTGCCCTTTTAGGAAAAAATTGCTCATTATTGTCCTTGCAGTAGAAACAAGAAGGGCATATATTGGTATCTCTGAGAGTCAACCTTGTAATCAAGCATGGCACAAGTTCAGATATAGATGATACTTTCACAAAGTGAGTTGCAGACCTTTCAAAGAAGTGTGAAGGAGTAATGAAGAAGGAATTTCATCCCCAAATCCATTGAGGTAAATTACTTTATAATTTACTCCTTTTTCTCTTTGGCTGTTTCCCCTGGTAGCAAAATGGATTAAACTAGCTGGTTTAAATCAATTTCTTGTCAAAGTTAAAAGGATACTAGAGAATGGCGATACAGCACAGATGAAAATGTTCTTTCATGCTATTCTAGATTTCTTGGAAATATTTCACTGGCCACTGATAAAAGCTGTATAAATTCAGGTTATATATATATCTTGAGGTGTGCCATCAAGTCAATGTTGACTCCAATGCAACTGCACAGACTTTCTACATGACATGTCCCCAATTTGGCTATTAATATCTTCCAATTATGTACCCATGGTTACTCTAATTGTTGGGTTGTCCTTTCTTTCCACCCCAGTATATGGAATTCTAAAGAGAGTAAGAATTTCACATACTGTATCCTAAACATAATAATTTGTGTTTGATTGTTTGGATCATGGGTGAGAATTCTGGATTCATTTGTTTTATGATCCATTTTTTGGTTAGTTATCAGTGGTATTCTCAAGGGTCTTCCACAACACCAAGGTTCAAAAGCATCAATTTTTGTATACTGTTTCATCGAAGTCCAACTTCACTTCTATAAAGTATCACAAGGAGAACTGTTGCCTGGACATTTCTGATTTTGTGGGTATAAACATGTCATGGCATCTGAATAATTTTTCCAAGACCTTCATGGATCCTTTACCAAGTGCTCCCATGCAGTGACAATTGACATTGAGGTCAACTGCAGATTCTCCAAGGCAAGCTCTGCATATGACCAATGGAATAAGCCATGGCACAAAGCTCAAAGTCTACCGAGCAGTAGTGCTAACTATCCAGATGTTTGGCAGTGAGACTTGGACTGTACACAGGAGGCACACTAGGCAATTGAACCACTTCTACATGACCTGCCTCCGCAGACTTCTGAGGATCTGGTGGCAGGACAAGGTGCCAGACACAGAAGTCCTCTCCAGAGCAGGCCTGCCATCAGTCCACACCCTGCTGATGAAAGTCCAGACACACTGGGCAGGCCATGTTGCAAGGATGCCAGACCATCACATCTCTAAATAGCTCCTCTATGGTGAGCTGTCTCAAGGAAAGTGATACAAGGAAGCAATACAAAGACACATTGAAGCCTCCTTCAAGTCCCTGGACATTGACACCACCTCCTGGAAAACCCTGGTACAAGATTGATCAACTTGGTGCACATTGATCCACCAGGGCTGCCAGACATTTGAAGACAGAAGTACAACCACAGAACAAGAACTCCACAAAGCCAAAGCTGCAAGTGCTGCAACAATGGTGCTCACACATGTCTGCCCAACATGCGGCAGAACATTTTGTGCCTGTCTGTACCTGCAGACACACCATAGACAGCTTACAACCTGTTAGATGTGAAGGTCCTCTTTGAACACGATGGACGAACATCACCAAGTGCTAGTCTATGGTATATTTCTTGACTGTTGGTTCCTTTACTAATTGAAGCTAGAAGGCAGAAGCTACCTACCACTTCAGTGTTTTCACTGTCAATTTGAAGGCTGATTCCTGTATCTGTTGTCATTATTTTGGTCTTTTTTATATTTGATCTTAATTCCCCCCTTTTATGGTTTTCATTACTAAAGCTTTCAGTTAATTTGCATTTTCAACTACCTTCCACTTACTACTGTCCAGAAGTGTACCTTTTACTACCATGTAAAATTGATTGAGGCCTTAGAGACATTGGGATGGAGGATTTTAAAAAAAAGGTGAGATAGCTTCACTGATCACTTAGAGTCCTGCCCCTTTTACAGAAGTCCTGTGCATCACACGTGTAATGAAAAGATAGACTTTCAATCATATAATTGCAGCTACCATTTTGACTTTTTTTAATCCCTCCTAGAGATACTGATGTTGAGGCCTTCAAAAAAACAAGACCTCCCTTGCTTGTTCCTGCCCCCAACCTGCTTGAATTTCTTCTGTGATTGTAGCAGTGAGGCCACAACTTTGTCATTCTTTAAATAAATGTCTCAGCCTGGCATATCTGAAGACTGATAACCCTTGATTCAGCTCATCATCAGACATTGCCGGCAAGATGATTATGGAAGTACGCTGTTTTGCAAGAGGCTGTAAGAGTCAAACCCTAAGGGTACTATCTGGCCTGTTGAGTTCCATTGTGGGATGAAATGTAACATCTGGCAAGCTTAATGAGATTCCAATCCCTCTGTTTCCATGTATGAATGGCAGCTGGCAATACTTTCAGCACAACACATAGTTTTGAATTCATTAAATAAACTTCCCAGCCTGTATTTTTATGATAGTAAGCAACTATGCCATACTGATTCTTATTCCATTTGTCTCATTCAGCAATACTAGCCTGGATTTATGTCACCATAGTATGCCCAGATAGCCTATACATATCTTACAAACAAAAGCTTATTTGGTTTTTTTGTTTTTTGTTTGTCATGATGCTGTGCAAATAAATAAATGTCATTTTATATTAGGGCTATCTGGTCACAAATCTTAAACATAATCTCACAATAATTAGGAATGTGGTTTGGAAAGAGATGTTTTGAAATATCAAGCAATTAGATCATGAATCTCTTTATAGTGTAATATTTAAAATTCATCAAGCTGAGACTCATTTCTTTTGTTAAATATTTGTAATTGCATTTACTAACTAAAGTTGCAATGGACAGAAACTAATCAAGGATGGAAGCAACCTAGAACTAAGGAGAAATTTCCTGATGGAACAATTTATTTATTTATTGAATTTATATTGTCGCCTATTCACCCATGGCGACTTGAGGTGGCTTACAGAATGTAAAACCATATTTAAAATAAAAAACAATAAAAACTAATAAAAAGAATCAAACAAATTAATAAAGTACAATAGAACAAAATCTGGAAAAAATAAATAAAAAAACACCCCCAACTCCCATCCCCTGCCCCGAAGACAGCAGATCACACAAGCCATTTGATGGGCTCCATCCTGCTCTGGGTTCCCCAGGTCCACTGGCAGAACCAATTCTCCAGCACCTTCCAAAATAGTGCTAGAGTGGGGGTCATTCTAATCTCTGGATGAATGATGTTCCAAAGAGAAGGAGCCACCATGGAGAAGGCCCTTCTTCTGGATCCCACCAGGTGTATCTCCCTCAGAGATGGGACCTGCAGCATTTATTTATTATTATTTTTATTTATTTATTATTTATTTTGTCAAAAGCTTACAATAGAATAGAAATAAGAATAAACATAAGTTTAAATATAAGAAATAGGAACTAATAATTGGGGACAATAGGACAGGGACGGTAGGCACGACTGTGCGCTTATGCATGCTTATGCATTCCCTGCCTCCCCGCTCTAATGGATCGGGTAGATGTGACCAGCAAGAGATGTTCCCTCAGATAATCTAGTCCCAAGCCATGAAGGTCTTTAAAGGTGACAACCAGCACCTTGAATTGCACCCAGAAGCAAATCAGCAACCAATGCAGCTCTCGCAAAAGAGGTGAAACATGTGCACACCGAGGTCTGCACAGAACCATGCGGGCCACTGCATTTTGCACCAACTGGAGCTTCCGGATGTTCATCAAGGGCAGCCCCATGTAGAGCGTGTTGCAATAATCAAGATGGGAAGTGACTAGGGCATGAGTGACTGTGAGTAGGGACTGTTGTTCCAGGAAAGGGCGTAACTGGTGTAGTTGTGCAAAGGCCCTCCTGGCCACGACCGCCACCTGCTCTTTGAGCAGGAGTCGTGAGTCCAGGAAAACCTCTAGATTACATACATGGTCTGTTTGGGGTAGTGCCACCCCATCCAAGACCAAAGGTGCCAATTCTCCCTGAGCCTACAAACCCCAAACCCAGAGCCACTCAGCCTTGCAAGGGTTTAGTTTCAACCAGTGGATTAATCAGTGGAACAACTTGCCTCCAGAAATTGTGGGTATTTCAACCCTGGAAGTTTTGAAGAAGAGACTGGACAACCATCTGTCTGAAATGGTATAGGGTTTCCTGCCTAAGCAGGGGGTTGAACTAGAAGATCTCCAAGGTCCCTTCCATCTCCTCTCCTCTCCTCTCCTCTCCTCTCCTCTCCTCTCCTCTCCTCTTCTTCTCTCCCCTCCCCTCCCCTCCCCTTCTCTTCTCTTCTCTTCATAATATCACACTGTGAGATAGGACAAAAGGCAAGCAAAAGCAGAGAGAGAGAGAAGACATGTACAACAGGCAAGAGTTTGCCTTGTTTATACATCTGTTGTATTTACTCTGTTTTGAAAGGCATAGATGTTGCCTGAGCTGGAGGCATCACTGTGTGTAGTTAGCCTTTGGCTGTTCCAGCTTTAATCTTTTCATATACATAATGGCTGCAGGAAAGAGATGGAAAGGAGGACACCAAGTGATCCACTGTGGTAGATGGGAGAATGCATAATTAGCTAATTATATCCTTTCAGACATGCATGTCTGCAGGAAGCAGCATTGCACTATTGTGATGCAATTCACTTTTTGTACATATGTGATGTTATGATACATTTTTAACCTTCTCATCCTGTGATACTATATTTTATTGTTAGCTAGGAAACAGAATCCCCCAAACTTTATTCATTTTTATTGGGCAGCTCTGAGATTTCAGGACATGTACTGTACTTGAGTACGTGCAGAGTGCCCTTAACATTAAGTGAAGGCTTGCTTTTTATAGAAGAGTAAAATTGAAGTTTCCAGAGTGAGTATGGATATCAATGGCATTGATGAAGACAAGATCTATTTAATAATATGCTTTAATACTTTTTGCTAGATAAATTAACATTTGCCAAATGAAACTGATGCTGAAAGAACAATTTCATTTCTCTCCTTGCTCCTGAATATCTTTGTCTTAACAGTAGAAAAATGGCAAACGGCTTCATAATGAACAACAAATCAGTACCAATGTGTTCCAAATCAAGGAAATATTGATTCAAGAACTCAACTTGAGAGTCAATCATTTTGCTACAGGCAGCATCAATACCTTTCCTCTCAAATGCAGACTAGTTGTACTCTTCGCTTCATTTAGTGTATTTCTTTCAGCTGAGTTCCTGTTCTGCTATGTAATTGTTTTTTTCCCTTAAAAGCCTTGATGCATCTGCCAAACAAATGCTCCTCTTTTGGCACTGAGAGCTTTGATTTTAGTGATGTAGATTGCTTTTTTGTACCACAGAGACTGGTTCAATTTCCTTGCAGCTGTACTTGACACCCACTGCACTTAAGACCACAACTTTGTCAGCTGGAAAGGCCAGAAATAAGAGCTTATCCTCAATAAGGAATGCAAGAACCTGGTGTTCTACTGGTAGTCCTCAATTTACAATCACTTGTTGGAAGAAATATCCATCTGGTTCAGTTCCAAGCAGGGAGAAAGGCACTGGACGCAAAATGGAGGCTGGAAGCTGATTGGAAAGAGGGTCCATTTATTAATGGACAGAACCACATGTTTGCAGTTCTGGTGCAGCTGACCACATGGAGTTGATAGTGCGGGGTATTTATACCTTCTCTTGGGCTTTGCACTTGGGCTTCCTGTCCAAGAACATGTATTCTCTTGGCTGATGTCAGACTCCTACATGGTCATGTACAAATCTTGGGAGTTTGTCTGAGCTAAGTTTGGTTGAAGTTTGGACTGCTGATGCAATGAAGGGGCATTGGGCAATTCCTATAGTGGCTGAGGGCTAATACTATCTTTGTTGGGTCTTGGGTGAGGGTATTTGCTTATGAATAGAGCTAGCTACCTCTTTATCTCTTAAGTGCTGACATCTGCTGAGGGCTATTAAGAAAGGTGGGGGCTGCTTTCCAAGACCATGTTTCTCCATTTCTCATCCTGGGAAATATAATCTGCCTTTTTAATATTTCTCAAAATATTTCATTCTAGGAGAGGGATGGGTACTAATATTCTACACATTCATGAAATAATTGTGTAAAGTTATGGTGGTGCTGAACTTATGGGACTTATAACCACTCCTAGAAGTTACCATTGCAATGTTCCTGCAGTCCTGTCATCAAAACCAGGGATTTGCCATCCTGTTTGCACTTATAACACCAGAGCACTTCTATTCCATCCACTTCCCTATTTCCACCCCCTGCATCTCTGCCCTTTTGACCTGCTGCACTTCATAGTCCCTGCTGCTCTACCTGACCTTTGTTGTCTTCTTGCTTCTACTGCTGACCAAGGAAACCCAACCTGGCCCCTATGAGGGAGCTGCTGGCTGCACAAGGCTTTCTTCCCTAAGTCATACATGGTGGTTTCCTTGCAAGACCTGGGAAAGATGGCTTCATGTGGCCAGCAGCTGCCTTGTGAAGGCCCAGGATGGGCATACCACATCAGCAGTGGGATTAAGAAGACAGCAAAATTTAGCTGTGATGGTGCAGCACAGGGCGGCAGGGGTCTCAGAATGTAGAGTGGTGAGGACAATTGTGGTTGGAACTGAGCTGGGTTAGCTGCAGCTTCCCAAAGAACTGTGGGTGAGGCTTTGCAATGCAGTTCAGAGGCTTCTTGCAGCCCCAGAGCTATAGTGCACCAAAGATCCCCTGTGTACAGTGTGCTGAGCCAGGCTGGGACTGCACCTTGTGCTGCACTGTGGCTCAGAGCTTCTTATAGGACCAAAGCTATGATATGCCAAGAAGCCCCTTTGGGCCAGGCTGGATCAGTTAGGCCTCCAGGAGTGGCTGTGGGTTCACAGTACACTGCACTCAGGGACTTCTTGCAGCCCCATAAGTCAGGGGAAGGGTAGCCAAAAGGAGAGAAATGAGTAGGGAGTTAGATGGATGGAAGCAGTTGAAGAGGAGGTAATCCCTTACCTTACTGAGGATTGGGGTTCGGAAGCCCAGAATGGCTTGGATTATGTGCCTCCTTGACTAATGACTGGTGTAAAATGGCAACAGGGTATACCAGGATTTCTACCACTAAGCAATGCAGTCATTTGACAACTCACTTTATGAACACATTCTTTAGCGGTGGAAATTCTGGTCCAATTGTAATTACAAGTCAAGGTCAACCTATATCTTGGAATTCTTTAACAGGTGGTTTAAGGATATAATTATTGACTTCACAAACAAGAATGGAATGTTGATCCACCTGACCAAAGTAAACTTGGGAATTACTGATGTCAGCAATGTCCTGAAAGTCTCTGCATGAAAATATCTGCTGAGTTTAGACATTTTTTGATCTTGGCTTTCATGCAAAATTAGATCCATAGTGTCCGCTCTACAGCTTCAGCAGAAAGAAAGGATGTCCATTTAGAACAGGAATAGAAGTCATGCCAGATTTTTGATATGTATGAAGGGATTTTTCATTGGAGACTTACATGAAGATTTGTCTAGAGGGGAGACATTAAATGGTTTTGCTCCAACTATTTCTAGTTGCACATTTTATATGTACCACAATTTCAGGGATCACTAGCACTTAGGAAATAGAGAGCTTTATCAGATACTGTCATGTGTTGCTTTTGCTATTATATAAACGTTGTTGATTCTAATATCTTCATTGTGCCTTCATACCTCCAAGGTAATTCCACTATGTCAGACGTCAGTTTGTCAATGAGGTGATTGCTATCATTTTTCTATGAAACAGTGCATCAAAAATATTTCTTTCGCTTAATCTCTGCACTTATTACTGGGTTAGAGACTAGTTCTTTTTATTTTAATTTTGTCAAGCGATTATAAGATAACAGGTATAAGTATAAACATAGTTATGAATACATGAAATGGATACCTATAAGAAAAATAAAAAGAAACAATAGGACAGGGATGGTAGGCACGTTGGTGCGCTTATGTACACCCCCTACAGACCTCTTAGGAAAGGGGTGAGGTCAATAGTAGACAGTCTAAGGTTAAAGTTTTTGGGGTTTGGGGAAGAAACCACAGAGTCAGGTAGAGTATTCCAGACATTGACCACTCTGTTGCTGAAGTTGTATTTCCTGCAATCAAGTTTGGTGCAGTTTACCTTGATTGTGTGCTCTTGTATTGTTATGGTTGAAGCTGAAGTATTCATTGGCAGGTAGGACATTGCAATATATAATTTTATGTACTATACTTAGATTGAATTGAAGGCGGCATAGTTCTCGGTTGTCTAGGTCTAGAATTTCAAGCCTGGTGGCATAAGATATTCTGCAACGAGTAGAGGAGTGGAGAACTCTTTTTGTGAAATATTTCTGGACTTTCTCAACTGTGTTAATATCAGATACGTAATGAGGGTTCCAGATTGATGAGCTGTATTCAAGTATTGGTCTAGCAAATGTTTTGTATGCTCTAGTTAGTAGAGTGATATTACCGGAGAAAAAGCTATGCAGGATTAGGTTTACAACTCTTAATGCCTTTTTGACTATGTAGTTACAGTCAGCTCTAGCACTTAGATCATTTGAGATGAGTACTCCAAGGTCCTTGACAAAGTTTGGGTCATCAACAAGGTCTTGATTATTCAGCTTGTATTTTATTTTCTGATTTTTTTTTGCCAATATGTAAGACAGCATTTATTTGTTGAGATTTGAAGTTGCCATTTGTTTGACCATTCTGACACATAGTCGAGGTCTTTTTGAAGAGTAGCAGTATTGTCGGTGGTGTTGAATAGCTTCACATCATCAGCAAAAAGAACACAGTTGCTCTTAATATGATCACAGAGGTCATTTATGTAGAGTATGAAGAGAGTTGGTCCTAGAACACTGCCTTGGGGGACAGGTACAGGTACAGAATTTGATAGGACGCTCCCAATTTTGACCATTTGTTGTCTGTTTGACAGAAATGTTTCTATCCAGTTATGCAGGTGTCCAGAGATATCATAAGATTTTAATTTTAGGAGTAGTTTGTCGTGTATCACTGAATCAAAGGCTTTACAGAAGTCTATGTGAATTGCACCAATTGCTTTGCCTTGATCAAGTTGTGTAGTCCATGTTTTTGCAGTGTAAGAGTTGCAGATTACAGGATAGTTTTTTTCTGAAACCAAATTGTTTGTTAGAGAGTAGGTTGTTTGTCTCTAAGTGGAGGATAATGGATTGGTTAATAATTGATTCCATGACTTTACAGGTGATGCAGCATAAAGAGATTGGTCTGTAATTTTCAACTAGGCTGGGGTCTCCCTTTTTGAAGATGGGGATGACCGTGGCTAGTGACCATAGGTTTGGCAAGGAGCTGGTCCTGAAAGATTTTTCAAAGGTTATGCTTAGAGGTTCGGCTATGGCAGTGTATAGCTTTTTTAAGAAGGCACATATTCCATCCAGTCCAATAGATAGAGATGGTTTTAGATTGTGTAGTGCTTTTTCAGCATTGTCTTCTGTAAAATTGATATGTATTAGATCATTGTAGTTGTCTGTGGTTTGACTAGGAAATATTGGGCATGATCCATTGCTGTTTACAAATACTGAGCCAAAGAATGTGTTAAAGAGGTTGGCTTTAATGGTGTCATTGTTGCAGTCTTTACCATTAGATCCTTTCAGGTGTGGGATGGCCCTTGAGTCTTTTAGTTTGTTGTTTACAAAATTGTAGAAAGCATGGGTGGAATTGGTGCATAGAAGGTTTTCCTCTTGTTTAATGTGATAATTGGTGCATTCAGTCTTTATCTGGTGGCATAAATTTTTGTATCAGCTTTTAAAGTTGGCAATGTGACCAGATTTGTTTTTCCGCCAAAGTGATTTCTTCTTGGATTGGAGCTTCCTTATTGTTATGGGTAATTTGTTTTTCCTGGTTTTGGGAGTTGTTATTGGTACATATAGTTTGATGACTCTTTTGACTTCAAGTAAAAATATGTTGTAATGGTCTTCAACAGTATTGCACCCAGTGAATACAAATTGCCAATCAAGGGATGAGAGATCGTTGTCTATCATATCGTAGTTGCCTTTTTTGAAGTTATAATTGAGGATTATGTTGTTGTGGTGATTTTTGTGTGGACATATTTTGAGACAAAAGTCAATCATGCTGTAGTCACTTTTGGAAAAGGGTTCATTAATTTGTATTCCGTAAATTGAATTCAAACTGTTGCAGAAGATGAGATTGAGGCAGCTGTTAAGTCTAGTGTTGTTGGTTACTAGTTGTTCCAGTCCCAGATTTCTTACAGCATTGTAGAAGGTTACATGTATGGGTTCAGTTGTACATTCGTTTAGGGTCCAGTTAATACAAGGTAGATTGAAGTCACCAAGAAAGATAAAAGTGTGTGAGCAGGATGTTGCCCATGTTAGTAGTGAATTTAACTTGTTTACATGTTCAATGTCATAATCAGGGGCTCTGTAACATAGTAAGAATCGAAATGTGATATTTAAGGACAGTTCACAGACGATGGTCTCAGGAACAGCAAGCCCCTGAGTAATTTGGATGTTTTTTAGATGTAGGGACTTTTTATAGAAGATAGCAACACCACCTCCTCTACGGATTTCACGATCTGATCGGTAAACATGATAGTCTTTTACTGTGGTAATGGAGTCAGGGAGGGATGCATTGAGCCATGTTTCACAGAAAAATATGATGTCAAATTTAGCTGTATTTAGTAAGAGGAGAAATTCAGGTATTTTATTTACAAGGCTTCTTGCATTGAGTAGCTTGCATTTAAGGCCAGTTGTAGTTGGAATTGAGGTATTTAGGGGCATGCGTGCCTAGTTTAGGGTGATGGTGGATTGGATGAAGTAGGATTGGATGCTGAGTTGTGAGTTGTATGACTTACTTTTGATACAATTAGCATGGTAGTCAATGTATAGGTCCTTCTCTCCATTGTCTAGATGTTTTTTGAGTTCTGTGAGGAGTTCATGGGAGCAGATTTTTTGCAGTATGGATAAGTCTGGTCATGAGTGAAGTTTGTTATGGGTGGTATTGGTTTTAGCAATGGCGTTTATTGTATGAATGAATATCTGTTTGCTGGACTCATTTTTGCAAACAACTCTACAACATCTTGGGGCCACCGAGCCATCATTGTATTTGAACTGAGGGCCATCTCTGGTTATATCAGTGATATCTTCAGGAGAGATGTTTGTTGTATTGGAGTTGCTTATGATATTGCGAACTTTGGTGATATCATCAGATTCGTTGGTGTCTTCAAGACCAAATAAGATGGTATTTGGATGTTTCTGATCACGTTCCATGATGTTTTTGATGAGTAAGGGGATATCATTTGTGGTATTATTTGATGGGATAGTGATTATTTGTGGCTGTGGTTTGGTGGTGATTTTTGGTTGTAGTTGTGATTGTACTTGAAGTAGTAGTTGTGGTAGTAGTTGTTGAGTTGGGATTTGATTTTGAGCTGATAGGTATTCGCTTATCTGTGCTGTATTTTTTTTTCAAGAGAGATTAGGCTTGCTTGTATAGATGTTTCCAAACATGTTACTAAATGTTCTTCTATTGAGTGCATGAATGATTCTATGCTTTCAGTTCTGTCAGGTAGGGTACTTTGTTTAGGTTAGGTAAACAAGATGGATATAGACAAGGAAATGTATCTGATGTTTTTAGGAGATCAACTGGGTTTTTGTTTAAGTTTAAGCAGGCGAGGTGGGCTTGATTGTCACATAGGTGGCATTTAATGTTGTTTTCGCTCTCATTGATGGTTTCAAGACATTTGCAGAATGTGAAGGAGTCTGGGAGGTCATTGGTAGAAATATTATTCTTTTGTTGATGTTTGGTGGAGGGTTTGGAGTTTTTGGCTGGCATGGTCAATGACAGTAGTAAACAATTACAATAGCTAAATTAATATGACAGGTAGACAGTTACTTAATGAATGCTGGTAATTAATATATGTTAATTGATAAGTTAGAGAACAAATCAATAGTAAGGTTACTTATTACTAAAAAAAATCAATCAATCAACCAGATAATCAATTATACAGTATTAAATCACTATCAATCAATAAACCAGTAATTTGTGGTCATTTAACAATTAATTATTATACTATTAAATGATAAATCAATTATTTTAGACAAAGCATTATCTATCAATAATAGGTCTTGAGGTAATGAAATAATGGAGGTAGTGAACTATTGGCGTTTGATAGTGAAAAGTTCCTTGGTTTTTCCTTAAAGCCACGTTGTTTGAGGTTTTTTTGTTTTTGTTTTTGTTTTTAAAGAGGAAGCATTGCTTGAAGGAGCTTTGTTAGTGTTCCATGGAAGACGCTTTAATCAGTTACGTTTCATTAGATCATGGAGCTGTTCCAATCAGCTGCTTGAGAAATTTGAATGGGGATGATTTGAATGAACTCTCCAATCATCTACTTGGGAGTTTTGAATGGATGAGATTTGGGTGGGGATTTAAATGGAGCTTGTCCAATCAGCTGAGTGGGGATTTAAATGTCTAATCAGCTGGGTAATTTAAATGGAGGAATGAAAGTTAAAGTTTTGTAAACCAGTAAAATACCACCACTGGTTTAATGTCATCTAAGTGCTTGTTTCTTGGTGAGGTAGAGGTTGTTTAATGGTGTCTAATTGATTGTTTCCTGGTGAGGTAGAGGCTAGTTTCATTCTGCCTCTCAGGTCTTTCGGCCAGCTCAGAATCTCTCAGGTCTTCCGGCCAGCTCAAAATCTCCACTTAGTTCAGTATCTCCATTTATAATTCTCTCAGGACTCTCCACTAGTTTTGTCCTTCTCCTCAAGTCTTGGTCTCTCTTTCCTCCCTCATTCTTTCTCCCTGCCAGCTATCCACTGTGGCTCCAGGGAAACTGTGTGGGGGATTTGAATGGAGACCTGTTGTCTGGTGTGGAAGATACTCCAATCAGCTGTGTGGGGATGTTTAAATGAAGGTGCGCTGTTTGTGCTCCGCTGGCTCCAAGTGAGCCAGCTCAAGAGCTCCGGCTAACTTGAGCTCTGCCAGTGTGGTTAATAGGGCTCGAGGGAAGGAGCTCCACTTCTCTGGGGAAGGAGGGGAGGGGTCCCGGAATTCAGCGGGTTTTTTTTGGGCTCTGGTTTACATTTTTGGGAAGGTTCTCTGAAGAAGGCCGATAATGATCCAATCACTCCGGCTAGCAGGAGCTCCGCCGGAGTGATTAGGGCTCCAGGGCTTTGGAATCCAGTGTTTTTTGGGCTGTGGTTTACTCACGGTTTCTGGTGCAGGCAGCAGCTTTAAAGGTGATTTCTGGTGCAGGTGGTAGCTTTATAGGGTGATAGTGCTCCAGGAGCAAGAGCCTCACCTTCCTAGCTGGAAGCCGCTATCTTCTTTATATCTTATTCTCATAGCTGTGGCCAGACAGCCCCGACTTCTGTGCCAAGCAGCTCCGGCACACAGCTCCAGCCTCGCTTGATTAGTACTTTGGCTGCTTTTGAGAATCCTGGAGTGTTTTTGTTTCAGATGGGCCGCCCAGGGTTGCGTGGAGAGGCTCCTTTGGTGTATCCTCACTATATTGTGCCAGTCTATACTTTTTGCCCTTTAAAATTCTGACAAGCCACAGTTCGGATATATCAATCTCTAGAATTACAAATAATTATGTATATAAATACAAAATAATTTTGCAACCTGCAGTTATACTCAGTAAATTGCCTCCATTGAATGTATATGTTTAATGCAGAGGTGGTATTCAGCAGGTTCTGACCACTTCTGGAGAATCAGTAGCAGAAATTTTGAATAGTTTGGAGAACCGGCAAATACCACCTCTGAGTGGAGATTTTACAGTATCCTTCCCCTGCCACGCCTACCAGCCACGCCCACAGAACCGGTAGTAATTTTTTTTGAATCCCACCACTAGTTTAATGTATTATATAATCTCCAGTGGGATTTTAAATCTGCTCTATTCTGTTTCTAAAACTTCTGACAGAGCAATAGTAAGGAAAATAAATGTGAGAAAGCAGTATAGAAATCAAAGACATGACTCCAGGCATTCACTTTGGGGGTAATACATACCATTTCATTGTCACAGTGCGTTGTATTATGTTTTAGGGATTACAAGTCTTTCTGAAATAAGTACTCTAAACACAGTTGTGATACTATATGCCAACATCACTCAAGGGTCACAGACCCTGGCTACAGATTCTACAGGAAAATATCATATGTTCTGATGGGATTTCTGTAACTTTTCCATACGGATTGTTGCATGAATAACTGCTTTTAGCTCATACAACAAGTGAGACACTAGAGGTTTGTAAGGATAAAAGTTAGCCCTGATTGGATTGGCCTATAAATATATATAGATTCCTAGGTGACCTAGTTGACTGTTTTAACATCTTATCAGAATTATTGCTGCATTATTGTTATGAATAATTATTATATGCAATAACTGCATATAACTGCATAATAAGCACTCACATAGAGGCACCTCAAGCATTTTTTCAGGGACCACTAGATTCCTGTCCTATCTGATATTTTGGTAGACAGTCTTATAAAGAAGGAGAACACATGAAAGTAACAGCCTCTAGCAAGCTGCCATGGCTGAGGTGGATCTTATTTGAACACCTGAATTCTTACACTTTGGGCCATTGCTTCAGAGACATTTCCTTTCCTAAACAGAAAAACAGTTTGCCCACAGTAGTGGGAGTAGGAGTGACTTCTGCCTTTCTGCCAGCTTCCCCATTGAATTTCCTTGTGGGAAACTGGTAGGGCGCCTTCCTTCCTTCCTTCCTTCCTTCCTTCCTTCCTTCCTTCCTTCCTTCCTTCCTTCCTTCCTTCCTTCCTTCCCATTCCCTGATGATCCCTCCTTACAAACAGATCTAAAGCCCCTGCCCTCCCATCTGTCACGGAAGAGTAACACATTAATCCAACAACTTTTAAGCTCTCCTAAAATAATTTTCACAGCCCAGACCAGTCCAAGTCTCAAATCTCTTTTGCATTTTCAAAGGCCAGTAAGTTATTTAAGGCTTGAAGATTGCTTGATAGCTCTGAAGTTCATAGAACCAGATGCTGTCATTCTTTGCAGTGAAGTCTTTTGAAGGTGTAGCTTGGGTTGTAAAAAAATGCTATCCACTTCAAGCTATTGTTAGTGTTTTGTGGCTGTTTACTAAGATAGACCACTCTTTCAAATAATGGCTTCATTATTATCTCATTAAAAACTCATATGAGCTGATTTATAAATATTAATGTGATGCAAAAAATTCAAGGGGAGCAATCTTATTAATTGTATATAATTGAATAGATTTAATCAAATTTTACTTTTAATGTTAATTTGATTAATTTTTCATCCTGGCATTTTTAAAATATGCTTGGATTGAATGCTGTTTATTCAACTATGCATATGTTCTTTTGGGCTATATCCATAATATTTGGAATCTGTTAAGAGATCACATATAGATTTTCAAATACAGAGGTCTGGATAAAAACATTATTATATAATACTGGGAGAGAAAAAAAAATCTGCCCCAGCTGTAAATTGTTCAGATAACCTTTGTATTATTGTTGAGCCATGCCCATAGAGTGTTGACATGTGTTCTTTGACAGGATTTGAATTAGCTATTTTGTTTTGCTTTTCTTTTTCCTTTTTTGACAGAAGAGTAGGATAGAAGATTTTCAAGCAATATGGTCACATTTGTTGGAGTTATCCAGTTTATAGCAATAGCACTAGAAACACCATTTAAACTTATATACCATTTCACAATGCTTTGCAGCTGTCTCTAAGCGGTTTACAGAGTAAGCATATTGCCCCCAACAATCTGAATCCTCATTTTACTGACCTTGGAAGGATGAAAAGTTGAGTCAACCTTGAGCCCATCAGGACTGAACTCTTGGCAGTGGGCAGAGTTAGCCTGCAATACTGCATTCTAACCAGGGGTGGGATTCAGCTGGTTCAGGCTGGTTTGGAGGAACCGGATGTTAGTTTTACATCCAGTTCGCTGAACCAGTAATTCTGAAGACCAGCTGGCCCCGCCCCGCCTCACCCCTCCCAGGAGTCCCCATGTGCCTGATTCTGGCTCCCAGGTAAGTGCAGGGAGGCTTCCTAGGCCCAAAATGGGGTGCAGGAGTTGCAGCGCCCCCTCCATGCCCCATTTTGGCTCCCAGGAGGCTCCAGGGAGGCTTCCTAGGCTCAAAAGGGGTCACAGGGGTGTGTGGTACCCCCCACACCCTGTTTTATTATTATTTATTATTTATTTATTATTTGGACTTGTATGCCGCCCCATCTCCGAAGACTCGGTGCGGCTCACAACTAAAACAGTAACAATTATAAATAATTAAAAGAGAATTAAACCAGTCACAAGCCCAATAATAGTTAACAAAGTTAAAATTTAAAATAATTTAAGAACCATCCCCCCCCCAGGGAGGGGTCACAGCCTGGATTGGTCGAACAACCAGGTCTTCAAATCGTGGTGGAAGGTGCGAAGGTCAGGGGCCAGGCGGAGCCCCAGGGGTAGTTGGTTCCAAAGGTCAGGGGCCACGACAGAATAGGTTCATCGCCGGGGGACCACCAGCCGACATTGACTTGCTGACAGGATTCTGAGGAGTCCTTGCCTATGTGCTCACACAGGGCGGTTGGCACTCGATATTGGCAGGAGTCACTCTCTTAAGTATTGAGGACCCATGTCGTGTAGGACTTTGTATGTTAAAACCAAAACCTTGAATCCCAGGAGGCTCCAGGGAGACTTCCTAGACCGAAAATGGGGCATGGGGTGCAGCACTCCCCACCCCATTTTAGCTCTCCTGAGGCTCCAGGGAGACTTTTAGGCTGAAAAGGGGGTACAAGGGGTGCAGTGAGCCCCCTATGCCCCAATTTTGCTCCCAAGAGGCTCCAGGGAGGCTTACTAGGTTCAAACCGGGGCACAGGAAGGTGGAAAGAAAGAAAGAAAGAAAGAAAGAAAGAAAGAAAGAAAGAAAGAAAGAAAGAAAGAAAGAAAGAAAGAAAGAAAGAAAGAAAGAAAGAAATGGAGGGAGGGGGGAGGGAGGGAGGGAGGGAAGGGCAAAAAAGGGAAGGAAAAGAGAAAGAAAGAAAGGGGGGAGAAAGAAAGGGAAAGAAAGAAAGAAAGAGGGAGGGAAGGGAGAAAGAAGGAAGGGAAGGGAAAGTGAATGAGATATGGATGGATGGATGGATAGAGGGAGGGAGGGAGAGAGAGAGAGAAAAAGGAGAGGAAGGAAGGACCACAAACCTTGGCACTAGACACAGCTCAGAGGATGCTTTGAAACAGTACAGCAATCCAGGGCTGGAAGGGACCTCGGAGGTCATCTAGTCCAACCCCCTGCTCCAAGAGCATTGTTAAAGTGAGTTTCTCTCTTTTGACCCAACCAGTCACATGACCACCAAGCCACGCCCCCAGAACCAGTTGTTAAAAAATTTGAATCCCACCCTTGATTCTAACCACTGCACCATCACAGCTCTTATCGTGTCATGTTCCATTCTTTCCCCCACGTTCCTTCTCCCCTTCTTTCTTTAGTATTATTGTCATAAGTGTATCAGTATATTGTCTTCTTTGTGCTTTCCTTTGTTAATATGATATACCAATAAGTAGATAAAACCACTCATTCATTTCTTCTCACTGTCTACCTGATGGCATTGGGATCCTAGCAATGGATGATAGGACCAAACAAACTGAAACCAAGTTGCATGCTCTTGTCATACACAATTGTCCCAAGTAAGTCTCATTGGATTCAGTTAAACTGGAATTAGTTTGTATACAACTGCAGTCTAAACCAATAAGCTCCATTGGATGGTTAACGGTTGATAACTATCAGTTCCAACCAACCAAGGACTGGAAGAAGAGCAGTTTTCAAAGAAAACTGAGTGAGAACATGGCTTCTGGTAGAAAAGGTTCCTAAAGTGAGGTCCATCTGAGCATTTGAAGGGTGGCTCAGGCTGTTAATTGCCTGCATTTAAGTTCCAGCTGCCTACAACTGCTGTAGGATCGAATCCCACCAGGCTCAAGGTTGACTCAGCCTTCCATCCTCTTGGGGTAGGTAAATTGAGGACTCAAGATTGTTGGGGGCAATTAGCTGACTTTGTAAAAATGCCGCTTAGTAATAAGCAGGCATATACAATGGAATGAAGGCTATTGCTGAGCACACTGGGTTGTATCCCAAAAATTGTAAGCCGCCCTGAGTCTCCGGAGAAGGGGGGCATATAAATGTAATTAAAAAAAAAAGAATCATCACTTTTTAACTTTTGTATTTCCACCAAAATTTCTGCCTTCTGAATTTCCAAAGTCTTACATCTTATATTTATCAAAGAAAGTTTCCAAAGACAATCTACATTTTCCATCACTTTTAATCTCTTAAATAGAAGAATTTCACAAAACAGCCTAGATGTTAATGTCATAGGTGTAAAAAAACATAACTTCTTGTACTTATTATTCTAAAGCTCTCTGAAGGAGGAACTAAAACACCCCCCCCCCAGACATTTCATGAGAGGGTCTATCATTAACAATAACTTTACAGAAAAGAGCTGAATATGAAGAAACTGATAAAGGCAATGTCCGATTATTAGTAATAATCCTAAACAAACTCTAGTTTCTTCCAAATCTCTCCCTCTTCCTTTATTATTACAATCTTGGCAGCTGTCATGCCCCTGTTGGAATCTGATGCTGAGGGGAAGGTCCAGCAGCTGACAGGGAGTGGGAGTGTGGCTCCCGTGGCTGTGGAAGAAACTGGGGAAAGGCACAGTTTGGCTGGGCATTCAGAGGAAGACCCAGGGTCACCCTTTCTTCATCCTAGGGAATGCAGGGAGGAACAGAGAAGGGAACAACATGAGTTAGGTGGTTTACAGGGGAGGAAAGGGCCCTGATCCCCTTCATTAGCTGCAGCTGGTAAAACTGTTTAAAAATGCAAACTACGCACAGCAAAGTTGCTGGAAGCAAAGTGTGCATTATCTTTATTTGTTGAGGCATATCTGGGTTCTGGCGTCATCCCAACTGTGTGTGTTTTGTTATCTTTTGGAAGTCTGCAATTCCTTATCCTGCCCTGTCTTGTTAATTGCTGCAGCGTGGTTTGTGTTGGTTTTTATTTATAATCTATATGTACTTTGTACTATAATTGATATGTACTAGTTTTAAGCCTAAAATGGGCAGTTTTTGAATGCTGCACATGCCCTCATAGAACCAGTAGTAATTTTTTTTGAATTCCACCACTGATGGATAGCTAGACAGACAGAGAGACAGAGAAACAGACAGATTATAGATATAAGATGATAGATAGATGATAAATAGGTGACAGATAAATGATAGACAGACAGACTCACCATAAGAAGAATGTTTAAACTTGTTTGAAGCTTGAGAGCTTCGGAATCAGCCTTCGATGGGTATTCTTCCAAAGTAAATCAAGTCAGAATAAATTTAGTGAATTGCATTTCACTGAAATTCCATGTCATTCATTAAATGAAAACTTTTGTGCAAAGGGATATATTTAATTATGTTTGCTGAATGGTTGTATGAAAAGAGTTGCTGGAAGGCAACAATTCATTAGATCTCTTGTGTCTGGATAAGTCTATTTTGAGTGCTATAAGGCTTTTGGAATCATATCTGTCCTTGGGAAAACTTGGCCAACCTGTACTGTAGTAGGAGTAAAGTACTCCATTTTTTATGTTTCTTAGTAGGACAGAATGCTAATCCTATCAATTATGTTTTAGAATTGACTTCCTGTTTGAGCCTCTTCGTGAACGGACCAAAATCTGCGACTGTGCGCAGTTTTGATCCGTGCTCACCTCTGGAGACCCCGAGCCGGCTGGCTTTGGGGTTGAAACCACACCGTAGAGGTGGTGAAGGTTGGGGAGCTGCCAGCAGGGTTGAGGAGAGCCGCATCTCTTCTCCCCAGCTGGTTTTTTTTCCCTTTCCCAAAGGCGGCAGAAGCGGCTGGCCAGAAATGGCCACTTCAAAGAAGAACTTGAACAGAAAAGAATGTGCAGGAGGAAGCTTGAAGGAGAAAGTGTGACATACCGGGCTTGCAATTGAAAACAACTATTAAAGGTACCTGGAATTTAAACAGCCAAAAACAATGTTATCTCTAAAAGACTTTTACAGCTGCGAATGAAAGGGTTAAGAGGGGGAAATTGGTCTCTTTTTTTCCCTCAAATACTGATTGTTTCAACTGGCTTGGAATATTAAGAAAGGATTTACAAGAATTGGATATTGATGCACTTGGATATTAATAGGCTGCTTTCAGCTGAAAATAAAGTATCAAGTGATAAAGACTTTTGAATAACTTTAAAGAATTCTTTTAAAAAAGAGTCAAAGATAGAAAACAGAGGGAAAAAAAGAGCTTAAATAGGGTGGAGTCTGGAAACAAAGGATACCACCTGGAGTTAAATTGCATTGAGAGTGGATTCACAACAAGATGTGAAAAGAATAAGTAATTCCGTGCAAGCCAAGCCCAAAACTGAAAGTGAAAAGGAAATAAGAAACGGCTGTGGATTATCGGAGAACTCCTGGGTAGAGGATCTTAGAGAAGTATTAAAGTCATCTGGGGGTTGCTTTAAAAGGGAAAAAATCTCTTTCAGAATGTCATCACTTTTTGAAGAATTAAAAATACTATTTAAAGACATTAAAGAAGAGGTAAAAATGATAGAAATGGAGATCCTGAAATATAGAAAATTACAGGAAGCATCAGATGAACAAGAAGGGGGGGACAAAGAAGAAGAAGCCATCTTTAATGATCAAATGACTCCAAAACGGGTTAAGAAAAAGGGGAAGAAAAAGGGGAAAAGAGGAAAGAGAGTTAAAAATCTAAGATTGGAGGCAACAACCAAAAAAAAAGTATAAAATGGGAAATAGTTATAATATTGCAAGGAGCCATAAGGTAGGATTTCAGAAGGGGAACTTGGACATAAAAGGGGAAAAAATGGGAAGGGAGAAGAAGAGGGGGGAGTTGATAAGAAGAGAAAGTGGTAAAAAATCGAATCAAGATGAGCAACAGCAAGAAAAATACATAAAAATTAAAAATCTTATACATTTAATCCAACAGTTAGACAATGGTTAATCTAAGTTACTGAGAGGATTCTGCAAGGGTACGTGAGATAAATATGGTTAAGTTAGAAAGAAGTTAGTGTAGTTTTTCTTTTCTTTTCTGTCAATAAGTAAAGGAGGTAAAGAAGGAAAGAGAATAAAGCCTCTAACAATTTAAAGAGAAAGTATAGAAATTATAAGAAGTATGGAACGTTTTAATACTGTTTTTCTTTTTGATGATGAAATATAGTGATATGGATGTTAAATGGTAATAAAATGGAAATATCTTAAATAGAAATGAGATAAATGTTAACAATGGTTGAATTGAACGTGAAAAGAAATAATTACTTTAATTATTATTGTTATACGTAGGCATAATCTTCTTTTTCTCTTGTAAAGAATTTAATGGATATCTGTAGGACTGTACCAAGCAGAATCTGATTAATAATGGTTAGATGATATAAAATAGAGGGTAACAGAGGTAATAATGGTAAAGGTGAAATATAAAAGTTAAACAATAATTGGTTAGAAGAGATAGAGGTGTTATCCTTTAGGGTAGTAATTACAGGGTAAAATATGTTTTATAAGATAATATAAAATTCTAAACAAGATAGACAAAAGTGTAATAATATTGATTGGCAAGATATTGAAAATTGGAAAAAGAAATGTAATTAATGAAATGATGGAATGATGAAATAACTGAAGCAAGACTATAGAAGCTAGAGAAAGGGGAAATTATGGAAAATAGTGGAATTTGCTATGATAAATGGAATAGAATATATAAAATGAGTTATAATTGAAATTATAGTCGCATGGAGAAGGGAGGCTCCGGTAACACACTGTTCTCAAAAAAAAATTTTTGTTTTTGTTTTTATATTTGTCTGTATGCATTTGTTTGCCGGGAATGGTTCTGGGATGATAATATGAAGTGTTATAAGATAAATCAAGCTAAAAATATGGAATATTTTGTTTGTGAGAATATATAAAAATAATTAATAGATGAGAATGGAAAAGATGTACAAGGAGCTTTAACCTACCGGCATATCATATGTTTTTTCTGTGTATGTCTGTCTAAAATAATAAAACTTTTTTCAAAAAAAAAAAAATTATGTTTTAGAATTGAAAATCCAGTCAGCATTCTTATTTATTCAGACCTACAGACACTAGGGTATTTGACTTCATGACATGCAAGTTGGGTTAAATATTGAATTTTCATTTCTTTAAATAATTATTTAAAAAAAAACATGAAAAACAAAAAGAACATACTTAGAGGAATTTTTTTTCAAGCTTTTCCTGGAACCATCATGTGACACAGACTGACCAAGAAATGGCCACTCCAGGAATGCTTGAGCAAATAATACTGGAGCCTGATGCTTTTCTAAGTTGGTAAGGAGTTTCTTAATCATCTCTTAAATCTTTTCAAGTAAGTTAAATTGAAAATATCTAGCTTCTATGTTGGGTTTGAGTTAGTACTGATTCCTGGAAACTGCCTGGATAAGTCCCTGTAGTATTCTTGGGATGTTTTTGGAAGTGGTTTGCCATAACCTTCTTCCTAGGGCTGAGAGTCAGTGGTCTAAGGATATCCTACTGGTTTTATGCCTAAGGTTTTATACTAAGTGCATGTCTTCTACTGAAATTGACAGAAACATAGTTAATCTTCTATTACAGGGGTGGGCAACTATGGCTTTTTTTACAACCTATGGCTGGCTCAGAAATTCTGGAAGTTGAAATCCACATAATTGCCCACCCCTGTACTATTATGTCTGTTGGAACTTTTGCACATCCTGAAATTACTGATATCCATATTTCTCTTACTGTAAATGATGTGGAAACACCAATGGGAATATGGAATCATGGAAATAAGGACTGTATGGTAACACAAATAGCTCTCATCTGTGTAGTGTGTGTGTGTGTGTGTGGTGTGTGGGTGTCTAGAAAAGATCTATTTGGTATGTGAAAGGTTAGACTGCATCCACTTCAGTGGAGAGGTTAAAAAAATAATGTAATCTGATTAATGCAATAATAAAATCTGATTAATGTCTGCCTTTCCCAAATAAAAATCTGTGGTAGAAACTAGATGAGAGCCAGTTTGGTGCAATAGTTAAGGCACAAGTCTTGAAACTGGCAGATTGTGAGTTCTAATCCTGCCTTAGGCACAAAACCAGTTAGGTGACCTTCAGCCCTAAAAAGGAGGCAATGGCAAATCATATTTGAAATCTTGCTCCAGAAGCTGTATGTACTTGTATGGCAGTCTCCAAGAGTCAATATTGACTTAAAGACTTTAATTTATTTTCCTTTCCTTTCTTTTCTTCTTGAACCAATTTAATATAGCGCTTAGGACATCAGGCTAGAAATCAGGAGGCTAGGAGTTCCAAAACCTAATTTTGGAATCTCTAATGTGACACTTAGTATTTCTATTAATATTATATATTATTAGATTTATTTTATTGATTGATTGATTGATTGGATTTCTAACCTGCCCCATCTCCCTAAGGACTCGGGGCGGCGTACAGTCGTAAAACAATACAAAATATACAATTAAAAGACAATTAAATGAGAAACCCAATTAAAAGTTAAAAACAATAAAATCATTGCTTAAAACTCCCCTCCCCACCCTCAGCCTAGGTCAGCAAGTTGGAACAACTAGGTTTTTAGGCCCCAGTGGAAGGAGTGGAGGTCAGAGGCCATCCGAAGCTCCAGGGAGAGCTGGTTCCATAGGGTGGGTGCTCCCACAGAGAAGGTCCTACCCCTAGGGGTCGCCAGCCGACATTGCCTGGCTGACAGAACCCCAAGGAGGCCCACTCTGTGAGAGCGCACAGGACGATGGGAAACAGTTGCTGGAAGCAGGGTCTCCCGTAAATATCCTGGTCCTAAGCCATGAAGGGCTTTGTAGCCAACACCTTAAATCTCACCCGGAGGGCAACCGGTAACCAGTGCAGCGCACGCAGGAGGGGTGTAACATGGGAGTATTGGGATACTCCCATCACAACCCGCGCCGCTGCATTCTGGACAAGTTGACGCCTCTGGGTGGTCTTCAAGGGCAGTCCCATGTACAGAGCATTGCAGTAGTCCAAACGGGAAGTGACGAGCACATGAGTGACCATATGTAGGGCATCTCGATCCAGGTAGGGGTACAACTGGTGCACCAGGTGAACCTGGCCAAATGCCCCCTGGCCATGGCTCCCACCTGCTCCTCTAAACTGAGCCGTGCATCCAGGAGGATGCCCAAATTGCACGCCCTATCTACGGTGGGTAACACCTCTCCCCCCATAACTAAAGGTGGAATATCCTAGACAACTCAAGATGCCAGTACATATAGCCACTCGGTCTTGGCCAGATTGTGCCAGAGCCTGTTCCTCCCCATCCAGGCCCGCACTGCCTCCAGGCATCTGGACATCATGTCGAGGGTTTCACTGGGTTGGGTAGGGGTGGAGATAAAAAGCTGGGTATCATCAGCATACTGATGATACCTCACCCCAAAACCATAGATGATCTCACCCAACGGCTTCATATAGATGTTGAACAAAAGGGGCAAAAGAACCGACCCCTGAGGCATCACACAAAGGAGGGGCCTCGGGGCCGATTCCTGGGCCCCCATCAACACCATCTGTGTATGGCCCAAGAGGTAGGAGAACCACTGCAGAACAGTGCCCCCCACTCCCAGCCCCTCGAGACATCGCAGTAGGATACCATGGTCGATGGTATCAAAGGGCCTTGGTGGTGTAAAGGGCCTTGGTGGTGCAGGCTGTTAAATACCTAGCACTTAGTTCCAGCTGCCTGCAATTAGTGCAGGCTCGAATCCCACCGGGCTCAAGGTTGACTCAGCCTTCCATCCTCTTGGGGTAGGTAAATTGAGGACCCAAGATTGTTGGGGCAATAAGCTGACTTTGTAAAAATGCCACTTGGGGGTGGCAAAAAGCCCTAGTAATAAGCAGGCAGATACAATGGAATGAAGGCTATTGATGAGCGCATTGGGTTGTGCTCCAAAAAATTGTAAGCTGCCCTGGGGGGATGGGAAGGCACCGGAGGGTTGGAGCATGCCACCGCTTGGAAGATAGCTAGGGCGTGCTCCCAAAGATTGATATGGCCCTCCGCCCTTACCCCTGCTGCCTTTCCTGTCAAGCCTTTCTCTGCTACCATTTTCAAAGGCTTGGAAAAACCTCTTGCCAGGGAGTAAAAAAGCTTCCAAAACATCCCTGCTAATTAGAGGTGATAAACCGTGTTCTTCTCTGCTGTCAATGATGATAAAAATGAGACCCGGAAAGTAACCTAAAAACATTTTTATTTATAAAAATAAGAAAACCTAACGGAGCTACATGTTTGCAACCTAATCTCCACCAAGGCATATAGAAAAAAAAAAGGAAAAGTACAACAGAAGTGACAAGAAGTGAAGTCAAAACTTCTTACACATGCGCAGTAAATCAAAACATTCTTATCTCATTACTATGGAGACAAGATAACACAGTGCTGGCTGGCAGACACCTGCTTGCTAGAATATTAGCTTTGGAGCTGAAACAGACAACCCCAAAAAAAAACGCAGTGACATTTCCCAGTCACCGTGCAGATCCTATACTCCACCCATTCCCGCAGAGCTCCAACCTGGGCTGGGACAGTCCTAGTGGGGCTCCCTCAGGCTCCAACCAGGCCTGGTTACCCTCCCCTCTCCCTAAACCCCTTAAAAATTCTTTAAAAATTTTAACAATGAGGTCTTGGCACCCCTCTTATTACCCCACCCATGACCCCTACCCTCTTCTGTGCAGTGCCACCTCTCAGGATCCCAAGATCCATCATCAAGGTAGGCCATCAATAACCTGGCAGGCCACACCCAGGATAGAGGGGAATCCCTCAGGGCCTGCAACTCAGTAATTCTATAAGTCCACAGCGTTTAGATCATTGAAATGGGGGAAAGATGGTAATAAAATAAGTGAGAATGTCCAGGTCAAATAATCAGTCCAAGCAAAGTAGCCGGGCCAGTCCAAACCCGGGGGCTCTCTCAGAGCCACCGAGGGGCCCAATGAAAAAGGGCTTGACCACAGACTACCCACTGCGCTCTCACCAGCGATGGCCCTTCACCAGTATATCATTCCATATACAGTATATTGATAAAGATATAGAAAAGCCAGTGTGCTACAAAGCAGCAGCTTGTACCAGCATCCATACTTCCAGGTATGCTTCTTTAGAACACTATCCTCAATTTATTTTCAAAATATCAAATGTGCCTTTTATTAGATTGAAAATATTTGGAATACTTGGATTAGTGCATCCCACTGATTGTGTCTTGTTAAATAATATTAATTTGGCCTGGATCTTTAAACCTATATCTATTTCCCAGAGTCATTCAATAAATTGCAATGCCAAGTTGTGTCAGATCAAACAGATTTATTTATAACAGAATAATCAATAAATATATTATTTTTAAATATATATACAGAGTCTTTTCTTCTTTCGTTCCTCTTAAACAGTCCTTCAAGGAACTAGAAGTTACTATGAGAGATTCACAGTTCTTCCTCTCATAACCTCTTCTTAGATATAGCTAACGTCTTTGGAAAGTCCCTTTCTCTTTAGGTTATAGATCTTCTCTCAGATCTCTTTGCTATATCTTCTCATACACAGACCTCAGTCTGTCAGATCCTAATATCTCCTCAGAGTCTTGGATCTTCTCAGTATCTCCAATCTCCTCAGACAAAATGAGTCTCCACAGAATCTCCTCTTTTTCTTTCTCCCTTTCCCCACATTGAAAATGACAGTTGACAGCCCTTTTATACTTAGGGGCGTGTCCTACAGCATCACAGTGAGGTGCTCAATGCCACCCTGTCATTGGTAGGTTTGATCACCACATCAAACTCTACTAATTTGTAAACTGCATAGTAACTCCAGAAAGTTCTACTTTCTGACATGTCTCCCAAAGGTAAGCACTGGGATTGAATTCTCCATTCTTCCAATAAGAAAATGTTTCCTTTTACAGGTTCCTAGAGGAAGGGAAAAGATATAAAATTCTGATAATATCACTTTGGGACAAGCTAGTGTGAAGGAAAATGCAAAAATAGAGGGATAAGTCAAAAGTAGGAGGGGACAGATTTCATGTGAGAACAGGAACAAAGATATACCATGCAATCATCAAGAAGTCAGTTGCATCTTCTTGCAATTCTTCCATTAATTTAAGCTGCCATTCAAACCATAGCACACAACTAAAAATTGCTTTACCTGTGGCCATTTATTTGATAGTGAGTTTAATTTGTGGACTGATTAAAGTGCCATCAGAACTGTTATAATTCTCACAATAGGATAACATTTAAGGGCTTGGAGGCAGTGTTGAGACGAGGGTGAAGAAAGATGCTCTTTCCAAAGGTCCAAGCCAAACGCGGTGCACATTAATTTATCTGCATGTTGTTGGGAGTTTCTCTTATGACTGTCTGACAACTTTTATTGATTTGACTTCAACAACCCACCCCAGGCCACATCAGTGATGCTCTCTCCGTGATGTCCCGTTGTCTGGAGGCGGTACGGATCTGGATGGACAGGAACATGCTTTGACTCAATCCAGCCAAGACAGGGTGGCTGTGCATACCGACATCTTGGTCCAGTTTGGATGTTCCATCTTTGGTCATGGGGGAGAAGGTGTTGCCCCCCATGGACAGGACACGGAACCTGGGGGTCCTCCTGGACTCACGGCTCAAATTGGAGGAGCAGGTGGGGGCCGTGGCCAGGGGGGCCTTTGCCCAGATCCAGCTGGTTTGCCAGTTACGCCCATTCCTGGACCGAGATGCCCTGCGCACAGTCACTCAGGCGCTCGTTATTTCCCGACTTGACTACTGTAATGCTCTCTACCTAGGACTGCCCTTGTGTACCACTCGGAGGCTTCAGCTGGTGCAGAATGCAGCCGCGTGGGTAGTGATGGGAGCTTCCCAATACTCCCATGTTACACCCCTCCTGCACGACCTGCATTGGCTTCCGGTTGCTCTCCGGGTGAGATTCAAGGTTCTGGTATTAACATTCAAAGTCCAGCATGGCATGGGTCCAGGTTATTTACGAGAATGGCTCCTCCCAACATCAAATACTAACCGCCCTGTACGGGCGCACAGACGGGGTCTCCTCGGGGTGCCATCTGCGACTCAATGTTGCTTGGCGGCGACCCGGGGGAGGGCCTACTCTGTGGCGGCTCCCACTCTGTGGAATCTTCTTCTGCTGGAGCTCCGCCTGGCCCCCGATCTTCGCACCTTCCGCCACAATTTGAAGACTTGGCTCTTTTTACAATCTGGGCTGTGCTGATTCTCTGGGGTTGGTCCTATTTTAACTATGGGTTTTAATTTTCAATTCGGCTTAACTTGTTTAATATACTTTTAATTAATTAATTTATTGTTGTATTTTTAGCTGTGAGCCTTGAGTCCTTTTGGAGAGGGGTGGCATATAAGTCGAATAAATAAATAAATAAATAAATAAATAAATAAATGCGAATAGGATCTAACTGAACTAAATTTTGTGGCCAAGTGCTTCTGTCTCTCTGAATGAATGTTTTGATGTTGGGGTTTGGTTTCCTTCAAACTGGATAGATTTACATCAGCCAGAAATTAAACCAATTGACACCTTTTGATGATAGCCTAATTCTTATTGTTCTCCAGTTGTTACTAGCATGAAACTGATTTAGAATCCTATTAAGATATGACTATTTCTTCTACATTTGCAAATTACCAAATATTGCATTCTCTCCCTCTCCCTCTCTCCCTCCCTCCCTCCCTCTCTCTCTCTTATATATGAGTGTCTGTGTGTGCCCTCGTGTGAAGTCAATTTAGATATTTCATTTCAATTGCTGCTCTGGTTAAGTCATTAGTAAGTGGGTCCCCAGGGAGAAATATCATATTGCAATGGAGGTGATATCTGACATTAACCAAATGCCATACTTTTTGATAGAAGAAGTCAGATTAATCTTAGAATGCAACATGAACAGAGTTAATTTCCTAGGAGTCATTCTGATGACATTTTGATTATAGCCTCAAGTCATAGGGAACTTATTTAACCTCTTTTCTTTGCGCATATAATTTATTACTTTTATATTTGTTAGATTTTTTCCGAACCTTACTTGATGTTTCCAATTTCTTCTAGTTGCTAAATTATCTTAAACAAAGAGGTATTCTGTTAGATTTGTAATCTTGATTTCACAAGATTATCACATCCACCCAATTTTACAAGAGGTTCCCTTTTGATATCTAATAGGTGTGCTTTAAAAAGCACATTTGGATTAATGTGTCAAATAATGCCTTCAAAATCCATATTCTATTCAGATTGTTCTCAAATATAATGCTGATGTTTGACTGATCTGGACATGGTGGGATGTGACACACAGGCAGCATCTAAGGATTCTGAACAGAAGTGCCATATAATAAATATGTTTGAAAGGCACTGATTCTGTTTTGGATTTCAGACAAACCAAGACCACTTCAAGTTGTGTGGTTTTCAATTATTATTCTTATCTAGGTTCCCAAATCTAAGTCCCAGAAGGTTTGAATCCTGTGACTGCATTGCTGATTTCTAGATCTTCAATCAACTTGTACGTTGCTTTAGTTGTGAGCTTTGACAGTTGACATTGACACATGGAAAAAAATGTGCCGCTACTGCTGCTTATGGACTGAATTTGGATTGATTCTTGACTGATGTTGCTCAAGTCAGATTTCAGAATACAGAAATTGGCAAATGCCCTTCTCCCTCTTCCTCCCTGCCCCTCCCTCTCCTTCCCTCCCTCCCGCTCCCTTATCTCTCCCTCCCTCCCTCCCTCCCTCCCTCTCCCTCCCTTTCCCTCTCCCTCTCTCTCTCCCCACCCCGGATGTGTGTGTGTGTGTGTGTGTATCTTAATTATTTCCTAATATAGACAGACATATAGAAAGTAAATATAGATATATATAGATAGATAGATAATAGACAGACAGACAGACAGACAGACAGACAGACAGACAGATATGGAAGAGGCCCACCATCAGCCCCAAATATCATTTATAGAACTAGGAATGAAATTGATGCAGAAGTCTGAAGCTTTCTGTGTCTGTTACCGCTTCCTCTTTAACTTTCAGAAAGAAATTAAGTGCTGAGGGACAGGGAGTGCCCTTAGACAAACCAATGCTTACCCTTGATCTAAAAGGTGATTGGCATATAAGCTGCACTGAAAAAGCCTCACAATCACCACAGCTCTGATGGAAATTGTTACAGGTCAAAGAATTGTTTGGACTAGATGATCATTTTCTTGCCCTACTCGCTCTATAGCACACAACTCAGATTATGTTCCATCAAAGGGTTCTTTTTCAAATGCTTTCCATCAAAGTGTTTTTTTAATGTGTTGCTATTTTCCAAACACATTTCATTCTGCACAATATTTCAGATGCACTCTGCTTCCTTCCCTTCCTCATGACAGCACAGAGTAACCTAGATAAGCACAGGATTCCAGATCTTCTGGTCTTTCCTTTTGTAAAACGATGATGCCTGTGGGTTTTGCATTTCCATTATCACACCAAATGCATGGACTTTAAGGGGAGATGTCAGCAGCAAGGACAAGGACAAGGATAAATACCAACAGCCCTGAGGATGTCCATCCCATGCATCTCACAGAATGAAATGCATAGAACTAACTTATGAATAGGATGGAGTTGGATGAAGAAATGGCGTTGTTCAGTCAGGCAAAGCAAAAGTGTAGATTAATATAGACATACTTCCTTTCGCTCATGTTCCCATATTTTTGGACAAAATGTCAGTGTTGTCAACAGTAGTGCTGATGGCACACAGTGTCATTTGGCTCTAAACAAAACTGAATTTGGAAAATTTGGGAAAGAAACACATAGAAGAAGTGTGCTACAATATATCTAAAACTGAAAGTAAGGGGAAAAATGTAAACATTAACACACAATTTGTAAACCAATCATAAATGACAAATCAGACATTTTGGGCTCATCTTAGAATAAGTCACTGCAGGAATCATTTATCTTCACAACTGAAAAGAGACAATGACTAGGAAAAAATGCTGATACTAACATTTCTTCCATTTTTTTCCAGTGTTGGGGGAAAAGGGCATTGTGTTAAAATACAAAATTTATTTCCTGAGACCCGAAACATGTGACAGATAAGAAAAAGCAGGCCTAAGAAACACTGTAAAATTACACTGTGTAGGATTATGCCTTCATGGAATATGCAGCAGCTGCCACACTGAATAAATGTATGTTTTTCATTATAGTTTTAGTGCACATTTAAAACACATTATAGGAGCAAAGAAGCATCAAAGAGAAAAGAAGGGAAGCATATTAGATTTAGCAAATAATCACATCAGTTTTTGAATGTATGAGTGTATTGTGAAAAGAGAGAAAGATATACCTCTGCTGTCGTCTTGGGCTTTCTGGAAACCCATTTTTCCTTGGGGAAAAAAGGATTAGTACATATTTTGCTAGGTTTCTTTTCCTAATGCAAGCATATTTTGTCTTTTTTATTACACATTTTTACAACTAGACTCATTTCCCTTCACACCAGTCTCATACAGTACAATGGCTGGAAAAATAATTTACTTCATTTGTCTTCTTAATGGATGGACATTGCTTTGTCTAGTGTGTGAGTTTTACACCGATTGTTACTTTCAGGCATGCCCAATAAAGGTCAAATTATCCACCTCTAAGGCCCTTCCTGAGCAAGAACAAACCATGATAAGACAAAAATGTCACATTAGGAATCAAGGCAACAATATTAAATTCAGCAGAAAGACTGGTATTGGGTCCTCTCAGAATTCTCATAGCCCAGCGCAAATGATAAGGTGATTGGCAGTTATATTAATTTCTTAACTGTAGCATCAGATAAGGTGTTCAGAGATATCAGTATTTTTCCTCACCCTCAAATATAGTCACCACTGTCTTTCTTCCCCCTCTATGATGTACTGCATGCAATGCCATTAATGGAGAGTTTATTTACACACACACAAACACACACACACACGTGTGTGTGTGTGTGTGTGTGTGTGAATTTATTGTCATGAATCCTTTAAAAGTGTTCAGAAAGTTGCATATTTCCTACTCATAACATGATTTGTATATTCCTTACTCACAACTTGTCCTCTGTATTTTTACTGTTGCTTTCCACATAGCCATTTTTCCAATTATCTGGGATCAATAGCTTATGCCAAATACATTTTCAAGCATCTCTCATTGAAATTCTGATAAACTGTTTACAGAGACCAAAGGCAGGAGAAGTCAGTACTGTAAATTTGTTTGATTCTTAGACATTCTTTCTTAGAAGTCCACAGAAATGTCCCAAAATACTTATTTGGCACAGAAGTGTGATTTCTCAGCTAACCAAGTAATCCTGTCACCCTTTTATGGTGACTTTTATTCCTAAAATGAGTGAGGTTTGACTAATTGGCAGGGTTTTTTTTTAAGATTTATGGGACATTTCAAAGAGGAAACCTTAAGTCTTTTAGAAGCTTGTGATATCTATGCCACCTTAAAACATTTCAAATTTTCAGTGCAACTGGAGGATCTTAAGGGGTAATTTGTTTACCATAAGCCCCAATACTTCATTCTTGCCCATCCATGTTAATATCTCTTTCATCTGCACACTGCTTATTTAAAAATAGCTGGTCTGTTACATCCTACCAGACTCATTTTGTGCACCTAGATGAGTTCCACAGTGCTTTTATTAGGTTGAAAACTCTTTCCTTTTTAATGGATCCCAGTAACTGAATAAACTTTGCACATCCAGAACATTTAATCACAAGTGTCAACTGCCTGTGAACTGGAAAATGGTGGCTATACCCATTTCATTTTCAAAGTAACAGATGTAACATCTTTTACAGTTTCTCTACTAAGCAATGGACCAATATAGTCAAGGCAATGCATCTAGTTGAAAGATATATTGATTTAAACTCATACAATCTCCATTTTAAAAACCAGTTAGAAAATATGTGATAATGTCTAATCCTCAACTCCTCTACTCGCAACAGAATACCCTATGCCTCCAGACTTGAAATTTTAGGCATAGATAACTTAGAATTACACTGCCTTCAATCATAAAATTATCCATTACAATGTCCTACCCATCAATGATTACTTCAGCTTCAACCTCAACAATACACGAGCACACAATAGATACAAACTCAGGGTAAACTGCACAAAACTTGATTGCAGGAAATATGACTTCAGTAACAGAGTGGTCAAAGCTTGGAATACTCTAGCTGACTCTGTGGTTTCTTCCACTAACCCCAAACCCTTTAACCTCAGACTGTCTACTGTTGACCTCACCTCATTCCTAAGAGGTCTGTAAGGGGCATGCATAAGCGCACCTATGTGCCTACTTTTATTTTTTTATTTTTTTATTTATTTTGTCAATCACTTACAAGGATAAACGTAGTTGTGAATACATGAAATGAATACATATAAGAAAAATTAAAAAAAACAATAGGAGAATAAGTATAAGTATAAGGTAAACATAGTTATGAATACAGGAAAGGAATACATATAAGAAAAATAAAAGAAACAATAGGGCAGGGATGGTAGGTACATTGGTGCACTTATGCACGACCCCTATAGACCTCTTAGGAAAGGGGTGAGGTCAATAATAGACAGTCTATGGTTAAAGTTTTTGGGGTTTGGGGAAGAAACCACAGAATCAGGTAGAGTATTCCAGACATTGACCACTCTATTGCTGAAGTCGTATATCCTGCAATCAAGTTTGGTGCGGTTAACTTTGAGTTTGTATCTATTGTGTGCTCTTGTATTGTTATGGTTGAAGCTGAAGTATTGATTGACTGGAAGGACATTGCAATGTATGATTTTATATACTATACTTAGATCAGACCGAAGGCGGCATAGTTCTAGGTTTTCTAGGTCTAGAATTTCAAGTCTGGTGGCATAAGGTATTCTGCAATGAGTAGAGGAGTGTAGAACTCTTCTTGTGAAATATTTCTGGACTTTCTCAACTGTGTTAATATCAGATACGTGATGTGGGTTCCAGACTGATGAGCTGTATTCGAGTATTGGTCTAGCAAATGTTTTGTATGCCCTGGTTAGTAGTGTGATATTACCAGAGAAAAAGCTACATAGGATTACGTTAACAAGTCTTAATGCCTTTTTGGCTATGTAGTTACAGTGGGCTCTAGCACTTAGATCATTAGAGATGAGTATTCCAAGGTCCTTGACGTTCTTAATGTTCCCTTTTATTTGTATCTATTTCATGTATTAATAATCATGTTTATACTTATATATATTATCAAATGCATGCTTGACAAAATAAATAAATAAAATAAATAAAAGTATCTAACAAGTGAAGGATCATTGCAGTGAATGGATCAACATTAGACAAGAAGAGTGATCAGTGCTGGATCTGTAAGTTTTCTCTTTCATATGTCAGAATCAGTATACTTATCAAATTTTTCAGGGCTATAAAACCTTGCTTGCTGAATGAGAGGAATAAGGCACCTGATAGATCATATGCTACCAACTTGCTAGGAAACTTTTTCCCACTGGTGAATTATTTTTGTAGTTAAGAAGTTTTAGAAAGCCAATGACTTTCTATCTCCCATTTATCAACAGCTTAGCCTTGAACATCTTTCACTATGGAGAGTGAACATTTTATCTGTATATCTTTCCTCTTTTAAGGCATTAGAACATGAATCCTCAGGATGTCAGTGGATATTACTGTATCTGTCTCCTTCTCTGACAAAAAGAAATCAAAATGTGCTTACTTTTCCACTCTGATCACGTCCGCAGATGATCGCCCTGCGGCCCTGTTCAGGGTCACTCGCTCCCTCCTGCATTTGGAGGAGAGGGGGGACCCTTTGCGGGGCAGAGCAGAGGAATTTAGTTTACATCTGGCGGATAAGATCGCTCAGATTCGGGCCGGCTTGGACTCTGACTGGCAGGGTTTAGATGATGGAGTGGCGATGAGTCTTGTGGATTCTATCTGGGTTGAGTTTGACCCTGTCTCCCTGGATGAAATGGACAGGATCATGCGAAGGCTGTCTTCCACCACGTGTTTATTGGACCCGTGTCCTTCCTGGTTGGTTTATGCCTCCAGGGAGGTTACACGCGGTTGGCTCCAGGCAGTTGTCAACGCCTCTTTAAGTGAGGGGTTTTTTCCTGCCGCCTTGAAAGAGGCGGTGGCGAGACCCCTCCTCAAGAAGCCTGCTCTGGACCCAACCGTTTTGAACAACTATCATCCAGTCTCCAACCTTTGCTTTTTAGCGAAGGTTGTCGAGAGCATGGTGGTTCAGCAGTTTCCACTGTTCCTGGAGGAAACTGATTATCTTGACCTGTACCAATCGGGTTTCAGGCCGGGACACATCACCGAGACAGCATTGGTTGCACTGGTGGATGATCTCTGGAGGGCTCGGGACAGGGGTTTTTCCTCTGTCCTGGTCCTTTTAGATCTCTCAGTGACTTTCGATACAATCGACCATGGTATCCTTCTGTGGCGGCTCCGGGGGTTGGGAGTGGGGGGCACCGTTTTACAGTGGTTCTCCTCTTACCTTTCGGACCACTCACAGTCGGTGTTGGCAGGAGAGCAGAGATTGTCCCTGAGGCCCCTCACTTGTGGGGTGCCCCAGGGGTCAGTTCTCTCGCCTCTCCTGTTTAATATCTACATGAAACCGCTGGGTGAGATCATCCGTGGCTTTGGGGTGAGGTATCATCAATATGCAGATGATACCCAGCCTTATATCTCCACCCCAGACCAGATCAGTGATGTTCTCTCAGTGATGTCCCGGTGCCTGGAGGCGGTGCAGGCCTGGATGGGGAGTAACAGACTCCAACTCAATCCGGCCAAGACTGAGTAGCTGTTCTTACTGGCATCTCGGTGTTCAGTGGATGTGCCATCTTTGGTCATGGGGGGGAGGTGTTACCCCCCGTGGATAGGGTGAGGAATCTGGGTGTCCTCCTGGATGCACAGCTCAATCTGGAGGAGCAAGTGGGAGCTGTGGCCAGGGGGGCTTTTGCCCAGGTTTGGCTGGTTCACCAGCTCCGCCCTTACCTGAACCGAGATGCCCTTCGAACGGTCACTCATGTGCTCGTCACTTCCAGAATCAAGTACTGCAACGCTCTCTACATGGGGCTACCCTTGCGGATTACTCGGAGGTTGCAGCTGGTGCAGAATGCAGCCGCGCGCGGGCTGTGATGGGGGTATCCCGATACTCCCATGTTACACCCCTCCTGTGCGACTTGCATTGGCTGCCGGTTGCCTTCCGGGTTTCCTTCAAGGTGTTAGTAACAACTTATAAAGCCCTAAATGGCTTGGGTCCAGGATACTTGCGGGAACGCCTCCTGCCAGCATCACACTCCGATCTCCCCTGTGCGCTCCCACAGGAGGGGCCTCCTGGGAATACCATCGGTTAGGCATTGTCAGCTGGCGGTTCCCAGGGCCAGGGCCTTTTCTGTGGGAGCGCCCACCCTATGGAATCAGCTTCCTGTGGATCTTCGTTTGGCCCCTGATATCCGCTCCTTTTGTTGAGACCTGAAGACTTGGCTGTTTCAGCAGGCCGGCCTGGATTGACCCAGGGGTGGGTTGTTTTAATTGTATTGTTTACTATTGTAATTTTAATTGTTTTTAATGCTTTTTAGTAATTTATAGACTTGTATTTATTTAATATTTTTTTATTGTAAATATATTTCTTTTTATATGTTCGCCACCCTGAGTCCTTAGGGAGAAGGGCGGCATACAAGTCTAAATAAATAAATAAATAAATAATAAATAAAATGAAAATACGGAGTTTATAAATCAACTTCAACTTAAAGATTTACAAAACCAAAATCAATCAAGTATCTTTCTTAAAGCACATTTGCAACTATCTGCTTATATCAAATTACAAAAACACAAATACTTCTAGGGTGATAATTATAGTTGGTTAACAGCCTATAAAAGCAAGCAAAAGAGTGAAATATTAGCTTTCAGGTAAAACTCAAATTTGATTTCTAAAGGTTTTCCTTTACTTTTACTTAATAATTTATATTTCTCAAAGTAAGAACACATTATCTATTTAAACACATCCCGAAATCCATTTTTCACTTAGGGCTACAAAGAAATACATTTTCTTTCTCAAAAACAAATTGATTTTTTTGAATTCTTTTTAAACAAATAATATTCTGGTCATCTGAGTCTACTTTAGTAATCTGTAGTTTTTCTTTCTAAATATTGTTATGCTTTTGCAGCAACATGGATTTATGGTTTTATGATTCCTAGTTTCTGTTTTTCTGTACTTATAAAATTCCTAATAGAAATTCTTTTTGCAAAAATATTTCTTAATTCTCAGAACAAATCCTTCAGTTATGTATTAGATGTAATATTTTAATTAATGAACCATTTATTTGAACATATCTAATAAAATTACCTGTGTTTCGCCAGGTTCTGTTATAGCACGTTGAACAAACATGAAGGTGCAAATTATGGCAGATTTGTGACACCAAAATCTTCTTTTCATAATACACCTATGAATAGAAAAGAATAGGATAGAATAGAACACTTTATTGTCACTTTGAATATACACTAATTGGCATACATTAAAATGAAATTACGTTGCATACAACTCTCAATATTAGAGGCATCCACCTCTAATATAAACATAAACATGACAAGATATATAAATAAATACAGAATTATGCATGTACCTACATATATTATATGACATAGAGAAACAACACAGTCTAATTCGGATGTATACATGTACATGGCAAGAGAAACAAATCTCACAAGTTTACCAGACAAATGGCATAGGGAACAAAGCTGTTACAGAATCTGGAAGTCCTGCTAGAAATACTTCAAAACCTCCTGTATGCTTTTCTGTACTTTGTTGCTTTGTATACCACTTTTATTATTTTTAAAAATAAGTCAAGGTGGTAAACATATCTAACACACTTTTCCCATCCTATTTTCCCCACAACCACAACCCTGTGAGGTGGGTTGGGCTGAGAGAGAGAGAGAGTGACCCAATAGGAAGACCAGTATAGGAATATATAAGAAGACCAATTTGCTTCTTGTATACTATTCTAAATCTAAAATTAACACACAATATTTTCGGGTGAAATGCTTTGCATGACAACTAAATGTGGCAAGGTTGGAAGAAAACAGTTTTTCTTGAAACCAGACTAGATGGTTACTATAAGTGACATGTAAAAAGTCTTCCACCCACACTACAGAGATAGTTTTTACCTATGGCACCATTTGGGCAGGAGAATAAGAATTTGATTCTCAAGTTCATTATAAATAGAGCTTGCATTTGCTACACAGTAATCCCTGATGAATTTCATTACTTCTTGCAATAAATATCAGATTGAAACTTTGAGTCCCTGCTGACATCATTTCCATGTCTTGGGTCTGGCAAGAGAAATTTGACATTATGGATGCATACATTATTTTAACATTTATAGGTGGTTTTGTCACATTTTGAGGATGATGGGAGAACCGTTTGAGTATTAGAGGTGGGATAGAAATTAACTTCTATTCCTCTTTTCTAGAATAAAGAAGGTAAAAGCAACAGGAAAATATGCAGACCAATAAAGCAATTATTCTGTGACAATTCAGAAGAAAGTAGACAAATTTCTAGAAATAAACAAGATATTGTTCAGAGTTAAAATTAAACAATCTGGACTGATTTTGGCCTGTAAATTAGTCATACTTTTAAGCACTTTTCCTAAATGAGTCAGAAGTATTCATGGGTTTAGCTATTGTTTTTCAAGACAATGGGCTGAGAGTGTAAGTGGATATAATGGCCACAATGCCCAACTCACCCAGGCTGGTATGAACTAGGTGTCCCAACTCTTGTCATTGAGCCCAGTGGTCCCTTTTCTAACTATTAGCATAAATCCATTCATTTTCCTTAGTTGAAAGAATATAAGCACTTCAGTATTAAATATCTGGTATTCTTCTAATTCAGTGAAGTCCCAGAACATTCAGCTGGCTGGAGAACATCAAAACAGTGGTCACAGCCCAGTGGTTTAACTATTACATCAAATCAGCTCCTGTTGAAAGAATATAAACTCAGTATTAAATATCTGGTATTCTTCTAATTAAACAAGCAGAAGTCCAGAACATTCAGCTTTCTGGAAGATACATTTTCAAAACAGCTGGTTCTACAGGGCATTATTATTTTGTAATAATGCCTGCAATAAAAAAAAATGTAAGCCTAACTTAATAGGAAAAAAATAATGTGAGAGAAATCATGAATAAAGCTACTTCTGATTTTTACTGAAGACATCCTATATTAGATCTTTATTTACTTTTATTGAACACATATTATTGAAATCTACTACCTAAAAGAATTTATTATTCACTTTTTTAAAAAAAGATAATATTAGAAAAAGGAATACAATATTTGGTGTTTTGAACATTTCAGGGATATCTCACCAAATTGTGAAGAAAGAGGAAGAACAAAAATGCTTTTAGTACTAATTATATAGATGTGAATTAAGCTGGAGAAAATTAATTTATGAAGGCTAGCATTAAATAGGGTATCAAACTGAATAGTTAGGGAATAGGCGCTAAAAGAATTATTGGCACTTATTGTATTGCTTATTATTAATACAGTACAGTAACTTCCATTCCATCTGATAAAAATGTTATATATAAAATTTGCAAAAAGACAGGGAGGAGGAGGACAGAAGGCAGGCTTGGTTCTTAATTGTGATGTCCCCAAAAGATCTGGCATCCTTGGAAAATAATTGGATGTTGACATTTGACTAAACATGCTGAAGAGAAGCTTCAGACAGTACCTACCAGACAGCATGCACTCTATCCTTTATTTTAAAAATATTTTGCCTGGTTGCCAAAACAATAATTCTATGTAAAGACTCATAAAACTTAGATTGCTCTCCAGACTGCAGTTATCATTAAAATGATTTCTCAGAAATCATTATTCCTATTTCTTCAATAATTATCAAGGAAATATGATTTGATTCAACATTGCTCCTCCAGTTATATTTATCTGGATTACTCTGGGCAGAATAGAAAGAAGGAATTCAGAGCCTTTTTCCATAATGGCAGATTAATCCAATGCTAACTGGGAAGTGATTTGGTGACCAGTGCCACTCCTTCCCAAATCCTGCTGGCTTGTTATGGTGATTAAAGAAATAATTAATTTCTAGAGAAAATTGTGTGAGTCTCAGGGAAATGTTAGGAAATGAGGAGTCTTAGAATCCATGTAACTGAAACCTATGAAATATTCCTCTTTACTTTCCCAAACTGGTTTCTCAATGCAATATCAGAACCTGTTCCATATTTTCAAGTGAAGCAGACAGCTGGAATTTGTTGTTTCTCCACTCCTTTCATATGTGCATGCAATATCATGTCAAGGTGGGGCTTGCGTTGAGGCACCTTTTTTTCAGTCTAACACCTCTGCCTGATTCTCCCAAAGAGATGCCACTGAACTCAGATGTATTTATTTAACTTCCGACAATTCTGAATGTAGTGTTTGTTCAATTGTGTGATATCATTAAAAAAAGAAAAATGAAGGACAAACAAAGCATCATTTTCCCTCCATTCCCCCCCCCCAAAAAGTTATTCTACATTTAAGTTAATATTCATACCTTTTCAAAATGTTGAAAATCTATGCACTTTTGAAAAAATAGACCTAGCTGATGTGTTTCTGCAACAATTCTTATACACTTTACCTTTTTCAAAAGAAAACTCCATATTTTAATGTATTTACATATAGTCTAATCATGCTGCTTTTCTCAGATTCTAATTATTATTAATTTGGTCCACCACACAATCAGCCAGATGTGTGGACTGGATTTGTCATTTTTATCCAACTTTGGAGTGATTCCCAAGGAGCTAGGATAGGTGGATGTTGTTTGATGGTGTTAAAGGTTGTAGGATATAAGTTATTCAGAATAAAGGTACCTTTTGCATTGACTAACAGTGATTTTGCTACATTTTTTTTCCAGTCATCCTGTAGTTGTTGGACACATTATTATTATTTGTATGGCATTTATGTATTAACAGATTGTCAGTCATAAGATGATGGATGTTATACACAACAAGTGAAAGGCAAAGCACTGTTGGGTTTCATCACACAAAAGAGGTGATTAGTTGATATCTTCCTTGCAGTTCCCTAAAACCCTTCCTTTTTCCTGCCAAAAAGCAGCTGTTTTTCTACTCGATTGTCAAAATAATTGAGAAGATCCTACTCATTTCTTCATGTTTTTGGCTTAGTTTACAGCTAGAAATGTTGGAGAGACTACTGTTGATATGGTTGCTTATGTTATTTTTGGTACCTGCAATATTTTTTCAATCGTTCTGCAGCACCACTCATGGGTTCCTTTTTTAAAAATGCATGTCACTATTGAATAGTCTCACTGCTAATTCCTTTCAACTAAATATCAAATTCTGTTATCCTCTTTTGTTACCCTTTTCATTTGTTCTTTCCTTCTTGTGATGCCTTCATTGCCATTATCATTTTTTTCACCTTTGAGCCCATGTAGGTAATTCAGAGGTTTCTGCTGTGCCCTGCTCTTTGTGAAATGTTTTTGTGTGCTTGAGACCTCCTCCTCACAGCCTCCAGAACCATCATGATGCCTTGAAGGCTTGTTAATGCATTCAAGTTCTGGCTGAACATGAGCTGCTGCCCTCTGTGCTCTTGCCTCTCCTGTCTTATGTCCCGTGCGTTTTGATGTAATTTTATTTGGTTTTAAGGACCCAGTTCTATAATTATTTTACAACAAAAAAGGAAGTAGCTAAATAAACAACATTGCAGCAGATTATATTTTATTCAGATATTGATTTTGTCTCTATTGGATCCATTTCAGAAAAGAGCAACAGAAACCTGGGGCTGGAAAGGGTCACTGTTAAAACTCAATTTACCTGCAAATTTCAGCATATCCATCTGCCAGCCAGGACTACTTTGCCCTTCTCTGCTGGCATTTACATGACATATATCCATTTAATGATGGGGAAGTACTAAATTTTCGCTCATGCCTTCATTCAAGATACAATTTATGCCCTGGTAAAAGATCCAGTTCTCAGCTGCCAGATAGATCATTAGCTTGGCAGGGAAGAGTAATGCTTCATTGTTTCCCAAAGGACTCCAAAACACAATTTTCAGCTAAATGACCACCATTGTTGAATGCACATAGATTTAAATACAAGATTGATAGTTGCCTGAAGGCTGCTGGGGTGCCATCAGTCAATCAGCAGGAGCTGCCTGAGACTATGAGAGAGTGAGTCAGGTTGTGGGAGGATACATGACTGAGGCTGAGCAGAGAAGGAGCTGAGCTGAGTCATAATAGCTTCTTGATATCCTTCCTGCTAGAAATCCTGGTTTTTCTCTTTGGTTTGCAGAGAATACAAATCTGGACTTGCATCTCTAAGATCAGCACAGTCATTCCAGGGTCTAACTCTTATGAATTAATCCTGTGCCAGATGCCCAGGAGCAACTGAACTGCTCCACTTTCAGATCCTAAGACAAGATGGAGTCCCAGGAAGGAAAGGAAGTAAATGGAAGACAGATTCTTATCTGTGTATCCTGATTGGAACTGTAAGTTGAGACAGGATTCTGAAAATGTCTGTAAAATTCTCCTTGCTGTACTAGTTTAACAATGAGATGACAGGAACATCCTGTTTTGAACAACCCTCTCTCAGTCTCTGCATTCTTCTCAGCTGCCCACATCTCAGTTAAATAAACTGGATAGAAGCATTCCTGTTAAACAGACAACAAATGGTCAAAATTGGAAGCGTCTTATCAAATTCTGTACCTGTAAACAGTGGTGTCCCCCAAGGCAGTGTTCTAGGACCAACTCTCTTCATACTCTACATAAATGACCTCTGTGATCATATTAAGAGCAACTGCATTCTCTTCGCTGATGATGTAAAGCTATTCAACACCACAGACAATACTGCTACCCTTCAAAAAGACCTCGACTATGTATCAGAATGGTCAAACAAATGACAACTTCAAATCTCAACAAATAAATGCTCTGTCTTACATATTGGCAAAACAAATCAGAAAATAAAATACAAGCTGAATAGTCAAGACCTTGTTGATGACCCAAACTTTGTCAAGGACCTTGGAGTACTCATCTCAAATGATCTAAGTGCTAGAGCTGACTGTAACTACATAGTCAAAAAGGCATTAAGAGTTGTAAACCTAATCCTGCATAGCTTTTTCTCCGGTAATATCACTCTACTAACTAGAGCATACAAAACATTTGCTAGACCAATACTTGAATACAGCTCTGGAACCCGCATTACATATCTGATATTAATACAATTGAGAGAGTGCAGAAATATTTCACAAGAAGAGTTCTCCACTCCTCTACTCATTGCAGAATACCTTATGTCACCAGACTTAAAATTTTAGACCTAGACAACCTAGAACTATGCCGCCTTCAGTTCTATCTAAGTATAGTACATAAAATTATATATTGCAATGTCCTACCTGTCAATGAATACTTCAGCTTCAATCATAACAATACAAGAGTATACAATAGATGCAAACTCAAGGTTAACCACACCAAACTTGATTGCAGGAAATACAACTTCAGCAACAGAGTGGTCAATGTCTGGAATACTCTACCTGACTCTGTGGTTTCTTCCCCAAACCCCAAAAACTTTAACCTTAGACTGTCTACTATTGACCTCACCTCTTTCCTAAGAGGTCTGTAGGGGGCATGCATAAGTGCACCAATGTACCTACCATCCCTGCCCTATTGTTTCTTTTATTTTTCTTATATGTATTCATTTCATGTATTCATAACTATGTTTACCTTATACTTATTATCTTGTAAGCGATTGACAAAATAAATAAATAAATAAATAAATGAATAAATAAATAAATAAATAAATAAATTTCTGTGAAGATATCCTACACAAATTCCTTCTATGGAACAATAACAGATTAGGAACCACAGATGTCAGGACAAAGTAATGAAAAGTAGGGCAACTGATAACAAACCAATCAATTTGCAACCTCAATATCTGCTTCCTCTTTTAAACAGTACAATAAACCAAATGACTGCCTGAAAACATCAACTGGTTCAGAACGCAGTGGCATGCACCATGATGGGTGCCCCTAGGTTTAGCTGTGTAATGCAAAGTAGACCACAACCTACTATTTGGTAAGCTAGAAAAATGTGGGATAGATAGCATCACCACCAGATGGATTTGTAACTTGCTGACAAACCATACTGAATGAATAGTGTTTAATTGTACTACATCTACACGGAGGGAAGTAAGCAGTGCGGTACCACAAGGTTCCATCTTAGGTTCAGTACTCTTCATAAATCTCTCTATATAAAAGCGAAATACCACTCATGCACCATCACAAAATCTCCAGAACCGTTAAGCCTACAAACTTGAAATTTGGCATGTGTGTTCCTCTTGGCTTCTAGGTACTCACTAAGAAAGGATTTTTTGAAATGACCATCACAGCATTAGTATTTCATATATTATTATTAACACGCTTTGATGCTAAGGAGTTCTACTCTCCCTCCCCACCTGAAAAAAAATCTGTTCCAAATGCAAAACACAAGTAGAGGAGTTTCACTTTCAGTTTTAGTTTCACAGCAGCAACCAGCTTTAGTACAGAACAGTTGAGCTAAGCCATGCCCAGGCTCCTTGCTGTCTCCTCCTTGCTCACACAGCAAATACATGTTTCAGTTTCCAAATAGCCCTAAACTTTCTCACACACTGACAAGATGTTATCCAGATGGATGCTGGTAGGCAGAGGCAGAATTACCCCCCTTTATTTTCCTCCTCCAAAACTAAGCCTGATGACATAGTTTCATAGCGAAACACGGGTATAGAACTAGTATCTTCATAAATGACTTAGCTGAGGGAATAGAAGGGGAACTCTCATCAAATTTGCAGATGACACTAAGCTGGCAGGAATAGCCAACATCCTAAAAGACAAGCTCAGGATCCAAAAAGATCTTGACTGACTTGAACAATGGGCCCTATTCAACAAAATGAATTTCAATGAGGAGAAAAGCAATGTTTTACACTTAGGCAGAAGAAAACCCAAAGGTACAAGTACGGATTAGGCAAAACTTGGTAAGAAAACAGAAACTGTGAGAGCGAAAACCTAACTTTATGTCTACCTGTCCTACCAGGTTAAATAGGCTGTGCATGCTTTTAGTCCCCTCCCTTAAACATTGCCAAATTATGGACATTAGAAAGCCTGCCTTTTCTCTGGCAACCTTTGCCCTATGGAACATTCTTCCTCCTGATTTTCAGCAGGTTCTATATTCTTAGCCTTCTAAAACACACTGAAGACTTGGCTTTCCCCTCAATCACAGGGATAGAATGAGATGACTTCATGTTGGAAGCTTGATTTGGTGCCAGGTAAAGACTTACATATAAGCAAACAGTCCAAATATGCTTAAGTATATTTATAATTTTATACTGTACATATCAGAAAATGTCTGCAAGTGAAATCAATGAATATGGAATATATATAGATACCCATCCCCACCCTCTCATTGAACGCTAAAAATCAGGGCTAATATTGTAACTGAAATAATATTTCCTATATTTTTTTTAAATGATTTTTTCCATTGACTTAATAGTTGATAATTGCATGGAACATGTGGAGTCAAACTGTACAAAATCAGAATATAGCATTGAGAGAAAAGTATCTTTACTTTCACAGGTTTTTCTTATAGATTCTTCTGTTTAGAAGAGTTTTGTGGAAAATAACTTGCTACCTACAGTTCTTCAATATCTCTTGTATTATTGTTTGAATCGTTGCTGGCATTTGACAATTTCTTATATGTGTTTCTGGAAACCACTCAAGTGTGATTTAAGAAATCCAATAATATAACTGCAGTAAAGAATCATAGTTAGGTCCAGTGGAGAGGAGCACTCCAATAAAATTATAGCTTTAATTTTAAAGCTGACCTTTAGTATAATTTAGTAAAGACCTTTTTGTTCCTAAATGAAAAAGAGGTGTCCCTCTTTGTCTATGTATGTATGTATGTGTGTACACACACACACACACACACACACACACACACATATATAGAGGGGAGGGAGGGAGGGAGGGAGAGAGAGAGAGGCATGCATGTCTGTTGATATAAGTATGCATGTTGTTAAGTTTGCATGAAGAGTCAGACGCGAAGAGCTTCAGTGAAGAGTTTATTTCGTGACTACAGCTCGAATCGACCCAACTTGGCTGGGCTACGGCTGCTACTTATAGCCAGCAGCTGTAGTTGCCAGCCAATCAGAATGCAGGGTTTTCCCGCACTTTTTAAATCAATCATATTTGACAATTTACAAGAACAATTCAAACTAAACCAATAACATTCAAACCTACATACATAACACATGTGAATCTGCATATAATTTTTAACTTGCACATGTAGGTTACAATCTATAACCTACAGTGAAAAAGCCATTATCTTGCAGAGAATTGATTTAGAATTATGTATAAGTGTGTGTGTGTGTGTGTATTTTCCTGAATCAATTCACAGCAGGATGAAGGCCTTTTCCCTGAAGATTATGGACTGTATTCCACTCTACAGCCTAAGGAAAGATTAGAATTAGTATCTCCCCATGGATAAAAGTCTATAGAGATTTTCAGCCATCCATGTCATGGTTGTCCCAAAGGTGCTTTCTTCAAGAGGCAACTGGACTTTCTGGTTTTTCTTTGAAGGTGTTTCGCTTCATCTCCAAGAAGCTTCTTCAGCTCTAACTGGGTGGTGGGGAATAGAAGGATTTACATTCCTTGCAGACAGCTGGTCATTTGCATCCTTTTAGAGGGTCACTGAAGCACTTGGAGGTTTATCTGTGTCCTCAGGGTCACCTGAGTAGTGCTAATGGCTCTGGTAGTCTGCAATTTTTCTGGGAATCTGTTCATACTCCCACACCATTCGAAGGGTGTTCATCCCAAATTGCACAGCTAAAAGTCTATATGGATGAAAAATGAAACATCTTCAAAGAAAAACAAGAAAGTCCAGTTGCCTTCTGAAAAAAACACCTTAGGAGTATCTCCCTATATTTATATCTCAAGCAAATGATAAATAAAATAATTTCATTATTTTTATTTATTTCCATCTTCATTATTTTTATAAATAATCCAAGTGGCAAACACACACAATGCTCCTTTCCACTCCTATTTTCCCACAAAACAACCCTGTCAGCTGAGTTGGATTGAGAGGCAGTGATTGGCCCAAAATCACCCAGTTGCTTTCAGGCAAAGGTTTCATACACCTCCTGGTTTCTAACCAGCAGGCCAAACTGACTCTAAATAGACAATGAACCCTCCTGACTGATCTACCATCTTTCCCATTAGAAGCCCATATCGAGTGTTATTTTATTTATTTCATTTTATTTATTTTGTCAAACATGAATTTGATAATATATCAAACAACAAGTAGAACAGTACCAAAACACCAGTATGTTCCAAGTGCAGCAATTGCACTCAGAATAAGGAAGGAAGCAGCACTGTGAAGGTGACATGGTACATGAAGGGCACATGCTTCCACTTTCCTGGTGTCAAAATCCCAAGACTCATAAGGATGACAGTTTCTCTTCCATAATGTGACCTACTTGATGCAGAGGTTTAGAGTTAGAGTTGGAAGGGGAAAATAGTTGTCTTCCTATATCAAATCTCAATTCATGTACAGGTAGTCCTCATTTAACAACCACTCATTCAGTGACCTTTTGAAGTTACGAAAGTGCTGAATGAAGGGACTTAAGATAGACCAATCTTTAAAACCATTGTGGTGGTGTCCCTGTGGTCATGTGACTATGGGATGCTGTGATTGTGTGGCATTCACCTAACAACAGCAGCTGGGACTGCCAGAATTGCAATCATAAGTCAGCATGATCATGTGATGTTGTGCTTTATGGCAGTGTTAATAATAATAACATTCCCAGTCCAAATTATCATCAGTATATTATTAAGTCTGAATCTAGATCAAGTTAAAGAACCACAAGAAAGAAGCTCAGGCTAATGAGTTCATAGCATGACTTTTCTTTGAAGCTTAAGCAGTGGCTAATTTTCTTCCATGATGTTAGTGAAACTGTCATTCAATTCCCATGGTTTTTGTCTAGGTAATAGGCAAAATATTCTTCAGAAGCTTTGCAAGCTTCTCCCCGCTTTAAAAAAAAAAAGTTCAACGACTAGAACTCTTGACTCTGGAACACTATTATAAATGAATTACCACCCTTCGGTCTTCTAACCTCAAGAAATTTTGAAATATTTTCTTAACATTCTATCTGTCATCTAAACGAAGATGGACACCTAGAATAGATTATGGCAAACAGAGGAAAAAATACCTTGTATTTTTTTATATGCTTTCTTCTTCAGCAATAGCACAAAGTATCTGCTGAATACATGGCAACTTTGTAAATCAGTTTACAACATGACTTCAACTTTTCCCATTTTTCTTGTCTTTGCAAATGTGGGCACAATGTTATAAATATACTTATACCGTATAAAACAGCTGTGAATTCTATCCCTGGCTTGCCTGATCTGTGTTAAAATGGTTTTGTTCTCTGATCCAACAAGGAATTGCTTGGCAGAGTTTGTTACATTAAAACTTTTCCAAAATCAATTCATCCAGTGACCTTTAATGAAGCTGACATTTAATAAGATATATCAGTTGCTCAGACAGTACATGACTGTTCACTTCAATGCCTGATACCTGTCCTGAGAGGTCTGATCTGAGATTTCTTGTTCTTTTGAGAGTTGGATTGTTTTTTTAAACTAATTTTATCTATTATTTTTCTTTTGTCTGGAAAAAGTCAAAGATTTTTTTTTTAAATGACAAGGCCATTCAAAGGGCCACGTTTGCTCACAGTCCTGCCATGGCCACTGATGAAGTGGCAATTTAACTTCAAATCACTGATGAAAGGAGGATCAAAACTCTGCCATCTTAGATAAGGTGATGTGATTTTCATTTTGTGTCTGTGACAATTTTCAGATCATTTCCTAGATGTCCGCTCTTCCCCGCTCCCCCCAGAGTTTCTGAAGCCTGGACTAACCTTTTCAAAACTGTGTAACATGTCTATGATTGGGCCTTCTCTATGCTGAGTGAAATCCACTTTAAAAAATAAAATAAAAATCAAATAGGCTCAAGATCCAGGTGGATTGTGACCGACTTGAACACTGGGCCCTATCTAACAAAATGCAATTCAATGTAGAGAAAAGTAAAGTCTTAGACTTAGGCAAGAAAAACCAAAAGTACACATACAGACTGGGTGAAACCAGGCTTAATAGCAGTAACTGTGAAAGGAATCTTGGAGTCTTAGTAGACAACCAGCTAAATATTTTTTTTATTATTCATATTTATATCCCACCCTTCTCCGGAGACTCAGGGCGGCTTACAATTTTTGGGATACAACCCAATGCATTCAGCAATAGCCTTCCTTCCATTGTATATGCCTGCTTATTACTAAGCGGCATTTTTACAAAGTCAGCTTATTGCCCCCACTAATCTTGGGTCCTCAGTTTACCTACCCCAAGAGGATGGAAGGCTGAGTCAACCTTGAGCCTGGTGGGATTTGAGCCTGCAATAATTACAGGCAGCTGGAACTAAGTGGTAGGCTATTAACAGCCTGCACCACCAAGGCCCTTGGTGGTGAGCCAGCAGTGTGCAGCAGCAGCCAAAAAAGCTAACACAATCCATTAACAGAGGGATGCAATCAAGATCAAGTGAGGTACTAATATCAGAGGTGGGCTGCAGTTATGTTAACAACTGGTTCGTTGGTTGTGAGTGCATGCACACTTTGGGGCTGAAACGGAGCTTCAAAAAGGCAGCTAATCTACTCAGACAGTTCCAGTGAGTACAGCAGGCACCATGCAGAACACAACTGGGCAGTGTGGGTGACAGAAACAAGCTAGAAAGTTAGTTATATATGAAAAAATAACGCAGGGGAGGGTGGGCAGGCCCAGCCAGTGGTCACAACTATCGGTTGGCCCGAACTGGTCCAACCATGCAGCAGCCCACCACTGACTAATACCACTCTACAAAGCCTTAGTAAGGCCACACCTGCATCCAGTTTTGGTTATCACACTATAAAAAAGATGTTGACACTCTAGAAAGAGTGAAGAGAAGAGCAACCAAGATGATTAGGGAACTGGAGGCTAAAACATACAATGAATAGTTACAGGAACTGGGCTAGTCTAGTGAAGAGAAGGACCAGGGGAGACATGATAGCAGTGTTCCAATATTTGAGAGGCTGCCACAGAGAGGAAGGGGTCAAGCTATTTTCCAAAGCACCTGAAGGCCAGAGAAGGAATAATGGATGGAAACTGATCAAGGAGAGATTGAGCCTGGAAATAAGGAGAAATTTTCTGACAGTGACAGCAATCAACCAATGGAACTGCTTGCCTTCAGAAGTTGTGGGAGTTTCATCACTGGAAGCTTTCAAGAAGAGACTGGACTATCATCTATCAGAAATGGTGTAGGGTCTCCTGCTTGGACAGGAAGTTGGACTAGATGACCTACAAGGTCCCTTCCAACTCTGTCAATCTGTTCTGTTAAAATCTCCACCAAAATGCCAAATAAAAAGCTCCACTCCTTTGAAATGTGTGTGCAAAATCATAGTAATGCTGGAAAAATGGAGAGCTTACATCAGAATGATGAAATTCTACTTACATTAATATGACCCCATAGTTGTTGCTGCTGCTGCTAAATGGCTAGGAGGGGTAAAAAATAGGAATTCACCAATCATGAGCTGTGGTAAGTGTGATCCTGATGGCCAAAGCAGAGGAAGGAGATGACACCTAGAAAGGCATTTCTTAAACCAGTTTGATTTGTAATTTATTTACCCATAGGAATCAGATAACTTAATATTATAATACAGAAAAGCCCAAAGATTATTTCAGGATTACATATTCTGCATAGATAGCTTCTCCTGCAGACTGAAGATATAGTTTTCAGGGCTGCTGGAGAACTATTTATTTGCTCAGTTCACATCACACTAGAAAGTGCTTTATCTGGTTTTTGCATTTGCACGTTGCATAAATCCAATGTATTCAATAAAGTATCATGAATGAAACTAAAATTCAATAACATGGACAAACCAGATTTGTGGCTGGATAAATATAGTTATATATACCTTGTACAATAACTATGCATGCCTGTTTTCTCACACCCATAGCACTATACTATAATGAGACTTTAAGGCACATCATATGTACAGCATTAAACTTTAGTCTCTATAAAATATTAGTGGACAATATTGATTCATACCCTTTAATACTTTTTAATTGAAAGTATGTACAGGTGGTCTTCAACATACTAAAGTTTGTTTAGTGACCATTCAAAGTTATAATGGCACTGAAAAATGACTTATAACCATTTTTCATAGTTACAACCTTTGCAGCATCCCCACGATCATATGATCAAAATTCAGATGCTTGACAACTGGTTCATATTTATAACTTCTGCTGAGTCCCATGGTCACCTTTTGCGATCTTCTGACAAGCAAAGTCAATGGGGAAGCCAGATTCACTTAACAACCAGGTTACTAACTTTCACTTAAGAACTGTGCATACAATGGTTACAACAAGTCTCAGTGTTGGGCTCCATTGCTACTTGTACTTTCATATTGCATTTGGATGGCATTGATCAAGAAGTCTATCCTATTCCATTAGCATTCAGAACTCTATAGTAGCTTTGGTTTCTTGGTCTTCCTTTCAGCACCTCTATAGGAGGTCCAGGGTCTGAAACATTCCTTCAGCTCATAATGAGCTTTCAGTCAAGACATTGATCAATAGCAGAAACTAACAGATCTGTCTCTATTCCTTGTTTCTCTATCTTGAATCTGCCAAGATAGATTAGACCATTGCCAAGGTCACACCATATGCTGCAAGTGAATGAAAAGATATCTGCTTAACTTTTTATAGGACCAGATGGCAGAAAGACAGGACTGTAGCTAAAATGTGTGCACTGTGACAGATTAAATCTGCATCAAGGTCACAAAGGATATTTTAGTGGACCTTTTGACACACCTGGGCATGAAAATGCAATTTCCATCAGACAGACAGGTTTCTGCTGGCTAGAAAATTAATACAAGAAAAGTAATGCATCTCTGGCTTTGTCGGAGGGCATGGTATTGAGATCTTGAGATTTTGCTTCCGTATGTTTTGGATTGGTATGAATGAGTTTCTTGTTTTTATATTGTACAGAAATTGTTTTTATCTTTTTGTATGCCACCTCGAGTTCCCCTTTGGGGGAAGTGAGGCGGGATATAAATCTAAATAATCTAATCTAATCTAATCTTCCTAAATGAGGTAGATTGAGTGGGAAGTGCCTGGTGTGTGTGTACGCGTGTGAGAGTGAATTTAAGCCTCCTTCCTATAAAATCCATTCAGAAAACAAAGGAGCAGATATTGTTATCTCCCAGATTACTGGGAGAGAAAGTAGTTTAAAAGTATTATTTAATTGACTAATTCATTGGATCCCCGGCAATTCTTGTAGCACAGAGAAGCTGCTTGCCTTTTAAAATCCAGCACTGAAGCCCAAGAGTGCCAGATTTCAAAATAAAAGCCAAGGAGCTCAGTGCTACAAGGAGAAGTTCCAGGAAGCGTTGTTGGAGCTGAACTGGGCTTTGAAGCATTTTAAAGTAGCCTGGTGCAAGTATCCCTTGGGTGGGGTGGGGGCTTTAATGTCTTTAAAGCTGTGTCCTTGTGACGAAGGGGCAGTTTATATTACATTTTATAGATTAATCCACCAGTAGAAAATAGGTAACATGATCCATTTGAGGTCAATCCATGCATTTAGTGAGGAGGATGCAGCAATATTAAATCAGAGCCTTGATAACAGAGCAATCCAGTAGAAGTGCCTTGATGGTTCTGTCCAAGCAGAGACAGGAGTGTGTTAAGTATGGGATCTTACTAAATCAATTCATACAGAAATACAATGCTCAGTATCTTTAAAGTTGGTAATTCTTTCATGTTACTGACTTGGGAGTAATCAAATGATCAGGTCTCATGCTGCCTGGGGAATTCTGGGAATTGAAGTCCACATGCCTTAAAGTTGCTAAGCTTGAAAAACATCAGAAATACAACTTCTTGTGAGCCTGGGTTATTTTCCTGAATTTTGGGAATAAGGAAATTATCCTATGTGCCTGGTGCAGAGATGCAGCTGAAATTTAGTTAGATGCTAATTGGAAGGTTAAAGCAGCAGATACAGATACTCTTTGACTTACAGCTATTTGTTTAGCCTCCATTTAAAGTTACAACAGCACTGCAAAAAAAAATCACTTGTATTCCCCCCCCCCCACAGAGAGAGACAGAGAGACAGAGAGAAAGAGGGGGAAAGAGAGAAACAAGACACACACACACACACACACACACACAGAGGGAAAGTGACAAGAGACAGAGAGAGAGGGAGGGAAAAAGAGACAAGAGACACATACAGATAGAGAAAGAGAGGGAGGGAGGGAAAGAGACAAAGAGACAAGGGATAGATGAGAGAGAGAGAAAGAAAGAAAAAGGGAGAAAGAAAAAGAGATGAGAAAGAGAGAGATATACCTGTGTAAAAGAAAATAGAAAAATGGCTTTTTGAGTATTTTAGGTTGCAGACCCTGGGTTAGGCAAACACCATGGTCATTACGTGAACCTTGTGGTCATTAAGCAAACATTGCAGTTGTTAAACAAGTCCATTTTCCCCAATGGGCATTTTTAACCAGAAACCAGAAGGAATTGTTGGAAACTGGCAAAAAAAAATAGAAAACCTCAGTCACAAGACTGTGTGGGATGTTGTAACTGATCCTAAGTGTGTGTGTGTGTATGTGTGCGTGTGCCTGTGTGCACATGGCTGTCAAAACACCAAAAACAGGTCAAGTAGCTCTAGGGAGGTCAGTCATAAATCAGAACACTTGCTAAGCAACTGGCCATTAAGTGAGGACCACTTACATTTGGTTTGCTAGTAACATGGCCACCTAGCCATGCCTACCCCAGTCACATGACCAAGCTATGCCCATCCAGTCACATGACCACCTAGCCACACCCACTCAGTCATATGACCACCAAACCATGCCCAGATAGCAAACCACACCCACCCAGTCACATGACCACCAAGCCATGCCCACAAATTAGGCCACACTCACAGAACTGATTGTTAAGAAATTTGAATTCCACCCCTGCTTTAAATGCCCTGGCTACTTTAAATGGGATTTTGACCCAATTTATTTTTGAAATACTCACTTGCTTGTCTTTTAAAGCAGAGGTAGCTGGGCCTCAGGAAAGAATAACACAGTGCCCTCCAAACTGTTTAACAAAAAGCCCACGGAGATGTTGAACTGAAGAAGTGCAGAAAGTGTTCCACTCTAAAAATAATAACTTCTAAAAACTGTTAAAAACAAAGACTAATAATAGAAAAGTCTACCACCCTGATTACTTGTTTTTCTGAACTGACATGCTTGTTGGCATCTCATTACCAACATTAGCCTGTTGGGGGAATGATTTTACAGGTTGAATTGTGAAGTAGGTATGTCATTGTGAATATTGTGTATTCTGTACCTGTATCAATCATCCATCATCTATCTCTAATCTCAGTATCATCTCTCTGTCTCAATCTCTATCATCTCTATCCCTGTATCATCTCATTCTCTGTCTCTGTAGCTCTACCTCTATCATCTCTAAGTACCTCTAAAAAGGTATTTGTAAGAATTAAAAGGTGTAAGACAGGAGGACTAAAAGTACTGAAGAACTTCAGTAATTGAACACAGACTAACAAGGCATCTACCACAAGTTAGAAAGGTAGATTAAGATTTAAGGGGGAATAGATTAAATCAATATAGTTTTGAGAAAAATAAAAATAAAAATAGACCAGTTTTTCTTGAGAAAGAGGAGCAAAATCAGCATGGACTTCCAAGAAAGCCTATCCCAGTCTCTAGAAGAAGAAAGTGATGAAAATAGCAGAGCAGATAATTCTTATAAGCATGGTTTGCAGAAGGTACTAAGACTGTATGATGTCCAAATCTGAATCTTAAAAGATGCTTTGGATTCCATAGATTCTGTAGCTGTTTTCTTCAACATAAATTACAATCCAGAGAAGAGGATGACCAGCAGTTCTCTGGATAGATTTAATTACAGTAGCAATGAGTGCATTTCTGGAAGATCTGAAAGACCAGGTTAGGGACAGATCATTAAGGAGAAAAAATATTTATATAGTCATTAGGAATCTGTAAATCATCACCAAGAATTAACTAGTTTAGCAAGGCTGAATGTATTTTATATGAAATTCTGTGTAATTGTTGCTTCTGCTTGGTTCTCTATATTCCCCTTTCCCTAACAAACTCCTTTCTATATCTAGAAATTTGATTTCATTGACTTTAATAAATTTCCTATTAAATATTTCCCCACATACAAGTTGCATAGCTGTATGACTATTCCTGAGATTTCAGAATTTATAGAATCATAGGGCTGACACAATCATACAAGGTTTATTAAATTTAGTATTCCTGGGTTTTGGGAAGAAGATATAAAGCATTTTCCTTTCTAATTTTCTGTGGATTAGGAAAGACCCTTATTGGAAAGACTAAGAATTCTCCAATTCCCTAGAATAAGTAGTATCAGAGGTTCAATCTGGCAAGTGGCAGCCTATCATATTGATCATTTATTTATTGGACACTTCTTGGAATAAATAAATTGCCAGAGATGTTTTAAATTAAGCTGCTGTTTTATTTTACCTGGGAAATGATTCCCCCCCACCCCCGAATCATAGATCAAACTCTAAATTCCAAATTCTAGTTGCGAATATTCAGATTAGCACATTTCTGACATTCTATCTGTATCTGGCAGATAACAGCTGCTGTAGACCCTTAGAGGTATGTGTGTGTGTGTGTGTGTGTGTGAGAGAGAGAGAGACAGAGAGAGACAGAGAAAGAGAGAGACAGACAGACAGACAGACAATGGCTCAACAAATTAGGACTGTAGATTTAGGTAGGGTCAGTAGATGAGAACAGGGACAAGCAGTTGAATACAATGAAATTAATTTGATACATATTTTGGATTCCCTGGTAGCAACTATTAATATCTTAATCCAGTTTGGGACTTTAATGAATTGTATTTTTTATGTGCATAGTTTAGTCTTGCAGAGAAATTGACCTATTTCCTTCTCTCTAAATAATTAACTTGATATTTATCCACAATTTAAGTTGACCTTGGGAGACAAGATTTTTTACTCTTTCTATCACAAACAATCATGTTTGTTCATGCAGGTTGCAGCATGATATAGCCACATTACAGCTTCCAACTCACCCTTTATTAGCATAATATGACAGCATGTTTGTGCACAGTTCTTTTAGTTCACGGTAAGTACAATATAATGATAGAATGAACTGGCTAGATAACTATGCAGATAGTTGACCAATATTATGAAGAAGTTTATTCAAACTGATAGTTGCTCCTGGGTCCAAATGTACTATATGTCATGTATAATTTATCAGAGAGTTCTCCTGTGCCAGATCAATTAAAATTAATAGGAAGTTACACTGGAGTGCTAGTGAAATTTCATTAAGTTCAAAGGAGGAAAGAGAGGGAGGCAGCTATGCCTCCTTGTGAAGACAACTGAGACGATTTCTGCCTTATAGCCTCACCTTTTTGCCTTAATATTTTTACTATAGCCTATCACAGCATTGATATTGTTATTGAATAGCTATTGTCTTTACCCTCTATGATATCTTCTGAGAAGTGACTATTAATGTGAAATTCATTTCAACATGTTCTAGGACACAGACTGGAATAGTCTGGGAATAGTAGAATAGCAAAATTTTCCCTAGGCCAGGGGTGTCAAACTCAATTTCATTGAGGGCCACATCAGGGCTGTGGTTGACCTCAGCGGGGGCCAGGTGGGCATGGTCGACTAGGTGGGCGTGGTCAACTGGGTGGGCATGGCCAGCTTGATGCCACTTCCCAAACTGCTGGCATGTTTCATCTTTGCATTGGTAGATCGGGCCAATGCCATGCTGGCCTGATCTTTTCTCTTCACACCGGGTAGACTGGGCTGAAGCCATGCTGGCCTGATCTTTCTTTGAACTGGGTAGACCAGGAAGGCCCTGTGGGCCAGATCCAACCACACCACAAGCCAGATCCGGCCAGCAGGCCTTCAGTTTGACACCCCTGCCCTAGGCAGTACTGATTTAATACTTTAAATCAGTATTTAATGTTAAATCAGTATTTAATATTAAATCAGATTTAATACTTTAAATCAGTATGCGGTACGGAACTGGATGAGCGGGAACATGCTTCGACTCAACCCGGCCAAGACTGAGTGGCTGTGCATATGTCGGCCCGCCCAGTCTAGATTATCCATCTTTGGCCATAGGGGAGGTGTTACCCCTGTGGATAGGGCGCGGAATCTGGGGGTCCTCCTGGATGTACGGCTCCGGTTGGAGGATCAGGTGGGGGCCGTTGCCAGGGGCCTTTGCCCAGCTCCGCCTTGTTCGACAACTTAGCCCTTTTCTGGACGGGGCGCCCTGCGCACGGTCACTCATGCCCTTGTTACCTCTAGGCTCGACTACTGCAACGCTCTCTATTTGGGACTGCCCTTGCATACCATCCGGAGATTGCAGCTGGTGCAGAATGCGGCGCAGGTGGTGATGGGAGTTACCGGTTCTCCCATCGACCCCCCTGCGCGGCCTGCATTGGTTACGGTTGCGCTCGGGTGAGATTCAAGGTTTTGGTGTTAACATACAAAGTCCTTCACGACATGGGTCCTCAATACTTAAGGAGCGTCTTCTTCCAATATCAAATACCGGTCGCCCTGTGCGAGCTCATAGGCAAGGACTCCTCGGGGTCCGTGGCGGGCCAATGCCGGCTGGCGGTTCCCCGACGATGAGCCTTTTCTGTCGCGGCCCCTGACCTCTGGAACCAACTGCCTCTGGGGCTCCCCTGGCCCCTGATCTCCGCACCTTTCGCCGTGAGTTAAAGACCTGGTTGTTTGACCAACCCGGGCTGTGACCCCCTTGGGGGAGGGATGGTTTTAAGGTTTTTTTAATGTTTGAACTTATAATTTAATTTAATCGTTTTTTAAGTATTTATTGTTCTTGTTTTAGTTGTAAGCCTTGAGTCTTGGAGATGGGGTGGCATATAAGTTCAAATAATAAATAAAATAAATAAATAAATGACTACATCCCAGGTGAATTCTTCTCTATTGACGAATGAGGCACAATCTGAGGTCTTCCTGAACTCCTGCTGGATGTGCAGGTGGCAGTTGTGGCCACTAAGGCCTTTTCAAAGCTTCAGCTGGTATGTCAGTTAAATCCTAATTCCTTCAGATGTTCACTAATACCTGGACAACCCATGGTTTGATTGCTGTGAGATGCTCTACCTGAGGCTACCTTTGAAGACCACCTGGAAGCTTCAACTGGTCCAAAATGCAGTGGTGTGAGCAGTGATGGTGTGCATTGGTATGCCAATGTAACACCTCTGTTTTGCAAGGTTGTCTGTTGATAATTTGCCTTGGGGTGCAATTCAATGTGCTGATGACTAACTTGTAAGGGCATAGGACGTGGTGACTTGAGGGATAGCCTGTCTCCCTTTCTTTCAATTCAGTCTGACAGAATTGGTACATACCAGGTTGCTTTAATAAAACAACATCATCTATCCTGTAGCAGCACCCGGTAGCAGCACCTGCCTTTTGAAATGAAAGTCCTTATCCACGATCTGGCTGGCTCCCACCCTGTTGATGTTTTAAAGGGGCTTGAAGACGTGGTTCTTAACCCATGCTTTTGATGGGGCTAAATGAAACCTTCTTGGAGGTGGGTTTTTTTTGTTCCTGTCCAGTTCTTCTCATCTTTGCCAACTTTTATTCTCTTATTTCTGTTTTTGTGTATTTTTAAAAAATGATTATACTTGTGAGCTGCCCAGCGGTGTGGCAGTTGTGTGACACATTTTGATAATTATTCTAATAACAATCAAATGGATTCTACCACCTGAAAGCTAAATTTGTTTGACATTAAAAGATCCTCTCATTTTTGCTACAAATGACTAACCCAAGCTCCCACTCTGAAAGATGATCAAATTCAGAAATCTAAAGAACGACAATCTATGTTGACCCTCTGCTTCTTCCTGGCATCTCCTTTCTGAAAAATAGTATATTTTTTAATCTTTTTTGGAGTATACCTTACATCTTCCTCCATGAAGAAGAAGTTGGATTTTCAAATTTAGCATCAGGTGTGTCCAAGGAACAGCTTTATATGGACTAATGCACTTATCAGTCTCTCTTCTTTTTTTTTTTGCAGAAATAATTCTCTGACATACTTCATTTTTCTCCTTCATTTCATCATTCCATCAAGCCTCTTTTTCCATTAGAAGTAACTCCACATATTTTAAGAGCATAACCCTTCTGTTATGTCTGTAACATATGTTTTGTTCTGAGCTGAACAGCTCCCATATTCTCTTTCCTTATGGCCATGTCTTTTAAAGAATGGGAGGTGGGAGATACTTTGAGAGTTTTCCCTGTTGCTGGGCTAGAAGGGGGAAATTTGGCAGACTTCCTCTCAATTTCACCCAATTTAAAGAAAAAAGAAATAACAAATTTCTCAACATTTCTCTTCCTGTTTAAAAAAAGCACAAAGAAAGTCACTTTTTAAAAATAAGCCAGTTTCATGAAAAGCAGTCCAGCCGCTGAGTTACCAAGTGTCTGCTGATGCCAAGTACCTAGTGAGTAGGGATAAGAGCAGGGAGGCCATACGTACATGCAGAAGAAACTTAACCTAATTGAGATGGAGACCTTTGTGTAAGATGTCGCAAAGTACAGCAAGGTGGTCTGATTTCCCTGCTTATGCTGATAGAAGCTCAGGAAAGTTTTAATATGGAGCCAGACAACTTGCTTGGTTCACTGGCTAAGGCAATCTTTCTCAACCCTTGACAAGTTTAAAACATGTCGACCTCAACTCCCAGAATTTCCCAGACAGCATGGGAATTTTGAGAGTTGAAGTCCACATGTCTTAAAGTTAAAGTTGCCAAGGTTGAGAAACACCGGACAAGCATACATTGTCTGCTTCTGCCCTCTTGAAACAGTAGATGTCATGTCCTTCTGCTTGTGGGGCAAACAGTCTTTAGTTTCAGAAATGTACAGTTTGTTTACTTTTCATTATTCATTCCATTGGTTAATATATGCCATTTACATTTGATTCTTCCTATCTTTCAAGTCTCAGACTTTTATATGCCATGGTTAAGCCATTCATTATGGGTTTCACAAAATGCTTTTTAGCAGGGTAGAAAGGAGAGTATATTAGCAGATTTAACCAAATACATCATGTACAGTAACACTCCCTGGTGTCAGTAAGGAGAGAAGCATTCAGGTTTCACATATTTTGGCCAGTATGCACAAACAAGATCCGAGGCTAGTTTTACTCTGAAGTATGGTCAATTGATTTGATGCAAGCTAGCATCTCTAATCTAAAAATTCTCTAGTAAGCCAAGTTCCTATTGCCTACATTCTACCAACAAGGAGGTATATTGCAGAATAATAATAAATGAGATTTTTATTTGGGATTTTATTTCTGTAGCCTGTCTGGAATTCTGTGAGTGAATTGTGTGGCCGCATAAATCTGTCTATCTGTCTGTCTTTCTCTCTGTCTTCTCTCTCTCTCTCTCTCTCTCTCTCTCTCTCCCTATCATTTATCTATCTGTCATATATCTATCATCTAAAATAATTATGCTTATGCCTTTAAATGAGACTTATAGAAAATAATGCAAGAATTTGGACATGGGAATGAATCGATGAAGGAATTGTTATTTGTGCTACCTGACTTCTGACATGCAGGGTTGTAGAACTGAATGTGGCTCATAATAGTTTTCTAAGAATAAATAGATCAGTGGGAAGTAAGAAAATAAAGAAGAAAAGAAGTGCATCTTTTACTATAATCCATATCATAGGATATATTGTATGACTGTTGGCTCTAAATGAAAAAGCAGACTGTATAACCTTTAAAAAAAAATATCCTGAGCAGATTACTGGAGAGAAATAAAGAGATCTCTTGACAGTGCATATAGGTCAATAGCAATGGTTTGGTTAACAACAACAAAAACAACAACAACAGACCTTCAAAAAGTATTTTTGTGCAATTTTCCTTCATAGAGTATTGATCTTTAAACATGTCATTTTCAATTCAACAGTTTCAATAGAAAAGGATAATATAAAAATAAGTGTGTAATATATTTTAGACAATAGGTTTCGATTCTCAGATATCATAGTAAATTTATTCTGACATACTTTAGATAAAACATGTTGGTATTGTTTTAATTCTCTTCCCCCCTCAAAAATGTTCACTTTGGAAATACTTCTATTGCAGTATGAAATATTGACAATACTAAAAGAAGTGGCCGTTGAATGTATAGTAAAGTCATACTAACTCCTTTGAGATAAATTTCTCTGTGTATTTTTAAAGCAGATTTGACCCAACAGTTTTGGAAGTTCACAAAAAGTCGTGGCATAGGCCCTTGCAATGTGAAATACATCAGGGCTCAAGACTTTCCTGCCTTCTCTTAACATTTACATGAGACTGCTAAGAGAGATTATTCAACAGTAGGGGGTGAAGTATCATAACAATGCTGTACATATCCACTTTTGGTTGACCAAATGACACAATTCCAGTGTCTGGAGACTGGGGGTATTTGGATGGGGAAGAATTGGATTCAACTCAACCATAGTAAGCAGAATGGTTCTGTGTTTTTTGTCTCCTTGACTTTTGCTAAGGTTGTACTTCCCCAGATACACCTTGTGGATTTGGGACTCCTCTTGGACTCATGGCTCCTGCTCAAGTGGAAGCTGAGACTAGGTGAGCCTTTGCATAGACATACCTTACGTACCAATCACACCCATTCATGGACTGGAATGCCCTGCTCATGGTAACTTATACCTTAGTCACATCTTGGTTAGACTATGCCATCCACCCTATATAAATGCACCCTGCATTTGAAGATCATCTGGAAATTACTTTTGGTCCTGGTATAATATAGCAGATTGCACAGTTTACCCACGTCACACCATTGCCACATGAGTTGCTCTCACTTGCAGTATATTCTCAGGTGTAATTCAAGGTCTTGGTTATCATTGTTAAAGTTCTGAATGGCATAGAGACAAGTTATTTATAGGACTGCCTGTCACTGAGGTATCTGCTTGTTCCACTAAGTCTGATAGGGTGGATAGGCTTTTCTGTTAAATGTTGGATTAGTGAGGTCAAGGCAACACAATTCTCAGTAATTCAGAACACCCTGCCCCTAAAATCCAGCACTCCCATAGCTTCTGAGATTTCCAAAAAGACTTGAAGATCTGGCTTTTCCCACAAGCTTTGCGGTATGGGGTTGTACAGTATAAGCTAGAGTACAGAAAGTCGTTGCGGCTGTGGGGATATGTTGTGGATGGGGACTCCAGGAGTTTCTGTGTGGGTGTTTTCTCTTTTATTTTTTCAATTGCCACTTGTGAGCTGTCCAGGGTTATGTTATATAAGATGGGCAGCTATAGAAATCCTTTAAATTAGGAAAGAAAAATGAACAATCTAGGCAAAATCAACACCTAAAGGTTACTCTTGCACAATCTCATATTGGTGTTCATATGTGGAGATGAAAGGGGGGCATAAAGGAGCAAGTGCATACATCATAAAATCATTATTCAAATAATGTTAATTATGTAGCTAAATCATATAACATCATGATACAAGTTATATTATTTTGACAGCCATGAATATATATATATATATATATATATATATATATATATATATATATATTTGTTTTCGTAGATTTTCACGGGTAAAGGTATGTAGGTCTTGGTGTATTCGGGTCTTGTCCCGTGTAAGATTGAGAATACCTTGCAGCGTTTGACGAAATCTCATCCGTCATCTTCAGGCTGGTGTCTTCAGCCGTTCTCCTGGAGAGCTAACTGCCAAGGTATTCTCAATCTTACACACAAGACAATACACCAAGACCTATATATATATATATATATATATATATATATATATATATATCAACTCCATCAACCAATCAAGAAGCGACAACACAGCCAACAACACAGCCAACCAACCCGCTTACAACAGAGCCAGCACACCACACCTCCCCTCCAATATTTATAGAGAGAAGGCAGCTCAGATCATGCTTTGCTGGCAGAAGCACAAAGCTGAAGACACCAGCCTGAAGATGGCGAGTGGGATCTCGTCAACGCGCCAAGGTATTCTCAATCTTACATGGGACAAGACCCGAATACACCAAGACCTACATACCTTTACCCGTGAAAATCTACGAAAACAAATACACACACACACACACACAAAACACACACACACACACAGAGGTGGTATTCAGCAGGTTCTCACCAGTTCTGGAGAACCAGTAGTAGAAATTTTGAGTAGTTCAGAGAACCAGCAAATACTGCCTCTGACTGGCCCCGCCCCCATCTATTCTCTGCCTCCTGAATGCCAGCTGATTGGCTGGGTCTTCTTTCGTTGCCCTGCACAGGAGAACGGAGCTGGAAATCAGATTAGTGGGATTGGGAGGGAATGGAGATTTTACAATATCCTTCCCCTGCCACGCCATGCTCACCAAGCCATGCCCACAGAACCTGTAGTAAAAATTTTTGAATCCCAGCACTGCATAAACACACACACACACACATTTTCTTTCTGTTTCGTTAAATATTATACCTTAGGACCTCTTTGTGGAATGCTGATCCCATGACCCTGTGTGTAACATTGTACCATAATTTATCATGATGGGTATCCATTGAAGAAAGCCCTAAGCTCACTTGAACTTGAGAGAACTTTGGAAGCCAATATTTCTATTTTTGCCAAGTCAGGTTTTTCCCCCTTGTTTCATAAATCATGGTCTGACTTCTGGTAAGTTTCCAAATAAGTCAGCTTCAAAACATGGTTATACAGCTGCTTTTTTAAAGTGTTGCTGTGGCAATTCCTTTCCCATTCCCATTACAGAAAAGCAAGGCTTAATAGAATAGATGAAACCAGCCTACATTGATTTTGCTCCTAGAAATGTTAGCTGAGGTGATACTTCAAAGGAAGCATTAATCCTTGTCCCACAGCTAAGACCCAACATGCTAACTAGACACTAAGCACAAATAATTAATGAACAAATCTAAGAAAATCTGAACCCCCTTTCTGTTTTTCTCCCTTGTCAGCCATCTGTTTTCCTCACTGAGAGTATCACCTCTTTATTTCTTCAGTCCCATTTTTGTTGCTTTCCTTCCTTCTTCTTATTATTTATTCATCATTTAGTTTAAAAATGTATATACCACCTGTCACGCAGTGCATCTGCAGGTGGCACACAGAATTAAAAATACATTTGAATAAAATAATAAAAACTCATAAAACACCATAAATGCAGCAATAAAACATGAAAAATAAGAATGGATGTAATTTGGCAGCCTTTCTATTGGCTCTCAAATGTCAAGGCAAGCAAAAGTGTTTTTAATGTGTGCCTAAATTGAAGATATAATGCCTGATGCTACAGGGGCCATGTGAAAACTTGGTTATTCCCCCAGACAGCATTGAAAGTTCTTCCCAAATTTTTATTATTAATGTTATATCAAGGGAAAACTTTGAAAATACAAGATTGAGCTGCAGTCATTAATTCTTAACAACATTTTAAGATAAATGTACTGAAAAGCTAGTTTGGTCTAAGGCACCAGGCTAGAAATTGAGAGACCATAAGTTCAAGTCTCATTTATTCATGAAAGTCAGCTGGGTGAATTTGGGCCAGTCATTGCCTCATAGAGTGTTGGATATTGCCTTGAATTTTTTAAATAAAAATAATAAAGGTAGGAAATAAATAAATAAATAAATAAATAAATAAATAAATAAATAAATGCCTCTCCCTCCCTCCCTCTCCCTCTTTCTCCCTGCTATAACTGGGAATTGTGCCTCCTGAGCCTATGTTGTAACAAATTTGATATGTGCTTTGAGGGTTCCAGAGAGCGTGTGCTGCAATCAAAAAAAGCTCTCTTACATCTTGCAACTCAGCTGTGTTACCAACTTTGCTCTCTTTCATGTAGCTTTCTTTATTTTCTCATTCTCTTCAGTCTGCCCATCTTGACTTTCCAACCAATAATTTGTCCTGAAAATAAAACATCCTCGTCCCCATTTCTTCATGCTCAGTCGCGATGGTTCGGCTGCAGCCTTTTCTCATCCAGCAGACTCCAGAGTGAAAAGGGCTCACTGCCATGTGGATTATTGGAACAGGTCATCGAGTCCTTAAGAAAATGCAGTCAATGCTAGTTGGCTTATGAACATGGAAATGGAGAAGGGCTGGCTATTCTCGCTCTTTGATCTTTTGCTAGAATTTCAAAATGGAAATTTTCACTGCCACCAAGAGAGAGAGAGAGAGAAAGAGAGAGAGAAAAGTTCTAACTAGAGTACAGATATTGATTCTTTTTGCAATCTAAGGAGTACAAGTTAAATAGATAAAACTAAATTAATCATTAGAGAAACTGAATGTAGTTTAATAGTCAACTTTTCTTTACTTCATTTCCTAGTGAGTAACTGGCTGTAAAAAAAAATTGCCTATTCATATTCTGGGTTCTCCCCCTCCCCGTCTCTCTCCTCATCCCTCCATTTTAACTTGAAATTGTCAAATACTAGATTTGTTTCTAAAATTTCCAAGTATTTTCAACTCAAGGGAGTCATGGTCTTGTGAACTATGTACTATTAATAACAGGTCTTTATTCAGTAGGTTAAAAAAGAAATTAAATTGTTTTATGATATAATAGCAGCATTGTTTGCAATGCTTAGATAACATCAGGAAAGAAATTGTCATCTGTCACTGAACATGATACGATTTGCTACATTTTCAGTGATTCCCAAATAGTTATAGATAGTTCATCATTAAGTGGCAGACTATTGGATTCTTGATCAAGATAGATGAAGCCAGGCTGTGATTCTTCTGAAATGTTCCATTTTGAATGTGTTAGAACAGCATGAAATTAATTTTGCTGGAGTTTTGTCTTTCATCCACTGATATGACATTTATTTTTTTAAATCTATGTCTTTGGCACATATTAAGAAGATATACAGTTTATTAAATAATTTTTTAGAGACAGATCCAAATAAATAATTATTGTTTTGTCTGCCAGGTTGCAGTGTTAATATAATACCTTTGAAAATCCTTCTTTCCTCTACTGGTGCTCATATTCAGAACACAGAACACATTTATTCTGCTTATCCCTGGCTTCTGAAAATGAAATATATTTCTAGCTGAATGCAAATCCATTTGTTAGAACCAATACTTAGGATTGGTCTTATTTCAAACTACATATTGCAGATATAATTTGTTTTATTGTTTGTTTATTTAGTTTATGCATATATTATCTCTTTGAATCTATAAAACACCATTTATGAAGTTATCTATTGGTTTGAGGTCAGACATCACCACTGTTCTGGCGATATTGCATTGATATTGCATTGTGGAAAGAAAATAGATGTATCAAACAAAATGAAGGCTGTACCTTCTTCCTCCCTCTCTTTTGGACATGAACAGAGTCAAATACAACTTCATTCTTTCCCTACTCCTATCAGATTCCTCCCTGTTTCCAGGTAAGGACAGCAAATCCCATATAACCATAAAATAGAAGACTCATTTGTTATGTATGCAGGTTTGAATGTCATTGGTTAAGTTTGAACTGTTCTTGTAAAAGGTCAGAAATGATTGGTTTAAAAAGTGCGGGGAAACCCTGCACTCTGATTGGCTGGCAACTGCGGCTGCTGGCTATAAGTAGCAGTCGCAGCCCAGCCAAATCGGGTCTGTTATGAGCTGTAGTCACTAATAAACTCTTCACTGAAGCACTCCGCGTCTGACACTTCATGCAAATCTCACACTGGCGACGAAGGTGGGATCCTTCCCAAAGAGAAGACAATGCGGAGAACAAGCTGAGAGAGATGGCTGTGCTGAACACACCCCCAGCCCTGTTCAATCCGATGGCAGAAGACTGGGACTCGTATGCAGATCGTTTCCAAATGTATTTGGAGGGAAACGATCTCACCGACATTTCCGAGAAGTGGAAGAGGGCGGTCTTTCTCATCCACTGCAGTCCGGCCGTTTTCAAGATGGCAAAGGCATTGGCGGGAGCTGCAGACGTGAAGGTAATGGACTGGCCCGACTTAGAAAAGTTATTAAGAGCCTATTACGCGCCACAAGTATCGTGCCTCATTAAGAGACACGACTTCTACCGTCGGGATCAAGGGGAAAGCAAAACGTTAAGGACTTTGGCAAGTTTAAGGGACATTGGGGGTGCATGTGAGTTTATCAACTTAGAAGAGGCCATGCACGATCGATTTGTTCTAGGCCTAAAGACAAGGTTTTGCAGAGCAAATTATTAATAAAACCTAAGATCACGCTTAAGGAGGCCATAGAAGAAGCTTCTTCAGCGGAAGCTACCAAGTCCTCAGCAGCAGCCATGAAGAAAATTAACAAGGCAAGCCATCCTGATGTGGAAAAATCCACAACAACCCATTGAGCAAATAGATTCTGATTCAGACTGCAGTGAGGTGGGAGAAGGAATTTATAGACTCAGAATGGAGAAGAAAAGGAAAGACCTTGGAAGAAAGAGGCAAGACTTTTATTGCAGAGATTGTGGGGGGGGGGGCACCCCCGCACTGAATGCAAGTTTTTTGATACCATCTGCCTCCGTTGTGAAAAAAGAGGTCACCTAGCAAGAGTCTGCAAATCATCCAGAACTTCAGCAAGCAGAAAGAAGTTTCCTGACAAAGAATTCAAGCATAACAACTTCAGTGAGAAAATGGGGTGCAACACAGGAGCAAATGGGAAGAATGAAACTCATCAAACAGTCACCATTGGTCATTCTTCACCCTTAAGAAGCAGAAAAGTACATGTGAAGGTACTAATTGAAGGAAAGCCTTGCCAAATGGAAGTGGACTCAGGCTCCTATTTATCTATGGGCTACTTCCCAACATTCAGAAGGAGCATTTCCAGAAGCAAGCACTGACTCTTAAAGACTACCAAGGGAACAAGATTCCAGTAGTTGGAACAAGAGAATTCAACGTGAAATCCAAAGGCCACACCAAACGTTTGCCCCTGACCATCATGGACAAAGACCGCCCAAGCTTGCTGGGACTTGAGTGGTTCAATCCACTAGGCATCGAGGTGACTGGCATCAATCACGTGAGCAACACTGAATGGGAGGAGGCCTTAAAGTCTGAGTTTCCAGAGGTCTTCAGCGATGGATTGGGCAAGTATATGGGGACCCCTATCACTTTCAACCTAGATCCCAAGGTGCCCCCAATTCATTTAAAGCCCAGAAGGGTCCCATTTGCCTTAAAGGAAAAATTGATGCACAATTAGATAAACTAATAGCTCAAGGAGTTTTAGAGCCCACTGACCACTCCAGATGGGAAACACCCATAGTCACACCAGTCAAGACTGATGGGTCAGTAAGAATCTGTGGAGACTATAAGGGGACATTGAACCATGCGCTTCAGCAGAGCATATCCAGTTCCAGTTGTGCATCATTTATTACATTCACTTGGCAGGAGTACAGTCTTTGCCAAATTGGATCTGGCCCAGGCATATCAACAACTAACAGTTGATGATGCCACTGCAGAGGCCCAAACCATTGTGACTCATAGAGGTGCCTTCAAATGTAAAAGGTTACAGTTTGGAGTAAGCGTGGCACCAGGCATCTTCCAAAGCCTTATGGAAAGGATGCTCCAAGGACTGCCAGGGGTAGTGCCTTACTTTGATGATGTGTTAATCTCTGCTGAAAATGACACTCAGTTACAAGAGAGACTCAGAGAAGTCCTTACCAGATTCAAGAAAGCGGGTTAAAAGTCAAGGAAGAAAAATGCACTCTTAAACTGACAAGGTTGAGTTCCTGGGCTATATGATTGACAAGCATGGCATCCACCCTACAGATGCCAAGGTTCAAGCAATCAAAGAAGCCCCTAGACCAAAATGCAAAACAGATTTGCAAGCCTTCCTTGGACTTATTAACTTTTATCACATGTTCCTACCTCAGAAGGCAACCATTGCAGAACCATTACACAGATTACTTGACAAAAAGTCTGTTTGGGTCTGGGGCAGGAAGGAACAATCAGCATTTAACAGTATTAAAAGACTAATCACGTCTGATGCTGTACTCATACAGTTCTCTGAGAATTTACCTGTTGTACTGACTTGTGATGCATCCCCTTTGGAGTGGGGGGGGGTTGAGCCACAGGCTTCCCAGCGGGAGAGAAGCCCCTATTGCATTTTAGTCTTGCACCTTGACCAAAGCAGAGAGCAATTACAGCCAATTGGACAAGGAAGCATTGGCAATTGTTGCAGCTATCAAGAAATTTCATGAGTATTTATATGGGAGAACATTTACCATTGTCACAGATCACAAACCTTTGTTAGGCATTGTGGCAGGAGACAAACCTACACCCACTATCCTGTCACCAAGAATGCTGAGGTGGACTGAATTTCTCGCTGCTTATTCATACAAACTTATCCACAAGCCTGGTAAGAACATTGGACATGCTGATGCCTTGAGTCGTTGAACTGGAAGCTTGGCAACAGTTTCTAGGAAAAAGGTGTGTGTTTCAGGTTCAAAGTCCTCCTTGTGGCAAGGAAGTGGGCAACGACTCAGTGCATCAGCATGTCCAATGTCCTTGCCAGGCTTGTGGATAAGTTTGTATGAAAGCAGCAGAAATTCAGTCC
>CM019149.1:58849332-59031681 GCA_009733165.1 Naja naja | reverse complement strand
CAGTGCATCAGCATGTCCAATGTCCTTGCCAGGCTTGTGGATAAGTTTGTATGAATAAGCAGCAAGAAATTCAGTCCACCTCAGCATTCTTGGTGACAGGATGGGTTGTAGGTTTGTCTCCTGCCACAATGCCTAACAAGGTTTGTGATCTGTAACAATGGTAAATGTTCTCCCATACAGATATTCATGAAATTTCTTAACAGCTTTGCCAATTGCCTCCTTGTCCAATTGTGTTCCTCTCTGCTTTGGTCAAAGTGCAAGAGTAAAATGCAATAGGGGCTTCTCTCCCTGGGAAGCCTGTGGCTCAAAACCCCCACTCCAAAGGGGATGCATCACAAATCAGTACAACAGGCAAATTCTCAGAGAACTGTATCAGTACAGCATCAGGCGTGATTAGTCTTTTAATACTGTTAAATGCTGATTGTTCCTTCCTGCCCCAGACCCAAACAGACTTTTTATCAAGTAATCTGTGCAATGGTTCAGCAATGGTTGCCTTCTGAGGTAGGAACATGTGATAAAAGTTAATGAGTCCAAGGAAAGCTTGCAAATCTGTTTTGCATTTAGGTCTAGGGCTTCTTTGATTGCTTGAACCTTGGCATCTGTAGGGTGGATGCCATGCTTGTCAATCATGTAGCCCAAACTCAACCTTGTCAGTTTTAAGAGTGCATTTTCTTCCTTGACTCTTAACCCCGCCCTGAATCTGGTAAGGACTTCTCTGAGTCTTTCTTGTAACTGAGTGTCATTTTCAGCAGAGATTAACACATCATCAAAGTAAGGCACTACCCCTGGCAGTCCTTGGAGCATTCTTTCCATAAGGCTTTGAAAGATGCCTGGTGCCACGCTTACTCAAATTGTAACCTTTTACATTTGAAAGCACCTCTATGAGTCACAATGGTTTGGGCCTCTGCAGTGGCATCATCAACTGTTAGTTGTTGATATGCCTGGGCCAGATCAATTTGGCAAAGACTGTACCCTGCCAAGTGAATGTAACAGATGATGCACCACTGGAACTGGATATGCGCTCTGCTGCAGTGCATGGTTCAGTGTCCTTATAGTCTCCACAGATTCTTACTGACCCATCAGTCTTGACTGGTGTGACTATGGGTGTTTCCCATCTGGAGTGATCAGTGGGCTCTAAAACCCCTTGAGCTATTAATTTGTCTAATTGTGCATCAATTTTTTCCTTTAAAGCAAATGGGACCCTTCTGGGCTTTAAACGATTTGGGGGCACCTTGGGGTCTAGATTGAAAGTGATAGGGGTCCCCATATACTTGCCCAATCCTTCGCTGAAGACCTCTGGAAACTCAGACTTCAAGGCCTCCTCCCATTCAGAGTTGCTCACGTGATTGATGCCAGTCACCTTGATGCCTAGTGGATTGAACCACTCAAGTCCCAGCAAGCTTGGGCGATCCTTGTCCACGATGGTCAGGGGCAACGTTTGGTGTGGCCTTTAAACTTCACGTTGAATTCTCTTGTTCCAACTACTGGAATCTTGTTCCCTTGGTAGTCTTTAAGAGTCAGTGCTTGCTTCTGGAAATGTTTCTTCTGAATGTTGGGAAGTAGCCTGTGAATAGTGTCCCATGACACCATAGATAAATAGGAGCCTGAGTCCAATTCCATTTGGCAAGGCCTTCCTTCAATGAGTACCTTCACATGTACTTTTCTGCTTCTCAAGGGTGAAGAATGACCAATGGTGACTGTTTGATGAGTTTCATTCTTCCCATTTGCTTCTGAGTTGCGCCCCATTTTCTCACTGAGGTTGTTGGGCTTGAATTCTTTCTCAGGAAATTTCTTTCTGCTTGGTGGAGTTCTGGATGATTTGCAGACTCTTGCTAGGTGACCTCTTTTCTCACAACGTAGGCAGATGGTGTCTAGAAACTTGCATTCAGTGCGGGGGTGCCCCCCCCCACAGCCTCTGCAATAAAATTCTTTCTTCCTCTTTCTTCCAAGGTCTTTCCTTTTCTTCTCCATTCTGAGTCTATAAATTCCTTCCTCCACCTCACTACAGTCTGAATCAGAATCTATTTGCTCGCAATGGGTTGTTGTGGACTTTTCCACATCAGAATGGCTTGAGGCCTTGTTAATTTTCTTCATGGCTGCTGCTGAGGACTTGGTTGCTTCCGCTGAAACAGCTATGGCCTCCTTAAACGTGATCTTAGGTTTCATTAGTAATTTGCTCTGTAAGACCTTATCTTTAAGGCCTAGAACAAACCGATCACGCATGGCCTCTTCTATGTTGGTAAACTCACAAGCACCCCCAATGTCCCTTAAACTTGCCATGAAGTCGTTAACATTTTTGCTTTCCCCTTGATCCCGACGATAAAACTCGTGTCTCTTAATGAGGCACGTTACTTGTGGGGCGTAATGGGCTCTTAAAAGCTTTTCTAAATCAGGCCATTCCATTACCTTCAAGTCTGCAGCTCCGCCAATGCCTTAGCCATCTTGAAGACTGCCGGACCGCAGTGCGTGAGCAATACCGCCCTCTTCCGCTTCTCGGGGATGTCGGTGAGGTCGTTTCCTTCCAAATACATTTGGAAGCGATCCGCATACGATTCCCAGTCTTCTGCCGCCGGATCGAATGGGGCTGGGGGGGTGTTCAGCGCAGCTATCTCACTCTTCTGCTTGTCTTCCGCGTTGTCTCCTCTTCAGGGGAATCGCACCTTCGTCGCCAGTGTTAGATTTGCATGAAGAGTCAGATGCGAAGAGCTTCAGTGAAGAGTTTATTAAGTGACTACAGCTCGAATGGACCTGACTTGGCTGGGCTACGGCTGCTTCTTATAGCCAGCAGCCGTAGTTGCCAGCCAATCAGAGTGCAGGGTTTTCCCGCACTATTTAAACCAATCCTATTCGACATTTTACAAGAACAATTCAAACTAAACCAATGACATTCAAACCTACATACATAACACAAATCAACTCCATGTACACTGACAAGGATCTGCTTAGCTTCCCCAAAAGTTGCCAACAAATTAGATCACTACGATCTCTCATCTTGCAGTTTTCAACTTGTATAAAAATCTTTCCTTACCCTAAATTCAAGATTCCTTTTTCTTGTAAAGTTGGAATCCAACAATCATGGACTAAATGGTGGTTATATCTCCTCAGTGTGGTCCTCTAATCTTCTGAATGTTCCATGACCTTATCATTACTCCACACGTATCACATTGTGGCTGCCAGAGTGCTGCAGGAGGCTGTCCAAGCCTGGGGGCAGGAGCTGCATGCAGCCCTCTGTGCCCTGTTTTGGTAGCAGAGGCACCTTGGGTCAATCCTCTGCTATTTCCAGCCCAGCCCTGCAGGCCAGATCTAAGCACCCTGTGGGCCAGATCTGGCCTGTGGGCCTTGAGTGTATTAGAACTAATGTATAGTGTCTGTATTAGAACTAATATATAGTGCCTCAGCACTATTTTTTTCTTCTTCTCACTTTCTGTGAGAAGAGAATGAAGGCTGGCAACTAAACTGGCTAACAGTTTAGACAGTTCTAGTGGCTTGTAAAGAGAGAGTGTTGGTTTCAGTCCAGAAAAAAAGGTAACTAATGCCTTTAAAATGGATTTGAAGTGTTTATACTGTTCATGAGAGGTCTGAGGTCCATGAAACATTTGAGGAGATCATCTGGGGAAAGAGTGCTGAAAGATAATAAGTATCTCCATGGAACCATTATTAAAACAGAGACCCTAGTGAGGTTCCAAATGATGGATAGAATGTAAGTCAAAAGTTATACCAGCAATTTCAAAGGCAGTTGCCTTTTCCAGTTATTTAAGACTTTTCTTAAAATAGGAAGCTTAGGTAGGGGCAAAATTACAGTAGACTATGGATATTTGAATCATAATATGCACATAAACATATTTAATATTCACTAGAGTTTCATATTGCACTGGCAAAATGCTCTCATTTATATACTTTTGAAACATCGTCTTATCAGCAAGAAAGGAGAAGACTTGTTTTGATATGCAGAAAAGTTAGAAACTATAAATTGTAATTGCTAAGTTTAGCTGGAAATGAAACAACCTGTATATTTCAGGAGTAGTTTGAATACAAAGGGAATGAAAAAATACAATGCTGTTTTGCACTGTCTCTTTCAATCAAATCCTTCAAACCCTTAAATGTATCCCATGACAAGATTAATAATTCTGGAGCTATTAAGTCAGGCAGAGTATAAGGGATGTGTAATAAATAAATAATCTAATTGCATTTAATTGCATTTAAAAGCAGTTCTACAAGCCTATAAAAATTTTATCTCTAAAGGACTTTGATAGGTTTTCTATTAAATTATACTAAAAATGAATTACATTTTGCTAAGTGACTGCCCTTCTTGAATTGCTTGAAACTATGAAATCATTCTCCTCTGTAGTCTATTTTTATCATCGAAGGAAGGGTAACAAAAGGTTACTTACAAGACCCTTTTTGTTAATAATTCAATGAGAAATGACAGCTTTTATCATCTTCCATTTAGTTATTTGTGCTGAAATGCACAAGCAATTGTCAAATGGCTGCCCTATTGCTTTAAAATATTGATGAATAAGTCAGCAGTTACAAGCATAAGAATTTTAGAGTCTTTAACAAGGTAAACACAACATGGTCTCATGTATGAATCAACCACCTTTGGAAAAAGTAACATTTTTTCTCTTTTTAAAATTTTTTTTTATCAGATCAAATCTAGGTCTCTTCACCTTTATTAGCAGTTTTTCCTCCTTCTAGCTGTTATATTCTATACCAAAGGTAGTCGCTGCAAATTTCAAAAGGCCTTTGCAAACAATCTGACAATGGGAAAAGTAGACAAGCAGCAGTAAGTAACTTCCATCTGCTTTAAATTCTAACCTCAGCCACTTGCTTTAGCACTATCCACCCTGTCCTGTGTCCCCCACAAAAATGACTTTTGTGGAAATTGTCCTTGCCTAATAACCGCAATGGTTGTGTCAACATCCAGCTCAAGAATCCAAATAGAACTTCAGGTTCATTCTGTTTCCATAATTCTTACTGTTTATTGAATCCACTGCATGGTAATGTCAGTGCAAAACTGACTCCGAGATTCCCAGATACTAGTTCATAGAATTAAACAATAATTTCCCCAGCCAAACCCCCAACCTCTCACGTAGTCCATGTAAACAAGTTCACTTTGTTATGGGAATCATCTGCTTCATCTCCACACCTGCTGTGATGTCCTTGAAAAGGTTTCAGGCTCTCACAGGTTGTTTGCCCTACCCATATTCAGTATTTTAAGATTCCTCTTAATTTGCTTGTACGGTCAATTGTACTTTTACATACTGTGATCAGGCAATACAATCTTGGGTGTGTCTTGACAGGAACAACATCTAAGGTAAGAGGCAACTTTCAAGGTGTTGGGGAGTGCCAACCATGATAAAATAGGAGACTGTAGAGTGGCATCATCATTTCCCTTGCTGTGTCAAACTTTTAGTATACCCTTGTAATTACGGTGGGAGGAACTGAAAGCATTCATGAGAAACCATCTTGGCTCTGATTTGTCTTTTCTGTTTCTTTTCCTGGATTTTAAAACAAGAAAGTGATTGAATGCATAGGCTTTTCTCCATTTTCAATTCTTTTCCACAAGGCAATGCTTTGTTGATTGTAACTGTGCTTCTTAGTGGAATGAGGTGATCTCTTGGCAAAATAAACTGAACAGAAGGAAATTTCCTGCACTACTGCAGTTGAGTATATGCAAGGAACTGTTTGCATTCAAGTAAAGACACAGAATAAAATCAAAGGTCCAGGATGAAGTGTCATCTACTTTTATTCTTCCCCTAATGAAATTCTTTTCCATGTGAGTCAGACAGAACTAAGATCTCTTTTTCTTTTTCTATCTTGTAGAAGAATTCCTGAACATAGGAACCACAATTCAACCCAGTGTTACCTTCTGATAAATAGCTTGGAGGGAGCTGCTTTGGACTAGACGGCATAGAAATTATAGAAATAAATAAATAAACCATGACTACTTAATAAAAGAAGCAGGTGCTGCTACTCCAGCAGGTGCTGCTACTCCAACAGTCTATGAATAAACCCTTCAATGCCAGTATGCAACAGGATTTATCCTATTTAGATAAACATAATCTGTTGGATGTGGGATGACTATTTGTATAGAACTGTGAATGGATTTAAAGGGCAACTTAGGTAGTTCTCACTGTATAGATTGCAATTAATATTGTCTTCCATAAACATATTTTGTATGAATTACAATTATAGGTCTGAAGGGTTTCAAATGCTAAGGAAATATCCAATCAAACATTATACCAGCTTTTATTAACTTTGTACTATTGGGCAGTTGGAACAAGTTCACTCCCATATATGATATATTTAGGTGTACGGTGCAATTTAGGTATTGCTCTTTAGCAGAAGGCTTGGATATAATGGCATTGCTTTACTGTATGCATGGGAAATGAACTGAAAATTTTTGAGACATTATCCAGTTAAGACTAGGATAATGTTGAACACATAAAAAAGACAACATGAATAATAAAGCCAAGGCCAATTAATGGGAACAGAGAGATGTTAACAATGATGATATAATAGAGCAACAAGATACCCTGTAAAACCTACACCAGCTCAGGGCAAGAAAAACACTTATCAGGAGCTACAATGCTTGTTTGCAAATATCAGCACATCAGTAGTGGAATTCAAAATTTTTACTACCGATTCTGTGGGCATGGCTTGGTGGGCATGGCTTGGTGGGAGTGGCAGGGGAAGAATACTGCAAAATCCCCATTCCCTCCCCATTCCTGGGGGAAGGTTACTGCAAAATCCCATTCCCTCCCCACCCCACTAACCTGATTTCCAGTTCCGTTCTCCTGTGCAGAGCAACAAAAGAAGACCCAGCCAATCAGCTGCGACTCAGGAGGCAGAGAATAGATGGGGGCCAGTCAGAGGTGATATTTGCTGGTTCTCTAAACTACTCAAAATTTCCACTACTGGTTTTCCAAAACTGGTCAAAACTTGCTGAATACCACCTCTGCAGCACATGGAATGAGCAAAATATGACAGATTAGAGAAGGAAAATAAAATATATCTCAGTACTTTGACAGTAAAAAAAACACATAGCATATAACACAGGTACTGATAATAAAAACTTGGAAAGGCTGAAGACAGGGCATGAAGAACTTCAATATTATATTTAGTATAAGGAATATTTCCTATAAAGATTGGTATTTGGCTTGCCCCTCTATCCCTAAAGAAACAATAATCTGTAATGACATGTGGCAAAGACAGAGTGGGGAAGATATGATGCCTAGGGAGCAATCAGATAAGAGACAACACAGCCCACAGTTGCATAATGGCAGTGCAAGAAGCTCAGAAGGAATCTTTCCTAAGTTATTGGCCTACAAATGTGACAGTGGGACAACTGCACTTTCAGACTTGCAAGAGTCATAGCATTAGAGAATCATAGAGTCTAGAATCATAGAATCATCATAGAATTATCATAGAATCATAGGTCTGCAAGGGACCTCGGAGGTCTTCTAGTCAAACTCCCTGCCCAAGGCAGGAGTCTTTATTCTATCCCAGACAAATGTCAGCCAATTCTACCCCAGACAATGGTCAGGTTTCTTGAAAATCTCCAATGATGGAATACCCACAACTCCAGAAGGCAAGCTATTGATTAATTCCTACTGGCAGGAATTTTCTCCTTAGTTCCAGGTTGGATCTCCCTCTGATGAGCTTTTACCTATTGCTTCTTGTCCTGCCCTCAGGTGCTTTGGAGAACAAAGTGACCCCTGTGACAGTGCTTCAAGTATTGGAGATATGGTGATTTGAACTTATCTAAAGTGGATAGGTGTTCTCTTACCAATTTCTTATCTATTTTGACTTGTATTCCTGTTATGTGCCTCATAGTGCTGCTTTTGAAAGGCTGGGCTATCTTTTTCCTTATGCACAAAGACATGTGCAAAAAAAAAAAGGAATTAAGCAGTTCTGCTTTCTTCCTGCTGCCCATCACCTTCTTGACTTCTTTGCCTATTAGTGGACCAGACATTTTTCTTGACTTTTTTCTTGTTTCTTATTGAAAGAAACTTTTTTGGGGTGTGTGTGATTTTTGGCATTTGTTGCAAGTCTTAGTTCATTCTGAGCCTCAGCTTTCCTAACTCTGTCCTTGCACATTTGGGCTATTTGTTCTAGTTATGTACCCCTCTCCATTTTTTTACACATTCCCTTTTGTTCTCTCAGTTTTGCCAGTATGCAACCATACTGGTTTCATTGGAGTCTCTTGGTTTTTTTTTCTTTGTGGTATTGTGTTTCATTGGACTTTTATAATATCATTTTCAGGGTTTCCCAAGCATGTTGAGTTTTTTCCTCTTTAGGAGTTCCATCCACAGAATCCTTCCTAAACCCTCTCTATGTTTGTTGAAGTCAGTTCTCTTAAAGTCCAAGACATTATGTTTGACTTCGTTCTATTGCATTATATTGAATTCCAGTATGACATGGTCACCCTACCCCAAAGTTTCCACAATTTCAGCCCCTTCTATCATTTCATCCCTTTAGTGAGACTTCAGTCCAGTATAGCTGACTTCATTCCAGAGACTTCAATCCAGTATAGCTGACCCTCTAGTTCCTTCCTCTTCATTTTGAAATTCACATCAGGAATCTGTCTGATCTCCCACTTGCTGCAGAGCTCACCTCTCAGTTGATATCTAGGTAGTTAAAATATTTAAATTAATCCATTAATGTAGCTTTACAATAAAATAAAATAAAATTCACTTATTTGGTTTTGTTTCTTTTCTGGTAAACACTTATCAGCTGGTAAGACTGATAAGATCTCACAGATAACTTATTTTATGTTGAGGATTAAGATCAGTTAAATGAAATAATACATTTTCCCCCTGGGACCATGCCAATACCCTTGAGATAGATTGGAACTCTAGCTTTTATAATTTCCAGCCATCATGGACATCAACTTATTAGGTTTATTTACACTCACATTTACCTCTTTCTCTTCTTCTAGGAGTTCAAGCTAGACATCTATGGCTGGGTTGCATGTGAACCCAAAAGATCATCATCAACCTTACATACTGCTGAATTTCTCAAAGACATCTGGAAGCTTGGGTGCATTATTTTATAACACGATCCCAGGAACATGGGAGAAAAATGATTAATTAATTGGAAATAATTGTATTGTGTGTAAAATATTGTATTTGTATCCAGTCTTGGGTTTGTTTCACAACAATATGAGTTTGATGTCTTTGAAAGCTTTAGTTCTTTTGAATGTTGAATGCACGTTAAACAATTTTTATAGTTCTGATGAAGGCATTTGCACACCACACTCTTCTGGCGCTGGTGACATTTATTGATTCTGACAAATAACTTGATGTTGTCCAGTAGCAGGTCACTTGGAATGTAGAAGCATATTGAAAGCAAGATAAATGTCAACATCATTAATGTCATCAGAGTCTTTCAAAATGAGAACTATGCAGAGTATGTAATCTACACCAAAATGATACTTTATGAAGTCTGGCATCCAAAGGGATTTGTTTGTTTCTACAGAAATGAACTTTAGCATCTTATTTAAAGTTTCCTGTGCCAATTGGTGATGGGTAACCTTTAAAAAATCAGAAGAATAAATTGCTAGCTGTTTTAGATTTGAGTTCGTGGTATCTATGTTCTTATTAGAACAGAACAGAACAGAACAGAACAGAACAGAACAGAACAGAACAGCAGAGTTGGAAGGGACCTTGGAGGTCTTCTAATCCAACCCACTGCTCAGGCAGGAAACCCTGCACTATTTCAGACAAATGGTTGCTCAATCTCTCCTTTAAAACTTCTAGTGTTAGTGCATTCACAACTTCTGGAGGCAAGTTGTTCCACTGATTAATTGTTCTAATGGTCAGAAATTTCTCCTTAGTTTTAGATTGCTTTTCTCCTTGATTAGTTTCCATGCATTACTCCTTGTCCTGCCTTCAGGTGCTTTGGAGAATAGCTTGACTCCCTCTTCTTGAATGCTAAAACAGGCTATTTTATCAGTAACTGTAGTAAATATTTGGGTTTTGGAGGGGCTTGAAGCATCAATATTATATTAAAGGAAATAAACAAAATAAGGTCAACTGCCTATATTATCAAATTTGGGTGCATGATGTAGGGTGTTTGAAGATGACAGGAAGCACTGTTAATTTTTATGACTAAGAAAATATAAGAATAAGAAAATATTTTTGAAGTCTTCAAAATAAACTAGGAACACCTTTTACAACAGTAACAACATTTTTTTATACATTTAATTTAGGTGTCAACTCAAAAATCGGCTAAAACAGGAATAAAATAGGCTGACATTAGGCTAAAATTAATGAAATTAATATACAAAGAGGCACAGAGAAGTTCTAATATTTTAACCGGAAGAAGACAGGGAAAACTAGAAATTTGATACTGCTCTCCAATACGTATCATTAGATCAGTTTATTTATGTATGGATTTATTTAGAAACATAGCCTACTTTTCAGAAGCAGGGTATAATAGGGTAATAAAGCTGAAGAAAATTGATGATATTAAAAACTCAAAACAGCATCAGGAGCATGACAGAAATATCCTAAGTAGTGCAACATCAGAAATTAGATAAAAATCTGATAAACGGAGATCTTTCAGCCAATTTATGCCAACAAAGTTGGTAGGGAGGGAACTCCATAGCACAGTTCCTAGTTTGTAATTTATCTCATCCTTGTCAGAAAAGCTTTCTTCTGTCAGTGAGTCTCTCTTCCCCACACCCTCACATATGAGGAAAATGGAATTGTTAGCCTTTACTATTTACTGAACTCCTACATATATGCTTGCTGTCCATGCAGTTGGGAATTCTGGGCCTGTTCACAAATCTGAGAGGTGTCTAGGAATGGGGGGACATTATTTTGATAGCAGTCTAAATATAGAAACTGGAGTGATAATTCTAAATTAATCTGACTTTGCATGTATTAAAACATAGGCTTGTAGGGAAAGTTTTTCTCCTGTGTTAGGGACCTTGGGTTTCATACTAAATAAACTTATTCCTTGATGTTGTAGAATATCTATGAAATCTAGTTTGGTTTCAACTCACCAATTCAGTATCGGCTGTAACAGTAATTCAAGCCTTGAGATGCTTTTAGACATAAGCTACCAGGGTCTTTGTAGAATCAAGCATTAATTTATCTCTGAATTATGTTGAAATGACTTTATGGAAACTTTATTTCTCGAGGATGTAAAATTGAAAGGCAATCATCCTAACTACATTGGAATCACCTAATTACTTTTAGGTTGACATTTCCATTTCCATTACTTGTCTATCCAAAAGGAGTATACGTGGTGCATATCTGAATGAACGTATGATTGAAGTTAATTATTCTATTCACCTTTAAATGAATTATAGATTGTGCTGTTTTGCCCAAGAGAAAAGTCATTTTCACCCATTGAACACATCCAGGGATTGTTATTATCATTTGTGGTCTCTCTAATGCAGCTTCATCTCCATGTTTCAACACTGCTGGATTTGTAATAATGTGTGGAAAATTCAAAGGTTACTGGAATTAAATACCACTTTTGCTGTTGTAGTTTTCATTCAGAATTACTCATGGTAAGATATAAATTGACATCTAATAGTCTTCAAAGAAAAAAGCAGATGCCACATTTTCTATTTAAATGTCAAATAGTTCTACCAGAGGCAAAGTATTTGGAAAGTACTATTCAAGAAAGTGTGTTCTATTGTTGTCAATACAAGAGTCTCAGGAGACTTTGGAAAATTTTCTAAATTACACATTATTTGTGTAATTTTACCATTGTGTAATGGTCTCAATTCTTTTAATATTTTTCAAACTTGGGAATGACCACTATCATTTTCCTTTAATCTGGCATATATGAGCAAAAATATGGGAGAAATACATGTCTGAAGTATTGCTGTCTTAATGTTTTATTCTAACTTTTTAGTTGTTCTCATTTTTCTCAGAAAAAGAAAACATTTTTGTTTTCCTCCAATCCACAGGAATAGAGAATTTCACCAAAATTCATATGCAGGGTATAGAGTTATAAAGGATATATATCAGTGGTGGTATTCAGCCGGTTCACACTGCTTCATGTGAGCTGGTAGCAAGGATTTGACATAGGTCACAGAACTGGTAGTAATTTCTGGCTGGCCATGCCCCCAACCCGGTCGCCCAGTCGCCATTCGCTTGCTTGCCCCACCCGACTGATGCTTACCCGCCCAAAAGGTATTTCTTTTTTCCCCTCCTGACAATCAGCTGTTCCTAAGATCAGCTGTGCCGGGATTTCCCTTGCTTACTGCTTTGCCCAGGAGGCTTCCCCCACTCCATTTTTTGCCTTCCTGAGCCCCCGGGAGGCCTCAAAATGAAGCATGGGGGGGTGCACCTTATGCTCTGTTTTCTCCATTACTGAGCCCAAGGGAAGCCTTCTGGGAGCAAAAACGCCCCTCCATAAGGCTTCCCTGAGGCTCAGAATGCCCCAAAACAGAGCACAGGAGAGCGCTGCATGCCCCCCCATACTCCCTTTTTTTGCCTCCCTGAGCCCAAGGGAAGCCTTCTGGGAGCAAAAACACCCCCAGAAGGTTTCCTTGAGGCTCAGAATGCCCCAAAACAGAGCGCAGAGGAGTGCTGCGTGCCCCCCATACTCTATTTTTTGCCTTCCTGAGCCCAAGGGAAGCCTTCTGGGAGCAAAAATGCCCCCCTCAGGAGGATTTTCTGAGGCCCAGAAGGCCCAAAAAATTGGTGTGGGGGGGTTGCTGCAAAAAAGAAAAAAAAAACAATCACACCCACCCAGTCACATGGCCACGCCCCCTATCCACACCCACAGAACTGGTAGTAAAAAAAATTGAATCCCACCACTGATATATATGTTTAGCAGTCAAAGAAGTTAAAAAATTCTAAAGAGACAGGAAGGCAAAGAGAAAAAAAAGCAAAACAAACACCTTTGAGTAGAAGGAAATTTCAGACCAATAGAAAGACAGACTTCAACAGTTTTTCACCATCTCTTAAAGCTGGGAATGAATTCATTAAACTGCAAATCCTATCATGAGCCCAAATAAAATGCTATTTTCACGTAAGGTGTGGGTGCTATCACATTGAATTTAATCATTGATTTAGACACTGCCTAATTCCAAACAGTTCTGAGGGCCTCACCATGTAACAAAGAAAATAAAACACAGCACAAAGTGTTATGTATGTAGGTTTGAATGTTATTAGTTTATTTGAATTGTTCTTGTAAAATGTCAAATGGGATTGGTTTGAATAGTGTGGGAAAAACCTTGCACTCCCATTGGCTGGCAACTACGGCTGCTGGCTATAAGAAGCAGCCGTAGCCCAGCCAGGTTGGGTCCATTCGAGCTGTAGTCACTTAATAAACTCTTCACTGAAGCTCTTCGCGTCTGACTCTTCATGCAAACTTAACACTGGCGACTAAGGTGGGATTGCCCTGAAGAAGAGACAACGTGGAAGACAAGCAGAAGAGCGAGATGGCTGTCCTGAACACCCCCCCAGCCCCGTTCGATCCGGCGGCGGAAGACTGGGAATCGTATGCGGATCGCTTCCAGATGTACCTGGAAGGAAACGACCTCGCCGATATCTCCGAGAAGTGGAAGAGGGCGGTATTTCTCACACACTGCGGTCTGGCAGTCTTCAAGATGGCGAAGACGTTGGCGGGAGCTGCAGACTTGAAGGTAATGGAATGGCCTGATTTGGAAAAGCTTTTAAGAGCCCATTACGCCCCACAAGTATCATGCCTCAGTAAGAGACACGAGTTTTACCGTCGGGATCAGGGAAAGCGAAAATGTTAATGACTTCGTGGCAAGTTTAAGGGATATTGGGGGTGCTTGTGACTTTACCAACTTAGAAGAGGCCATACGTGATCGGTTCGTTCTAGGCCTCAAAGATAAGGTCCTACAGAGCAAACTGCTAATGAAACCTAAGATCACGTTTAAAGAGGCCATAGAGGAAGCTGTTTCAGCGGAAGCCACCAAGTCCTCAGCAGCGGCCATGAAAAAGATTAACAAGGCCTCAAGCCATTCTGATGTGGAAAAATCCACAACAACCCACTGCGAGCAAATAGACTCTGATTCAGATTGCAGTGAGGTGGAGGAAGGAATTTATAGACTCAGAATGGAGAAGAAAAGGAAAGACCCTGGAAAAAGAGGCAAGAATTTTATTGCAGAGGCTGTGGGGGCACCCCTGCACTGAATGCAAGTTTTAGACACCATCTGCCTACGTTGTGAGAAAAGGGTCACCTAGCAAGAGTCTGCAAATCATCCAGAACTCCACCTAGTAGGAAGAAATTCCCTGAGAAGGATTTTAAGCCCAACAACTTCATTGAAAAGATGGGGCAACTCAGAAGCAAATGGAAAGAATGAAACTCATCAAACAATCACCATTGGTCATTCTTCACCCTTGAGAAGCAGAAAAGTACATGTGAAGGTATTCATTGAAGGAAGGCCTTGCCAAATGGAAGTGGACTCAGGCTCCTATTTATCTATGGTGTCATGGGACACTATTCACAGGCTACTTCCCAACATTCAGAAGAAACATTTCCAGAAGCAAGCACTGACTCTTAAAGACTACCAAGGGAACAAGATTCCAGTAGTTGGACAAGAGATTTCAACGTGAAGTTTAAAGGCCACACCAAACGTTTGCCCCTGACCATCGTGGACAAGGATCGCCCAAGCTTGCTGGGACTTGAGTGGTTCAAGCCACTAGGCATCGAGGTGACTGGCATCAATCACGTGAGCAACTCTGAATGGGAGGAGGCCTTGAAGTCTGAGTTTCCAGAGGTCTTCAGCGAAGGATTGGGCAAGTATATGGGGACCCCTATCACTTTCAACCTAGATCCCAAGGTGCCCCCAATTCGTTTAAAGCCCAGGAGGGTTCCATTTGCTTTAAAGGAAAAATTGATGCACAATTAGACAAGTTAATTGCTCAAGGGGTTTTAGAGCCCACTGACCACTCCAGATGGGAGACACCCATAGTCACACCAGTCAAGGCTGATGGGTCAGTAAGAATTTGTGGAGACTATAAGGGGACACTGAACCATGCGCTGCAGCAGAGCGCATATCCAGTTCCAGTTGTGCATCATCTGTTACATTCACTTGGCAGGGGTACAGTCTTTGCCAAATTGGACTTGGCCCAGGCATATCAACAACTAACAGTTGATGATGCCACTGCAGAGGCCCAAACCATTGTGACTCATAGAGGTGCCTTCAAATGTAAAAGGTTACAATTTGGAGTAAGCGTGGCACCAGGCATCTTTCAAAGCCTTATGGAAAGAATGCTCCAAGGACTGCCAGGGTAGTGCCTTACTTTGATGATGTGTTAATCTCTGCTGAAAATGACACTCAGCTACAAGAAAGACTCAGAGAAGTCCTTACCAGATTCAGGAAAGCGGGGTTAAAAGTCAAGGAAGAAAAATGCACACTTAAGACTGACAGGGTTGAGTTCCTGGGCTACATGATTGACAAGCATGGCATCCACCCTACTGATGCCAAGGTTAAAGCAATCAAAGAAGCCCCTAAACCTAAATGCAAAACAGATTTGCAAGCTTTCCTTGGACTTATTAACTTTTATCACATGTTTCTACCTCAAAAGGCAACCATTGCTGAACCATTGCACAGATTACTTGATAAGAAGTCTGTTTGGGTCTGGGGCAGGAAGGAACAATCAGCATTTAACAGTATTAAGAGACTAATCACGTCTGATGCTGTACTGATACAGTTCTCTGAGAATTTGCCTGTTGTACTGACTTGTGATGCATCCCCTTTTGGAGTGGGGGGTTTGAGCCACAGGCTTCCCAGTGGGAGAGAAGCCCCTATTGCATTTTACTCTCGCACTTTGACCAAAGCAGAGAGGAATTACAGCCAATTGGACAAAGAGGCATTGGCAGTTGTTGCAGCTGTTAAGAAATTTCATGAATATCTGTATGGCAGAACATTTACCATTGTTACAGATCACAAACCTTTGTTAGGCATTGTGGCAGGAGACAAACCTACACCTACTATCCTGTCACCAAGAATGCTGAGGTGGACTGAATTTCTTGCAGCTTATTCATACAAACTGATTCACAAGCCTGGCAAGGACATTGGACATGCTGATGCACTGAGTCGTTGCCCACTTCCTTGCCACAAGGAGGACTTTGAACCTGAAACACACACCTTTTTCCTAGAAACTGTTGCCAAGCTTCCAGTTCATGCTGCTGAAATTGCCAGAGAGACTGCCAAAGACACTGTGTTGGCTCCTGTTATAGGCTGGATTAAGAAAGGTTGGCCTCTTCAAGATCTACCTCACCTTGCCCAACCTTTTAAGTCCAGGCAAACTGAATTATCTGTATTAAGAGGATGTATTTTGTGGGGTAACAGGGTGGTTATTCCTGCAAAACTGCAAAGAGAGGTTTTGGAAATGTTACATGAGGGTCATCCTGGTATTGTAAGGATGAAGGGATTGGCCAGGAGTTATGTATGGTGGCCAGGTATTGACAAAATGGTTGAAAACTGGGTTGCATCTTGTCCCAATTGCCAGGTAGTCAGGCCTGCCCCATCTCACGCCCCCACACAGGAATGGGAATGTCCTAGGGGCCCATGGTCTAGGATCCACATTGATTTCGCAGGTCCTACTAGAGGGCACACCTTTCTTATTATAGTAGATGCATATTCCAAATGGCTAGAGGTGTTTCCCATGACATCCACCACAACTGATGCTGTCATCAAGCAGCTCAGAAAACTGTTTGTAACCCACGGGTTACCTGATGTTCTTGTCTCTGACAATGGCCCTCAATTTACATCTAACCTTTTGAATCCTATCTAGCACAACAGGGTATCAGACATGCCCTTACTGCCCCTGGGCACCCTTGCTAACGGCCGGGCTGAACGCATGGTACGTTTTACCAAAGAGAAGCTTCAGCAACTGGGTCCTGGGGACATCACTGAGAAGGTTGAAAAACTTCTTAGTGTTCAGCACATCACTCCTAGCCCATCTAATAACTTATCCCCAGCAGAGTTGTTGATGGGTAGGAAACTTAGGTCTTCCCTTGACCGCCTTCATCCCACTTACGCACCCAACGCACCACTGGATTCCACTTCCAAAGTTCGTACATTCAGTGTGGGTGATTCTGTTTATGCTAAGAACCATAGGTGAACCTTTGTGGATTCCTGCTGAGATAACTCAGATCACAGGCCCTCGTTCTTACAGGGTACAAACAGAGGATGGACTCCTCTGGAGCAGGCACATTGATCAACTTAGATCCAGGTTCTCTCAGGAACATGCCCTTGTCTCTCTCTAGTTCCCTCACCTGATGTCAATTCTAGGGGAAGGGGAGGAACAGGAGGAAAATCAGCAAGCAAGAATCAACCCCATGTGTAACGAGCCATTACGACAGGAACCATCCCAAAACCTGTCACAATGCCAAAATCCATCCTTAGAAGTGGAAGATTGCACATCACTACCTGACTTGGGTGCTGACATTGGAATGGAGATGGGTTGGGAGGAGAGACCAGATTCTAACAGTCAAACAGGGTCTTCTTTCACAGGAAGTCCCAGTAGGGAAATGTCAGCAGACACATTTCCTCTCTCACTGGGTGAGAATGTAAAAACTTCTGAACCACGAAGGTCTCAACGTACACGTAAGAGCCCCACCTATTTAAAAGAATACATTAGATAGGTTGGGGTTTGGTATGGACTGAACCTAGTGGGGAGGGGTGTTATGTATGTAGGTTTGAATGTTATTTGTTTATTTGAATTGTTCTTGTAAAATGTCAAATGGGATTGGTTTGAATAGTGCAGGAAAAACCCTGCACTCCCATTGGCTGGCAACTACGGCTGCTGGCTATAAGAAGCAGCCGTAGCCCAGCCAGGTTGGGTCCATTCGAGCTGTAGTCACTTAATAAACTCTTCACTGAAGCTCTTCGCGTCTGACTCTTCATGCAAACTTAACACAAAGCATAACCAGCAAAAAATAAATAAGTAAAGCACATGGAAAATCCAGCCAATAGAACAGAACTCACCAGGGGGGTCCAGCTACTTTAATCCAAGATCTGGGCAAAGAGCCTTCTAGAACTACCTGGATATTAGAGGGAATTGCATTCCAGAGGGAAGGTGCCATGATGGAGAAGGAGTGCTTCCTTGGTCCCAAAAGACAGCACTGTTTTTAAGGGACCCAAAGAGTACTAGTCCTGTTAGTACATATCAGCTGGGCATACACCATGGGAAATAGCATAACATATGCTATGCATGGTTTTTATAGGTGACAACCAGCACCTTAAATGTCATCCTGGAGTAGAATGGCATCCAGTACAGCTCACATAACAGAAGTGCCATATGGGCATACCAAGGCATGCCCATCGCTGCCTATACTGCTGCATTCTGGATTAGGTGAAGCCTCTGAGTGGTTTTCAAGGACAACTTAATGTACCCCTGGGAGCAATTAAAGCATGGCCGCAATAAGCAGAACCTCTTCTTATCCAGGAACTGTACAATTGCTGCACATGATGAAGGCATGCAAATGTCTGCAGCTACCAATTGTTCTTCAAGCCAGAGCTGTGAGTCCAAGAGAACTCTCATACTGTAAGCATGAGATAATAAGCAGCAGAGTGCAGTTCCTCCAGAGCCAAGGATGGAAAACCTCCAGTTTTAAAAACATTTTCATAAAAGCTTTGACAGTTCTGGTTGGAATTCATTTCTAATTTCATCCAACCTTCTCCTTTAGGGACGTTCATTTCTAGTCGCTTTTCAATCCTGACTCTGCATTGCCATGATCTCTAACATGCACATAAGGCTTTGAATAACAGAGATATATGTTCCCAGAGATATATTACCAGAAGGTAAACAGAATAGAGGTCAGGAAGGTGTTACCATTGTATTTTTGTTGTGTTCACATTAGCATATGCGGGCCTATTGCGGGACTATTTTACTATCATATCCTCCAGAAGATTTGGTCATGTTTGTTTATTTATTAAATTTGTAAGGCTGCCCATCCAATAAGAACTGCCAGTGGTAAGCATGCCATATAAAACATCAGCAATAAATCAATCAAACAAAGTGAAGGCCCTCTCATTAAAACACCAATACCATCCATCCATGCTGAATCTGCCAAAGTAACAGCCTGGCCCCAATACCAAGGGAAAGAGCCTTCTGAAATACCAATAACACTGTAATTGCATATCTGAGGGGAGGTTCTTCCATAGGACAAGTGCAATGACAGATAAGGTTTGCTTCTTAGGCTCCACCAGGTAATATTGCCTCATTTAAGAAATCCAGAGCATGACCATTATACCAGATCTTGTGGAATGCATGGAAACTATTAAGGAGAGGCATGCCATAAGTAACCTGGCCCCACATCATGCAGGGCTTTAAAGATGACAACCAGTACCTTGAATGGCATCCAGAAGCCTCTTTGGAGCTGTGTAGTGCTGTGTAGTGCATGGAGAGTAGGGTTATGTTGACATCTATGGTGCATTTGGCTTCATACTCTTGACCAGCTGGGATTTCTGAATGCTTTTCAGAATCAGCCCTTGAATGTATTGCAGTAGTCCAATCAGGAAGTGACTAATACATGAGTGACTGAATAGTGAAATAGAATAATTTAAGAATGGACCAGTGGTGGGATTCAATTTTTTTTTACTACCGGTTCTGTGGGTATGGCTTGGTGGGCATGGCTTGCTGGGCATGGCAGGAGAAGGATACTGTAAATCTCCATTCCCTCTCCACCCCTCTAATCTGCTTTCCAGCTCCATTCTCCTGTGCAGGCAACAAAAGAAGACCCAGGCAATCAGCTGGGACTTGGGAGGCAGAGAACAGATGGGAGCAGGGCCAGTCAGAGGTGATATTTGCCGGTTCCCCGAACTACTCAAAATTTCCACTACCAGTTCTCCAGAACTGGTCAGAACCTGCTGAATACCACCTCTGGAATGGACATTACTGGCTCACAAGATGTATTTGTGCGAAGGCTAGAATCCTAGTGTAACACATGCAAATATACACATTCTTACAGCATAGAGGCTTCTTTCTATTTGTTTTAAGTTTTTGAGCTTTTCTTGACTACTTTAGTGAGATCTCAACTATGTAAGGATACTATCTTCATTCAGGAAAGGAGAGTGACAGAAAAATATTTATTGGTTTCATGTATCTAGAACACTTAGCTCCCTCAATTTAGTGGAACTCTTCCTTGATGCTCTGAGATAGTAAAAGCAAGTGTTGAAAGTTGAATCAATGGGGCTTTGTGAAGATGTTATTTTATTGTTTTCTTTGAGCAGATTTGACACTTGTCCCATTCTAAAGATTTACTCATGACATTAAGAAGAGTGTCTCCTTTTCATCTCCACAGGTGTGAGATAGCCTGGTGGTTATTTCAGAAATTAACTTAGAGAAAACAATTACTTCCACCATATTTTACACCATATTTAATAGCTTTCCATTCCGGATGAAATTCATTTTCATTTGTTAAATATTTTCATTGTATCATTAAATCTTCTGCTTAATCAGTTTCCAAGCACAAGATTGGCAAGATGCTTTCCTCTGTTGAAACAGAAGTAGGTTTCTTAATCTCTGTTTAATTGGCTATTTAGAAGAACAGATTTACCTTCCTATTGACATAAATTATCCAAATTACCTTTTGTGAATTGTTGAATGTAAAAACCTTGGTTCTCAGCAAGGGTGCTATTCATCTAAGAGACTAAAGTAAAAATCTCTACTTACATGCTTAGATATAAGGATGGCCATGAATTACAAGAGGAAACCTTGACCTTTAGTGCCCCAGAAGTTCATACAAGTAGAGTTGTACAAGAGCTGATGATACAGAATCTGAGTAGCCCCAAGGCACAAGTACTATCCAGAATTCTACAGAAATGTAAGTTGTCCTAACTATTTAATAGACTTCAAATTAGTATGCTGAACAAGTCGAACCATCTTCAAGACTGATCCGTTTAATAGTCTATTTCTATATGCAAGCCCAGGGGTTTGCTGTGGCTGCATAAAGACAGAATAAATGGTTAGTTAGTTCATAGGCAAGGTATTTTTACAGTCAGAAAGGAGGAGAAGCACAGGATGAATTTTTTGCCTTAGGTACTAAAATAACTTAGTTGAATTTGGACACTGTGATAAAGAGAACATTTTTAGTGCTATACCATAACACGTAGTCATAGTTAAAGGGTGCAATTCTAAATATTTGGCCATTTTCTGCCATCTGGATTAATTTGAGTTGTTAATCTGGGGGTGCAGATTGTTAAATTTTAACTCCCATCAAGATCACCTTTCATGATTAAAGCAACTGGAAGTTGTTAAGCTAACAACAGCTGGAGCTCCACAAACTATTTAACTGTGCTTTAATTCTTATTCTCCCTGCTTGAAACTTGGATCAATTATGAGACTTCCTGAGTTACATTCCTAGGTGCTTCTTTGACTTTGCCATGTTTTCCTCTTCCTGAAACTTGGTTGAGGATATTATTGATACAAGTGAAGTGGCTCCACACAAGCCACAACTTTCCGTTTATCTGTTCATGTGCATCTTTTTAACATTTGTTTTTCCTGGGATGTCAACTTCTATACATAAATCAATAAATAAAATGGATTAAAATCTATACATCAAAAAACTTTTAAGTTCTTTCTGGAACTCAAGGTAGCATACATACATATTTACCTGATATCATCTGCTAGAGTGGTATGAATATCCTTATCTTTCATGAAGCTAAAAAACAATTACTACCAACCTGGCTTCAATCAAGGACTTATATACTGCACAAGTAAAAAAGAGGGCTGTGACAATATGTACAGACCCCTCACATCCCAGACATAAACTGTTTCAACTCCTTCCCTCAAAATGACACTATAGAGCACTGCACAACAGAACAACTAGAGATACAAAACAGTTTTTTCCCAAATGCCATCACTCTGCTAAACAAATAATTCCCTCAACACTGTTCAACTATTTACAAAGTCTGCACTACTATTACTATTAATCTTCTCATCACTCCTTGTCGCCCATCTCCTCCCACTTGTGACTGTATGCCTGTAACTTTGTCGCTTGTATCCTTACGATATATATTGACTGTTTCCTAGTATGATTTGATTGCTTATTGTACCCTATGACTATTATTAAGTGTGGTGCCTGATGATTCTTGACTCTTGACGAATGTATCTTTTCTTTCACGTATACTGACAGCATTTGCATCAAGACAAATTCCTTGTGTGTCCAATCACACTTGGCCAATAAAGAATTCTATTCTATTCTATTCTATTCTATTCTATTCTATTCTATTCTATTCTATTCTATTCTATTCAAGGTGTGGTGAATGGAAATGTGGCTTTTCTGCTGTTACCCCATTCTTGTGGAACAATATCAGAAATTTAACACAAGTAACACCACTATTGTATGAGCTGGATGGTTGCAGGTATTCTTCAGGTGCATTTTAAGGTGTTGGTTTTTACCTTCAAAGCCCTTCATGATTTGGGACCAATTTTTGTCACAGAACTGTATTTATATAATCAAGTATTTTCTCCTAAAACATAGTAAATATAAAACATTACTAATGGAAGCATTACTTATTTTATTTTATTTTGATTTCTAAAGATACCCATCTCAACAAGTAACTCTGGGCAGTGTACATCATAAAACTAAGAATGTTATGGCTTCCATTATTCTGCTGTATGGACAAATTATTTAGTTATCAAAAATCTCCAGTCAAAGTTAGTATTTACAGTAGAAACATATCAAAATCGAAACCTAGAAAATTTCTAGTTCAGAAACTCAGACGATGATTTGGGCAAAAAAAACATATGGACGTGAACTTCTCTGTTAACCAAATTCACTAAAGATTTAATGATTTTAAGTGGTCATTCAGTTAGTACATTATGGATTGGTCAATCAAAGGGGACAAACTTTCACAATCATGCTGTTTTCTGCATTGTCTCAAGTCATGTGATTCCAGTAGTAATTTTGTAAGAGGGAAACTATTGATGAGTTAGAGGAAGGTTTATATTTATTATTTATTTATTAATTCGACTTATATGCCGCCCCCTCTCCCGAAGGACTCGGGGCGGCTTACAAAGTAAAAAACTACACAACAATAAATTAGATAAAACCAGATTAAACAAATCAAGCCGAATTAATACTAAAATCCCAGCATTAAAACTCTAAAAACCACCCCACCCCAGGGTCACAGCCCGGGTTGATTAAACAACCAGGTCTTCAAGTCGTGACGGAAAGTGCGGAGGTCAGGGGCCAGGCGGAGCTCCAGGGGAAGTTGATTCCAGAGGTCAGGGGCCACGACAGAATAGGCCCGTCATCGGGGGACCGCCAGCCGGCACTGCCCGGCCAACGGGACCCCAAGGAGCCCCTGTCTGTGAGTTCGCACAGGGCGGTTAGTGTTCGATGTCGGCAGCAGTCGCTCCCTTAAATAATAAGGACCCATGTCATGAAGGACTTTGTATGTTAAAGTTAAAACCTTGAATCTCACCCGGAACGCAACCGGCAGCCAATGCAGGCCGCACAGGAGGGGGGCAACATGGGAGAACCGGGGAACTCCCATCACCACCCGCGCCACCGCATTTTGCACCAGCTGCAATCTCCGGATGGTATGCAAGGGCAGTCCTAGGTAGAGAGCATTGCAGTAGTCGAGTCACGAAGTAACAAGGGCATGAGTGACCGTACGCAGGGCATCGCGGTCCAGAAACGGGCGAAGCTGGCGAACCAGCCGGACCTGGGCAAAAGCCCCCCTGGTGACGGCTCCCACCTGCTCCTCCAACCGGAGCCGTGCATCCAGGAGGACCCCCAGGTTCCTTGCACTATCCACAGGGGGCAGCACCACTCCCCCTATGGTCAACGATGGACATTCCAAACTGGACCGCGATGCCGGTATGTACAGCCACTCAGTCTTGGCTGGGTTGAGTCGAAGCATGCTTCCGTCCATCCAGATCCGTACCGCATCCAGACAGTGAGTCATCATGGAGAGGGCATCACTGATCTGGTTTGGGGTGGAGATATATAGCTGTGTATCATCAGCATATTGATGATACCTCACCCCAAAACCACGAATGATCTCACCCAGCAGTTTCATGTAGATATTAAATAAAAGGGGAGAGAGGACCGACCCCTGAGGGACCCCACAAGTGAGTGCCCTCGGGGCCGATCTCTGCCCCCCTGCCAACACCGATTGCGACCGCCCCGCGAGGTAGGAGGAGAGCCACCGAAAAACAGTGCCCCCCACCCCCAACCCCGCAAGGCGTCGCAAAAGGATACCATGGTCGATGGTATCGAAAGCCGCTGAGAGGTCTAATAGGACCAGGACAGAGGAAAAACCCCTGTCCCGCACCCTCCAGAGATCATCCATCAGTGCGACCAATGCCGTCTCCGTGCTGAAACCAGGCCAGAAGCCCGATTGGCACGGATCTAGGTAATTAAACAACTGAGCCTGGAAAAAAATCAAAGCTTCTGTGTCAAATTAAAGCAACATCTTGAAGGAAGCATTGCTCATAAATCAGATTCCCTTGTTGAAATAGCAACTATTAATTGAATAATTACTTAGATTTCCTAGCTTCTTATTTCCCCACCTCTGGAAATGAAGTGCATTGAAAAGCAAATTGTGCATTTTGAAACAACTTTTCAGTTACCAGTATTCCCTAGTAACCAAACATGCCAGAAATTTATGCTTGGATTATCATTCTAGCAATGGAAGATAAATGGATGCTTAAATGAGCTCAAAGTGTCTTCTCCCCCTCTTTTTAGCATGAACTAAGATGTGAAATTATCTGGTGTAAGGCTGAACCTCTTGCACATCAAAATAAAATATTTTCTGGCAAATACATTGGCCTAAGATGCCCCCATTAAAGGCAAAGGAATTAGCTCTGCAGTAAGTGGCTTTCTATTACATTATTTGTGCATCTACATCTCCTTTGCTTTGATTTTATGTACATTTTTGATATACAGGTACTTTCACTGTCATACCTATATACTGTAGCTTCCATGAGCAATTTTATGACACTTTCTGTAGGTAATCATTCAGTCTTGTGCACAGGATAGACTTACTTAGAAGCAGGTCCCATTGAAATCAATAGGAATTATTTCTCAATAGGAATTACTCAGTATGAGTTACTTTAACATGCATAGGACTTTTTAGAGAATCCTTTAATTGGCTGACTGACACATAATACATGTTTTAGGTCTTTAAAAAAAACTTAAAAGACAAAAAGAACAGTAAAGTCACTGTGTCTTGTTCTTTGCTTTGAGGCATACAGATTTGCTTTCACAAAAGCCATACAAGACACCAGTGGTGGGATTCAAAAATTTTTACTACTGGTTCTGTGAGCATGTCTTGGTGGGTATGGCAGGGGAAGGATACTGTAAAATCTCTATTCCCTCCCCACTCCTGGGGGAAGGTTCCTGCAAAATCCCATTCCCTCCCCACCCCACTAACCTGCTTTCCAGCTCTGTTCTCCTGTGCAAGGTAACAAAAGAAGACCCAGCCAATCAACTGGGACTTGGGAGGCAGAGTATAGATGAGGGTGGGGCCAGTCAGAGGTGGTATTTGCCACTTCTCTGAACTATGCAAAATCTCCACTACCGGTTCTCCAGAACTGGTCAGAATCTGCTGAATACCACCTCTGCAAGACACCTATATTTGCTATTGTAAGTATTTAATAAGTATGTGAGACCATCCTATGTCCTTTCTTATGTCACTGGTAGCTACAGAAATTTACTTTATAGACTTAATTATGAGTCCATGGCTGAAAAGTATTATTCTGCATGCTGAATAACCTTTATGGAGGAAACACGAACAAGGTAAGACACCACAGGGTTAAACTGTGTTTATTTACAACAACTTAAGTGCTTATTTACAGCAATTTCCTCCGATTCAATTTCGTCTTATAGCAGACTTATAAATAAATTAACTAAAGTTATAACCCAGCAGAAGCTTCCATCCATGCCCCAGTTGTTGAGTGCAGAGAATTTGATCTACCTTAGTAGGGCACTCTGTTTTAATTTTTATTAATATTTATTTATTCATTTTGGTGGCAGTGGTGCTTTAGGGGATGCTAGACTGTGAGCATACAGAATTGCCTCCTTCAAGACTGGAGGACCTCCCACTTCCTCAAAAAGGCTGAAACCACCACATGGATTTACCTCTACAGTATGTTACTTCTCAGGTAAAATTTTGGATAGATGACTTTGGTTCACTTCCTTAGTAACTCCCCAAGTCCATACCTCAGTTTTCTCCATCTAGAGTTCAACTCAAAGCATATCTAAGCAATTTTATCCATAGAAAACTTAAAATATTCCCCACAACAACAGTGCAAGATGACTCCATGGCTTGCCCCTCCCCAGCAAGGAGACTTTAAGCAGGGCTAGTTTGGAAGCATTACTGCTCAGACTGAAGGCAGTGCAGAGAGTTGTGCGGATGGCAGAGAAGATTATTGGCAGTTCATATCTAGGACATAGCATATAAATGATGCTTGACCAGGGTGTGTGTGTGTATTTAGCATATGTATATGTGTCTAAGTGTATTATGTATGTGTACTTTTGAGAGCAGGAAACAAAATTTCATTTTTAATATAAGCCAGTGTGCCCACAGTAAAAAATGACAATAAAGGTTGTCTGTCTGCCTGCCTGCCTGTCTGTCTGTCTGTCTGTCTGTCTGTCTGTCTGTCTGTCTGTCTGTCTATCTATCTATCTATCTATCTATCTATCTATCTATCAATCATCAGTTAGTTATGGTGGAAGCAATAAGTATGAAGAAAGGAGTATATTTTGCTATTATTGCCATGGGATGGTCCCAGATATGGCTTCTCATTCTTGTCTGATTAGATTTTTTCTTCACCTTCCTCCTATGGTGCTCCATGGGTCTCTTCAGGCCCTTCACTTCTGGTGCTCCTTGGAAAGACCAAGAGGCACCCTGGTATTGATGCATAGTTAGGGACAGCATAGGAGTAATTCATCCCAAAGCCTCCATCACCTGCCCATTCTGGGCTGCAACTAAACCCTCAGCTAAAATGCCCACAGTTCCCTCAGGGAAAACATTAAGCTCTCTCTGGAACTCCAGTAACCACCGCTCCCTCTCTCCCTGTCTCCGATATTTTGCTTTTTTTGCCCCTTGTCTCCAGGTCCTGTATTACAGTGACATGTCTAATTTTTTCTCTCACTGCCTACTCCCTCTGCCATTGTAATCAATCCCATATTGAACTGCTATTTCCTCTTTCAGCATTGGCTGTTTGTAGTTATCTATTAAACTGTTTATTTAATTGCTATATATCAGAAGGATCAGATACCTTCTTTTACTGGGTTTATAGAGTTTCCTGCCTGAGCAAGGGTTTGGACTAGAAGACCTCCAAGGTCCCTTCCAACTCTGTTATTCTGTTCTATTAAGAAACAAACTGGATGCACTGCAGTTTGTGCCCAACACAGGAATCTAATAAAACATGTGAGATGATTAGTGGAAGTCAAAAAAACAAAAACAAAAAATAGTCCTCAACTTACAATTGAGCCCAAAATTTCTGTTGTTAAGTGAGACATTTGTTAAATGAGTTTCAGCCTGTTTTACAACCTTGTTTCCACAGTTGTGAAGTGAATCACTGCAGTTAGTAACCTGGTTGTTAACCGAATCGGACTTCTCCACTGACTTTGCTTGTGAGAAGGTCGCAAAAGGTGATCATGAACCAGTTGCCAAGCATCTGAATTTTGATCACATGATCAGGGGGATGCTGCAAAGGTCATAAAATAGTCATAAGTCACATTTTCCAGTGCCGTTGTAACCTTGAATGGTCACTAAACAAATTGTTGTAAGTCGAGGACTACCTATGTAATTATTTAACCCAAGGCTGTCAACATTGGATGGAGGTTGTGATGGCCTGCTCCTCTACCTCCCTTCTTACAGGATTTTAGCTTAAAGATTTAGCCAACCATTATCAATAGAAAGGACTATTTTAGCTTTCTGCAAATAAATGTTTCCTTATCTAGAGTCAAAACAGATGCCTTCTTAAATGTGGATTTTGTTTTTATTACACATTTGTTTTTTTATGCATATGTCTTTTTTTACTTGACATGCACATTTGTTTGATATGCACATTTGATTTGCACATTTGTTTCTAGCCAGCTTTTTCCTTCTATACAACTACTTTACTACTGCCTATACAATATTTCATCAGTCCTTAATTTAAACTTATTGTAACATATAAGGAAAATCTTCCAACAAAGCTTAGTGATTTACCATCTTATATTTTCTAAATTGGCGTATTGATTGCAATGTATAAATAACAATAAAAATACAGATGCAACTGTCAAGAATTTGGGCATTTTTTTATTGCAGAGTAATTTTATATAACTCAAATGTTCATTAAATACATAACAGAAAAGCAGAAGCAGCTTTATAAATATGGATATTAGCCCGGTTCTCAAAGCAGTTCCCTAGTTATTATGGTGGTGCATATATTATCATTTTTAATAGGGTGATCTTCATTCAGAAACAAGGAACTAATTTCCATGTTCTCTGCTCCTCTTTACTTTGTGACATGGCTCCATCTTCGATCATGAATAAATCACATTTCATTCAGAGTGGAAAGTGCCTATTTAGTGCAGAAATGCTGTTTTACTTTGAAGCAGTAAATAATTAAACTGAGAAAAAGAGGACAAGATACCTCAAAATGACAACTCTTGATATCAATATTTGCTTAGTGAAATGTATCATTTTTTCATCTTTTTTCTTCTTCTTTTAAGTCCAAACTATGAAATATGAAAAGCCATTCAGGAAACTGGATATTATACTTATCCCAACAATAGATTTTGCTCTTTTATTTTAAATTATGTTGGCCAGACACAATTATTGGTTCCAAGCTCTTAATGTCAGAAAGATTAACATGCACAAATATACATATGAGAGATCATTAATAAGACCATGGAAGTAAGTTATATTATTACAAAAATTTATGAATAGAGCTAATTTGAATATATATATATATATATATATATATATAGGTAGGTAGGTAGGTAGATAACGTACATACATACATACATACATACATATATGTAAGAAAACAGAGTTTAATTAAAGTTTAAATTAGAGTTTAATTAAAGAGTCTATTAAAGAGTTTCTGAAATTAATATGTATTTTGAAAGAGAATTTTCAAATAAGACAAAACAAAACACTAAGTTGCTTTGAAATAACAGAATAAGAGAATTGGAAGGGACCTTGGAGGTCCTCTAGTCCAATCTTCTGAACAAATAAAATCACCTCACTATAAGAACAATGATAAGGCATCTCACCATATACTTAATTGGCATTAAGTATAAAGCAAATGGTTTTCCAGGCTTTATTTTCGTCAGATGGCATTATTGTGGTTGTTTTCACAGGAAAGGAAAGGGAGGGAAGGGAAAGGGAGATGGAGAGAGAGAGGGAGAGGGAGAGGGGAAAGGAAAGGAAAAGAAAGGAAAGGAAAGGAAAGGAAAGGAAAGGAAAGGAAAGGAAAGGAAAGGAAAGGAAAGGAAAGGAAAGGAAAGGAAAGGAAAGGAAAGGAGATTTCCAGTGCACCCTGCAAGCTTCCAACAATGACAAAGCTAGCAGAAAGTCAGAAGTCACTCATTTTGCCCACTCTTGGCCATTCTGTTTCTCTTTTTAGATAAGGAAATATCTCTGAAATGATGATCCAAAATGTAAAGTTTAATATGCTCAAATGAGAGTCCATTCTCAGTCACAAAAACTTGCTAAAAGAGGCCGGTGCTTCATTTGGTATTATTATTATTATTATTATTATTATTATTATTATTATTATTATTTCACATTTATATGCCGCCCTTCTCCGGAGACTCAGGGCGGCTTACAATCTTTGGAGCACAATCCAATGTGCTCAGCAATAGCCTTCATTCTATTGTATATGCCTGCTTATTACTAGGGCTTTTTTGCCCCCCCCCCAAGCGGCATTTTTACAAAGTCAGCTTATTGCCCCCAACAATCTTGGGTCCTCAATTTACCTACCCTGAGAGGATGGAAGGCTGAGTCAACCTTGAGCCTGGTGGGATTCGAGCCTGCACTAATTGCAGGCATCTGGAACTAAGTGCTAGGTGTTTATCAGCCTGCACCACCAAGGCTGGTCTGTTCCCCTTCTTTACAACAATTTCTCCTAAGGTATCATAAAGGGCAGAAATCTAGTGGTCACTGAAGAAATGCTTCAGGGCACAATGGTGCCTCTACACAAGTCTTAATTATACAGGTGTGTGCACATACACCCACACTGCACATTATAATATTAATAACAATAATGCAATAACAATTCTCATAAGATGTTAAAACAGTCAGCTAAGTTGTTGTTGTACCCTAGGCATTTATTTATTTATAGGCCCCTCCAATCTGGACTGACTTTTATCTTTACAAACCTCTAGGCTCCCAATGCGCTTCTTGCTTGTATGAGCTAAGAGCAATTATTCATGCAACAGTCTATTACAAATTCATAAACTAGCGCTCTTGTTTATTTTATTACTCAACTGCTTTTCTTCAACTTGCTACTTTTCTCCCCTCCTTTTCTGGCTTAAAAAATGATGCTCCCAATCATGCAGCATAATTTTAACTAAGATATAATGATGAGATAAGAAATTGAAACTGAGAAGATATATATATATATATGTTTTCGTAGATTTTCACGAGTAAAGGTATGTAGGTCTTGGTGTATTCGGGTCTTGTCCCATGTAAGATTGAGAGTATCTTGGCAACGTTTCGATGAAATCTCATCTGTCATCTTCAGGCTGGTGTCTTCAGCTTCGTTCTTCAAGTGTGAGATAGTGGCTGTTTTTCCCTTTTAAACTCCAGAGTTGGTTGTGTTGTTACTTCTTGATTGGTTGATGGAGTTGATGTATGCAGATTGGTTGGCTTTTTCATAAGACCCTGTGTGGCTAAGGTACTAGCTATGTGTCTCTCAGCCTTTTGTGTTGTAACGACCTGGGTAATGGGCTGTGTGATGATCTTCTGAGTTCTATTGTTGTGACATCCTGGGTCTTGTGCTGTAATCTCCTGGGTCGTTGTCTGTGTTGCAACCTCCTGATGTTTTGTGTTGTAATCTCCTGAGTTCCATGATGTAGTATCCTGGGTGGAAGGCTGTGATGTGACATTCTGGGCCTTGGTTTGGCTCCGAGTTTGAGATCTGGCTATGTGTTTATGGCGTGTGTCAGTTTGCTTAGTTTATATATATATATATATATATAAATATTGAAAACAAACACTGTAAGGAATTTTTAATGTTATTGTACTGCAGAATTAATGAAGGGAATTCAGAACTTTCAAACCTCTCCCTGATGACCCAGTGTCTGGATGCGGTACGGATTTGGATGAACGGAAACATGCTTCGTCTCAACCCGGCCAAGACTGAGTGGCTGTGAGTACCGGCATCTCGGCCCAGTTTGGAGTGTCCATCTTTGGCCATAGGGGGAGTGGTATTACCCCCTGTGGATAGGGTGCAGAATCTGGGGGTCCTCCTGGACGCTCGGCTCCGGTTGGAGGAGCAGGTGGGGGCCGTCACCAGGGGGGCCTTTGCCCAGCTTCGTCTGGTTCGCCAGCTGCACCCTTTTCTGGACCGGGATGCCCTGCGCACGGTTACTCATGCCCTTGTTACCTCCAGACTCGACTACTGCAACGCTCTCTATTTAGGACTGCCCTTGCATACCATCCGGAGATTGCAGCTGGTGCAGAATGCGGCGGCGCGGGTGGTGATGGGAGTTTCCCGGTTCTCCCATGTTACCCCCCTCCTGCGCTGCCTTCATTGGCTGCCAGTTGCGCTCCAGGTGAGATTCAAGGTTTTAGTGTTAACATTCAAAGTCCTTCATGACATGGGTCCCCAATATTTAAGGGAGCGGCTCCTGACGACATCAAATGCCAACCGCCCTGTGCGAGCACATAGGCAAGGACTCCTTGGGGTCCCATCGGCTGGCCAATGCCGGCTGGTGGTCCCCCGACGACGAGCCTATTCTATAGCGGCCCCAGACCTCTGGAACCAACTTCCCTGGAGCTCCGTCTGGCCCCTGACCTCCGCACCTTCCGCCATGACTTGAAGACCTGGTTGTTTAACCAATCCGGGTTGTGATTTTCTGGGACGGGATGGCTTTTATGGGATAGTTTTAAGGGATATTTTTATGGGTGTATTTGTAATTGTAATGGGGCTTATTTAGTTTAATCTGCTTTTAAATTATTTATTGTTGCTGTTGTTTTATTTGTAAGCCGCCCCGAGTCTTCGGAGATGGGGCGGCATATAAGTCCCATTAATAAATAAAATAAATAAATAAATAGTGCACCAAACCTTTGTTGTCCTCTCACTACAACAGGTGAGCGCACCTAAACCCCACAAAACCAGCTAAAAGCCAAAAAATAAAGGGAGGGGGGAAACAGCCCCGGCAATCATTGGGTAACCAGGTCCCTGGGTGGCAGAGGCCAAAGCCATCTGGTGACCCACAGCCCAATCAAGAATGGTCCTAGGCCTTGGCGCCCTTTCCCTTGGCACCAAAACATCCAAACCAGGGAAACAGAGCAGAAATAGGGTAGCATGGCTGACGAGGTAATGAGGAAGACAGAAAAAGCAGCCAAACAAAAGCAGCAGACAATCCAGCCGCAACAGTCCACAGTGGCGGCCAGTCCAGAACCGGCAGCGGCCTCAGGCCCACCTCCGCACCTCCGAGCCCAGTTTCAGCCGCTCTCAGGTCCATCGTCTGTCACTGCTGCTGCCGCTGCCGTCGCCATCAGTTCAAAGCCGCAGCCACCAGGATCGAAGCTGACACCCCACCGCCACATCGTCACACCACCGCCAAGTTCAGAGGCCAAATGCGGAAGCCACCATCGAGATCATTGCCAGCAACACCATGACTCACCCGACGGGGCCCGGTTCAGCTGACACCGACCGCAACTCCAAACCTTCTGCCACCGAATTCCGGGTCAGGGGGATGGAAACAGCCCTCCGATCTCCCTCGGGACAACAGACCAGGATTCCCACTTATGGAGCTCTAGGCACGGGCGGCCATCATGCAAGCATGCACAGTCCTTAGCATACACTTAGCCATGCATGCACACTTTTCAGAACCTATCATACGTGATTTTTTTTCTACCCTAGTGTTTGCTATCAGGGTAACTATTAACATTCACAGTTAATTTGCATCACCTTACTTAGTTTATAAATTTGTCCATGGGAGGGAATTTTATAAATAAATGTTATTTTAATGCCTTGAAGAGAGACAGATTTGCTATTATTTATTAGCTTACCTAATTGACACTCTTGCTATTAAAGTTAAATCCTCCCTCTGACATTTCTTTCAGCTTCTTGAGGGGGTTGTTTAAAAATTTGAATATGGAAAAAAGAAACTGAACCATCCACCTCTCAATATTGTTAGAGTCCAGAGGCTAATAGAAGGCTAAGTATTGCATGGGAACTGGGAATTATATTACTTTAATTATTCTGTTAACCCACAACTAAGAACACTGAGAGTCAAATAAATGAAGAAGAGCCTTATCAACCAGTTTTATTGAACTGAATTTCCATTAAATTTAAAGGTGAAATTCAATTTAGTTTTTATCGAGATACCAAATCAGGTTTTGGCAGGATCCATAAGCTACAGAAAGACCACAGCAAAGAAGATGTTAAAGCAGGTGTTGCAAAAGTCATACCTTCATCTCAGGTAAGGGCTGTTACAGAGACCAGCTAGACCAGCTCATGTATTGTTACTGAGTAATTGCTTTCTTTTTTCTTGGTTCCAGATGAACAGAAGGAAAAAGGAGTCTTTTTTTTCAGGCTAACATAGATTGGTCTTATTCTGCCTCTCATAGCTTATGACTGAAAAATCAACAAATTGGCCATGAAGCTTGTGGCAGGCTGGGTAAAGACTGTTGTTGGTTGGGAAGGAGGAGAATTTCAGTCTAATGCCAGGAAGGACTTTCCTCTCCTCTCTGATTGGCTAGCTTGATGTAATGTTTAGTTGTGGGAGAACAAAGCAAAGGAATGTGAGGAGAAAGAATCACAGGGAATATAGGAAGTGGTTTCCCACCCCCTCCTTATATCAACAAAGGCTGTCATGAACAGTGACATTCAGTGGGAATGAACTTTTGGACTGTTTTTTTTTCTTTCTTATTAAGGCCCACAAATGGAGAGCTCCTTATTAACAAATTGGGAAAATGTTCCTATTTGGACCATAAAGTGCTCAAAACATACAAACATCCAGTTTGCTGCTGTTGTGCATTGCAAGATGGAAAAAGATGTAGCATTCTGTGCCCTGCCTCTAAATTTCCCACAGATATAAGTGGGCTTAAAGAAAATGTTCTTTATTCCATAGGATTTTCATCAATAGGAAATTCTTTTTAAAATGTGTGCCTATTTCATTAAATAACCTGTATCAACTGAGCCAGAAGCCTTGCAGAAATCATTTAGGAATTCACAGTATGCATTTTTTCCTGCTTTTTAAATCCACAGTTAATATTAATGTTTTTTAGGAGTGGGAATAAGGAAAATGAATATCTTTGTATAAATAAATAAATTAGTGGAAAATGAATACCTTTGTATAAATAAATAAATTAGTGGCTTTGAGAAAAGGAAAGGAATCTGTTCTTTCTATATGCAGTTTTCTTTCTTATATTCTATACACAGGCCAAAATTTCTTTGATATTAGTTAGGAATAATATTGGGGCCAGAAATATCCATGGGACCCACAACAGTTCAACCACAATTCTAATATCCTGAGGGATTTAAGTTGCAAATGTATTTCTTCATGAAAAAAACTTGGGTAGTTGGTCAGTATGATGGAGATTGTTAGCTTTGTTTCTATAATTTAAATGTTTTTATCACATGAGATAAAAGATAAAGCAATGTTCAATGGGGATTGAAAGTTAAAAAGAAACTGACCTAGGCTGCAGTGAAAATGCTGTGAAATTTGACAAACACAAATGCTATTTATAAAGAGGTTGTGCAAATCTGTAATGGACATTCAAGGAAAAAAAGATCAGCGCAGCTCTTAGAATTCTTGAAAAACTCTTCAAAATTCCCACTAGGCTTCGCATGATGTATTTCAGCATTGTCTACAAGAATATTTGAGAAACAATCTATCATTTCTTCAGACCTAATGATTTCAAAACTGAATCAATGGAATCAAAATGGTTATTTTATGTTAATCAGAGGAGTTTTAACTGAAAAATGATATCTGTTAAACTTAAGAAAAAATTCTAACAGTTAAAACCATGAGTTTTAATGAAAACAGAGAATGATGAAGATGGCACCCAACAAGGATGGTGAGGTTCTAGCTCCCGTAGAGCTTATCACCTTTTAGATCCTTTTGAACCTCCACCTTCACCAGAAGTCACCTGAAATCATGTGCTAAAGCTCCTGTGAGTAACCAAGATCCCTTGGCAAGCTCCCGCAGTCTTCTCCAGAAACCATAGCCTTTCATCCCTGAGCCCCTGCGAAGCGCAATTCTCCAGTGGCAGGGCAGGGCAATTTTCCCAGAGGTAGTACCATTGGACAATCTCCCGCAGCTTTCCCAGCAGCCGTAATGCCTGAGCCTAGAGCCCCAGTAGAGCACAAATAACAGGAGGCAATTTTTTAAAAAATTCATATTTACATGCCGCCCTTCTCCGGAGACTCAGGGCAGCTTACAATTTTTGGAGCGCAACCCAATGCGCTCAGCAATAGCCTTCATTCCATTGTATATGCCTGCTTATTACTAAGCGACATTTTTACAGTCAGCTTATTGCCCCCAACAATCATGGGTCCTCAATTTACCTACCCTGAGAGGATGGAAGGCTGAGTCAACCTTGAGCCTGGTGGGATTCGAGCCTGCAGTAATTGCAGGCAGCTGGAATTAGATGCTAGGCATTTAACAGCCTGCACCACCAAGGCTCTTTTTTAAAGAGCCAGGAGGCAATTAGAGAGCCAAGCTGGAGCGAGCGCAGCAGCCTTCCAAGCCCCTGACAAATACAATTCACCGGAGGCAGCCAGAAAGCCAAGCCAGAACGGACTTACAGTCAGGCAGTCTAAATCCCAGTAAGAAAAACTTCTTGTTTTTTGGTTGTTACCAGTAAACAGTCTTGCTAGAAAAATAATCCTACAATCATCTACCTTACCAAACAATCTCTCACCATCCTCTGCCTCATCAGGAAACAATTACTTAGCAGCCATTAAAACAAAAGAAACCACATGGCTTTAAAGCCGGACACTTACAGAGACTGATTCTGAGAGTGAGCCATTCAATGAGCTGTGACTGGTGGAGATTTTAAACTGCAGAGAAAGAGACGGAACTGACAGAGGGTGTGATTCTGAACGGCTGTGAAAGACCCTTAAGTCTCCATTTAAATCACCAAAAATCAATCACTTTGAAGCCATTTCAAACAAAAAGAAACCATGTGACTTCCACCTCTACCTCACCAAGAATCCCTGGGTAAAGATTTCCTGAGTGGAGATATCCTGTCAGCTGAAAAGTCCTTCTCAGATATCAGCAGCTAGCAAAGCAATTAACTCTTTACTTGCTGACTCTCAATACTACTTTAATACTGATTACTTCATTACCTCAAAACTTATAACTTTTCTACCTCATTACCTATATCAATGATTAGATAATCAATTTCTATCAAATAATTAATTTATCAATGGTTTAATTGATTTATTGTTTTGATTGATTAGTGTGATTAGAGTGTTTAGTGCAAATAGTGTGATTACTGATTAGTGTAAAAGATCAGGATTCATGTAATTTAATTGATTAGTAAAATTAGTGATTTAGTGAATTTAATTGATCAGTGTGATTAGCGATTAGTGTAACTATTTTTTTAGGCTGATTGTTGCTTAGCAAAATTATTTGACCAGAGAGATTGTTGTAATTGATTAATTGGTGTGATATTGGCTATACTGATTACCCAAAATTGTTTCATTAAGCAATTTAATCAATGTACTATCTCAACAAACCTACCATGCCAGGAAAAAAAATCCAATGCCAAACCACAACCTAAAGAGAAAGAAATCCCCACCAATGAACCACAAGACTCCTGCACATGCCTTATATGCTATGAAACTCTAAAGGATAATGAAAATTCCACCAAATGTTCTCTACATGACAACTATGCTCACCATGGCTGCTTGGGATTACCCAAACAAATGATTCAATTCCTAGAATAATCCAACCATGCATTTCAATATTTCTGCCTATCATGCAGACCCAAACTGGACAAATATATTGCCCTGTTTGAAAGAGTTAATACCATAGAAACAAGAATAACATCCCTTGACACCATAGTAGCATCCCTGGACACTTTAAAAGAAAGATTAACTAACCTTGAAAAAAAAGACACAACACAAAAACCTAAACATCCAATAGCTACAAACCACATCTCTACCCAACAACCACAACCCAATCCACAAAAACCCATAAATCCAACAAATAATGATATCCCAATCCTCCAATCCAAGCTGTTGAGCGCGAACGTGTCCAAACGCCATCTTATTTGGTCTAGAGGACATCAATGACAATGATGACATCACAATTGTCCGCAACATCATCAGTCACTATCAAACATCAAACATCTCCCCTGATGAAATACTTGACATTTCCTGCACCGGCCCAGAGTTCAAAAACACAGACGGCTCGGTGGCCCCATGCTTCTGCAGGGTTATTTGCAAAAATGAATCAAGCAAACATACATTCATTTCTACTATAAGTTCACTTGCCAAAAGCAACACCAACCATAAGAACCTCCGTTCTTGCCCTGACCTAACCTTACAGCAACGTGTCCGCTCCCGTGAACTCTGCACAGAACTCAAGAAATGTCTAGACAATGAAGAGAAGGACCTGTACATTGACTACCATGCTGATTGTATCAAAAGTAAGTCACACAACCCACAACTCCACATCCAACCCTACTTCAACCAATCCACCATCACCCTAAACTAGGCCCTTAACTACCTCAATTCCAACTACAACTGGCCTTAAATGCAAGCTACTCAATGCAAGAAGCCTTGTAAATAAAATACCTGAATTTCTCCTCTTACTAAATACGGCTAAATTTGACATCATATTTGTCTGTGAAACATGGCTCAACGCATCTCTCCCTGATTCCATTACCACAGTAAGAGACTATCATGTTTACTGATCAAATTGCAAAATCTGTAGAGGAGGTGGTGTTGCTATCTTCTATAAAAAGTCCTTACATCTAAAAAACATCAAAATTACTCAGGGGCTTGCTGTTCCTGAGACCATCGTCTGTGAACTGTCCTTAAATATCACATTTCAATTCTTACTATGTTACAGAGCCCCTGATTATGATATCGAACATGTAAACAAGCTAAATTCACTACTAACATGGGCAACATCCTGCTCACACACTTTTATCTTTCTTGGTGACTTCAATCTACCTCATATTAACTGGAACCTAAATGAATGTAAAACTGAATCCATACATGCAACCTTCTACAATGCTGTAACAAATCTGGGACTGGAACAACTAGTAACCAACAATACTAGACTTAACAACTGCCTCAATCTCATCTTCTGCAATAGTTTGAATTCAATTTACGGAATACAAATTAAAGAACCCTTTTCCAACAGTGACCACAACATGATTGACTTTTGTCTCAACATATGTCCGCACAAAAATCATCACAATGACGTGATTCCCAATTATAACTTCAAAAAAGGCAACTATGATCTTATAGACAACAATCTCTCATCCCTTGATTGGCAATTTCTATTCACTGGATGCAATATTTTTGAAGACCATCACAACATATTTTTACTTGAAGTCAAAAGAGTCATCAAACTATACAACAACTCCCAAAACCAGAAAAAACAGATTACCCATAACAATAAGGAAGCTTCAATCCAAAAAGAGATCACTGTGGCAGAAAAACAAATCTGGTCACGTTGCCAACTTCAAAAGCTGATACAAAAATTCATGCCACCAGATAAAGACTGAATGCACCAATTATTAGATTAAACAAGAGGAAAACCTTCTACGCACCAATTCCACCTGCGCTTTCTACAATTTTGTAAACAACAAACTAAAAGATTCAAGGTCCATCCCACCCCTGAAAGGACCTGATGGTAAAGATTGCAATGATGACACCATTAAAACCAATCACTTTAACACATTCTTTGGCTCAGTATTTGTAAACAGCAATGGATTATGCCCAATATTTCCTAGTCAAACCATAGACAACTATAATGATCTAATACATGTTGATTTTACAGAAGACAATGTTGAAAAGCACTACACAATCTAAAACCATCTCTATCTATTGGACCGGATGGAATATGTGCCTACTTCTTAAAAAACCTATCCACTGCCATAGCTGAACCTCTAAGCATAATATTTGAAAAATCTTTCAGGACCAGCTCCTTGCCAAACCTATGGTCACTAGCCACAGTCATCCCCATCTTCAAAAAGGGAGACCCCAGCCTAGTTGAAAATTACAGACCAATCTCTTTATGCTGAGTCACCTGTAAAGTCATGGAATCAATTATTAACCAATCCATTATCCTCCACTTAGAGACAAACAACCTACTCTCTAATAAACAAGTTGGTTTCAGAAAAAAACTATCGTGTAATCTGCAACTCTTACACTGCAAAAACATATGGACTACACAACTCGATCAGGGCAAAGCAACAGACACAATCTACACAGACCTCCGTAAAGCCTTTGATTCAGTGGTACATGACAAACTACTCCTAAAATTAAAATCTTATGGTATCTCTGGACACCTGCATAACTGGATAGAAGCATTCCTGTCAAACAGACAACAAATGGTCAAAATTGGGAGCGTCCTATCAAACTTTGTACCTGTCAACAGTGGTGTCCCCCAAGGCAGTGTTCTAGGACCAACTCTCTTCATACTCTACATAAATGACCTCTGTGATCATATTAAGAGCAACTGTGTTTTTTCGCTGATGATGTAAAACTATTCAACACCACACACAAAACTTTACCCTTCAAAAAGACCTGAACTACGTATCAGAATGGTCAAACAAATGGCAACTTCAAATCTCAACAAATAAATGCTCTGTCTTACATATTGGCAAAAAAAATTGGAAAATAAAATACAAGCTGAATAGTCAAGATCTTGTTGATGATTCAAACTCCGTCAAGGACCTTGGAGTACTCATCTCTAATGATCTAAGTGCTAGAGCCCACTTTAACTACATAGCCAAAAAGGCATTAAGAGTTGTTAACCTAATCCTCTGCTTTTTCTCTGGTAATATCACACTACTAACTAGAGCATACAAAACATTTGCTAGACCAATACTTGAATACAGCTCATCAGTCTGGAACCCACATTATGTATCTGATATTAACACAGTTGAGAAAGTCCAGAAATATTTCACAAGAAGAGTTCTCCAGTCCTCTACTCATTGCAGAATACCTTATGCCACCAGACTTGAAATTCTAGACCTAGAAAACCTAGAACTATGCCACCTTCAGTCCGATCTAAGTATAGTATATAAAATCATACATTGCAATGTCCTACCTGTCAATGAATACTTCAGCTTCAACCATAACAATAGATACAAACTCAAGGTAAACAGCACCAAACTTGATTGCAGGAAATACGACTTCAGCAACAGAGTGGTCAATGTCTGGAATATTGTACCTGACTCTGGTTTCTTCCCCAAACTCCAAAAACTTTAACCTTAGACTGTCTACTATTGACCTCACCTCTTTCCTAAGAGGTCTGTAGGGGGCGTGCATAAACGCACCAATGTGCCTACTGTCCCTGTCCTATTGTTTCTTTTTATTTTTCTTATATGTATCCATTTCATGTATTCATAACTATGTTTATACTTATACCTATTATCTTGTAAGCAATTGACAAATCAAATAAATAAATAAATAAATAAGTCATGAAAACATTTCATTTTAGCCTAGTTCACTAAACTTTTAACATTAAGGACATATTTTAAAACATCAATATACTTGGGGGCAATATGCTGACTCTGCAAAGCACTATAAAGTGGTATATAAGTCTAAGTGCTATAGCTATTGCTATACTGTATATGGGGCAAAAAGAAATTGAACATTTTTGTGAGTCTAGATTTTACTGGACAAAACCCAACCATTTCCTCTTCTCCTCTTTGCTTTCACTACTTCCTATGGCTGACTGCCCAACTCTGAATTACCATCAACTGTGAAAAAACAAATATCTCTTCCAGTTTACAAAAATGAACTGCCTTCATATTCCTCCTAAACAGGTAGATGTGCACATACAGGTGTATAACAGAGGTTAGGATGTAGTATTACAGACTAACTTTGCCCACAGCTTGGCAATCCTGTTGGGTCTCAAGGTTGACTCAGCTTTCCATCCTTCTGAGGTTGGTAAAATGAGGACCCAGATTTTTGGAGGCAATGTGCAAATAATGTTTACATTGTAAACCACCCAGCGAGTATTGTAAACTGCTATGGGGCTGGTATAGAGTCATGGTGGCACAGTGGTTAGAATGAAGTACTGCAGGCATCTGCTGATCGCTGGCTGCCAGCAGTTTGGCAGTTTGATTCTCACTGGCTCAAGGTTGACTTCCATCCTTCCGAGGTCGGTAAATGAGGACCCAGATTGTTGGGGGCAATAGGCTGACTCTGTAAACTGCTTAGAGAAGTTTGTAAAGCACTGTGAAGTGGTATATAAATCTAAGTGCTATTGCTATACAAGTCTAAATACTACTGCTATTGCTATAGATGTATGGATGATTTTTGTATATTAGTCTGATGGATCACCAAGAAAAACAACAGCCACAAAATCCAACAATTTCTATGAAAGGTGCTTGCTGTGGAAGAACAGCTGTAACAAATGTAATGTACAGTTTGTGTGACCTTTTGTTCACAGGATAGCTAACCTCCATGCATTGTTTGGTGGCATCCATGAGAAAGTGCTATGCTGGGAATTTTGTGTCCAGGTCTATTTCTCAGTCCCTGAGATCTGGATGACATTTTGCTATGATGGGTGGGTAAAGATGTGAAAGTGAAAGAAGAAATAAGTTTAATAGCAGCTGCTTTATGATGGGTGGTTAATAGAGTCAAGCCAGGAAACCTCTCCAGGAAAAAAAAAAGGAGACTGCTCCACAGGCTGATGAACTGCAGCAAGGCATTCCTGGCAAAACTGGAATTTAAAATGAACTGAAGAAGCTTCTTGGATGAGAAGCAAAATGTTTTCAAGGGAAAAAAACCCCAAGAAAGTTCAGTTGCCTTTTGAACACCACCTTTGGGACAATCATAGGTGGTATTCAGCAGGTTCTGATCAGTTCTGGTAGTGGAAATTTTGAGTAGTTCAGAGAACTGGCAAATACCACCTCTGACTGGAGATTTTACAGTATCCTTTCCCTGCCATGCCCACCAAGCCACGCCCACAGAACCGGTAGTAAAAAAAATTGAATCCCACCACTGGAGACAATCATGACCTTGGATGATTGAGAATCTCCATAGACATCATGATTTAAAGGGGAAAAATGTCTCCATTTTTCCATTTATTAGAGAGGAAGCCAAGACAACGTTTGCAACTAATATGGGACCCCTGATTTTGTGAGAAAGGCCAGGAAGGCACACATTCTTGGTTCAATTAATATGAGCAAATGGATACCCCCAAAGGTGCCCAGTGGCCTTCTTATGTGTTTGCAGATAGTTCAAATATGCAGACATTTCTGATTATATTCATTGCAAGTTGTAGGTCAGGTTGGACGGAGCTACTAATGTGGAATAGTTGGGAAAAGTTGAATGAGAATAAATCATAACCCAAATGAAATCAGTCTTCTTACTGGGTCTTATAAAGGGTCAGGATAGAATATAATAAGCATTTTTATTTATTTTTTGGAGGGCAGGCAACTCATTTATGACCATTATTTATCATCTCTTGTCCCTAATATTCCAAGAGCTCTTGCCTGCCATGATATACAAAATACAAAGTGGATCAATGTATGGCATAGACTCATTATAAAACAGAGTTATGTGTTCATGTAAGAACTGTGAATAGTTGTGTTTTGTTTTGTTTTTTGAACAAGCATCTGTGATTTGTTGCTTATAGCTGGCACTAGGAAATCAATTGCCAACAAACAATTAAATTAAAGCAGGTTAACACTTTAACTAATGCATTCAATCCATGACATGCAATTTCAGCTTGCTAACTAGTGTGCTGCTAAAGGCTATTTGACATCTGTTTACTGAAATTTGGCTGCTTATTCCACTGCCTATTTATTACATTTTTTTAAAAAAATTACTAATTGAGTTTCTGAATTGGAAAGTAAAGACATAACAATAACACAATTTGACATTTTTCTATAAGGTTGTGTTTTCTTTACAACAGAAGCAGCAACCTTTACAAAAGAATATTGAAAATCTTGACATCTGCAATGTAAATATTCTGAGGAATTAATCAGCAAATTTGGCACTCGGAGTCTTTATGGTTTTATCTTCAAAATAGAATGTAATTTTTAGAGAGAGCTCTATTTTTCTGAACTGGCAACTAAACTGAAATATGAAATACCAATAGAAGAGAATATACATAACTAAGGATTGAACTGTGGAGTCCTCTGAACTTTTTCAGACATTTTATTACCTGACTAGGTAGCATCATCAGCAGGGGTGGGATTCTACCAGTTCTGTCCATTTCTGTAGAACCGGTTGCTCTGAAAAGCAGCAAACAGAGAGCATACATAGAACCGGTACTATGTCTGCTGCTGTTTTGGCCCACCCGCCCGCCTGGGCTCTTACCTGACTTTTATTTCTTGCGTTTTCAACCACAGCTGCTTTGCGCAACATAGCTGCAGTTGAAAAAGCAGGAAAAAAGTGCTTTTTCAACCACTGTGCACCCACACGCAGTGCTGCTCAGCTCTCCAGCTAGATGACAATGATATACATGTGCGCACAGCACGCATCAGGCATGCGTGCGTGCAAAGCGCTCATGCGCGCACAAAATGTAAAATCACCGAACTGGTAGTTACACCGGTCAGATCCCACCCCTGATCTTCAGTGTTACCTAGCTGAGTAATGAAATATTGCAAAAGTGGTGAATATCTGTAGCTCGGATGTAGGAGGAGAATGAAGTTTCATTCTCTGAGCTTGTGGGTATAAATGAAACATTTACAAGCAAACAAGCAAGCTCAGAGTGCCCCATGGACATCACAAATGTGTAGTAGTAGCACAAAATGAATTCCATCTAAAAAATTAATCTACATGTTATCACTGTCATAAAACAAATCAAACCATTTCCAGACAAAACAATCTGCATATTGAGAAGTCTCATTTCCATAAATGGATGCAGTCCTAGGCTGCATTAACAGAGGGATAGAATCAAGAGTATGTAAAGTGTTAATAACACTTGGTAAGACCCCATTTGGAATACTGCATCCGGTTTTGGTCGCCATGATGTAAAAAAGATGTTGAGACTCTAGAAAAAGTCAGAGAAGAGCAACAAAGATAATTAGAGGACTGGAGGCTAAAATATATAAAGAAGAATTGCTGGAATTGGGTATGCCTAGTTTAATGAAAAAAAGGACTAGGGGTGATATAGCAGTGTTCCAATATGTCAAGGGTTGCCACAAAGAAGATGAAATCAACTATTCTCCAAAGCACCTGAAGGCAATGGATGGACATTAAATCAAGGAGAGAAGTGACCTAGAATTAAAAAAGCAACTTAGAACTGAAAGTGGAAGTCCATTAGCCAGGTGGAGACTGAGTTGGAATGACAAAGCAGTGGATGAGTAATTATGGATAGATGGATTGGTTCTGAAGGTGTTTCAATCTTTCAAAAGAACCCTGAAGTGGTTCTTTTACATTTTACTATGCAATAAAGAATTGGAATCAGTTATAAGAGAGAGCATAACACATTCTGAATGCATTAAAACAACAGCAAAGGTATTTTAATTAAGCAAACTGTCAGGCAAAATAAAAACAGGTTTCATAGCTGGTCCTCAAATCCTAAATTTGCTTTCTATAAACACAGGGCTCTAGTCATGCATGCTTTTTATTCTCTACACACATAGGGAGGACTATATATGTGGGCAACTTCTTTCACATGTGCAGGGGGGTGTCTATATGTTATGGTCAAAAAAGCCAAGAAAGTGGCAACAACAGTATGATCAAAGCTCTTCCTGGGGGTGTTTTTTTAATGTTGCATATTATATGTGATGCACATAAAAAACAGGCAGAGTTTCAGTCACACAGTTGTGGTCACCATCTTGAGACCCTCACACAAATATATACTCTTAAAATGTTTTTGTCATAACAACTCATAGAGGAAGCATAAACATTTAGTCTTTGTCTCCCTGCACTCTTCATCCTCTTTCCCTCATTCTCCTCCCCCTCCCCACACACACATATGTGGCAATGCAGCAATACACATAGACCCACCACACATATACGGATAGAAAGACAGAAATGCAAGCTTTCTTGTAGATATGGATGCACATCCTGGATCACATTCTCCAGCTAAGCTGGGGCTGGATTCTTCTTTGGTCCTCTTTAGTCTTGTACTGTAATGGCTGCTAGATCAGCAGATATGCTGATGAGAGGGCCAGGGAATCAGCATTGACAAAAAAAACTAGTTAGATGACCTTTACATTAAAAACATCTGAGTAGGCAGAGATTTTGCAAACATGATCAAATTATCTTGGTGGGCAGGTTATTTCATTTACTGCTATTTGCCATTTCCTTATTAGGCAACTCACTGTGTGACTAGCAACTAGATAGGTCAGCTATCCCTTTCCTCTTTAATCTGCAAGGAAAAAAGGATTGAGGAGGAGGAGAATAAAAATCACCCTGAGTACAAGTTATTAAAGTTCTTATAATGGCCAACTAGGTAGAAGGAGAGCCAACTCTGACTAATGGAAAGGTTGTTATTAGATGACAATTGAAGGAGAGTCTCTTAGCAAAGGTAATGAAATTATCTTAATTCAGGGGTCTTCAAACTTGACAGCTTTAAAACTTGTGGACTTCAACTCCCAGAATTCCTCCTCCAGTCATGTTAGCTCAGGAATTCTGGGAGTTGATGTCCACAAGTCTTAAACTTGCCAGGTTTGAAGACCCTTGCCTTAGTTCTTCAGTCTTCCTTGAGCTCTGCTGGGTGATTGACTAGCTTTCAGTTCTCGGCAATTATGACACAAGGAGCAAAATGGACACACGTGCTCATGGATGCATCCATATTATTCTCTTTTGGGGATGTTACACAACACTTGCAACATTATACAAAGCACAGTGAAACAGGGAGAAAAGAAATTTAGGAGGAAAAAAAAGAAAAGGAAATGTATTAGAACACCACCATTCACTATACTTCTCTGCATTTTTCTATCCCTTATTTATTTAATGAACTTATATTGCCACTTATCTTAGGTATAAGACACTGGGCAGCTAGCAATTACAACAATATAAGAACAAAGTAAAAACATGAGAGGGGATTAAAATATGAATAAATAGCAGCTGAGAGGAATGAAACCCTGCACAACCAATATAACCAGGCAGTGATCACACACATTATCAGGGCCCCAGAGAAACCAAGTTTTTTATGCCCTGTGGAAGGCCAGCAGTATCAGGGGAAGTCTGATCTCCTTGCAAATGATCCTTGAAAATAATCCTTGCTTCCATCATGTACTTCACATGATGTCTTTTGTTGTTTGAATCTCATCTGTTAAAGAAATTTTAGCATATCCATGCCATTCACTTTGCTCTTCTCATTCCGCTCAACCCTTTCACTCTTCCTTTGTATATTTGCTTCAAGTTATTAAGAGCCTCAACCAATGACAAGTGTCAGTTGTATTGAAAAGTACATATACACATCCCTGACTGCCATGCCCTTTATGTGACCACAAGGATTCTTTATATGTTTATTAATAAATTTATTAAACCACTAATATATATCTGATTGCAACCAACAGCCTAACGTCAACTCCATGTTCTCAGAAAGCATTCCATAACTCAAGTCTATTAACTGTTTCCTATGCTTTCTCTCTAAACAAAGAAACATATAATAAGCCCATGGTGGATAACCTTTTCCACGTTGCATGCCAAAAGTGTGCTCGCGTGCCTACACCCATGATGCAATGCATGCATGACCCTCTGTGCACCGTGTGCCTCTGCGCATGCACGGGCGACCCCCCACCACATGCCTCTGTGCATGTGCACACAATCCCCACATGCTGCGTGCCTCTGCTCATGCGCACACATCTCTCACGCGTGCGTCTCCACCCGCGCATGCATAGCAGATACCCAACAATCGGCTGGCAGGGAGCATGTGCATATGTACAGTAGGGATCTTCTGGATGACCTCTTATATGCTGGCAGAAGTGGCTCTGCGTGCCACTTCTGGCACGCATGCCATAGGTTCCCATCACGGCAATAAGCTTGCCTTATCACATTCACACATTTCTCAATAACCTTTAGAAGAGGAAAAATCTGGCTTGTACAACTCTCATCTGGCATAAAGCTACCTCAAATTGACCCCAACTCTAACAGCCCTTTGGAAGGCCTTCAAGACTTGATTCTGTCATCAGCCCAGTGTCAGGAGGTAGTGTTGAGCCCATACAATGGGTTTCTTAATTGTTGCTAATGGACCCCTGTTTTTACCCCATCTGTTATTTCAAGGGTGCTGTTTTTTGTTTGCTTGTTTGTTTGTTCTTCTGATTATATATTTTTAATATTGTTAACAGTCCAGAACCATTAATTTGAGATGGAAAGTCATACAAATTGAATGAAATACATTGCAATTCCCAAATTTTGCTTGCTTCCCCTTTTCAGTATTAAGAAACTGATTAGCAGATTAAAAAAAAACTATCCACAAGTGCAGAGCTTGTCCAATTATTTATTTATTTATTCTCTGGAGTATAGCTGTAAAATCACTGTTTTATTTATAGGTAGGAATTTTTTTCCTAAACTTAACAGCAAATACCTTTCTTTTTCTTATAATGGAAAATTTTTACTTATTAAATGGGAAAGGGTTTAGCTTTGGCCTTCTGATTTTTCTCACATTGTAATATTGTAATAATAGCTTGATTTAGTTATTGTTTGTGAACAAACTACAAAGCTAATTATTCCAGGCTCATATTTATTTTATTTATTTATTTTTTGGACTTGTATGCCGCCCCATCTCTGAAGACTCGGGGCGGTGCACAACTAAAAACAGCAACAATAAATACTTAAAAATAAATTAAACTAATTTCACTTTTGGTTAGAGCATACAAATGGGACAGATGGATAATTTGGTGGAACATGTGTATAACTCCATATGTTGCATGTTCTTAGATTTACAAGAACCAACTTATTCCCACACTTGCAAGCCTACTTGAAAAAAATCAATATATAAATTGTCCTTAATATTCGTTCTGTCCTGTTTTTTCTATCTGATGGAGTTTGGCTTCTTTATATACACATAATTTATGCAGGCGCTTATAAGATCTATGTTAGATTAGGATACAGCATAATCTAGTCAACCATTTCCTTCTTTTAGCTGCTATAGAAGCTCAGAATATTCTCTCAGTCTTGTAATTATATAACATTAGCTAAGTGTGGCGATTAAGAATCCTATACTTTATGAATTTCTCTAATCCCTCAGTTTAATAATTTGGTTATAATGTGTTTTAAGAAGTATTTTTTAATCTTCCTGAATCTACCATCATTTTAATGTAATCATCTATTCTAGTATTTTGAGAAAATAAATATGTCTTTTCATTGTCATTTTCCACCAACAGCTGTAATTTTATATACTTTTACCAACTTCCCTTTCTCTAACTTTTTCTAGAACATGCAAGCATTTATAATTTTTCCTTATAGGAAGTTTCTGTAAGCATTTAATTGTTTTGATTGTCCTTTCAAGAATCTTCCCATTATTCTATGTTTTGCGGTACACGGCCTGAAAGTATACAGAATATTCTCACTTGGGCTACAGCTTACATTTGAACACATAAACACACACCAATTTATTTATAGTTGATATAGCTGCCAGACTGAGTCTGGGTGGCAAAAACAAGTTAAAAACAATATAGGATTTTTGTTTCTTAAAGTAAAGATTATATTAGTCCCTGAAGATAAACTCAAGCAAAACAATGGGTGGAAACAAAAATTCTCAAGGGTCCATTAGGCTTCCCAACTCAGGCCTGAGAGCACATTCATATCTTCAATGCTTTGGGAAAAACTTGCCGAGTTGGCCATTAATTCCTTTGCTCTTTTCACAGCAGCTACATTGACATTTTTTCTGATTATATTCCCCATGTGTATTATAATTGTTAACTATTTAATATAAATTTAACTTTACATTTAATTTGTACCTATTTTTGTAAAGTGAAATGTCTCTCTATAGAACATGGAACCAGGCAACATATGGGAACTTGTTCATCTTCCTCCTCCTGTTCTTCTTCTTCTTCTTCTTCTTCTTCTTCTTCTTCTTCTTCTTCTTCTTCTTCTTCTTCTTCTTCTTCTTCTTCTTCTTCTTCTTCTTCTTCTTCTTCTTCTTCTTCTTCTTCTTCTTCTTCTTTCCCTTCTCCTCCTACTCCCCCTACTCTTCCCGCAAGACAAAGAATATTGACATCAAATTTGATTAAAGTCTGAATTTGACTAAAGTCCCATTAATATTTTTTCTTTTTCTTCTTTTTGTAAAATTTGCAATCCATAAAGCTATGTTTATGTAATGGAGGACTGTCAGATCTGGGCTGCAAATATTTGGAAGCCTACTAGATGGCAGCAAAAGATATAGCATCCTAACCCTTTGGTGCCACCTAGTGGCCATCCAGATAATTTGGGATCAGTAGAAAAAAATACAGATGTCTTTCTTTGGAGGAAAGTTAAGCTTTGATTAGAAAATTATGAGAAATGTACAGAAAGTCTGGAAGGCATTAAAACTTTAAAAGAAATGTTAAAATAAACTTTTTAGAAATAGGCTTTATGTAAACCATTGGGCCTTGTCCTTTAAATTAGTGGGTGGAGAAAGGATCGAGGATTCAGTCTCATAGATGTTTACCAAAATGCATCATAGAACGAGAAGTAATTCAGATTTAGATAATAAGATTTGTTGGTTCAACTACCAATATTCAACAATTCTTTATTTTATTGTATTTTTGGCTCTTTCTAAACCTAAATTGATTTCCATGTCATGTTCATAGCAAGAAATCTGATTTCATAGAGATGACAAGAGAGATTGTAATGCATCCTGAAAAAAATAGAGAGGGTAAAGGATCAAGCAGAAAATGACAATGTTTCATATTGCATATAATAGTACTTTTGTTGCTTCCCAACATTGTCTTACAAGTGCCTTGTCTCCTTAGATATTTTCCAATTGATTTGATTTCCTCAATAGTAGTAAGTCTACGGAGGCCCAGTGAGTGGTAATTAATATAATTTCAAAGTACTTATTTTGTGATAGGCTGCTATGAGAGTGACAGCAAAAATGGAAGTAACAGAATGCATTTGTTTTCTGGAGAGCAGTTCCTTGGCTCTTAACTCATCTGTGATATGACAGCCAGGAAGCTATTCTGCAATTTGTAAAAGTCACAAGTGATGGTGCTCCCACAACTTCTGAGGGCAAGCTGTTTCATTGGTTGATTGTTTTCACTGTCAGAAAGTTTCTCCTTATTTCCAGGTTAAATCTCTCCTTGTTCAGTTTCCATCCATTATTCCTTGTCTGGCCTAAAGGCGCTTTAGAAAATAGCTTGACCCCTTCCTCTCTGTGGCAGCCCCTCAAATATTGGAAGACTGCTATCATGTCTCCCCTGGTCCTTCTCTTCACTAGACTAGCCATGCCCAGTTCCTGTAACCGTTCTTCATATGTTTTAGTATCCAGTCCCCTAATCATCCTGGTTGCTCTTCTCTATACTTTTTCTAGAGTCTCAAAAAAAGAGAAGAAGAGCTGAAATGGGACGATGTGTTGCCTTGCAAGTCTTTAATTGCATTAAAAAAGTAGCAAAATGCTGAGAAGCCCAGTCAAAGATTATTATGGGTAATTCAGTATGTGAATTCCAGCCATCCTCCAGATGCCAGTAGCATTTTTACATTTGCTTATTGTTTAAGTCATGAATGAATGAATGTATGAATGTATTGCAATAGTTACAGTGATGCATATTTGCATTTTTCCTGTGGAAAAATAAGAGTATATAACAAGGGTATATATATATATATATATATATATATATATATATATATATATATATATATGTAGGTCTTGGTGTATTGGTCTTGTCCGTGTAAGATTGAGAATACCTTGGCAACGTTTCGACGAAATCTCATCTGTCATCTTCAGGCTGGTGTCTTCAGCTTCGTTCTCCTGGGATGATGACGGATGAGATTTTGTCGAAACGTTGCCAAGGTATTCTCAATCTTACACAGGACAAGACCCGAATACACCAAGACCTACATACCTTTACCCGTGAAAATCTACGAAAACAAGGGTCATCCTAGGCATTGAATAGAATAATAGAGTTGAGAGGGGCCTTGGAGGTCTTCTAGTCCAACCTCCTGCCAAGGCAAGAAACCCAGATCACACTGTCTATTACTCAGAACATGAAAAAACAAAGAAGGTACATCGTTCCTTTTATAGTTAGAAAGGGCATAGTCAGAACAGCACTTGGCTACAATACAATTAATAAATGAATGATCTTGATTAGAGTTTATGGACAAACCTTTAATACAATGAATGTTCACATTTATGTCCCAACTACTGATGCAGAAGAGGAGTTTTATGAGTATTATGATCAAGTACAATTTAAAATTGAGAGAACATGCAAGCAAGATGTGCTTGTGATTGAAAACTGCATTGAAAATGAAAGACAAAAAGTAACTAGATTGCATGGCTTTGGAAACCAAAATGAAACAGGAGCTTGACTTACAATTTTCTGCCACTCCAATGATTTTTTCATAGCAAACACTGTCTTTAAATAACCAGATTGACAATGTTCTACCTGGACATCACCAGATGGAGTATGCATAAATAAAATTGACTATATTATGATTGAAAGGAGGGGGAGGAGCTCAATTATAGTATCAAAGACATGGCCAGGTGCTGTCTATGGAACAGATTATGAACTCTTCATGTGCAAGATCCAAGTTAACTTAAATAATGATAAGCAAGCCAGACAGTTTCCATGACATGAACTTCACCAATGATACACCCACCATTTTCAAGGAGAACATCAAGAACTACTTTGAAGTCCTGAACTTAATTGATAGAGAACGAGAAGAATTATGGATCTGACTTTTAAGAAGTCATTAAAGATGTGAAAGGAGACAGCCAAAAATGAAAAAAAGGGAAGAAAGCGAAGTGTTTTTCAGAATAAACTAGAAATTGCCAAAAGAAGAAGAAAAGCCAAAGCCAAGAAAGGCAAAAATCTTAGAAAGGAATTTAACAAAGAATTTCAGAGAGCTGTAGGAGACAAAAAGCAGCATTACAACAACATTTGCAAAGGCATAAAAGAGGGAAACAGAAATGGAAGAATAAGGAAAATAATTCAAAAGATTGTTAAATTCAGAAAGAGATTTCACCCTTAGATTAGTATGCTAAAGGATACCAATGTCCAGATATTAACAAATTCAAAGAAAGACAAAAGAAGATAGAAAATGAAGTCCTTGGTGCTCTCTGAACTTAGTTGTAGTCTTGCAGACATTTCATTACCCAGCTATGTAACATCATCAATGCTACTGAATGTGGGGTTTGCTGTCTGTTTATATATAGTAACTTGTCTTGCCAATGTTGGTGGGGTGTTATTTTCTCCTTGGATGTTCTTTGATTGGGATATAATTTCTTAGTTTTTTATTGTCTCTTTTGAATGGTGTGTAAATTTGGTTTATTTCTATGTGTCTGTTGATGGCTGAATTGTCTGAGCACCAAGCTTCCAGGAATTTCCTAACATTTTTATTTATTTAGCTTGGTTTAGATTGCTTACAGTTTCACAGGTGAAACCATGGTTAAGTCTACCTATGTGTTACTATGTTCAAGACTTTTCACTGTGTCTTCTAATTGCTATTTTGTGTTCACAGATGCACTCTGCTAGTTTTCTGCCTAGCTGTTCTAAACAGTGGCTGTTACATGACTGGCTGAGGAATTCTGGGAGTTGAAGTCCACAAGTTGTAAAGTTGCCAAGGTTGGAGACCCTTGTTGTAGATGTCTCCTATTTTCCCCCTGCTATACTAGGCCTTTTGTATAATTTGAAGCTTTGGTTGGCTTATGTGCTACAGTGATAACATGTGGTTGTAATAGTCTGAGATGGTTCTGGTATATGATAATGTTGTCTTTTTCATACTTTGTATTGGTTGTGCTGCACTGGTGGGGCAGTCAGACCCTTTATTCTTTTATAAAGTTGTGTAGGTATCTATTTTATTGGAAGCTGTTGTATATATGGTCTTTTTCCTAGTTCTGGTGTCCTTGCTGCAATATATTTGTGCTTGCCTGAATAAGGTTCTCAAACAGCTCCTCTTGTGAGAGGTTGGGTTGTTACTTTGGAGGTGGGGCACAAGGTTAGACGTAGATTTCTAATTTGCTTCATTTTCCTCTGTTGATGAGAATAGTCATGAAGGGGAGTGTGCTGTTTTCTTCTGTCTTTGTAAATTTTCATTCCTTTGAAGATGTTGATTGTTGCAGAGGTCTTTCCTAGTTGTTTCTTTTTTATTGTGTAATGTACATATCAGGACTGTACTTTTGGTTGTATGCATGCAGGTGTTATAGTTTTGAGATGCTGCATTGCAGTCTCTGCTATGAGTCCTGGGAATAGTGATTCCATGGGTATATTTCTGATTTTTTGCTTTTGTGGATGCTTCTATGGATACCCCAAAATACACAGGTCTGACATATCTCTTCATCTAACTGTATTGTTACCAGGGATCCCAATATACAAAACAGCTAAAGAACTAATTTAAAAAGTTTGGACATCTCATGGAAGGATGCAAATATTCTATCTAATATTTTACAGTGCCTTCAGAAAAATCAAAGACCTAATAACAGAGAAAGATGACATTATGGTTTCATTCAATGTCACAGAATTCTTTACAACCCATTGACCCAGAACTAGCAAAATAATCCATGGCAGCAGCTCTATACTACAAATCCTATTTAACAAAACACATTAAGAACTAAATACTCAGAATTGTAGACCTCATCAACCTCTGCCTTACTGTCTACTTTCAGTTTGATGGACAAATACACTGACAAATTAGAGGAACACCCATGAGATTGCCATTGTAATTATTACACCAATTATGTAACATAATTATACCAATTATGTAACATAGCCTGTGATAATTGCATCTTTTTCTCCCTGAACTGGAACTTTTCCACTAGTATATTTTTATGATATTATATTCCAAAAACTATACAAGTAAAGTGACTAAAACATTTTTACAGCAGAAAACCTGAAAGTTGGCACATCTACTATTCCTTAAGGTATGCTTTTATGAAGACTTGTAGTTTAAAAGCCAAACATAATGGGAGAAAAAACAATAGAACCTTGATTCATACATGCAATAATCCTTTTAATCATTTTCTAAAGCAAACAGCACACAAATACCACTAATGTTGTGCTGCACTTTAAGGGGCATTTTTCAAATGAGAAGGCCTAAACAAAAGAAATTTACAGCTGGGAAAGAGAACAACAACACACTTCAACGAGTTATTCTCTTGATGAATCTGATCCAGCCTCCAAAATGACAAGTGAACATCATGAGCTACATTGCACCTACTGATCAAAATGCAAAGCATGAAAGAGTTTGCCAGGTTCATTTGATTAACTACACAGCAAACCTCTCCCTTGACAAGAGCTGGAACTATACAAGCAATCCTTAATCCTCTATTCAGAAGAACAAAATCCATTTATTTTATGCAAGGCAAAACCTTGGAGGTAAACCCATTTCCTTTCTTATGCAAGATCTCCCATCAGGTCCAAGGTGCTCAGTGGAATTTCTGTGTTTTGTCAAGATCATTATTATTAGTACTATAGACAATTTGCCAGCTGAGCATAGAAGCTTGGGTGAGAAATCAGAAAGTTGGCACAAAAGCTCTTTGGAGGATTACAGGAGAATTAAACATGCACTGCAAAGCAAGATCAAACAAACAGCATAGCTCAGTGGGAATCTGAGAGAGAGAGAGAGAGAGAAACATGTTTAAATGAGCACTAAGAAAAAAAGAAGGAACTCAATGGAAATGGGAAAAGGGAACAGATCTCCCAAAAATGTATAGACAGATAGCTCAGAACTGTAGAGATAATATCAGGGCAGTTAGCATTTGGAAAGAAGTGTGTTGATGAAGGATGAACAAGACAAATGACTCACTATATTGGCTATATAATTAAAACAACACAATACTGCCAGGTGGCCAAAAAAACAACAGCAACCAGACAAAACTACTTCATTCTTAAGCTTGGCTCAGGAAAAGCCAGGTGCTGAAGCAGACAACTGGAAAAAGATGAATGAAATGGCAGGATTGAACCTTGGGGCTGATAAAGGCAGTAGAGAGAGAATAGTTTTTACTTGGAATAAACTGCATTTATGGATTGTCTTTGAGAAATCCTGGATAATTAGAGGAGTGGAAGAGTCCATGTTTGGAAAAAAAGGAAAGAAAAGGAGGATTTAAGGAAGTAGAGCCCTGTCAATCTGACATCAATACTTAGGTAGATTCTATAGCAGATACTAATTAATTAATGAAGTTATTCATTTATTGATGACTTTAAACTAGTTCAGTCAAAGCTGTCCTGTAAGCACTTTGTTGAGAAGTCTATCAGAGTCAGCATGTACTTGTCAGCAATAAATCTTAACTGGCTACTAAGCAACTTTGTAAATTGTGAGAATCTTGTAGATGTATATGAGCATGGTATCCAACAAATTCTTCCATGGTGTTCTGATTAGCAAGTTAATTAAGTGTGAATGTTTAAGGTGTGGCAATTAGGTGGGTCCATGTGGCCAGAGAGACGGATTATGAATAGTTCCTTATCGAAAAAGGGTATTGATGTAGATGTTAAAAGATCCTATCCCTGTATTTCTCAATATTTGTATCAATTACTTGGATGAAAAGGAATCAAAACTGGATGGAATAGGTAATATCTGAAAAGTTTAATAGAAAATTAAAGCAATCTTTGCATGCTAAAATTATCTGATAATAATAGAATGAAATTTAACAAAGAGAGTTGCAACATTCTTTACTTAGACATTAGAAATGAAATGCCCAGGTATAGACTGAGAAATAAAATGGTGGGATAACAGTACTTGTGAAAAAGATTGGAATAGGAACTAATTACATACTGAAAATTGAATAAAAGCAGTGTCCTAGCGCTACAAAAGGCAAATATAATTTTAGGATGTATGAACTGAAGTATATTTTCCAAACCACAGAAAGTTATCATTCTATTCTGACCCATTAGAATAGAATAGAATAGAATAGAATAGAATAGAATAGAATAGAATAGAATTCTTTGTTGGCCAAATGTGATTGGACACACAAGGAATTTGTCTTTGGTGCATATACTCTCAGTGTATATAAAGGAAAAAAATACATTCATCAAGAATCATAAGATGCAACACTTACCAATAGTCATAGGTTACTAATAAGCAATCAAATCATACTAGCAAACAAAGCAATATAAATTGTAAAGATACAAGCAACACAGTTATAGTTATAAGTGGGAAGAGATAGGTACTAGGAAGTGTTATTATAATCGAGTAGTAAAGGAATAATAGTAATAAAGTCTTAGTAAATAAGTTGACAGTGTGGTGGGAATTAGTTGTTTAGCAGAGTGATGGCATTCGGGGAAAAAACTGTCCTTGTGTCTAGTTGTTCTGGTGTGAAGTGCCCTATAGCGTAGTTTTGAGGGTAGAAGTTGAAGCAATTTATGTCCAGGACTCCAGGATGTGAGGGGTCTGTAGATATTTTCACAGCCCTGTTTTTGACTCATGAAGTATACAGGTCCTCAATGGAAGGCTGGTAGCAATTGTTTTTTCATTGCCTTGAAAGCAGCATTAAGCATCATGCTTTAAAAAAAAAAGCTAAACTAGGAAAGATTCAGGGGAAAACAAACAAGGCAGATGATCAGGAAACCAGATGGGAAAGAAGAATAAAGAAATAAGGAATGTTTCACTTGAAGATAAGTAAGGTGGAAAATGACCACATTATTTTTCTAATATAATTTTTTTATTAAAGAAATGTTTAAAAGAATAAAAGCAATGCAAAAAGAGAAAAGTAAAGAAAAGTAATAAATGAAAAATGTGCAAAGAAAGAAATAGAGGAGAAAAAGAAAAGTTACAAAGAAACAGCTTCTGGTTTTCTGAACAGCATTTTCAAGTACATTTATGTGTTACTCTCTTTCTCCAAGGTTACAACATTATATCTTTGTTTGAAAATGACCATATACTTGGCATGAAAAGATGATACACTGAAAAAGCTAAAGATTTCAACAGACAGCAGGAAGAGGAGGAGGAAGAGGAGGAGGAAGAAGAAAGATTGCCTTATATAGGGGGCGTGCATAAGCGCACCCATCGTGCCTATCGTCCCTGTCCTATTGTTTCTTTTTATTTTTCTTATACGTATCTATCTCATGTATTCATAACCATGCTTATACTTATATCTTGTAAGCAACTGACAAATAAAATAAATAAATAAATATTCTTTTATACTGGTTTTCAGGCTGAAGCAAAACATACATGATAAGACAGAACGTTTTTCACCTTCTTTGAGTAGTGTGACTTGCTTGATGAAGCACTTTACATTCATCAAAAGCTTTCCAATTTGTCTCTTTTCTCCTTGAGAAAGATTTCTGTTCAGGCATTGCAGCTATGCAGAAACCTCTTCTGACTTTTTCAGATACGAGGGGATTATAAAATGGCCACATACCACTGCAGCACCCTCCATTTCTGTCCTCCAGTGTCCTTCTTCAGAGCAGGAGCTGCAGAGCAGAGCAAATTGATTCATCCTTTGCTTTGCAAAAATTCTTCAGTCAAATCTTTATGGAATCAAAACTCTGTGTCAAAAGCTGTCTACAATCCTATTCAAGAAAATTCTAGGACAGAGTTTAATAAATACTGCTTAAAAATATGGGAACTATAAAAGGAATGAATTATAGAGCATTTTTTGAGACGGGAAAGAGAACTTTTCATTGGACACCAAATCTAGTCGTTATTTGTTTGATATTAGTTATGCAATTTGTGTGTGTGTGTTTGTTACAGAAGATCTAGAACAAACATCTGAGTTAATGTTGACTTTCTCAGAGCACTTTCTGTCACTTTTAAAAGAAAGATATGTAGGACGGCAATCTCAAAGTCATGGCTCAGTGTCTGCATGCAATCCTACAGCACATTTCCTCTCTCCCAGAAGGCAGGAGATGGCCAGAAATCAGGAAGCAGTTTGATGACACCTCAGTCACAAGAGATCCTCCTTTAGGCTGCGAAGAAAGCTCAGCTCCATGCAAAGGTTGGGTAAACAGAAGGGTGTCTATATTCTTAGCTCACATCAAATCACCATCACAATATGCATTGAAGTCTATCAAGGATGCTGCTTGTAATGATAAGTAGAGTGGCCATGGGATAATCTTCAGTTTAGGATCAAACATATCGATTCAAACTCAAAGTCCACCATATTTCCTCATTAGTCATAATTAGGAAACATTAAAAATTAGATTTCTGTTTTCTGTTAAAGTAATTTGAAATTGAGCTACATCTGCAGAAATTATAGTCTCTTATGAAAAGGCGGCATATACCAAATTGAAGATATTTAAAGAGAACTGTCAATATTTTATTTTATTTTTTTGGCAAAATTGGAAATAGCTATCAGGCATATTTGCCTCTTCTGAGGAGATAAGTCATGCCAAGTTTCAGATGATTAGATTCAAGGGTTTGTATGCAGGGGTGGGATTCAAATTTCTTAACAACCAGTTCTGTGCGCGAGGCCTAATTTGTGGGTGTGCCTTGGTGGTCATGTGACTGGGGTGGGAGTGGCTTGCTGACTGGGAGTGGCTAGGTGATCATGTGACTGGGATGGGTGTGGCTAGGTGGTCATGTGACTGGTGTGAGCATGGGCAGGTGACTATGTGACTGGCAAACCAAATGCAAGTGTCCTCACTTAATGACCAGGTTCTTGCTTAATGGCCAGTTGCTTAGCAAGTTTTTTTGCCAGTTTCCAAGGCCTGGGGAGCCCTGGAGAGGGCAGGGCAAGGCCCGGGCAGCTACGAGGAGCTACGGGGCAGGCTGCAGAGGGCTGGGCATGGCCAACTCAACATTATTCATGTCAAGGGGTGCTTCTCCTTGCCTGACCTCTCATAACAGTGGGGATGCTGCAATGGTCATAAGTGTGAAAAATGATCATAAATCACTTTTTTCAGTGCCAGTGTAACTTTGAATGGTCACTAAATGAACTGTTGTAAGTCAACGATTACTTGTACAAAAATACAAAAAGCTTCTTTGCTTGCAAAAAGCTGCCCTAAATACCAATCATTAGATTAAAAATACCTGCAAGCTGGAGTTACAAATCAGGCAGGGTGCCAGAGCACCTTGAGGAATGAAAATATTTAAAATTCAGTGATAACTATTAAGCAGCCAACTCTTGCTCATAAAGTGAAACCCTTTAGCAGAGAGGTCATTTAAGCTTTCCAGAAAGAGCACACCCAGGAGAAGCAATCCTTAGATCCATTTGAACACTTAAAAATTCCAGCTGGTCTCACTCACCTCACAAGATATCCTAAGGAGATCACCCAGATTTAAGGAAAGGTCACATGCCCCCAAGAAAGGCAGTAAACAAAAACAGTGCCAAGCTTGCATCCTGCCTCTTAGAAGTATGCCCCAAAAGGACAGTGCTAGATAGTATTAAAGTAGTGAAGGACCCCCTCCCCAAATAGAAAAAGAAATCATGAGGCAAGAAAAAATAATGAAATCACAACAGTAACTGTTGCTTGTTGAAGCTGAATAGGGAAAATTATTCCATCAATAAACACAGGATTAAACTTCACCAAGCACAGAATTAACCTTCACCAAAAACCACTTTTAGACCAAAACTCAGAAAGAGTATGTAAACTCATGTTTGAATGTTAATCTTTCTAGCTAGCCAAGAAGCCTTGCTGAATGTCACTCATCTTGGTTCCCTGTCACTAAAAGCTTTGCTTCATTATTCAATTATTTCTTCAAAGTGCTGATTGTCCAGAGAAATATTTCCTCCCAACAGCATGTAAAAATCTTAAAACAACCCTCCCCCTTTAAGAAAGCCAAGCCTCACAAGCTCAGGAGACAGCAAGTCTAGGCTGTCTGCCAAGAATGCAATAAGGGTGGAAAAAAAACAAAGGGAGATTACTTCTAACTACCTGTTCTCCGAACTGCTTAGAAAGTTAACAAGGAGTTCTGTAGAACTGGATAGAACCGGTAGAATCCCAGCCCTGTTTGTATGCTGTGATTACAACAATTTTGATGCTCTGATTAATGGAAAACACTGCCAGATAAGTGTCAAAATGAAAAGGTTAAACATCAGCTCTGTTTCATGGTAACTTTTTTTTAAAAAATGTAATCAATAATCTACTTTGATACTTTTCATTATTTTCCTTTTTTTACTCCATTTATCAACTAATGAAAAGGGTTTATTGTTGTGGCCCTTGGGCTAATTAACTCATCTTCATAATAATTTGAATTTGAAAGCTTAATACTTAGATGCCTTGAGATTATTTTGATCGATTATGTGCCATCAGGTCATTTTTGAGTCCTAACAAACCTCAAATGAGAAATTGCTGACCTCTTCACAAAAAAAATTGAAACTAGTTTCTCCAATTGGCTCAGTGCCAGCATTCTTCATATAGGGCACCATTAGTGCAGAGAAATAATTACAACAAGGTGTGATAATGGTCCTTAGTCCTTCTTGGACCTTTCCCTTTTCAGGATTTGATTTCAGGTAGGGCCCCATTGTGGTGTGAGGACAATGGGAAGACTACCCCTCTACTGTGAGAGGATAGAGGGGCTTAACAACTGACCCATCAGTTCCAAGGCTGTTTTGACCACCGCGGTGAGAGAGCGGTTGGTCATTAATCTCCATCTTGGCCCCCCGAACGGGTGTGAGAGGCCTATTCGTGGTGTTGAACTCGTTGGATACTGTTACCTGGATCTTTATTCTCCACCCAGACACTTTACATCTGTGTAACATCTATCACCTTTGCCATATGACACTTTATTCTATCCCCACCCCCTATGAATTGTAATTCATTGTTTTATGGGTGTTTACTCGCTACCGGAGCTATGGGCCCTCAGGACTGCGCCCTAGTCCTTGAACTGGCCCATTGGGTTATCGACAGCTTACCTTAATGACGGATCCTGGGATCCTTAGAGGTGGCATGGCGCGACCAAGGGGTTAAATTTTAAATCAGGAATTAAGGGACGATTTTTAAATTTTTTAATTCGGTGTTTTAATGGGATAGGGAGGAGGGTGGGGTGGAGGGGTCTTCTTGCAGCCTGGTGCATGGTGGGGGGGCGGGGGTTGGGGGCCGGCGGGGCCCCGGGGCGTGAGGCGGGGACCACGATTCCCAGGGTGGTTGGGATTGGCAGGAGACGTCGAGGCATAGGGCCATATCATGTGTCGGGAGCGCGTACCCACCATCTTTGTGTGGTGGTGCGCTCTGACCCTATGGCCTCCTCCCTAGGAGGCATCGGAACTGGGACCCCTGGGCTTAGGTTGGTGTATTTTAATGCCAGGTCCGTGGCTAATAAGTCCTCCCTCCTCCATGAGATCATTGAGGAGGAGGCTGCGGACCTGGCCTGTATCACCGAAACCTGGTTGGGCCCGGAGGGAGGTGTCCCTCTGGTTGATTTGTGCCCTCCAGTTTTACGGGTTTTGCACCGACCACGGGCCCAGGGTAGGGGTGGTGGGGTGGCTGTGGTTATTCAGGAGACCCTGTTTCCAAGGGAGGTCTCTGTTTCAGAGATAGGCAGGAGTGAGACCCTCCTCGTGAGGTGGGGGCCTAATGGTCGGGTGGGCTTGCTGCTCACCTACCTTTCCCCCAGCTGTGTGACAGCGGCCCTGCCTGGGCTTCTCGATCTCCTCTCAGGCGTGGAGGTGGAGTTCTCGGACCTTATGGTCTTGGGGGACTTCAATCTGCCTTCCCTGGGGGGGGGGCATCAGGTTCGGCCCAGGAATTCATGGCTTCTATGGAAGCCATGGGCCTGACCCAGTTGATTCAAGGCCCGACTCACGAGGGGGGAAATACTCTTGACCTAGTTTTTATCTCTGAACAGTGGTGTAGTGACAGAGGGCAGGCCACTTTTACGGCACTGCCCGTTCCATGGTCTGATCACAATCTCCTATGGCTGGTCTTCCAACAGGCTGCCCCCCACTGCTGGGATGAGGAGCCACCTAGATGGTTCCGCCCCAGAAGCTTGATGGACCCTGAGAGGTTCCAGGCGGAACTGGGGTCCTTTCCCTCTTCCCTTGCCCACAGCTCTGCCGAGGATCTGGCGGCCACCTGGCAACAGGCTGCGTCGGATGCCCTCGATAGGGTTGTCCCCATGCGTCCCCTTACACATCGTGGATCCCGGATGGCTCCTTGGTATACCGAGGAGCTCCGGGAGATGAAGTGTCGTCAAAGGGGTTTAGAGAGCAGGTGGAGGTCCAGCTGCTCCCAATCCGATCGAGCCCAGCTACGAGCCCATATTAGGACTTACCTGGTAGCTATGAGAGCGGCGAGAAGGTCCTATCTCTCCGCCCTCATAGCGTCCACAGATAACCGCCCAGCCGCCCTGTTTCGGGCTACCCGCTCTCTCCTTCGTATGGGGGAGGGGGCGGACTCATTGCGGGGAAGGGCTGAGGACTTTGGTCAATATCTGTCGGATAAGATTGCTCGGATCTGCGGCGGGTTGTCCTCTGATTTGCAGTGGTCTGAGGAACGGGATACAAGCAGTCTGGCCAGTGTGATCTGGGATGAGTTCGATCCTGTTTCTGAGGATGAAGTGGACAGGATTATGTGGCATCTGAGTTCCACCACATGCTTGTTGGACCTGTGTCCTTCCTGGCTGGCTTATGCCGCCAGGAAGGCCACCTGCGGTTGGTTCCCGGGCAGTTGTCAACGCTTCGTTAAGGGAGGGTGTTTTTCCCTCCGCCTTGAAGGAGGCGGTGGTGAGACTCCTCCTGAAGAAGCCTGCCCTGGACCTGACCGTGTTAGACAACTTTCGTCCACTCTCCAACCTTCGCTTTTTGGCGAAGGTTGTTGAGAGTGTGGTGGCTCAGCAGTTTCCACTTTTCCTGGATGAAGCGGACTACCTGGATCTGTATCAATTGGGCTTCCGACCCGGTTACAGCACAGAGACGGCATTGGTCGTGCTGATGGATGATCTCTGGAGGGCTCGGGACAGGGGTTTTTCCTCTGTCCTGGTCCTATTAGACCTCTCAGCGGCTTTCGATACCATCGACCGTGGTATCCTTTTGCAGCACCTCGGGGGGTTGGGAGTGGGGGGCACTGTTCTTCAGTGGTTCGCCTTCTACCTCTCGGGGCAGTCGCAATCAGTGTTGGCAGGGGGGTTGAGGTCGACCCCGAGGGTGCTCTCTTGTGGGGTCCCTCAGGGGTCGGTCCTCTCCCCTCTTTTATTTAACATCTACATGAAGCCGCTGGGTGAGATCATCCGTGGTTTTGGGGTGAGATTCCATCAGTACGCGGATGATACCCAGCTGTACATCTCCACCCCAAACCAGATCAGTGATGCCCTCTCCCTGATGACCTGGTGTTTGGATGTGGTACGGATTTGGATGAGCGGGAACATGCTTCGACTCAACCCGGCCAAGACTGAGTGGCTGTGCATACCGGCATCTTGGCCCAGCCAGGAATATCCATCTTTGGCCATAGGGGAAGAGGTGTTGCCCCCTGTGGATAGGGTGCGGAATCTGGGGGTCCTCCTGGATGTACGGCTCCAGTTGGAGGAGCAGGTGGGGGCCGTTGCCAGGGGGGCCTTTGCCCAGCTCCGCCTTGTTCGTCAGCTTCGCCCATTTCTGGACTGAGATGCCCTGCGCACAGTCACTCACGCCCTTGTTACCTCTAGACTTGACTACTGCAATGCTCTCTATTTAGGACTGCCCTTGCATACCATCCGGAGATTGCAGCTGGTGCAGAATGCGGGTGGTGATGGGAGTTTTCCGATTCTCCCATGTTACCCCCCCCCTCCTGCGCTGCTTGCATTGTTTGCCGGTTGCACTCCAGGTGAGATTCAAGGTTTGGGTTTTAACATACAAAGTCCTGCACGACATGGGTCCTCAATATTTAAGGGAGCGTCTTCTGCCGATATCGAATGCCGGCCGCCCTGTGCGAGCACATAGGCAAGGACTCCTCGGGGTCCCATTGGCGGGCCAATGCCAGCTGGTGGTCCCCCGGTGGCGAGCCTATTCTTTCGCGGCCCCTGACCTTTGGAACCAACTGCCCTTGGGGCTCCGCCTGGCCCCTGACCTCCGCATCTTCCGCCGTGATTTAAAGACCTGGTTGTTTGACCAACCTGGGCTGTGACCCCTTTCTAGGGGGGGGATAGATTTTTAATGTTAATTATTGTAAATTTAGTTTTTAGTATTTGGGCTTGTAAATTAGTTTAATTGTTTTTTAAGTATTTATTGCCTCTGTTTTTTGGTTGTGAGCCACCCCGAGTCTTCGGAGATGGGGCAGCATATAAGTTCAAATAATAAATAATAAATAATAGCTGCTGATTTAGAGGGCTATGAAAGGAGATTGGAATCATTTGTGTAGGACAAGTCTATTAAAGGGTATTGGTCCTGAATATTCTATGGTATATCTGGATTGGGGGCCACATGCTTCAAACATTCTAGGGAAACACTGATGGAAGAGAAACATGATCGTATTTTTGCTTGCAAATATCCCCAAAATCATTTAGTTGGCTACTGGGAGAAATGAAATGTTAGACAAATGCATCTTGACCTGATGAAGCAGGCCTATTTTTATTTTACTCCTCCTCCTCCTCCTCCTCCTCCTCCTCCTCCTCCTCCTCCTCCTCCTTCTTCCATACCCATCATCGGACATTGGCAATCATGTTGATGATCCTATTTTTATCAACAGCTGCACCAAAAAGTGATTTTGAAGCCTTTATGTTCTTCTTTTGCCTGGACCTCATTTGCCTTTAATCTTTCACTGGAAGATTAAGTGAAGTATGCCATATTTTTCCAGGTGTCACATAACATGTTGGAAATATTCTAACTTTCACTTTTTAATGGTTTTGATGATTTCCCTTGGCTTTCCCAGGTGGCTTATCAACTACTCATTTATGATTTTGTCAACCATTTTATACCTCTCATTAATTATTATATGTTTATCTAATGGATAATTCAAAGTGTGAGTAGGGAGTAGGGACCATCTTGCTCCTGTGATCTTTCAAATAATTGTGCTATTATATTTTAAACCTGCAGTGATATCCATTTTCACCTGGTTTATACTTGCTTAATTTTTAAAAGAAGAACGTTAGATCTCAAAGAAGATATTTTCAGTGTCTATTTTTTGTTTAATGTTTGAGTGACAATCTTCATGTACATACATGAAGCTCAAGCCTCATTGCCTCTAGTTACCCAATAATAGATGGGGAAGACCTGTGATGTGGCTGAACTGCAATTTCAGCAGGAAAAGTCTTCACAGATTATTCTGCAAAATAATGAAATGAAAATTATAAGCATTGCCATTTAAACCGCTGAAGTCCAAGGGTGTTCTGCTTGCTGTGGATTAACTCAGAAAGAAACTAAGATTTTTTTTTTCAAAACAACTGGAATCATTAGGGAGCTATTTCAAGATCCAGACAATGACCCTCTGATATTTTTTTCTGATCTTCAAAAACATTATTCCCCAAGCTATGCAAACAGCTGAGCTCTTCGTGCAATTTCCAATGGGTTGAAAACTCAAAGTGAGTGGAGATAGGGACTTTAAACAGTGTCCTAGTCCCTTCTTCTCTTCACACTATAGCAGTGTTTCTCTATGTTGTCAGTTTAAGAAATCTGGATTTCAATGCCCAGAATTCCCCAGCCAACCATGCTGGGAATTGAAGTCCAGCCTTCTTATACTTGCCAACATTGAGAAATACTACACTATAGTCATTCCATTGGAAATTCTGAAGTGGAAAGGAAAGGTTTAATGATGTGCTCTTTGCACACTCTGCAGGCTAAAGAGGGATAGAACTGTGTGTATGGCTCTTTTTGATCTATATTTTGAACTCTTCATGAATGAGGTTCCTCCTTGTTCCTCCAGGCATTGCAAGACTTTGTCTTTCCTTTCTTTTTCTACCCCCTCTTTTTAGACCAATGGAAAAGATGGGGTGGAGCAACAATATGTGTGTCCTGAAGAGGAAAAGAGTGCCAAGCAACAATATCACCTGAATCACAATGAAAGGATTGCAATGTATGCTCTTGCATTTGACACCAGAACACAAGGATGGAAGGATTAACTAATCATGTGTGTTTTATCATTACCCCCCCATCATCATGGTTTGTAGGAGATAGTTATGGATCTTGCGATTCTAAGGAAGGCTATATGGGATACTGTGGGATACAGACAACCACAGCTTCTGACTGTGCCAGAAAACTTATGTGTGCATAATTATAGGATACTGAATCCTTTCAAATGAATGTTACATGTTGAGCTACTGAACAGACTATCAAGGGTCACAGTATGCTGCATGTTTGGCAAGTAGGCATAGCAATCAAACTATTTCATCACATTTTCATGGGGTGAATTTCTGAACAGATCTCAAATATATAACTCTAGATTGTTGCACTGTAATTGAAAATGCCTGGGAACCTGCAGTGACCAGTCTGCTAATGAGAACTCAGCATGTTCTTATTTTCCCAGGGTGATTCTATTCCAGGCTGAAAACAAGATATGAAATGTTTATCTCAGATGGTTACATTATCTTGTCTCTGTACTCACTCTGGTTTGCTTTATTTATAATTTGCATTTATATTTCATATGTACATTGTAATTTATTTTGAGATTAGTTGTAAGGTATTTAGGGTATGCCATGTCTATTATTAGATGATTTAACTAAATAATACAGGCTCAATGGTATGTACACTGCAGAAATTATTGAAATCTAAGGTAGTTATGGTTTAATGAAATCCTACTGGTTTCACTGGCTTGGTGTGCCATCTATTGTTTAAAACTAATTCAAAGTTCTGATTCTATTGCATGTCTCCTGCCTTAAATTGCTGGAGGATAGTCTTATAATGTAATATATTTAGACAAAACTCTAGTATTTCTCTCTAATCCACCCTTACTTTTTGAAGTACTGCTAAGATAACAGAAAAAACAGTCCCTTTTCAATGATAAATCTCATGCAGCAAAATGGACTGATCGAGAGGCAGAAAAGGGAACTTAATATATGTCTCTTGCCTCAAATTTGATAAGTTTAGAGCTAAATTTAAATTTAAGCTGGATGAATCAAGGAACTGAAAGGAATAGGGCTGAGCATAGGCTCCCATCTATTGTATATATACATATATATTGGTATTTAGTGACACAATCTGCTTCCTGGATCTAGTAGTTCTTAACATGGCAATCTGGGTGGGAATAGGGCTGGAAGTAACAAATGTGTCACTGTTCTGACTCTCCAAAACCAAGAAATAGAAATAAAAGGTTCAATTAACTGCTTTTAGTTCTTGCAGGCCTGGAAACATCGGTACATAGCAACAAAACAAAGGTAGGAATACCTGTTGCTGCTTTCCCGCCAATTTAACCTCGCCCCCCCCCACATGCCTGCCCCACCCACGTGGCTGTTGTACTTCTTGAGAGGCTGGGAGACCTGGAATATTTCTGTTGGGACTAGTTCTTTCTTCTGCTGCCGGCCTGCTCTCCAGCTGATTGTTGGCCGGCTGCTTCTTCCTTGTCAACTTCCTACACTGTGAGTCTACTGTTTTTCATTATCCCTGTAAGCCCCACCCCACAAATGGCAACCCTGAGATGGTCCGCCAGAGGCTCGCTGTTTCGTGGGTTGACAAAATGAGGCATCACAACATAGTGACAGAAAGTCTACCTGAGTTATCTCAACTAATCTATAAAACAGTGAAGTGAGATGCATTAAAGAAAGTCTTATGGAATCGCCTTTTTGAGGCGATCCATTGGCACCCACTGTCCCATTTTTTTAGCAAGGTTTTAATCATTAGTAGAGCTGAGTTTTGATTTTAATAACACTGCTTTTAAATTTGCTTTGCTTTAATTGTTTTTACCCTTGTGTTTTATCATTTGCATTTTTAATTGCTCTCAGATGGCTTGAGTGTCAAATCGACAAAAAAGCATCCAATATGTAATAAATGGATAGATTCTATATAGCATTTACATAATTTTAGCATTTTTTAATTAGTTTGAGTGTTGGAAATCCTTTTGTCACAAAGTTGTTTTGAAGGCAAAGAAGATGCCTTTGAAGGTGCTCATGGAATACCATCACAATCTTGATGGATTAATACAAACATTTGTATGCCCACTTCTAGGATTTTATTTGCTCATAGAAAATTAAAAACAAAAAGTAACCATAACAATTACTGTAAATCATCAAATGAGTTTAAAAATAATATGTGGCATAACCAGTTATATTAAGTTTATAATCATCCATTATAGAATGGGCATTTCAGTTAAACATATTATTGTTAGCATTTCAGTTAAACATATTATTGTTAGTACTGGTGATGTCATGCATTAGTTTCTTTTAAAATCTCTTTTGTGAGAGCATCTCAAACTTCAGATCAATTTGTTTTCACCATTTTTATCTTTAAATATGTTTTAATTTTGATCTCATAGTAACTCTACCTATATTGTTGAATATTTTTTAACTATAAAAAGTAATAACTTTGGACATCTTCAGGAAAAGTTCACACTAAATCACTACATATCAACTTACTTGAGCTTAGCTCTTTTATCTTAGGACACAACCAACTAACTACAATATGTGTATGGACCACTGATGCTTTCTTAAGGGTAGTGTCATCCTCCAAACATTGGTCACTGCTGTCCATAGATTTTATTTTTAAGTGGGTGGAACCATACACTCTGGACCTTTTATTTAATTTATGAATCCAACCACTTCCTTGGAATCCAGGGCAGGATGCTTCAGAATGGGGTGGAATTAGATTTACATTATACATGTGAAAACCAATTATTTGGGAGTGGAGCTATTCTTGCATTGATTTCTAATTACATGAAAGAAACTGATCTTTCTCAATCTCTAGAACTCTGCCCTCTAGCTGTTGTCTTATCAACATCTTTTCTTGGCCCATGAAATATTCACAGTCACAATCTATATAAATAAAATGAATGTGTGTCAAGTAATTGTAAAAGAATGAACACTAGCTGTATTTTAATTATATTAGTCTCCTGTCCCAAAGCACCCTTATTCAATGACAGAAACAAGAATGATGAACTACATTTGCACCATTTTTGTGATAGATATTCACCATAGTCAGCTAAGGGCATAACCACCCAATTTCTGCTTCTCTTTCTTTCATTGATTGATTAATGAAAAATAGGGTGATAACGATCACCACTAAATATTCAATATTATTCTATGCATTGCACATCTTTAATAATTCAGAAGGTACTGTAATATGATAAATAGTGAGCACTTAATGCTAAACTAATGTTAGGTCCACTCCTTTCAAAGCTTCCATTGCCTGGATAATTAATGCTATTCTAAATAGAAGTAAATGTACTTGACTTGTGTAAACATATAATATAGCCTGTGCAGATAGATCATCATTTATTCTAATTTAGAAAAAGCAGAAAAGCAAAGATTACAAATCAGTTTTAGAAAGTGACACATATATTTAATCATGGATACATATATTAGGTAGTATCACTAGCAAAAATGTAGCTCCTTACTTTTAATTAGAATTAGATACCACTTAAATTATTATTCTAGACAAGGTTGAATTCCAGTTGTGCGCAGTTTTAAACTTCAGCATATATATATGTGTGTGTGTGTGTATGTGTGTGTGTGTGTGTGTGTGTTTTCTTAAGTTTTCGTGGGTATTTATATGTATGGTATTCAGCTTTGTTCAGGTATTTTCCCACATCATTATAGTTGTGCTTTTAAAGTTCTAGTGACGTTTCAGCAGAATCTCATCTGCCATTATCAGGCTTGTGTATTGCGTTTGTCTGTGTGTCAGGCTTTCACAGCCATTTCAGTTTTAAATTTGGTGCTAGCCTCGTGCTGTATTAGAATGGTTTTTTCTTCATCCTGATTGGTTGGAAGTCTTGGTCTGTGTTTATTGGTCTTGGAGTTTGCTGTGTTCTGCTTGATTGGTGTTTCTAATATCTTTTGTCTGTTTTGTAGCATTTTTTTGTCTTGATTGGCTGGCAACATTGTATTTCCTGTATTGGGTTTTTTTAGTGTGGCTTGGCTTCGGGTGAATGGCCGGCTATCATTTATTAGGAAGCTAGGTTTCATCTGGGTGGCTGGTTGGGGTGTGTTTGAGCTGGAGGTATGAGTGGAATGGTTGGAAAGTGACAGTTGGAAGATAATGGACACTCCAAATGGAGCCGAGCTGGACGTCCTGGAGTGAAGAGGAGTGCCGGAGGAGTAATACCCCCTTAAAAAACCTTGGTCCAGCTGGCCTGGCTGGTAGCACCTCATAAAGGCCCCTTTCCAGGGTTACAGGAGAAGATGGTCAACAGTTTTGAAGGCTGAAGAGGGCTTTATGGCCCAATGGCAGATAAAACAGTAGAACCATCTTCTAGGAGAAGGGAAACTCTGATTTCAAACCTCCACTGCCTTATGGCTATATCTATTATTGGAAAAGGCTTCAAGGAGTCAACCTCAAGGCAAAATTTGGAGCCAGAGTCCCGGAAGCAATTCGTGACTGTGTATAATCATGTTCTGGTAACTCCTGCAGCGTAGCTAGAACTAATTGTATTGGCTCTGCCATTCCATTAGACTATTTCAGTGATGTGGAGAGGGGGAATCTGCTGCTTGGGTATCCTCCATATTAAATTACCCAGGCCTCGTGCTCTGGAGAGGACATTCCAGCTTTGCATACAGCATTGAAACAACACGGGAAATGGCAGTTACTGGTTTCAGAGCACGATACCATAGTCTCTTGAGACTGAAGGATGCCAATTCAAAATGTGCTGAAATGTAATATAGTTACCTTTAAATTAAACTAGATAAATAGGAACATCTTAGGATGAACATTGTTGTATATAAGAAGACTAATGTTGCACATTCGGCATGTACCTAAGCCTTGGATACAGTCTTCAAGCTCTCCCAAAAGCTGCTACTAAACTATAATTTGGAACGAGGCAGAATAAAAAAATCATTATATAGACGGACATCTTCATATTAACTTTTCAAATGGATATTTATTTATTTATTTATTTATTTATTTATTTATTTATTTTATTGGACTTATAGGCTGCCCTCTCTCCCGAGGGACTCAGGGCAGTTTACAATAAAAAACGAGAATACAAATATTAAAAAATACAATTAAACTAATCAACTAAGCCCAATAAAAATTTAAAACCTGGTTAAAAACTAAAATCGATAAAACCCCACCCCACCCCATTCAATCCAGGCTGGCCTGTTGAAACAGCCAAGTCTTTAGGTCGTGGCGAAAGGAACGGAGGTCAGGGGCCAGCTGGAGCTCCAAGGGGAGTTGATTCTACAGGGTGGGTGCTACCACAGAGAAGGCCCACCCCTGGGTGGCACCAGCTGACAATGTCTGGCCAACAGCACCCCCAGGAGGCCCTGCCTGTGGGAGCGTACAGGGCAATTGGATATAATTTGAATTGTATGTGAATTAAACTGGGTTTACTTTTTTCTTGCTAGCAACCATTTCCTTATTCTGGATCTATTGCATTCTGGAAGTGTACCTCCTTCAATATATTATTCAGCAGCCAAGTGTGGTCTTCAGACCTTGAAAACATTCTGTATCTCTGAATTATAGCTCCTCACCACCATGAGATAATTTGGAAAAAAACTTAGTATTTGGGAAGAGGAAAAATGAGGCTTGAATAATTCAACAGTTACAACAGTTCATTTAGTGACCATTCAAAGTTACAGTGGCACTGAAAAAAGTGACATGACCATTTTTCACACTTAGGGACATTGCAACGTTCCCATGGTCATGCGATCCAAATTCAGATGCTTGGCAACTTACTCATATTAATGATGGTTGCAGTGACCTGGGGGGTCACATGATCACTTTTTTGTGACTTTCTGACAAAATCAATGGACAAGCCAGAGTCACTTAACAATCACATCACTAACTTAACACCTTCAGTGATTCACTTAACAATTGTGACAAGAAAGATCATAAAATGGGACAAAATTCACATAACAACTGTCTCAATTAGCAACATAAATTTTGGGCTTAGTTGTAAGGACTACCTGTATAGCAACCTTGAATTGAGGCAAATTTAGAAAAGAAAACTGTTCCCTGGAAATGCTTGTTCATACTTGGTGTGCAACATAATCTGGAACATATAGGCTGTTCTTCACAAGGAAGGTGGCTTATTCAGAAGACTAAATGCTTTTGTATATATGAACAAATATAAGAATAGCATTGATCTGAGCAAAAAAAATAGCTTTTCCACATTTGATCTAACAACTGTTGCTAGGATATATTTAGAAAACATCAAGATGTGAAAATTCTAAATATTGAGTGGAATTATACTAAAGTCACTTAAATCAGGGGGCTCCATCAGAATGAATCTCTGTTTTATATTTATCATCTATCTGTTGCCCGCCTGTCTGCCTAATTCTTTTTCTTTCTTTCTTTCTTTCTTTCTTTCTTTCTTTCTTTCTTTCTTTCTTTCTTTCTTTCTTTCTATTTTGGTGTCACTTGAGTGACTCTAAGACTCTAGAGATCTGAAAGTGTAGCATAATTCCTCCCCCATGCCCCAATTTACTTTGCCCCAATAAAAAACAATATTTTTTATTGTTCTTTGAATCTGTATTGTTCTGCATCATCATATATGAGAGTACATTTGGTCTAGAGCTAGAAACCAGGAGACTGAGTTGTAGTCCCACCTTAAGCATGAAAACTGGCTGGGTCTCATTGAGTCAGCCACTCTCCCTCAACTTAATCCACCTCATAGGTTTGTGGTTGGGAAAATAGGAGAAAAGGCAGTATTAGGTATGTTCGGTGCCTTGAGTCATTTGTAAAAAATAAATAAACCAATAGTTTATATAAATATAATGGAATATAAAACTGTAGTGCTGTTTGACTGTTCTATTATTATTTCTGAGAGTACAGCTGATAAATGAAATGCCAGTGAATCCAATGGCAATTAAGTAGATGACTTTATAAAAGCTAAATAAAAAGACAGAAAGTCAGCATTACATTTAAAATGTGCTGCATAGACCAGAACGTATAAAAGCTGATGGCTTTCTTTGTGAGGGTTAAGAATAATGAAGGGAAGTGAAAATTGTCTAAGTAAAAACTGACACTTCTCTTGTCTTTCATCTTTTAAGATTATTTGCAATTTGCATATTATTAGCTTCTGTGTTTCAATCTCCTCTGAAGATTGAAGTGTTTTGTTTTAATGCACAAAAAGTAGATTTAAACATTATGCCTAATGGAAAATTACACCGTAAGCACCAATGTTTTGTTTGTATAATTCAGATTGGAATAAGTTCATTTAGTTGTTTTATATTTGTGTGTGTGCATGTGTACATACATATACATGCACAGACACACTGCAATTTATGGTGTACATTGTGATGTTTTGAGTATTTATTTATTTTTATTTATTTATAATTGGACTTGTATGCCGCCCGCTCTCTGAAAGGACTTGGTGCGGCTCACAATTAAAATACAACAATAAATATTTTTTTAAAAAAATTAAACTTAAACAAGCCCAACTGAAATTAATTTAAAACTAATTTTAAAAAAAACCCCAAGAGGTCAGTCTGTTGGAGATTTTGACTAGTAAAACCAATTGGATTGGTCTGAATGATCAAAGGATTTATAGAACAAAAGATTGTCTAAATATGTTGCCATGGTTGGATCCAGCCTTAAAAGTACAACCAGGACTTAATTTATTCAATAATATTCTTGATTTCAGTGGGTCTGGTTCTAAGTTGATACTTACGGATCTAAGTCAAGCTTATGTATTAGATTTTTCAGATCCACTGGTGTAACTAAATATTTCTAGATGGACTTCTTCCATGAATGGAGTTTTTCGTTTTTCTGAGTAAAAACAAATTTACAAAGAAACTCTAGAATCACCACAAGTATTATTCTTAAATATCTCATTATATTTAAATATAAAATAAAATAAAAATTTGCTAGAATAGAATAAAAAAGGTACCACTATATTGGATTTCCATGTTGCTTTTAACTCATCATCAATGCATTGTCTTCTATATGATATTGTAAGTTTCTGAAGATGTTCTTCTTCCCTGTTAGGTGATAAATTTAGTTTAATTTGAAATTTAGTCATGACTCCAGTTGCTTGTAGTTTAAGGGCTGGAACTGCAGTGAAATGTAGAATTTGATTTATTTGGAAATATAAAAGAGGTAAATTTTTGAAAATTATGTTTATTATTCTCTCATTTTAGAAATGTCTGCATCTTATAGGTCTTTTAAATAAACATGTATTTCTTAGGATGTTGTGGTTTTGAGCTATGTATGCTTAATAATTCCTGGTATTCCAAAAATTTACAAACAAACATCTGGAAATTGTACACCAGTTCGTTTTTTAAGATGAAGCAAAACAGATTCAAAACATACATGAAAATAGACTTACACAATACATTGATACTAATAGATAAGGGGAATTACAAGCAGACATAAAAGGCAATAAACATGAAATAGCAATATCAGAGCAATACCTGGTGAACATAATGTTTGCATTTTGGCAGTGTATATGATTAGGAAACTAAATCTATAGCATTTCTAACAAAGATTTGTCCAGCTACTTTTGGAAAGGAGTGAATATAGACAACAGAATAGTGAAAACAAGTACTATTCAACTTTTGAGAGACAAGATGAAGAAAAAGAAGACTTAAAGAAATTTAAAAGCAGGACTGGGAACGATTTTAACTTAGGGGAGGAGTATAAGGAAAAATAGACTTTAGGAACACTGCATATAATTGGTATGATGGTGAACTCATAAAAAAGGCATAATTGACTTATAGATGAATTACAATTGATAGGTTTACATGAAAGAACACCTCCCTTGGTTTGAATGTAGCATTTTTTTTTAGGGAAAAGGGATTAAGGGGAAAAAAGAAAGGGAATTGCGAAGTTTAATAACAAGCAAGAGCGTCCTTCCTGGATTGTAAAAGTTCTTCCCCAAGAGGCCTTTTTATCTCTTCATTGGGGATTTTGTAAATTAAAACCAGAACAAGTTTTCACTTCAGATTGGCCTATTGTATTTTTGTGAAGCCAGCAAGAAATTTTAAAAAAAACATCCCTTCTTTTCTTTCTCTCTTCTGAGCTCAGTAGAGAAGGAATAATGAGAGATTCTTTGGCATATAAATTCAAAGCACCTTATTTTATGCCAGTCAGTGACAAAGAATCTTATAAAGTATCATCCTAAATGAGATTTGACTGAAGTGACCAGATATGGTGTGATGTGCTTGAAATTCAGAATGAGAGATTATTCCAATGTCTGACAATTTTATCTTTTTTCCCCTATTAAAACTCAATATAATATTAGAGTATGAAAAGTATAGAAGTTGCTTGTATACTTAAATATAAATTAGAACTAATAATCTTTCTTTTCCTTTTGGTTCAAATAGGAAAGTTAAATCATTATAGATATTATTTAGTGGTTACTTCTACAGTATGGTTATTGTCTTCATGTGATATTTGCAATTTGACAATTGTTAAGACAGGTAAAGTAGACAAATGGAGTAAGTACCAAATAAACTTGCAATGTTGGTTGTCCAATTTCTTTCCTGGGATATGCTTCATTTCAGTTTCAGTAATAGTTAGAATTTTCCTGTATCAATGCCAAGATGGAATGAACCCAGTGGTGGGCTTAAAGTAATTTAACAACCGATTCGCTTAGTGACTGGTTGGATGGGGTAAAGTCCAGTAGCTGTGGAGAATCCAGGCAAAGGGCAAGATGCAGGCTGGGGGGTGGAGCTGAGTGGTGATGGCTCATCCCTGGCTTGCCTTCCCATCTGCCACCAGCTGTGGGAGGAAGGTAAGGTCATGAGATAAAGAAAGAGGCGGTTGTGGGGGAAGAAGTGGAGAGACTATGGGGCCTCTGAATGAGGGGAAACTGCTGGGGTGGAGGTAAGCAAGCCAATTCAGTGGGGGGGTGGCAGCGGGGAGGTATGTCCTTTTAGAAAGGCAGGAACTGGTGCATCCCCCAACCTGAGGCAAAGGGCAAGCAGGTAGCATCTGCCCATAGGCCCCAGGGAAGGCCAGAGGCAAGAATTGGCATGTCCCCCAACATTGAGGTGAAGGGCGAGCAGGAGGCATCATCCGCCTATAGGCCCTGGGGAAGGCCAGAGGCAGGAACTGTTACCTTACCTTTCCAGGCAGCCGCAGTGAGCAGAGCAGGTGAAGTACAGAGTGTCAGCCCTGGATCTATCTTGATTCAGATGTAAGGCTGCCACAGCGGGGGATGGGCATGCTGTGGGAATGGGAAAATAGTGAAAAGAGAGGATAGCCACAACAGCATTCTTTTGGCAGAGCTCAAGGTCAAGTCACTGCCATTTAGAGGGGAGTGTCTGGACTTGGTGGGAGTTCAGAATTGAGGTGGAGAGTGTGACTTGAGGGTTATCAATAGGGCAGGATGTGAGTTTTAGTGTAGAAGGGGGAAAACATGGGAATTCAGATTCGGGTTTTCCCCAGAGGTGTCAACATGATTTCTCTAATAAATTGTTACTTGGATGGACTTGTCCCTGAGTGCTGAATTCAGGCTGGTGAGTTTGGTTGGAAAGCTGTCACAGAGATCAGCTGGGTTGCATGGCTGGTGTGGTAGGTCATGGTGAAGGCAGGCAAGTGTGTGAAGGCAAGGTGTGGAGATCAGCTGGGCCATGTGGTCTGGGCAAGCGAGCGAATGAAAGAGCCAGAGTGTAGCTGGGCGCAGGCATGACTCTAGCCAAGGTGGGCGAGGCAAGGTGAGGTGGGGTGGGGCAGGATGGGTGGGGCCAGCCAGTGGTGAGATTGGCCTGTTTGCCGAACTGTGCAGAATCATAACAACTGGTTTGCCTGAACCGGTTCAAACCGGCAGCAGCCCACCTCTGAATTATTATTATTTATTATTTATTCGACTTGTATGCCGCCCTACTCCCTAAGGACTCAGGGCGGCAAACATTAAAACAGAGAAAAATTTACAATAAAACAGAATTAAACAACTAAACAAGCCGAATGGAGTTAAAATAAAACCCAAACCCTTTCAACTACATATTTTAACAAAATATGCAGGGCTTTCCTAACACTGCAAAAAGTATTAAGATTTATCAGCTCATCAGAATGTCTTTTGCATCATAGCAAAGCTTATACACTACATCATAAAAGAGTGCATAAAATAGAGATCCACATCCTGCTTTTTATATGGTAGAACTTCATTTGCTGAATTGCTTGCAGTTTGATAGAGTTTAGAAAGCAAAGTGCTAGTTTACAGTAATATGAGGGCTGTATTACAATGGTTTTATACCAACATTCATATTCTTCTGTTACTTATAAAACTGTATTTTATTGCAACATTTTCAGATTCATTTTAATAGAAGTCATTTGACACGTGTATGCCAAATAAGTATACTTCTGTGATGCTGACATAAGTAATCCAGGAGAGTGACCAAATCCACCTCAGTCCCATACCTGAGTTCAAACCAAAAATACATACATCATGATGTCATTACAATCTTTTGTATGACACATAATTATATCATTTGTGTCATTATGCCATAATGTGTGGTCTGTTACTTTAATGCTGTTTTGGCATTCTTACAAATGCCTAAAATTATGCTTTTGTAATGTCTCATCATTCTGTAGAATTTATAGCTGGAATTCTTTCAGAGCATATAGAAGGAATTATCTTCTATTCTACCCTTATAAAGCATGACCACATTAAAAACACTGTATGATTCCTTTGAAAAAATGCATATGCAATCTTAGCAATTTAATCCCTATGTAGGTTGAGGAAAAATACTTATTTGTATCATGAGAAGAGTTGCCATTGTCAACCAACCAGATTAATTCTGCTTTGATATAAGGCAGCTTTAGATGAAGTCATCATAAGGCGGTGTCACATGCGAATAGCAGGCTATGTTGTCTCACTCATAACAGTAGAGATATAATCATTAATCCATTTAGCCACAGCTAAATTACAGTTTTGATTCACAGAATTGAAATTATTTTGGACAAAGCAGATTGGGAATTAGAGTTTAGTTCCAGTGTTAATTTCATGTCCTCCAATCAGTTTCACTGTAAGGAACATACTGAAAGTTCTTATATGGATTTCTGCTTATATAGGCTCCCACAGGATAAATATACTTCTTGACTCTGTGAACTATTTTATGAATAGAGACCCTTACTGTCTGGAGAGAGAGAGAGAGAGGGAGATTGCTGCTTGTAACAGTTTCAACTTCTCCAGATAGAGATGCCTTGTGTAAAACCCTCCTATGCCATGTGAAAAACCCTACTATTTCCTCATATCAAACTTATGGCTGTTAGATCTATGAAGGGACCTATGACTTCAGCATGCTTCATCAAATGAGTTGTTAAGTTTGTATTTATTTAGTAAACTCTTCTTACAGAAGGAATGACTGGATGCTGAATAAACGAAGAATTGTTGGAGAAGTGCAAGCATTAAAAAAATTGTATAGAAGATTCCAAGGCATTTTTTAACTCTCACAAAAGGGATATATGTAGTATAACTTGAGATCTCTGAGGTGTACTAGTGGTAACATTAATTTATATTCCGTGAAGAATATCTTTCAAAATGTCTGTTAAAATATTTAATTACAAGGTGCTTTTTTCTCCCTCTCTCTGCTTCATCATCTTTGCAGTTTTCTCCAAATCAAACCTGCAGCATTTATAAGTTTGACAGCTGTCATGGGAAAGGAAGCAATCAAGTGGTGAAAAAAGGGTAAATGCTGATGGCAGTTAAATCACTGAAAGTATGGGATGTTTATTGATTAAATTGGTTAAGATTTCCTTTATTTTAAATTTGTTGGGCTCAGAAGAGAAACTGTTCTGCACTACATGCAAATACTTGAAGACTAAAGTACTCTTTTTTTTTAAAGCCCAAAGTCCCTTTCATTGGAAGGCAACAAACTTACAGTCATTTTTGATTATTCACTTTGAAAGCCATTTACACAGATACAGACACCAGAGCAAAAGCATTCTCCATTGTCTGCTTGGAGAACACTGGGCTCGCCTCCCTCCAAAATTTTTCCACCTCTGTAGAATGAAGTGTGACACAATGGAAGCCACAATATTTGGGGAAAGAAGATGGTTAGTTTCACATACTACGCAAAACCATAAACAATTGTTTACAAAGTGTATCAGCTAGATTCATACACACACTGAATGTGAAACCCAGTGCTTCTGCTTTGTGGCTCTTGGAACCATTTCTCATTAGAGTTGCTAAAAATTGGTAGCAATGTTGAGGTAATTAAATTACCTCAACAGCAAAAGATATCATACAAATATAAGTCCTGAACGAGGCATAACTTCATTAATAGATAAAGATACTCCCAACTCCTCCCGGTCAAAGAATCATAGCTTCGCCCACTTTTCATTATTAGCCTATGCAGTGAATTTCTCAGCCATGTACCAAATACATGTTGATATTTCCCTTCCTTTCTTTATAAATTGCAACTAAATAAATTGCAACTACTGGTAGCAATGCATTGGAAAAAGATCTTTTTCTACAATATCATCTTTCTGGTCACATTGAGAAGTCAGATCCCAATCTGTTTGGAAGTAAAATAGGGCTATTGAAAAAAAAGGGAATGGTTTTTGAATTCTCTATTGAGCAATTTGTCAATCTTCTTACACATTTTTTATAAACTGAAATAAATGTCTAAACTGACATTTGAATATCAAGGACATAAAGATGACAATATACAGTATATTCACACAAATGTTTGCCCTATTTCAAGACAATTATCATGTAATCATTAAAAGGGCTACAACACAAAGAGAATATCTGACTTCATATTGAATAATAATAAATAATATATTAAATTTGTGTACTAATGTTGAACCAAGCTATCTCAGCATATCCTTTTCTATTGCCCTAAAGTGAAGATTTCTTAAATATTCCTTTTCGTTTTCATGCCCCAAAGAAAATGGGCATTGATCCATCTATTGTACCACTGCAAAACATGCAAAACATACAGCAAAGCAATAGCACTTAGATTTATATACCATATACTATTCCATAATGTCTCTGGGCAGTTTACAATGTCAGCATATTGCCCCCACCAATCTGGATCCTCATTTTACCAACCTCAGAAGGATGGAAGGCTGTTCCAGTTCCAGCAGGAGGAATGGGACGATATAATTAAATGGAAATTACCCTCTGGATTAACATTACAAAGTATCTTTAAGAAAGGAGTCAAAGCAGCGAATTGAAAGAAGTTTAAAAAAAGGTGTGAATTGCCTTTGACAGCGACAGAGCTTCGAGCCGAGAGAGGTAGAAGCTGCAGAAGGAATTACACAACTAACTTGGATGAGTATATCTTGATTTTATATAAGCATTAATTCAAGCTGAACTATAGATCACTAAAGAGGAAATTTATATTAATTGGATTTGATCTTTTTGGAAGATCGTGATTTGAAAAGCTGTGAATAATTGGGAAGGAAAAGAAAAGAGGAGGTACGGATTTGTTAGAACAAAGAGTGCCATCTGAGTTAAATTCAACTTGACTTTTTTTTTAAAGACTCTGTTTCTTAAAAATACAAGGAAAATTGATACAATAAAAATAAGAGTTTTGGAAAATTGACATATTGAAACAAAGAAAGATACAGAAAGATTCTACCCTTGGATTATTTGTTGATTCTGTTATGGACTTGGTATTGGACTAGCTGAGGACTAAAAGTTGAGAGGAAGGAAACAAAAGCAGACTGTTGGAAATTAACTTTAAAGACACTAACTGGATTAAATAGAAAATTGTAAAATGGCAATATCTCTTCAGGCACTAAAAATGGAACTTGGAAACATTAAGGAAACTTTACAAGAAAGAGATGAAACTTTGGGCTTCATTTTTAATTTTTTTTGAAGAGGCGATTGCAGAGTATGAACAACAAAGACAAAGTACAGAAGAAGAGGTGGAGCAAATCTCAGAAGGGGCCATCTTTAATCACCATTGAGAACAAAGGAATCCAGAAGGAAAGAGAAAAAGAATTGGGAATAAATATTGGAGGTCTGGGAAATTGAATAAAGAGGGAAATATCCGGAAAATAAAAAAAAGGGGGGAAAGAATCAGCAGAAATTTGAAGGGCAGAAGGTAGCTAAAAATAGAGAGGGGGTTAAAAACTGGAGTGAAGTAATAAAGGGGGAAATGTTAGGGGAAAGAAGGGAAAAGAAACAGGATTTGGGAACAAAGGAATATGGGGATTTTCAAAAAATGGGGGTAAATTTCTTACTCAGAGATAATGCTGAATGATACCGGGAGAGGGGATTCTGCAAGGTGCTGAGGAATAATATAGATAAATTTGTAGTTGTGAAATGGGGACATATAAGATGGATAATAGAATTGTTATTTTTTGGCAATGCTCTCTTCTTTCATGTTTAAGAGGTAAATACAATAAATATATGGAATATGTTTATCAAATATATTGAAATACTTTGAGGATTGGAGTGCTGATTTTCCTTTTTATTTCTTTTGGTTTAAATATGAATGGAATAATTAATAGAATATGTGTAATAAATAGATTGAAATAAATGAAATGATATAGGAGGAGAGCTGAAATGAAATTGGCATTAGGGTTTAGGATTAAATGAGTAGATAAGTATGTCCTTTTTCTTCTCTGAAATTGTAGATAAATTTTATGGAATTAAGAAGGGGAAACCATGCAGAATCTGATTTATATATGTTATGTAGTTTTAAAGGGGATTAGTAATTTTAAAGTTGTAGGTAATAAATTGCTAAATATTTGATGTGATTTAAAAGTGGAAATAATTAATGAATATGTAACTTTGAGGTGGCGCACTTAAATTGATATTAAAGGGGGGAAACCAATTTATAGAAGAAGTGTTACTAATTAGAACTTAAGAGGATTATACAAATGTGACAATTAGAAGTACTACAGTACAATAACTATGAAGTTAATATATGTGAATTAAATTATGAGATAAGCACTTGGAATAATATAACAAAATAGAAAATGTATAAAAATATTGTTAAGACTAGAAATTGAATATAAAAATTGAATATGTACTGTAACTATAGTCATATTTGTATGTATATGTGGAACCTGTAATCATGCTGTACACTAAAAAGAGATGTTAAAATGTAGAAAACTGAATAAAACTTGTTTAAAAAAAGAAGAAGGATGGAAGGCTAAGTTAACCTTGAGCCCCATTATATTGGCCACCAATATAATATGAACTCATATAATACTTATGTATATTGGCCACTACTTCTGGTGTAAAATTCCTGAAAACAAAGCACATTCTGGGCTTTGAGAAGAATGGAAAATGGCTGTCAGCCATTTTTGTTGATAGTGTTGCTGGCAGAAACAACAAACAAACAGAAGGTTAGAAGGCAAAGCAGAGTCTTTGGTGTTATCATCATTACAGATAAATCCAAGATAAATTAAAAAAAAATATGGTCTTAAAGTTGCCAAGATTGGACACCCCTGGCCTAAATCATTAGCTTGAAGAGTTGAAGTAGTCTTTTCCAGGAATCCGAATTATACAGACTTCTGCAATAACTTGGCAGCTCTTTTCCAAAAGGGAGCTTCAGGAACCCCTCTTCAGAGCAGTCACTGAGCAGACAATATTAATAAAGAATTATGTTATGATGATCCCAGACACGAACGATTTTCTTGTTAATAATAGTTATAAAATGAATTATACAAAGATTAATTGGCAATGCTAATATGAACAATAAAGGTCCAGATACCGCATCATGATAAATAGAATTCAAAAATTGTAAAATTTACTTCCATTTAAACCTTGCTAACCCCTGAAAAAAAGTTTTAAAATCCTGCTTCAGATTTCATTGTACACTTATTTGTAGGTCCCTGACTAGAGAATAATAATCATCATTTATGCCTAGCAGATATATAAAATCTTTAGTTCTGCATTTCATAGTATCACTACTATAAACTACCCTTTGTAACCCTTCTGGCTAATTAGGATTTGAAAAACAAGAGAATATAGCAGGAACATAATACTTTTTCGAAGCTGCTTATTTATACTCTCAAAGCAAAACTGGCTTAAGCAAATGGCAACATTTCAAGGTTCTTTCATTATGGTCTAGTGATATCAATCCTGTCAAATCTCTAATCTCGTTAAGAAAAAAAAAAGCAAAAATTACCCCTAGGCCTAGTTTCCTACCACTGAATCGAAATGTCCAGGAATTCATAATAAATTAAAGGCATTCAATTATGCATTACAAATTAGGAAAGATTAAGAGAGAGTCACTTTGGTCTAATATTTAAGGCACCTGGCTAGAAACCAAAAGACTGCAAGTTCTTAACATGAAAGCCAGCTGGATGATCTTGGGCAGATCAGTTTCTTTCAGCTCAACCCACCTCACAGGACTGTTGTGGGAAAATAGAAGAAGGAAAGCATATTAAGTATGTTTACTAACCTGAATAATAAGGCAGGATTAAAAAACTAAAAATATATTATTCAACAATTATCCAGTTTTTCTGTGACATTACAAACTTGATTGTTAAAAAAACCAGTGAAAAGATAAAATTTAAACCATGTCAATTTCTTGTTGAATGCGTTCATCATTGAATTGGATACCATTTTCTTCAAGTGGAGCCGAACCCTACTCTTCTCATCACTTTGTTGCCTCTCTCCACAAACTCCCACAGAGTCATTTCATGCTGATATTTATCTGGTACAAAAGGCAGACGTCCCCTGTTATGTATGTAGGTTTGAATGTCATTGGTTTAGTTTGAATTGTTCTTGTAAAATGTCAAATAGGATTGGTTTAAAAAGTGCGGGAAAACCCTGCACTCTGATTGGCTGGCAACTACAGCTGTTGGCTATAAGTAGCAGCTGTAGCCCAGCAAAGTTGGGTCCATTCGAGCTGTAGTCACTAAATAAACTCTTCACTGAAGCTCTTCGCATCTGACTCTTCATGCAAACTTAACACTGGCGATGAAGGTGGGATTCCCCTGAAGAGAAGACGATGCGGAAGACAAGCAGAAGAGCGAGATGGCTGCGCTCAAAACCCCCCCAGCCCCATTCGATCCGGCGGCAGAAGACTGGGAATCGTATGCGGATCGCTTCCAAATGTATTTGAAAGGAAACGACCTCTCCGACATCTCCGAGAAGCGGAAGAGGGCGGTCTTCCTTACGCACTGTGGTCTGGCAGTCTTCAAGATAGCGAAGGCATTGGCGGGAGCTGCAGATGTGAAGGTAATGGAATGAAAAGCTTTTAAGAGCCCTTTACGCCCCACAAGTATCGTGCCTCATTAAGAGTCACGACTTTTACCATCGGGATCAAGGGGAAAGTGAAAACGTTAACGACTTCATGGCAAGCTTAAGAGACATTGGGGTGCATGAGTTTAACAGCTTGGAGGAGGCCATGCGCGATCGGTTTGTTCTAGGCCTCAAAGACAAGGTGCTTCAGAGCAAATTATTATTAAAACCTAAGATCACATTAAAGGAGGCCATAGAAGAGGCCTCCTCAGCAGAAGCCACTAAGTCCTCAGCGGCAGCCATAAAGAAAATTAACAAGGCCTCAAGCCATCCTGATGTGGAAAAGTCCACAACAACTCATTAGAGCAGATAGATTCTGAATCAGACTATAGTGAGGTGGAGGAAGGAATTTATAGACTCAGAATGGAAAAGAAAAAGAAAGACCTGGGAAGGAAAAGGAAAGACTTTTATTGCAGAGGTTGTGGGGGCCCGCACTGAATGCAAGTTTCTTGATACCATCTGCCTTCGTTGTGAAAAAAGAGGCCATCTAGCAAGAGTCTACAAATCATCCAGAACTCCTCCACACAGAAGAAAGTTTCCTGACAAAGATTTCAAGCCCAACAACTTCAGTGAGAAAATGGGGCGCAACTCAGAAGCAAATGGGAAGAATGAAACTCACCAAACAATCACCATTGGTCATTCTTCACCCTTGAGAAGCAGAAAAGTACATGTGAAGGTACTCATTGAAGGAAGGCCTTGCCAAATGGAAGTGGACTCAGGCTCCTATTTATCTATGGTGTCATGGGACACTATTCACAGGCTACTTCCCAACATTCAGAAGAAACACTTCCAGAAGCAAGCACTGACTCTTAAAGACTACCAAGGGAACAAGATTCCAGTAGTTGGAACAGAAAATTCAACGTGAAGTTTAAAGGCCACACCAAACGTTTGCCCCTGACCATCGTGGACAAGGATCGCCCAAGCTTGCTGGGACTTGAGTGGTTCAATCCACTAGGCATCAAGGTGACTGGCATCAATCACGTGAGCAACTCTGAATGGGAGGAGGGCTTGAAGTCTGAGTTTCTAGAGGTCTTCAGCGAAGGATTGGGCAAGTATATGGGGACCCCTATCACTTTCAACCTAGATCCCAGGGTGCCCCCAATTCGTTTAAAGCCCAGAAGGGTCCCATTTGCTTTAAAGGAAAAAATTGATGCACAATTAGACAAATTAATAGCTCAAGGGGTTTTAGAGCCCACTGACCACTCCAGGTGGGAGACAGCCATAGTCACACCAGTCAAGACTGATGGGTCAGTAAGAATCTGTGGAGACTATAAGGGGAAACTGAACCATGTGCTGCAGCAGAGCACATACCCAGTTCCAGTGGTGCATCATCTGTTACATTCACTTGGCAGGGGTACAGTCTTTGCCAAAATGGATCTGGCCCAGGCATATCAACAACTAACAGTTGATGATGCCACTGCAGAGGCCCAAACCATTGTGACTCATAGAGGTGCCTTCAAATGTAAAAGGTTACAATTTGGAGTAAGCGTGGCACCAGGCATCTTTCAAAGCTTTATGGAAAGAATGCTCCAAGGACTGCCAGGGGTAGTGCCTTACTTTGATGATATGTTAATCTCTGCTGAAAATGACACTCAGTTACAAGAAAGACTCAGAGAAGTCCTCACCAGATTCAGGAAAGCGGGGTTAAAAGTCAAGGAAGAAAAATGCACTCTTAAAACTGACAAGGTTGAGTTCCTGGGCTACATGATTGACAAGCATGGCATCCACCCTACAGATGCCAAGGTTCAAGCAATAAATGAAGCCCCTGGACCTAAATGCAAAACAGATTTGCAAGCCTTCCTTGGACTCATTAACTTTTATCACATGTTCCTACCTCTGAAGGCAACCATTGCTGAACCATTGCACAGATTACTTGATAAAAAGTCTGTTTGGGTCTGGGGCAGGAAGGAACAATCAGCATTTAACAGTATTAAAAGACTAATCATGTCTGATGCTGTACTGATACAGTTCTCTGAGAATTTGTCTGTTGTACTGACTTGTGATACATCCCCTTTTGGAGTGGGGGGGGGGGTTCAGCCACTGGCTTCCCAGCGGGAGAGAAGCCCCTATTGCATTTTACTCGCGCACTTTGACCAAAGCAGAGAGGAATTACAACCAATTGGACAAGGAGGCATTGGCAATTGTTGCAGCTGTTAAGAAATTTCATGAATATCTTTATGGGAGAACATTTACCATTGTCACAGATCACAAACCTTTGTTAGGCATTGTGGCAGGAGACAAACCTACACCCATTATCCTGTCACCAAGAATGCTGAGGTGGACTGAATTTCTTGCTGCTTATTCATACAAACTTATCCACAAGCCTGGCAAGGACATTGGACATGCTGATGCACTGAGTCGTTGCCCACTTCCTTGCCACAAGGAGGACTTTGAACCTGAAACACACACCTTTTTCCTAGAAACTGTTGCCAAGGTTCCAGTGCATGCTGCTGAAATTGCCAGAGAGACTGCCAAAGACACTTTATTGGCTCCTGTTATAGGCTGGATTAAGAAAGGTTGGCCTCTTCAAGATCTACCTCACCTGGCTCAACCTTTTAAGTCCAGGCAAACTGAATTATCTGTATTAAGAGGATGTATTTTGTGGGGTAACAGGGTGGTTATTCCTGCAAAACTTCACATTGATTTTGCTGGCCCTACCAGAGGGCACACCTTTCTTATTATAGTAAATGCATATTCCAAATGGCTAGAGGTAATTCCCATGACATCCACCACAACTGATGCTGTCATCAAACAGCTCAAAAAACTTTTTGTAACCCACGGGTTACCAGATGTTCTTGTCTCTGACAATGGCCCTCAATTTACATCCAACCTTTTTGAATCCTATTTAGCACAACAGGGTATCAGACATGCCCTGACTGCCCCTGCGCACCCTTCGGCTAACGGCCAGGCTGAACGTATGGTACGTTTTACCAAGGAGAAGCTTCAGCAACTGGGTCCTGGGGACATCACTGGGAAAGTTGAAAAACTTCTTAGTGTTCAGCACATCACTCCTAACCCATCTAATAACTTATCCCCAGCAGAGTTGTTGATGGGTAGGAAACTTAGGTCTTCCCTTGACCGCCTTCATCCCACTTACGCATCCAACGCACCACTAGATTCCACTTCCAAAGTTTGCACATTCAGTGTGAGTGATTCTGTTTATGCTAAGAACCTTATGGGTGAACCTTTGTGGATTCCTGCTGAGATAACTCAAATCACAGGCCCTCGTTCTTACAGGGTGCAAACAGAGGATGGACTCCTCTGGAGCAGGCACATTGATCAACTTAGATCCAGGTTCTCTCAGGAACATCGCACTTGTTCCTTTCTAGTTCCCTCACCTGATGTCAATTCCAGGGGGGAAGGGAAGGAACAGGAGGAAAATCAGCAAGCAAGAATCCACCCCATGTGTAACGATCCATTATGACAGGAACCATTCCAAAACCTGTCACAATGCCAAATTCCATCCTTAGAAGTGGAAGATTGTACATCACTACCTGACTTGGGTGCTGACATTGGGCTGGAGATGGGTTGGGAGGAGAGACCAGATTCTAACAATGAAACAGGGTCTTCTTTCACAGGAAGTCCCAGTGGGGAAATGTCAACAGACACATTTCCTCTCTCACTGGGTGAGAATGTTAAAACTTCTGAACCACGATGGTCTCAACGTACACGCAAGAGCCCCACCTATTTAAAAGAATACATTAGATAGGTTGGGGCTTGGTATGGACTGAACCTAGTGGGGAGGGGTGTTATGTATGTAGGTTTGAATGTCATTGGTTTAGTTTGAATTGTTCTTGTAAAATGTCAAATAGGATTGGTTTAAAAAGTGCAGGAAAATCCTGCACTCTGATTGGCTGGCAACTACGGCTGCTGGGTATAAGTAGCAGCCATAGCCCAGCCAAATTGGGTCCATTCGAGCTGTAGTCACTAAATAAACTCTTCACTGAAGCTCTTCGCGTCTGACTCTTCATGCAAACTTAACATCCCCAATCTTAACATTCATTACAAATCATTTTGAAATCTGTTTTATTTTTAGAATGAGAAATAAGCTCACACATTCCTATCTCCTCCACAAAGTAGCCTGATAACATTCCAAAATATGAAATAGAACGTGATTCAAGGTATTGTACGTGAATGACTCCTCTATAGAGCATGCCTTAGATCAGGGGTGTCAAACTCACTTCGTCACGGAGGCATCATTTATACTCTCAAAATATAAATGACATATTGGGACTTCTTTCTCCTTCACTAAACTGGGTGTGGGCAAGGACAGTGTGTGATGCATCTGGCCTGCAAGCCAGCTGTTATGTATGTAGGTTTGAATGTTATTGGTTTATTTGAACTGTTCTTGTAAAATGTCAAATGGTATTGGTTTAAATAGTGCGGGAAGAAACCCTGCACTCCCATTGGCTGGAAACTACGGCTGCTGGCTATAAGAGGCAGCCGTAGCCCAGCCAACTCGGGTCCATTCGAGCTGTAGTCACTGAATAAACTCTTCACTGACGCTCTTCGCGTCTGACTCTTCATGCAAACTTAACACCAGCAGTTTGACAGCCCTGTCAAACTGTGTCTGTGTGCATGTGCGTGTGAGAGAGAGAGTGGGGGAGGAGGGAGATTGGCTGACAAGTCTCTGCAGTTTTCTTGGCAAGATTTTTCAGATGTGATTTCACCCTAGGACTGTGAAAGAGTGACTGACCCAAGGTCACCAGCTGGTTTTGTGCCTAAGGCAGGGTTAAATCTCACAATATTCCTGTTTCTAACCCGATGCCTTAACCACTAACCAAACTGGCTCTATGCTTACATTAAATGTAGGGCTCCTGGTTTATTAGTCAGATGAAAGGGCAGAAAGTCAAAGCAAGTGGGGACACTTAAGATAAAGTACGTGTTTTAAAATGAAGGGGAGTGATAGATATTATGTCTCCTTCCACACTGTGACAGCCTCAATTTGATGAATAATGAAATATGATCATGTGATTACAGTTCATTATAGCCCTTCAATTAAAGAATTTAACCTGGTATAGGGTCAAAATGTGATGAAACTATTAGAAATAAGTCAGTCCAAGTATTTATATTTTAAATCTATGCAAAGACTCACAGAAATCCTGATCTCACAATTTAGTTAAGTACATCATTATTGCCATTCCTGGATACACCATTCTTAGCCTCATTGATTAAGAGTATGTGATCAGTATAACTGGTGCCTAATTAGGATTGAAATATTTTTTTCCAATAAGTAGTTTGACTATGACATTCTGCATCAGGCTCTTCATAATCTTCTGGTTCCTGCTATCTTGTTAAGCTTTTGTCTCTGTTACTTTCTGTAGGAATCTTAGTCACTCTCATTCTTACCCACAGATTTTGAGACAAGACTGAAACTGTGACCTTGGCACATGTAAAACATATGGTCTTCCAATTAAAGTTTCTTTAAGATTTCCAAGCAATCCTCTGATAATATTCTGAAGCAAATGCAGTTAGCAAAATGATGTGAATTGATCCAGGAAAAGATAAAGGTAGGTCAGTTGTGCCATCTGTTACATATGTATGTAGCAAATGAGGAAGAGGGCAGGTGGAACCCCAGGGGATGTTAATATGAAAAAGCAATTTATAGGCAAACAGTAGCTAAGCAAACAAAATTCCTGGCTGAGGAACAAGCCCTGGCTGTTAAGAAGAAGAATGGTGAAGCAATATAGTTCCCCAGCTGTCTATTGTCAACACAAGGACTGATTATCTCTGATAAGATGTCATTTTGGGAAAAAATGTATTAGATAGCCACAGTAAAAGACTTGCATGCTAAAAAAATGATGCAACTCCACCTGACAGTGGTTCCAAACTGTCACACAATTAGCTGTTAGTACACCTTCTGCTTAAGCCGATACTCGTTTTTTAAAAAGAGCACTTGCTTTACTAGAATTATTTTTAAGAGTTACAGGGATCTGAGGTGGAGAGATGAGCCAAAATAAATGTATAATGCTAAGCAGAGTCTGCATTTATTCCAGTCAGTAGAATTTTCATAACTTAATATTGGGATGGGGAAAAAAAACATGTCAGAGCTTCTGCATCACATTTACAAACATCAAGAAATGATTCCCAGTGTAAGTGAAATTTCAGTCCACAATGTTTTATTTTAAATATATAATATTTATCACATTCACTTGTTAATCCAGATCATGCGGTACTGCAAGGGTATCAAACTCGATTTCATTGAGGGCTGCATCAGGGTTGTGTTTGAACTTGTGGGGCCAAGATGGGCATGGCCTGCTTGATGTCACTCATGTTGGGGGCACCAGTGGCGACCCGAGCACTCTGCCAGGTAGTTATGGGAAGCTTTGATTGGCAACAAAGTATAAAACTTCCAGGGAAGGACGGTCCAGCTGGCAATTCATGTTTATCGACTGAGTGTAGAATGGAAACTGTTATGTTTGCATGAAGAGTCAAACGCGAAGAGCTTCAGTAAAGAGTTTATTCAGTGACTAGAGCTCGAATGGACCCGAGTTGGCTGGGCTACGGCTGCTTCTTATAGCCAGCAGCCGTAGTTGCCAGCCAATGGGAGGGCAGGGTTTCTTCCCGCACTATTTAAACCAATACCATTTAACATTTTACAAGAACAGTTCAAATAAACCAATAACATTCAAACCTACATATATAACACCCTTCCCCACTAGGTTCAGTCCATACCAAACCCCAACCTATCTAATGTATTCTTTTAAATAGGTGGGGCTCTTACGTGTACGTTGAGACCTTCGTGGTTCAGAAGTTTTAACGTTCTCACCCAGTGAGAGAGGAAATGTGTCTGCTGACATTTCCCTGCTGGGACTTCCTCTGAAAGGAGACCTTGTTAGACTGTTAGAATCTGGGCTCCACTCCCAACCCATCTCCATTCCAATGTCAGCAACCAAGTCAGGTAGTGATGTACAATCTTCCACTTCTAAGGATAGATCTTGGCATTGTGACAGATTTTGGGACGGTTCCTGTCATAATGGCTCATTACACATGGGGTTGATTCTTGCTTGCTGATTTTCCTCCTGTTCCTTCCCTTCCCCCCTAGAAGTGACATCAGGTGAGGAAACCAAAGAGAGACAGGGGCGATGTTCCTGAGGGAACCTGGATCTGAGTTGATCAATATGCCTGCTCCAGAGGAGTCCATCCTCTGTTTGTACCCTGTACGAATGAGGGCCAGTGATTTGAGTTATTTCAGCAGGAATCCATAAAGGTTCACCTATAAGGTTCTTAGCATACACAGAATCACCCACACTAAATGTACGAACTTTGGAAGTGGAATCCAGTGGTGCGTTGGGTGCGTAAGTGGGATGAAGGGGGTCAAGGGAAGACCTAAGTTTCCTACCCATCAACAACTCTGCTGGGGATAAGTTAGTAGATGGGCTAGGAGTGATGTGCTGGACACTTAGAAATTTTTCAAGCTTCTCAGTGATGTCCCCAGGACCCAGTTGCTGGAGTTTCTCTTTGGTAAAACGTACCATGCGTTCAGCCCGGCCGTTAGCCGAAGGGTGCTCAGGGGCAGTAAGGGCATGTCTGATACCCTGTTGTGCTAGAAAGGATTGAAAAATGTTAGATGTAAATTGAGGGCCATTGTCAGAGACAAGAACATCAGGTAATCCATGGGTTACAAACAGTTTTCTGAGCTGCTTGATGACAGCATCAGTTCTGGTGGATGTCATGGGAAATACCTCGAGCCATTTGGAATATGCATCTACTATAACAAGAAAAGTGTGCCCTCTAGTAGGACCTGCAAAATCAATGTGGATCCTAGACCACAGGCCCCTAGGGCATTCCCATTCCTGTGTGGGGGCGTGAGGTGGGGCAGGCCTGGCTACCTGGCAATTGGGACAAGATGCAACCCAATTTTCAACCATTTTGTCAATACCTGGCCACCATACATAACTCCTGGCCAATCCCTTCATCCTTACAATACCAGGATGACCCTCATGTAACATTTCCCAAACCTCTCTTTGCAGTTTTGCAGGAATAACCACCCTGTTACCCCACAAAATACATCCTCTTAATACAGATAATTCAGTTTGCCTGGACTTAAAAGGTTGGGCAAGGTGAGGTAGATCTTGAAAAGGCCAACCTTTCTTAATCCAGCCTATGACAGGAGCCAACACAGTTGCTTTGGCAGTCTCTCTGGCAATTTCAGCAGCATGAACTGGAAGCTTAGCAACAGTTTCTAGGAAAAAGGTGTGTGTTTCAGGTTCAAAGTCCTCCTTTTGGCAAGGCAGTGGGCAACGACTCAGTGCATCAGCATGTCCAATGTCCTTGCCAGGCCTGCGAATCAGTTTGTATGAATAAGCAGCAAGAAATTCAGTCCACCTCAGCATTCTTGGTGACAGGATATTAGGTGTAGGTTTGTCTCCTGCCACAATGCCTAACAAAGGTTTGTGAACTGTAACAATGGTAAATGTCCTGCCATACAGATATTCATGAAATTTCTTGACAGCTGCAACAACTGCCAATGCCTCTTTGTCCAGTTGGCTATAATTCCTCTCTGCTTTGGTCAAAATGTGAGAGTAAAATGCAATAGGGGCTTCTCTCCCACTGGGAAGCCTGTGGCTCAAAACCCCCACACACACACCAAAAGGGGATGCATCACAAGTCAGTACAACAGGCAAATTCTCAGAGAACTATATCAGTACAGCATCAAATGTGATTAGTCTCTTAATACTGTTAAATGCTGATTGTTTCTTCCTCCTCCAGATCCAAACAGCCTTCTTATCAAGTAATCTGTGCAAAGGTTCAGCAATGGTTGCCTTTTGAGGTAGAAACATGTGATAAGGCTTGCAAATCTGTTTTGCATTTAGGTTTAGGGGCTTCTTTGATTGCTTTAACCTTGGCATCAGTAGGGTGGATGCCATGCTTGTTCAATCATGTAGCCCAGGAACTCAACCCTGTCTGTCTTAAGTGTGCATTTTTCTTCCTTGACTTTTAACCCTGCCTTTCTGAATCTGGTAAGGACTTCTCTGAGTCTTTCTTGAAGCTGAGTGTCATTTTCAGCAGAGATTAACACATCATCAAAGTAAGGCACTACCCCTGGCAGTCCTTGAAGCATTCTTTCCATAAGGCTTTGAAAGATGCCTGGTGCCACGCTTACTCCAAATTGTAACCTTTCACATTTGAAGGCACCTCTGTGAGTCACAATGGTTTGGGCCTCTGCAGTGGCATCATCAACTGTTAGTTGTTGATATGCCTGGGCCAAGTCCAATTTGGCAAAGACTGTACCCCTGCCAAGTGAATGTAACAGATGATGCACAACTAGATATGCGCTCTGCTGCAGCGCATGGTTCAGTTTCCTTATAGTCTCCACAAATTCTTACTGACCCATCAGCCTTGACTGGTGTGACTATGGGTGTTTCCCATCTGGAGTGGTCAGTGGGCTCTAAAACCCCTTGAGCAATTAATTTGTCTAATTGTGCATCAATTTTTCCTTTAAAGCAAATGGGACCCTCCTGGGCTTTAAACGAATTGGGGCACCTTGGGATCTAGGTTGAAAGTGATAGGGGTCCCCATATACTTGCCCAGTCCTTCGCTGAAGACCTCTAGAAACTCAGACTTCAAGGCCTCCTCCCATTCAGAGTTGCTCACGGATTGATGCCAGTCACCCGATCCTAGTGGCTTGAACCACTCAAGTCCCAGCAAGGTTGGGCGATCCTTGTCCATGATGGTCAGGGGCAAACAGTGGCCTTTAAACTGCACGCTGAAATCTCTCCAACTACTGGAATCTTGTTCCCTTGGTAGTCTTTGAGAGTCAGTGCTTGCTTCTGGAAATGCTTTTTCTGAATGTTGGGAAGTAGCCTGTGAATAGTGTCCCATGACACCATAGATAAATAAGAGCCTGAGTCCACTTCCATTTGGAAAGGCCTTCCTTCAATGAACACCTTCACGTGTACTTTTCTCCTTCTAGAGGGTGAAGAATGACCAATGGTGATTGTTTGGTGAGTTTCATTCTTCCCATTTGCTTCTGAATTGCGCCCCATCTTTTCACTGAAGTTGTTATGCTTGAATTCTTTATCAGGAAACTTCTTTCTGCTTGGTGGAGTTCTGGATGATTTGCAGACTCTTGCTAGGTGACCCCTTTTCTCACAACGAAGGCAGATGGTATCAAGAAACTTGCATTCAGTGCGGGGATGCCCCCCCCCACAGCCTCTGCAATAAAATTCTTGCCTCTTTCTCCCAGGTTCTTTCCTTTTCTTCTCCATTCTGAGTCTAAAAATCCCTTCCTCCACCTCACTGTAATCTGAATCAGAGTCTATTTGTTTGCAATGGGTTGTGGATTTTTCCATATCAGAATGCCTTGAGGCCTGGCTTGAGGCCTTGTTAATCTTTTTCATGGCCGCTGCTGAGGACTTGGTGGCTTCCGCTGAAACAGCTTCTTCAATGGCCTCCTTAAACGTGATCTTAGGTTTCATTAACAGTTTGCTTTGTAAGACCTTATCTTTGACGCCTAAGACAAACCGATCATGCATGGCCTCTTCTAAGTTGGTAAAGTCACAAGCACCCCAATGTCCTTAAACTTGCCACGAAGTCATTAACATTCTCGCCCCTTGATCCCGACGGTAAAACTCGTGTTCTTAATGAGGCACGATACTTGTGGGGCGTAATGGGCTCTTAAAAGCTTTTCCAAATCAGGCCATTCCATTACCTTCAGTTCTGCAGCTCCCGCCAATGCCTTCGCCATCTTGAAGACTGCCGGACCGCAGTGCGTGAGAAATACCGCCCTCTTCCGTCTCTCGGGAATGTCGGAGAGGTCGTTTCCTTTCAAATACATCTGGAAGCGATCCGCATATGATTCCCAGTCTTCCACCGCCGGATCGAATGGGGCTGGGGGTGTTCAGCGCAGCCATCTCGCTCTTCTGTTCGCCTTCCACGTTGTCTCTTCTTCAGGGCAATCCCATCCTCGTCGCCAGTGTTATGTTTGCATGAAGAGTCAAATGCGAAGAGCTTCAATAAAGAGTTTATTCAGTGACTACAGCTCGAATGGACCCGAGTTGGCTGGGCTACTTATAGCCAGCAGCCGTAGTTGCCAGCCAATGGGAGGGTAGGGTTTCTTCCTGCACTATTTAAACCAATACCATTTAACATTTTACAAGAACAGTTCAAATAAACCAATAACATTCAAACCTACATACATAACAGAAACTGAGCAAAAATTCTCCCCGAAGAATTTGAAACAAAGGAACACATGGACTTCATTCTTTCCTTGAATTAATGTTCATATCTATTGCCCAAAGAATCTAACACAATGCTGTAGGCCACTTCATTCTTATTCATCCCCACAACCTTCTCTTCTGCTTCTGTTTCAGGCAGGGGTCATAAAATGAAAATTATCTATAAATAAAAGAAGCTAAAAAGGAATGACAAAAGAACCTTGCAGCGAAGGAACTGAGTTAAAACAAACCAACAAAATCATTTACTGCTACCTCAAAGAACTTGTGAACCCTTCTTTGATCCACCTCTGCATCTGAATTCTTTTACGGTATTATTTTTGAACAGATCAAAAATACAAAGGTGCCAGCCATCCTCTTTCTGATTTCTGTGCATGAGTTTGCATGCACATATATGATATATATTTCTCTATCTATCCACCAACCTGAAAAAAATGTTGCTGATTTAAGAGTCACATTAACTTTAATGAGTGGTTTTCTTAAATCAGCAGCATACTTTTTTCAGGCTGGTGTGAAATTATTTAATGAATAGCTGAGAGGAGTTGTGCTTGCCTGAGGCCCAAAGCACTTATTCCAACTCATTATTGAAGTGTCCTCTGCACTTTAAATTTAAGATCTTCCAGAAAACAAAGTGAATGTGGAATAATACAATTATAGAAGCAATAAGAGCTAAATGGAACATGACAGAGTGTGCGTATGATAAAGAATTTAAGCTTTGTGAGGTTAGGTTACTTTAATTATTTTATTCTCCTTCTCAATTTGTAGTCACACAGTGGGAAATTTTGAAGTATGAAATGTGCACATAATTATGGACAAATAAGTTGGGAAAAATGAGTGACTTGGTACTTATTGGAAAAACAAATACGTTATTGATGGCAGAATAGATTGAGGTTCATTAAGAAGGTACTGTAGTTATAAGAGTCATGAAGTACTTCAGAAATAATTTAGAAAAAGTGCTTCAAGGCATTCAGGCAGATATAGATGGAATATCTCTTGGCAACTCTTTAATGCAGCCTAATCTTCTCCCAAGATTATACACAACTGCCCTTTGCAACTACCCAGGCCATCCAACACTTGGGTTACTGTATATCTTGAAGTCTTTCTCCTTGAAGATGAGCATTTAGAAACATTTTGCCCTGCAACAGCAGTCAAAAGGTTGGATATAATGAACATACAATGGAGGAAATTTCTTAAATATTTTGTTGTGTATCTATCTGCAAGGTATAAATAATATTGATGATAGAGTGAGTGATTTAAAGTCAGCTTACATGCAGTACCATTCTAGGATTTAGATGAGGGAATAGAAGGAAAACTCATCAAATTTGCAGATGACACCTGTTAGATTTGCATGAAGAGTCAGACGCGGAGTGCTTCAGTGAAGAGTTTATTAGTGACTACAGCTCATAACAGACCCAATTTGGCTGGGCTGCGGCTGCTACTTATAGCCAGCAGCCGCAGTTGCCAGCCAATCAGAGTGCAGGATTTTCCCGCACTTTTTAAACCAATCATTTCTCACATTTTACAAGAACAGTTCAAACTTAACCAATGACATTCAAACCTGCATACATAACAGGGGAAGTCTGCCTTTTGTACCAGATAAATATCAGCATGAAATGACTCTGTGGGAGTTTGTGGAGAGAGGCAACAAAGTGATGAGAAGAGTAGGGTTCGGCTCCACTTGAAGAAAATGGTATCCAATTCAATGATGAACGCATTCAACAAGAAATTGACATGGTTTAAATTTTATCTTTTCACTGGTTTTTTTTAACAATCAAGTTTGTAATGTCACAGAAAAACTGGATAATTGTTGAATAATATATTTTTAGTTTTTTAATCCTGCCTTATTATTCAGGATAGTAAACATACTTAATATGCTTTCCTTCTTCTATTTTCCCACAACAGTCCTGTGAGGTGGGTTGAGCTGAAAGAAACTGATCTGCCCAAGATCATCCAGCTGGCTTTCATGTTAAGAACTTGCAGTCTTTTGGTTTCTAGCCAGGTGCCTTAAATATTAGACCAAAGTGACTCTCTCTTAATCTTTCCTAATTTGTAATGCATAATTGAATGCCTTTAATTTATTATGAATTCCTGGACATTTCGATTCAGTGGTAGGAAACTAGGCCTAGGGGTAATTTTTGCTTTTTTTTTTCTTAACGAGATTAGAGATTTGACAGGATTGATATCACTAGACCATAACACATGATTCTTTTGCTTAATACTTAACCTTTTGCTTAAGGGCCTTGGTGGTGCAGGCTGTTAAATGCCTAGCACTTAAGTTCCAGCTGCCTGCAATTAGTGCAGGCTCGAATCCCACCAGGCTCAAGGTTGACTCAGCCTTCCATCCTCTCGAGGTAGGTAAGTTGAGGACCCAAGATTGTTGGGGGCAATAAGCTGACTTTGTAAAAATGCTGCTTAGTAATAAGCAGGCATATACAATGGAATGAAGGCTATTGCTGAGCACACTGGGTTGTATCCCAAAAATTGTAAGCCGCCCTGAGTCTTTGGAGAAGGGCGGCATATAAATGTAATTAAAAAAAACAGAGGGATACAATCAAGATCAAGTGAGGTACTAATACCACTCTATAAAGCCTTAGTAAGACCACACTTAGAATACTGCATCCAGTTTTGTTCACCACATTATAAAAAAGATGTAGAGACTCTAGAAAAAGTACAGAGAAGAGCAACCAGGATGATTAGGGGACTGGAGGCTAAAACATACAATGAACGGTTGCAGGAAGTGGGCTTGGTTAGTCCAGTAAAGAGAAGGACCAGAGGAGAGATGATAGCGGTCTTCCAATATTTGAGGGCTGCCACGGAAGGGGTCAAGCTATTTTCTAAAGCACCTGTAGGCCAGACAAGGAATAATGGATGGAAACTGAACAAGGAGAGATTTAACCTGGAAATAAAGAGAAACTTTCTGACAGTGAGAACAATCAACCAATGGAACACCTTGCCCTTGGAAGTTGTGGGAGCGCCATCACTTGAGACTTTCAGAAAGAGATTGGACTGCCATTTGTCAGAAATGGTGTAGGGTCTCCCACTTGGGTGGGGGGTTGGACTAGATGACCTACAAGATCCCTTCCAACTCTGATTATCTGTTATCTGTTATCTGACCTGAACACTGGACCTACTTAACAAAATTAAATTCATTGTAGAAAAAAGTAAGGTTTTATACTTAGGCAAGAAAAACCAAATGTACAGATACAGAGTAGTTGAAACTTGGCTCAATAGCAGTAACTGTGTGAGATATCTTGGAGTCCTAGTGGACAATCACTTAAATATGAGCCAACAATGTGCTGCAGCTGCCAAAAAAGCCAACACAATCGTAGGCTGTATTAATAAAGGGATAGGACCAAGATCACGAGAAGTGACACTACTGCTTTATAAGGCCTTAAAATACTGCATTCAATTTTGGTCATCACAATATAAAAAATGATGTTAAGACTGGAAAGAGTGCAGAAAAGAGTGAGAAAGATGATTGGGGGGGGGGGCTGAAGGCTAAAACCATAGTTTTAAGAGCCACGATGGTGCAGTGGTTAGAATGCAGTATGGCAAGCTACTTCTGCTGCCTGCAGTTTGGCAGTTCAATTCTCATCAGCTGAAGGTTGACTCATTCTTCTGAGGTGGGTAAAATGAGGTCCCAGTTTATTGGAGGCAATATGCTGACTCCGTAAACTGCTTAGAGAGAGATGTAAAGCACTGTGAAGTGGTATATAAGTCTAAGTGCTATGACTAAAACATATGAAGAATATTTCCAGGAATTGGATATGTCTAGTCTAGTGAAAAGAGAACTAGGGATGACATGATAGCAGTGCTCCAATATTTGTAGGGCTATCACAAAGAAGAGGAGGTCAACTTATTTTTCAAAGCACCAGAAGGCAAGGCAAGACACAATGGATAGAAACTGAAGAAAGAGAGAAGCAACCTAGAACTAAGGAGAAACTTCCTGACAGTAAGAACAATCAACCAGTGGAATAATTTGCCTTCAGAAGTTGTGGATGCTCCCTTACTGGAGGCTTTTAAGAAGGGACTGGACAGCCATTTGTCAAAAATGGTAGAGGCCTCCTGCTTGAGCAGTGGGTTGGACTAGAAGACCTCCAAAGTCCCTTCCAACTCTGTCATTCTATTATTCCAATTCCTGTTTATGCAGGAAAACGTAGGGAATATGATATAGATACAATCACACCCCTTTCTTCCTTAACTAACCAAATCTATTGTTTTGAGAAAAATTCTTTTCAGACTCTTGTATTCATGCCAGAAATTTACCGTAGATAAATAAAGTCTATTTGATCATGTCAAGTTTCTTTAAGTTAGATGGATTTGAAATAAACACATCATATTATGATGATAATGCTGATATTTTTTTAAAGAAATGAAAGCATATGAAATAAAATTCAGATTCATGTATCACTTGCTGATTTAGCAGGTTCCACACATTTATCTCCTCGAATGGAAGAACCATGTACTTGGGAGAAAATTCCACTAGTTCCTTACCTTTCTACTGACATTTTACTACAAGCACCTTTTTGCCTTCTAATATTTAAACACATCATTTGTCCCTTGGTAGCTGTACTAGTGAGCATTCAATGAAATCCTGGCCAAAGAGTCCAAATCGAGGAAGGATTGATTGTGATGCAGGTGGCTGCTTCAGTGTGTTGCTTTGGGGGAGAACTTCATATGAGTTGCTTTGAAATAACTATCAAACTCAAAAGGTGGAGTATACAGTAAAGTTATTATTACATTTCAGAAGCAGCATATTATGAGTGAGAACCAAAATTCTGTGAGGTTCCTCAAGTTCAATAAAAAAAGAAGTACAATTCAGCTGATCTCTAAACCCAGTTCATGCCTCAAATGAATTTCTGAAGTGAAGATCTTCAGTCTTATGTCTCACACACTCTGTCACAACAGCAACATACAGAGAGGTTATGACATCTAAACATATTTTTCCTCATCTACCTACTTGACTAAACCTTTGACTTCTACAAAACCTTGGCCCTGTGAAATTACTTGGCACAAAACATTTCTTTTTCCTTGTCAAATAATTCAGATGGAACCAAAAGGAATCTCCTGTATAGTATTTCCATTTTAAGCTTATATTTTCTTCCCTCTCCAATCCCCCAAGTCCACATTTTTTAATAATAAAGCTTTTCTCCTAGGCAACTTAGTTATAGATAATTCCTATTATTTATTTTAAAATAAGACTAGTTGACATATTTTGCTAAGGTGCAGCTTGCTGAATAAATGATAATTGGAAGAATTTGTATAACTGTAGTTTAAAGCTATAATTTATTCAGTAACATGCATGCAATATGCTAAGCCAAAATAAAACCAATCATACTATGGTATAGCAATGTGTCAACTCAATTACAGAATAAATAGCATCACTTACACATACCATCTAATAGTAATAACTTTGTTGAATCTATTCCACATACATATTATGAAACTGAAGGCTGTGTTTATTTTATATCAAATGGTTTCTAGGCCTTTCAGAAGAACCAACCCCTCTTTCCTCTATACTTCTGCAGTTTGGTCACTTGTTAGATTCCCATCAAAAGGCTAAGATGAATCATCCAAGCCATGTCAAGATGTGGAGAATTGGAGAACCTGGAATGGGAAGGGAGAACTAGCTTCCATAATTCTAATAATTTCCCTCTTAGAAAACAAATAGCTGTCAGTACAAAGTGATAATTCATCTTCCTGATTCCAGTTTCTGGGCAAGCAGGAGCAGAAGTATAGCAAAGGAAGATAACCCCAAACTTAAATTAGCATAAGTAACAGTATAGCTTAGAATAACCAAAATATAACAAGATATATGAAAACCTGCGAATTTCTACAGAAATTTATCATCCTTAGAAAATTCTGAGATCCACTAGAATATTTCCTCATTCAATGATCTAAGTTTGATTTATTTTATCTTTTAAAACCACATTGGAAATTATTCCATGTCGCTGCGAAAGAAAGAAAGAAAGAAAGAAAGAAAGAAAGAAAGAAAGAAAGAAAGAAAGAAAGAAAGAAAGAGAAGGAAGGAAGGAAGGAAGGAAGGAAGGAAGGAAGGAAGGAAGGAAGGAAGGAAAGAAAGAAAGAAAGAAAGAGAAAGGACGCAAGCAAGCAAGCAAGCTTTCAATACTGTTCTTTAAAACAAAGAAAAGCAACAAAAAAAGAGGGGGAGGGGAGGGGACTTATACTGGAGCCAAAGAAAAAGTCCAATACAATTTGTCTGGAAACCAAACTTAAAAAAAAATTCTTTTAGTAAAACAACTACATTTTTCACGCTCCAGCTTATGGTGCTCTAAACTTTCAATAACAAATTATACAAAGTATTCTAGATGGATATGAAGAACAGCTGGTCCATGGACTAAATACGACCTGTGGAGGTTATCCAGCCAACCAACCAACTCCTTCCTCATTTCCCCAGACTCACTGAAAAAAAATTAGCTTTTCCTAGCTCAGTGCTCATAAAAGCTTCATTTTTGAAGGATGATTGAGGCTTCTAAGCTTCTTATCTTTGATCAGCTGCTGATCAATATATATATATATATATATATATATATATATATATATATATATATATATATATATATATATATGAAAACAAACCACTAAGCCTTCAAAATAGTTTTCTTTCCAAGTGCCTAAAAGGGAAAATCCTCTCATTTCTCATTAGTCAGTGATTAGAAAGATTAAACAAAACATAGATAGAACATTAATCTTTTAAATCTGTTGAATGGAAAAAAATAGGATGCATTTTCTGTGCAGAAGAAAATGGGGATTGATCTCCCCATACCATAGGAAAAGACTCTATTTATAGTAAGAGACAGACATCAACCAGTTTCTCTCTGACATTCCTGCTCATAGAGACCTGGTTCAGAATATGAATATCATTGGGATCTGAGAAGACTTTTTGTCTCTAAAGCCCTTCCATAAAATAATCTGGCCAGATGGGTAAGTGCATCTATGGGAATATAGTCCTTGAACCAAATTAGCTTCTTCGTCACTACTTTAACCCAGGAAACCTGTTCATCTAAAGGCTAAAAATCTCTGATCTCCTCCAGCACATCTGCAGTCTCATGCTTAAAATTGGAGGAAAAAGAACTTATTTCACAATGGAAACACCTGGGAGAAATCAAATCACTCAATACAGCAATCAATATTTTATTATAGTCACAGATCAGAATTAAAAATTAAAGTGTTAAAATGAAGGAGAATAGAACAAGACATAATAGTATATTAGAGTTATTGGTGAGATCTTCAATGGGTAGCCAAAGTCTGCCTAATTTTATAGAGTATAACAGAATTTAGCTACATTAAGGTGACTGTATCACACTGATCCAATAGTAACATCTGTACATAAAAGAGGTTATAATTTTCTAGATACTTTACCAGGTGGAAAGTTTCTTTCTTTCTTTCTTTCTTTCTTCCTTTCTTTCTTTCTTTCTTTCTTTCTTTCTTTCTTTCTTTCTTTCTTTCTTTCTTATTTATTTATTTTGTCAAGCATGTATTAGATAACATGTATAAGTATAAACATGATTTTGAATACATGAAATGGATATGAATAAAAAGGAACATTAGGACAGGGACAGTAGGCATGTTGGTGTGCTTATGCACACCCCTTACAGACCTCTTAGGAATGGGGTGAAGTCAACAGTAGACAGTCTAAAGTTAAAGTTTTTGGGATTTGGGAAAGAAATCACAAAGTCAGGTAGTGTATATAAAAGGAGTCCATGAATCCTTGTAGCGGGTACAATATAATAGGACATGAGCTATGGTTTCAATGACCCTTTGTCCACAGGGGCACAATCTCAGTTCATAGGGATTTTTAAAAATCAGTCCTCCAGAACTGCTGGAGACCATTATAATGTGTGAGAGTTACTGCTCTTTGAAATAAGAAAGAAAGAAAGAAAGAAAGAAAGAAAGAAAGAAAGAAAGAAAGAAAGAAAGAAAGTTAGTTCTAGTCTGCATAAACAGAGGGATAGAATCAAGATCACATGAAGTGTTAATACTACTTTATAGTGCCTTGGTAAGGCCACACTTGGAATACTGCTACCAGTTTTGATCATCATGATGTAAAAAAGATGCTGAGACTCTAGAAAAAGTGCATAGAAGAGCAACAAAGAAGATTAGGGGACTGGAGGCTAAAACACATTAAGAACAGTTGCTGGAACTGGGTATGTGTAGTCTGATGAAAAGAAGAACTAGGGGTGACATGATAGCAGTGTTCCAATATCTCAGGGGCTGCCACAAAGAAGTGGGAGTCAAGTTATTCTCCAAAGCACCTGAGAGCAGGACAAGAAGCAATGGATGGAAACTAATCAAGGAGAGAAGCAACCTAGAACTGAATTTTTTTCCTGACATTTAGAACAATTAATCATTGGAACAACTTGCCTCCAGAGCAGTGGTGGGATTCAAATTTTTTTACTACCGGTTCTGTGGGCATGGCTTGGTGGTCATGGCAGGGGAAGAATACTGTAAAATCTGCAGTCAGAGGTGGTATTTGCTGGTTCTCCAGACTACTCAAAATTTCCACTATCAGTTCTCTAGAACTGGTCAAAATCTGCTGAATACCACCTCTGCTCCAGAGGTTGTGAATGCTCCAACACTGGAAGTTTTTAAGAAGAGATTGGACAACCATTTGTCTGAAATGGTGAAGGGTTTCCTGCCTAAGTACATATATATTTTCTTTAAGTTTTTAACAGTACTTACATGATATGCATCTCCTTTATATTCTAAGATACAGTGTTTGAGAGCCCTGGACATTAATTAAGGGTTGCGATGGTCTCCTGTGATGTCAGTGCCTTGGGTGTAGCTATTAGGTTACATCTTACTTTGCAATTACATATGGTCAATCAACTTGGCTTACTTGGAATGAGTGGCCCCTATGTGAAAAGCCAGGAGAATAAGGAGTGGAAGAGACTCATGGTACTGTGTTTACCTCCACACTTATTTCATGGATTTGGAAAAGGTTTACGGGGAGGTTTAGTGATTTGTCCTGATTGAGTACCAGTGAGGGGATAGAAGATGGGGGCCATCTGTTATGTTAGGTGGACTTGCAGGAGAGGTAGGAAAACATGGCTGCCATAGCCCACTTCCAATAAGGAGATACACTTGGTGGTGATCAGGTTTTCAGACTTCATCAGTTCTCCTCATCGTTCTGTGAATTAAAGATATGTTATATTTATATGAGTCAAATGCTACATCAGACTATCCAAAAACAATACAGAATTCTGATGAATTATTGTACTTCTTGTCATTGAAGTCTCTGAAGTGTGAACTATGCCACTCTTTGTTCTAATCAATGGGTGGGCTTTTAAATGCATACCAACTCATCCTGCAGGCAATATTCTTATTCATCCCATCAACAATTCCTGTTCTGGGATCCATTTAAGTCAGGATTCTTTTTCCCCAGGTGTCCTCTACCCTATGCTTGTGCTTTTGATTGTTGTTGTTTGCATTTATTTTTTTCCGAAGGGAAGACATTAGCAATTGTCTCCATCAACTTCACTTTTGTGTTTTTGATCTACATGGGCTGCCTCAATGTCATTGAGAATAACAGGGTGATAAAATAATATTAGAAAATGGGAATGAAGAGAAGGCAGAGCCCATTTAGACTCTGGAGCAAATACAGCAAAGCTGTATGTAATGCTTATAATAATTGCCGTTTTGGTTACAGCTCAATCATAAATGCATATGATATCATGAATCAGCTCTTGTTTTCAAGGCTATTCCAGATGGTTATCAAATTACCATTTCTTGTTTTATTTAATGGTCAACTTGTTTCAATTAAAATGTCAGTTTCATCAACCAAAAATTAGGTAGACAGATGTTTGCCTAGCAGGGAGGATAAAACCAACAGAAAACATAATACTAATATTACATTTCCCTAAAATTCATATTTGCCTCTGCTGTGGATAGATGGAAGGAAGGAAATTGCTATATGTAAAAAAAATCAATAGTATATCCTATTGTCTCTTAAAAAAAGATTTTACAGCTATATTCCTATACATATAAATACATTAAGGACTATCCAGCCCTTTTGATGCACTTCTCAAAGGAGGCCTCAGAGCTTCTGGAGCAGAGAATCTCATTCTCTGCAATTCTTTAAAGCAAGTGCATTTTTTCTAGGACTGGACAGCAGTTCCAAAGGTCAGCAGTGTTACTGCAGGAGAAGATGCAGCTGCTTTAATAAAATGCAGATAGGGCCCTTTCCACATTCTTACATGTTCAGGAGAAAAATTGTGGAATCAATTCTCAAGCATTAAAGCATATTCTCCAAATGCCAAACCCTAGAAACATTAGCATTAAAACCAGGGGTATGGCATACCACAATGCAACTCAGCATGGTCACTGGCTTCTCCTCTAAACAAAAAAAGACATGTGGTGATTCTTCCAAACAGGTTTCTTATTATTCCACACCTAATGACTAAATCTTGCCAAAGCGAACAGCCTACTAACTACATCAGGGGTGTCAAACTCGTGCCATCACAGCGTCATCATGTGATGTATCACAATTTTTGCCCCTTCGCTAAACTGGGCCTGGGCCTGGTCAGCATGTGACACATCCAGTTCCTGGGCTGTGAGTTTGATCTACATCAAGCATATACTCTGGGAACTAGTAGGGAGGAGCTGTCTTTACCCTCTTTCTCTATTACAAAGTATCTGAACTGAATTTGCCTCTTACTGTTCTGTAATGCACCCATTCCTTTCTGGGAATCTGGCCCCATACATTCCTTCACATTCACTGACACAGAAAATGATTTTACATTACGTTATTTTTATTATTTTGGGGTAGGAAAAATTATAGAAAACAAGAAACAGTACTAGAAGGATAGAGTACCTTGGAAAGAGGCACAGTCCTTTAAGAAGAGCTTATATCAATAATATTATGCTCCCATTGTGCATTTCATTTGATGTTTCAGATGAATGTCAAAAATCCAGTTTAAGCCAACACCGTATTATATCAGTTAAAAGCTCATAAAACAGCATGCCAGCTTTTGAGTTTTAAATACCAGTAGCTGATATTGAGGTCATAGAATTGGCAATTTATTAGCCTGAAGATGTAACTTAGGATAAGCTATTAATATTTGTGTTAGGCTCCATTGAAGTTGTGGTAATTTGGAGTTACATTTCCTTGAAACAATCTTTCAAAAGTGTATATGCAGAGAAAGGGTTATAAGAGAGTGAGAGAGAAAAAAAATTAGTATTTGTTTCTTCATCAAGACAATCCCATTAATTCCCCTTTGCATTTCTTGTTTCAGCATCCCTTGAAGGAAGGAATAACTATATCCTGATTTGTAATATAAAGCCTGAAATTGACATATGTGTAGACATTTTAGTTAGGCTTAGTATATATTCTTTTTCTTACTTTCTCTGTGGCAGTCATGGGGATAAGGGTTTCGGGCTTGCCACATTCCTAATGGAGGAGGAGTGAAGATAGAGAGTTCATGATCTCTCAGTCATGAACTGAAAGTCAGTGTATTCCTTTTCATTGCAAAATTATTTGTCATAAGTATATAGATACATAGCACACAACCTCAGGTGGGGTGGGGAGGGGAAAAAAGGAAATCTCATATCTGTCACCTGTCGTTCTACTAGGTCCCTGAAAAACTTCAAACAAATTAATTCAAATCTGATTTGTTTGGGATCCCAAACCAAATTGACTTTCCAAATCAAATCAGAAAGCTGAATCAATTTTTTATACTGCACTAGGTGCCACTGAACAGATTTACAAAATTTGTATTTTTCCAGTCCAGTTTAGAAGTTAGAAGCAATCCAGTCTGACACTTTAAAAAAGCCATTTTAGATCATGGATAAGGCCAAAGTCTAGCAGCATGGAGACCATGACTTCTCGTCCCAACCTTAGGCATGAAATCACCTGGGTGACTTTGGGCCAGTTATGTACTCTTAACCCTATGGAGGATGCAAGGGCAAACCACATCTAAGAATTTGCCAAGAAAACTGCCAGTTACCAGTAGTCATGAAAGACAAGGCCCCCCCATCTGAAAAAAAATTGATTCAATTTTCTGAATTGAATCAAATTGTTATATATTTGTCAAGGTTCTGACTAATGAACCCAACCAAAAGCAAGCACCATGGAGATGATCCAATATCTTCATGCAAAACTTTATTGAGTACATCACTTCAGCACAATTGAAGGCAAAATCAGATCTAGATCTTTCCCACACTAAGCCCCATAGTTAAAGTTCACATTCTTCCACCTCCCAGTTAGTTCAGGTCACATTATCCAAATACATTCTCCTGATATTGTTGTGGGAAAGTCTTCTGAAATGTCCTTGGTTCTCACGCAGACATCTTGATGTCTGGCCCACGTTCTATCTCCTGCTCCCTCCCTTCATAGTTCATTGGCAAGTTGAGATGTAATAATAATGATAATAGCAAAATGTCTTTGAAGCTTGACAATATTATTTTAACATTTTCTCTTAGCAATTATCTTGCACCTTCTTTATATTCAACTTCTCACTTGATGTGCTGTCCCACTCACACACACATACACACCACAGGTATAAGAAGTCTTTATTAAAGCTTCCAAGACTGGATTGGTATTCCCCAATGATTCCTTGTGCCGGAACCAGCTCCACCTCAGTAAGTTCCACAGGCTACTCAAATGAAGCCAACACTAGTTCTCAAGGCAAAGGTAAGTCCAGTCCACTAGGCAAAAGCAAATTCCCAAGGCAAAGGCAAGTTCCAAAAAAGGCAAATCCACAGGCAAAGGCAACAGCTGAAGAGACAAATCTCATGTTAAGGCGAGAACACACAGCAAGAAAATGAACACATTGCTTCTAGCATCGCCTCCATCTGTCTGCTGTGCTTCTGGTGCAGCCCATCAAGAAGGGCAAGGCTTTCTCCTCACGAGTAATTTGGATGACATTCTCTGCTTCTGCCTTTTCTCTGCCCTATGTGTTCTTGGATCAGGGACTGGATACAACTGAATGCTATCCCCACCTGAGGCCTCGGGGCTGTCCTGCTGCAGCTGGTTAGTGATGAGGAAGAGGAACTGCCTTCTGCACCTGATCCAAGAACACATAGGGCAGAGAAAAGGCAGGAGCAGAGAAGGTCATCCAAGTTATTTGTGAGGAGAAAACCTCACCCTTCTTGATGGGCTGCACCCAGAAGCACAGCAGACAGAGAGAGGCAATACTGGGAATAATGTGTTCATTTTCTTGCTGTGTGTTCTTGCTTCAACCAAATCCCTTTCAGATGGCTATTTGGAGCCATAGATAAACTCCCTTCCAGACATGCCTGGAACTGGTTCAACCTCCTCCAAGAGGACATTTGAAAAGGTACCTGGGGAAACATTGAGGGGAGTAATCACACTAGAAAAAGAACTTATATGAGAAAACACATAATACCAGAGAAATTTGCTGACTTAATTTTGAAATGGTCAAGGGCTCCATGTGAACCTGCATGGTAATTTCTTCAGCATTTGCAGCTTCTCTTACTTCCTGGGCTTCTGTATTCCCACTCAATTCTAAGGGAAATTAATAATGGAAAACTTGTCCTATTGATTTTTTTTCCAGTTGTGGCACTCCCATGATTGCCAAAAGAGGGCCTGCTCTGGACAGATTTTTGGAAAAGTTCTCAGTTCAAAATTTCAAAATGCTGTGATGGCTCAATTTTAGTTTAAACTGGCAAGGCAACCTGGGATCTTTTCAAATGCTTTGGCTGCAGTTTCCATTTGTTAACTTGGCATGTTGTCTTATGCTGTGGAGATTTGAAAACATCTGTAGACCTTGCCTATCCTTGTTTTAGGCAGAGTAGCTCTTCTTTTAGTCATGACAGATACAAAGCCGTTAAACACTCTTTTTGGAATTGATATAGCATCATCTAGACAAATGATAAAACATACAACTGTGCTGCAAATCTTGCATTTTACATATGCAAGTACATAAGGATATGACTTTGTGATGAACATTTTGCTATTTTGGCCTGTGGTTAGGAATGGGTCCTTTTAAACTTGCAGAGAAATAACAATGATCTAAAAAAAATTAAGATTGTACAGCAATCTGGTTAAGCTCAAACAACTGTTATGCCATTGGAAATAAATTGTAATTTGATTCTATTCCCTCCATAATATAACAGACTGTAAAATGGTTCCATCCATGTAAGCAATAGTTATGGTCTCACATCCTATAAGTATCTGTGCTATTTTTTTTTTGTCATCAAAGGCAGCCATTTCTTGCTTTCTTGCTGAATGATAAAAAATAAGTTGCTAATAAACAGCTCAGCTATCTTTGGGCATACGACAGCTTTTGACAATGCAGTTGGGCATACAACAGCTTTTGACAATGCAGTTCCAGATAGCAGTATGTGAGCAATCACATCTTTAAAATACAGGAAACATGAAGATGTAATATCCTGCAGGGCTACGCTCAGCTTCACCATAGTTGTCCCATCAATCTATTCTTGTTAGTTCAGAAGCCCAAGTAAGACGTTGTCTGTACTCTGGACATAGCAATGTAAATGTAATGAAAATCATTGTTTTCCCCACTGAAAAAGGGATTGAATTTCTCAGGCATGTGGTGAGGAGAAGTTGATTAAACATAAAACTATGCTACAAAAAAGGAATCAAATTCATGAGGGAAAAAAGTCTGTGTGATAAGATTTCCATTGTAAAACTTAATCTTGCATTTTGTCTACAGTTTCATTCTCAAGCCCTGCCTGTCTCCAATTGTCTTCTGTTTTGCCTTGTATGGCCATTTATTTCTTCTTTTTTGTAGGTATGTGCGTGTTGTCCACAAACTCCTTAAGAGGTCAATAACTAAGTAAGCATGCAAGTAAATAAATAAAAAGTTCCTAAAACATATAACAGTACTAGGAAGAATAAATGCATACAGCAATTTATTGCTTGTTTGCACGTGTCACTGTATGGTGGAAATTATCAATAGTTTCCCTTGAAGGTAGCACTATCTGGGATTGATCAGTGTAGAATAAAAAATAACTACCAAATTCTGTATGCTTAAGTGTATATGGGTACAAGCACACGTATGTCAAACATACATGCAATGCTCTCTATTTAGGACTGCCCTTGCATACCATCCAGAGATTGCAGCTGGTGCAGAATGCAGCCGCGCAGGCGGTGATGGGAGTTTCTCGATTCTCCCATGTTACACCCCTCCTGCATGACCTGCATTGGTTGCCGGTTGCACTCCAGGTGAGATTCAAGGTTCTAGTATTAATATTCAAAGTCCTACAAGACATGGGTCCGGGCTATCTATGGGAGCGTCTCCTGCCGATATCGAATGCCAACCTCCCTGTACGAGCTCACAGGCAGGGGCTCCTCGGGGTTCCATCGGCAAGTCAATGCCGGCTGGTGGTGCCTCAGGGACTGGCCTACTCTGCGGCGGTTCCCGCCCTGTGGAACCAACTACCCCTGGGGCTCCGTCTGGCCCCTGACCTTCGCACCTTCCATCACAACTTGAAGACCTGGTTATTTGAACAGGCCGGGCTTTGCTGACCTCCTGGGGGGGGATCTCTTAAATTTATTTTAACTTAATGTTATCAATATTGGGCTTGTGATTGTTTAATTCTCTTTTAATTATTTATTGTTGAGTGTTTCGTTTTAGTTGTGAGCCGCCCTGAGTCTTCGGAGATGGGGCAGCATACAAGTCCAATAAACAAATAAATAAAGAAAATAAAACATCAAAAAGAAATGGCCAAAGTAACATCTTATTTATTATTAATTAAATCAATTTATAGAGCTGCTCATCTCACAAACAGCAACTATGGCTGGCATAAAATAGAGATAAAAGCAGTTAGTAAATACCTTAAAAACTAAAACCATGATTCTATAATTCTATAATAGACAAAGATATGTTAAAAATAGTGGAGTTACCTCACAAGTTCATCCATTTCTTGGGATCCCTAGACATGCTGGTACAACCCTCAGAAATTCAACAGTGGCAAGGTGAACCTCATCTCAGAGGAGATAAGACTCCATAGCAGGGGCACCACAGCAGAAAAGGCCTGCCATCTAGGACCCATCAAATGTGGGCACAGACGCAGTAACATGCCTTCCCCGCTGAACTTGGAAGGACAGGAAGATGAAATCAGAGGAAAGTGGTCCCTCAAATAACCCAGTCTCATATCACAAAGGCCTTTAAAGGTCAACACCAGCATCTTGAACTGGACCCAGAAAAAAAAATCTAGTAACTAATGTATCTCATGAAGCAGAGGTGTAATGTATATTCTACCAGAAACACAATAATTGCTTGCTTCTCTGCATTTTGCACCAGCTGAACTTTTGGGATTCTCTTCAAGGACATGTAGAGTAACAGGAAGGTGACCAAGGCAAAAGTGATCATGAATAGATCCTCATGATCTAGAAACAGGCACAACTGGTATGCAATACAAAGTTGTGCAAAGGTCCTTATAGCTGCCATCAGATCTTTGAGCAGGAATCAGGAGTCCAGGAGAACCGTTAGATTTCACACAGGTCTATTTGGGACAGTGCAACCCATCCAGTACTAATGATGGTAGTCTTAGGACTAGAGGGGCACAAAAAGTCATTTAGTCTTGGCATGTTTCAGTTGAAAAACCTACTGTTTCCCATCAAAAGTCTCATTGCCTCCAGACACTAGGAATGGACATTCATAGCATCACTTAATTTTACCTGAGGCAGAGATGTACATTATCGTGATAACCATTAAAATAAGTTTACATGTAACATTCCCCATGGTAAATGAGGAATACATAGGAAGAATTATATTGGGGGATTATGCAATTATTAAGAATTATGTAAGAACTTCAGTTTGTAATTCTGGGTTATGTAATATAGTCTGGGTTCACACATCACACTAAGCCAGGGGTCTTCAAACTTGACAGCTGTAAGACTTGAGGACTTCAACTCCCAGAATTCTTCCTCCAGTCATGTTAGCTCAGGAATTCTGGGAGTTGATGTCCACAAGTCTTAAACTTGTCAAGTTTGAAGACCCTTGCACTAAGTCATGGTTTATTTTTCCATAACTTTTAGACAGACCATAGTAGATTTGGAAATGATATCATAATGCAAGTAGGTAAGGATAGCCCTTGGGTTATGACATCATGTTTGTTTTGTTATTTAGCCTTATTGCAATTACTGATGGATATCTCTGGCTAAGAAATTGAGCTGGAGAGATGGAAGAGTAAGGACATAATTTTTATTCTACATATCTTCTCTCCTCAGTTTTAAGCTTTTATGTTTCCTGGTAGAATAACTTTAAAAAAATCTGCCATACAACTTTTTAAAAATTGTACCTTTTTTCATTTTCTACTCTTAAACATTTTCTTTGTAAATATTCTGTAATTATGAGACCTTCAATACTTTTGAGAATATATTGAGTTCTTGGGCCTATATAGTGTAAAACAAATCTGCTGATTCACTTTGACATGTTGATCCAAATGGAATCCATTTGCTTAGGAACCCTCACCTATGAGATGCTTAGCTTCTATCATCCATTGAGACCCTTTTAGGTCTCTAAAAAATACACAGAAACCTAAAGAAGGAAAAAAAAGATACAATGGCTTGGATTAAATCCAATCTGAAAACCAACTTTTAAGGAAGCTCGCATTCACTTTATAACTTAGGTGATTTGGTCTGAAGTAGTCGCCATTCCATACACAAAAGCTATCTGGACTGTCAAAAATTTATTTTTCGATCCTGGAGTCAAGGTATTGTTGTTCACAGTAGGTTAGAAGAATAGCTTATGGGGACAGGTCAAATGTGTGACATGTATCATCTTTTTCACTTTTATCCTGTCACTATCACAGCACACCTCCCATCCCTAACAGCTGCCTCCCTCCATTTAATGATGGCATCTGCCCCACAGGTGGACATTACAAATTGAACACACTGATTGAACATAGTGAGGGCTCTCTTTCTTTCTTTTTTCCTTCCCAAATTTCCACCAGCAGAACCAGAGTTTGTGCCATGATCTTTTCTCTTTTTTTAGTTTCCTCAGTACTTCTGTGAAACCTCCTGTTTTCAACTAGCAGTTAGAGGATGTTTTCATAAGATGAGCTAAAAATATGACTTATAGCAGGCCTGAAAAAAAATCCCATAAATTAGAATCCCACAAATTCGGCCATATTTCAAATTCAATATCTTTTACATCCAAATATAACACTTTGAATTAAGGACTGTGAAATGTAATCCTGGAAGCCACCCTGGAATAATTTATTTTATTTTATTTTTTATATAAAAGACATGCAGTCTAGCAATAAAATGGCCAAAAGTCTGGAGTTCAGCTAAGAATTGGCAAGTTATGATGTTTATAAAGTAATTGCTGTTACCGCATGAAATGTAACTTGTCAAATATGATAGTTCTTCCTAATATTAAGCAATTGCAAGCAGATTCAGCCCACTGGGATTTAGCTCAGAAACAATGGAGGAAAAATCCACCATGATGGAAATAAAGAGTCAGTGCCTGGTTTTTATTCTGGAATCTGTTCTTGATTTTCTCAATTTGCATTTTTACGTAAGAAATTAAAATCTCCACCTCCAAGGTTCACTTTGTATCCTCAAATACACTACTAACAATGTTGGGAGGGATGCAGTAGATATTGCAGTGTTTAATTCATCTATACTAAATGAAGTTTTTTTTTTAAACAAAATAAAAAATGCAGCTCCTCAGTTGAAATTGTACCAAAAACTCATGCCACATGAGCAACTGAAAACATCCATAACTTTGACAAGAGTCATTTGAATAAACTTGGTTTTGTTTGGCGACTATGAAATGTAAGAAAATGATGTTGGGTGCTTTCAGCTTGCTGATTTTAGCAATACTAACCAACCAATCAATATTTTTCTTTTTCCCAAAAGCAGTTTAGAGGAGGAAAAACACAATAACATGTTTTTCTGTTATCTGACTTTGATTCTGCTTTCAGCACTATTTCCTTAAATCATTGATATCTGAATAACAAAGATGTAAAGTTTTAAATCTCACCATAGAAGATCTTAAGTCTTCCAGTCACTTGTAGGAAAAGGTCCAGCCTGGGTTTACTGAAGGAGCTGTTGTCAAAATGCTTTTTTTTTGGAGGTGGGGGAGTAGGAGGGAAGCCTATATTTTGTCTTATGTGAGCAGGTATTACAACTAGCTTACTTGGATGGCTATGTCTGAACAGGTAAAATGAATATGGATAAGGAGGAATGAATGTATATGGACAGGGTGTACCACGACATCCAGAGGTGGTATTCAGCAGATTCTGACCAGTTCTGGAGAACCAGTAGCGGAAATTTTGAATAGTTCAGAGAACCGGCAAATACCACCTCTGACTGGCTCCGCCTCCATCTATTCTCTGCCTCCCAAGTCCCAGCTGATCGGCTGGGTCTTCTTTTGTTGCCCTGCACAGAAGAAAGGAGATGGAAAGCAGGTTAGTGGGGTGGGAGGGAATGGGGATTTTACAGTTTCCTTCCCCTGCCACTCCCATAAGCCAAGCCACTCCCACAAGCAAAGCCACTCTCACCAAGCCAGCCCATAGAACTAAAAAAATTTGAATCCCACCACTGATGACTTCTAATATGGATTGGCTACCTTCCTAAACATACACTGTTGAGTAGCAGAGTCTGAAGAAGACTTTTTCCTCAGTATCTGTTCTTCTGACTTCGAGTAAAAACCTCTGTAGAAAAATAATATAATAATTTATATTATTTAAAAAAAAAAAAATTAAACTGGCAGAATACTTGTTTTTTGCATTTAGCAGAATTTAGCTATGAATTTGATTAATAATAAAATTACTTTTAAAATAAATAAAAGCCTTGGTGATTGAAGAAGAAAAAAATCCTGAAGGAATATAAAAAGAGCTGTTATGAACACATACATTCATACAAATAAGAAAGTTCCACAACTTTAAAACAGATGCAAATGTTGGCATCAGTTAAGCCAGCTAAAGTAATTATATGAGAAGGTTAAATATGAACCATATTGTCTTCTCCCCATGTTCTTTAAATCCATGGTACATGGAAATATAAAATCCACATCTATAAGCAATCTGCTCATAGGTGGCTGGTCTTCAATCCATTGAGTGAATAAGAGTTTCATGAAAATGGAAATGAAATGTGGACCTAATTGATATGAAATATAGTAGGTTAAAAAAGAATGATAGTTATATAAATGCATTAGAAATTAAAATATGTGTACTTGAATAATATTTACAATAGATAAGTACACATAGAATTGTAACTTTTTAACTTTAACTTGCAAAACAATATACTTTTTTCTGTAGTATTATTTTATTTTTAAAGCAGTTTTATGCATAGATTATATATATATATATATATATATATATATATATATATATATATATATGCATTATAATTAACTTTGTGTTTGGTTTTAAAAAATAAAAGGGAACATTTAACCCCCCCCAAAAAGGACTAAAATCCTGTTGGAATTCTAGATCCAGAGGAACAGGGGGATACTGGCCAATCAACCAGATATCATGGTAGTAGACAAGGACCAGAAGACAGCAGTGCCAATTGCAGCAACAACTGGAAGTAGGGATATGAGAAGTTGTAGAAGTACCAGAGTAATGGTTCCCTCTCTTTGGAATGTCATTCACTTTGGATATAAGGTTGGCCCCCGCCTTGCTATTTTTCCAGGATGACCTGAAAACATGGTTGTGTCACTGGGGCCAACAGAACAATTTGGGCTATCTGAAAAGGAAAGCAATATTACTCTTTTAGAACAGAAAGACATAATTATTCCAGACTTGCAATTTTGCATTGACATGAATTAGTTCTCTGCTAATGATTTTGCTCTTTATAGAAGTAGGAGAAAGACTGATCAATATTATTTTGTCAGGTCACAGTTCAATGCTTTATTTTGAATACTTAAGATTATTGTATGGGCTACACACCATGCTTACAAGCACATGTAGTTTCATAGACACCTTTTTTGTCTTTCAATCACTTTTTTCTTTTTATCTTGTTCTGTTTACTAAAGCAACATAAAGAAAAAAGTTTCCTAAGTTAAAAGCACGTGTTGCAAAAACAATACAATTTTGTCTTTTTGTCCCATAAAAACAACCTGGAAAGATCATTTTCAGATTAGTGTGAACAAGGGAAAAGCATTCATGTTTATTCAACTGATGCACTATTTGCCTCTGCATTTTATGGTCACCAAAAGTTTAAAGCCAAGCATTAGGTTGAGAGTCTGGAGTCTGATTTATATGGCAGCTGAAATGATGCATAAACAGATCAAAATTATTTACTATAAATGCAATATTCCATTCACAACAATTTTCTTCATTAAAAAACCTTTCTGAAATCATTCATAATATTTACACTATATAGGACAGGAAATTTAGTGCTTTTTTGACTATATCAAAAGTCGTCAAAGCATCAAAATGTTTTATATTTTCACATTTTCAGAACATACTTTAGAGAAAGTTTAAAAGCATAATATTAGTATGAGTAATGCACAAATCAGTGTAAACATTACATCTGTACATTTTAAATCATAACTTCTCAAAGATAGAAAAGCCAAGGCAAGTATCAAAGAACAATGTAATTGCAATTAACATTTGATCAACCTTTTTATTCAAGTTTTGGCATTAAGCCTTGGGCAGGACTACATATTTAATAACTAAGCAGATGTACCCACCAGATGCTTACTATGTACAGATGTCGGCACCTCACTGTAACAATGGAGAGGTCATAGCAATTATGATCGTGTCAAGCTGCTTAATTTGAATATGAAGGCACCATGAACTATTGTGTTGGAAACAACATGGAGAGAGATAATTGAAGATTAGAATGTTCCATCATTATATTTCACTCCATTTTGTAATGCCTATTTAACTTTGGAAGAAAAAAAAACTTTATCAACAGTTGTGAATTTTGCATAATCAAATCATTGGTGCCATCCAGGCTATATTGTAATGACAGATTATCCTTCCACTCTGAGCTAAAGGATTTAAAGGAATGCTAATTATAAGAAGAAGGAATGCAATATATGAACAGTCATTTGTAACAATCCAACAGTTATTGGCCAAATCTCATGGAAGACAAAGTCATTGCTAAAGGACTAGGTCTCGTCACTGAACTCAAGAGAGCACAAAGGAAAATCCAAGTGGATACATGACCATGATAAGCTATGATGATCTTATTTCATGATATTAAATGCAAGGTATATGGTGTGGTGGCCTAATGGTAAAGGCAATCACCTTCCATTTGGAAGGTTGAGAGTTCAGTCCTAGGTATCGGCATATGTATCTCTTCCAGGGTGCAAAGAAAAAAAAACTCTGTTGCAAACTCTGCATAGGCATCAGGAAGGGCATCCGGCCAGGAAACATTCAGCTCCATCCAGCTGGGGCTCTACTGTGAATAGGAACCACAGGGTTTTATAAAGGAAGGTGTTCTTTTTAGATCAAATGCAAAGTTCAAGTAAGGATCACAGCAATGGGCAAGGTCCTTTGAGATCTAGCTCAGTTGTGATCTAGAAATATAGCTGGAATCATAAGGAAACCCTCAGGTTTGTTCTCACCTATCCCTGATTTATCAGTAGTCAGAAAATATGTAACAGTTGCTGTCTACTATGTCGACACAGGATCTAAACAAGAAGGTACTCCAACAATAATAACCATTTATCCTCCTCCTCCTCCTCCCCTCCTCCTCCTCCTCTTAGAAAAACAATCCACCACACACACACACACACACACACGAAAGAATAGAAAGGAAAATAAAATATAAAGACAACAAACATGGAGTTTACAAGCATCAGAGAATTAGGTTAAAATATTACATTTATTAATTTAATTAACTGACTATACTAGATCATTGTAATAATTCTATACTGTAATATACTGTATATTATACTGTAATAATACAGTATTAAAATCCAAATAATAAATATCAACTGCAATGGTCAAAAGAGCATAAATTATAAAATGATTCAAAATTATAGTCATTTCTGTCTGAGAATTTAAAGATTTATATTAAAAGAGGTTCAAATTTGGGATGAAGCATAAACCTATCTAAAAAGTTAGAATTCCAAAATGGTTTTCTAGTTTAATGAAATTCTATTTCAGATTTATTTTTTAAGTACAATGATTTTTTTTAGAGAAAGGTGTTTTTACAGCTTAATTATCTGTTCTTCTGTAGAAGAAACCAAGCATACCTTCTTTACAGGAGTTAGCATTATCAAAGTTAATACAATGTTCTTTGTGGGAATGTACAGTTTAGTAATAGCTAATAAAAAATACCAACTTTTAAATTTTTATCCTATTATAAATCATTTCCCAAAATTGTTGAACTTTATAAGATGGCCACCAAAGTGTGATGGAATTATCTAATCTGAGTGCTTCATATTCACACATTTTTTAGAAAATAAATTATTTTAGCAACCAGTACTGGAGTAATATGCCATGATAAAACAGCATATATCAGTTTTATCTGAGTATATTATTTAATATTTTTTTCACTGACATTCCTATAGTTGTATATTTATTTTTGTATCTAAAATTTCCATTCATTTGATCATACAGTCAGCTCAGATTCTGAGTTATATTACACCAGCAATTTATAAATAAGTCATGGCAAATGCTCTGAATTTGGTGTTATGAGGATTTCAAACTCAGACAAGCTTCTAGGTGTTCCCCCTTGTTTTTTGCATTCCTTTAAAGTTATTCTGATTATTTAAAGAAATTGAAAACAGTTGGGTGGTTCTTACTATTCCAAATACACAGTCTCAATATTTTTCCTTTATTATAGCAGCCTCTGTGACTTGTCTTTCCCTGGAATGAATTTTTTTATGCTTTTCTCTTCATTAAAATAAATATATATTTAATAACAGGGCAAAAGATGATAAATCTGGTCTGATTCTTTTCCACAAATTTCCACAAATGTTTAATTTTGTGCTTATTATTGCATTACCTCTTATAAACTGGTTTTGTAATTATTCAAGATATTTGTGCAGTCCAGCCATAGGGTGTTATAATCCAATCTGTAATCCAACAAGTATATTGGTCATTCAATTTAACATAAGGGACTGCCAGAGAACCTCATTCTTTCAAATCTTAAATTCATCAATATATTCTTCAGGTATTGTATAGATTTTTTTTCTATTTAAAGATAAACAATAATCTCACAACCACTTTTCTACCATCCCATAAGAAAGTTGCTTTTATAAATCAAGAAACACTGAAATTTGTCCACATCTGAAAGAACAATGAACAATGTACTTTAACATTTCAATTACATTTATTCCAAGAGTTTTCATTCCGGGTATCTTCAGAAATTCATTTGCTGGAGAATGTTCACTGCCTTGCCAAATGTCTGTTGCCTATAGGGAACAAAAATTTAGTAAGTTTAAACTTATTAAGAATTGCTTGCAGTTCAATGATTTGGAAGAATAGGTTGAACTATTTGACCCTACTCTCAAAAGAAAACTTACATGCAAAACAAATAAATTATGATGGTGGTTTTGCAACTTTGAAAATGAGAAAGAAATACTCTCCACAAAGACTCAATGAATTGTAACTGTCATGCCCCTGTCAGAATCTGATTCCGAGGGGGAGGCCGATCAGCTGACATGGAGTGGGAGTGTGGCTCCATTGGCTGTGGAAGAAACTGGGGAAGGACACAGCCCGGCTGGGCAGAGCAGGGGAGAGGTAGAGCAAGGCAGAGGGAATTCAGAGGAAGATCTAGTCCCACCCCCTCTTCATCCTAGGGCATGCAGGGAGGAATGGAGAAGGGAGCAATGTGAGTTGTGTGGCTTATGGGGGAGGAAAGGGCCCTGATTTTCTTCATTAGCTGCAGCTGGGAACACAGTGTTTAAAAAGGGAGTTTGCGCACAACAGCTTGTTAGAAGCAAATTGTGTATTACCTTGTTTTGTCGAGGCTTATCTGGGCACCTGGCGTCTTCCCAACTGTGTGTGTTTTGTTGGCCTTTGAAATCTGCAATTCCTTATCCTGCCCTGTCCAATTAATTGCTGCAGCATGGATTTTTATTTACAGTTGTGTGGATTTTTATTTACAGTTTATATGTACTTTGTTTTCAGACAGAATTTCCTCCACTTAAAGACTGTTTTTGGGAGAGTTTTTTCTCCAGCTGAAGGTAACTGGACATTGGGGGCAAAGTTGAAGGTATTAAAGGGACTTTTCTTACTTATGGGACTGTGTTGCCTTTGTGCCATGCCCTGGGTCATCACAGTAACTCAGAAGCTTAACTGAAAAGTAAAGGATGGGTCTTTAAAGTACTATGACTTTAAGACAAACATTCCAAGGCAGGGATCAGAATACTGTAGCCATTGTGACTGGCCAGAATGGGGTAATGTTGAATCTATGGCTGGTCCATGTTAAGTCCATGTGACTTGTTTTCCCTAAATGCATATGTCAAATTAACTACGAAAGAAAAGTGATGTATTGAGATTTTTCCCATTGACATCCTGGAAATTCAGGATATCAGGTTCCAGTAATAGAGATTTTACAGGGAACTAAATATATTTTATTGGCAGATGCAGCTGCTTTGGCTGCCATCCAAGATCACCTACAATCTGCTATTATTCATAAATGTACCGTATGATTTGTAAAGAGCAGTGCGTGTATGGTGGGGAGTGTCTCTGCATATTGAATCTGCCCCAGGTTCCTGTGGGTGACTTGTCAATCATATAATAGCCTTGGCAGCAATGCACAAGAGAGAGAAATGGAAAGAAAGAAAGGAGCATAATAATCCTGTTTGTTCCTAGTTTGTCTTCCTTGCACACAAAAGGAGTATTTTTTTTTAACCTTTTCAGTCGTTACCTGCAAACTGATGCAATCTGAAAATATGTTAGATGTTTAAAGTATTTTTTCCTGATTTGGTAACTATGCTGATAACAGCGTGTAAAGAATTAAATAAATTGTTTGACTTGGGGAATTATTTTCCCATTGAAATTCATCCTTTGATACCGGTAAGGCCATTATAATGTTGAGATAAGATCGCTTTAACTTTTGGATTGTTAACCAGTAAGCCTAATGTTATTGAATGTTTCTCAAACTCATAATACTAGCCAGAACAATTGGATTAACCTGAAAGTATCCCTCATCTTTATTAATAAAATAGGATAATTTAAGCAGGTAGATATTGGGCGGGGGTTGGACTAGATGACCTACAAGGTCCCTTCCAACTCTGATTATCTGTTATCTGGATATCAGAGAATATTGGTTTTTTAAAGTTTTCAACTTAATTGGAATTGGCAATTAATGTGTTAACAGCCTATCACAAACACCTGTTAAACTTCTAAACTTTGGTATATGCAGTGAAATTATACAGTTATTCAAAACAACTTACAGGGTAAAACGGCACACACAATAAAATATAAAAATTAATAAATGCTGCTAATAAAAATAAACATGATTACAAATGTACCTTCCAATGCAACAATAAAAACATGTCAAAGTAATACCATTAAAAACAAAACAAACACTTTAAAAGAACATCATAACATAATAAACTTCTTATTGCTTTGCTGAAGTAGAGCAGAGAAAGCTTGTTTGGTTGCAAAGACTTGGGGCCACTACAGTGGGACAGCCTTAATTTCCCCTTGTGCTTGCAATACAGACCAGTTACAAAGGTTAGGAAGTTAACTAGAAGAGCATCTAATCCAATAGTAGTGAATATTTGGGGTCAGGGATGAACTGGTGGTTCTTGGCATTTATTCTCTGTGGTTGGCTGATTTCTTGGAGTTGTTTCATTACTAAATTAAGTAACATCACCAGAATAGGGGAGAGTAGAATTTGTTGGCTGTTTTTGTATCGCAGATCTTATAATTCAGATCTTATATTGCAGGAGTGGTCTTCCAGGTACAGAGAGTTATGACAGTGACTTAGCTCCAAACCACTGAGAGTTCATTTCTGCAATATCTATGTTTGGAAAAAAAATCCAATTCTTTGAATTATGGAAATAAAGGAAGGAAGGAAGGAAGGGTCTGAAAATTGAAGTGTTTGGTGTTGCTAGTTCAAATCCAGAAACTCTAGGCTGAGTAACAGGAAATCTAAAGAGATGTGTAGTTCTCTATATAATGTATTTATTTATTTATAAAATTTATTAGCCATCCGTCTTACCATAGGACAACTTACAAGTACTTCTTAGTTAAAACATAAAACGTTAAAATTAAACCTTACAACCAAAGACGCATGAGGATGGCAGGGGTGGAGTGGGGGAAGGTAGATCTGTTATTACACAATCAACCATCTCCATTGTGCTATCACCCACTGGGGCCCCAAGCTGATTGGCACAGCCACATCTTAAGGCCCTTATGAAAAGATAGTAGTGTTGGGGCCAACCTCACACCAGGGGGCACGATGTTTATTTATTTATTTATTATTTATTTATTAATTCGACTTATATGCTGCCCCCTCTCCCAAAGGACTCGGGGCGGCTCACAGATTAAAAGAAAATACAACAATAAATTACCTAAAAAGCGTATTAAACAAACTAAGCCGAATTAACATTAAAACCCCCAAAGATTAAAATCAAGAAAACCCAAGGAGTCAGAGGGCAGGAGCAACCATGGAGAAACTCTCCTGGACCCTGCCAGCCAGAATAATCAGGCTGACAGGACCCGCAGCATGCCTCCTCTGCTGGGACAAGTGTTACGGGCCAATTTCAGTAGGGTGAAATGGTCCCACAAGTAACCTGGACCCATGCCATAAAGGATTTTAAAGGTGATCACCAAAATTGCACCCAGAAGCAGACTGGTAACCAGTGCAGTTTGTGGAGGAGTGGTTCTACAGGAGTCAAACTTGCTCCCCCCAAAAAACCTGCCCATGTTGCCACACTCTTCTGAATGCTCTTCAAGGGTAGCCCCATGTAGAGTGCATTACAATAGTCCAGTCATGAGATGACTAGCGAGTGAATGGCTCAGCTCATGGATTTCTGAATAATATGTTTCAAGGCATTAGCAAAACCTCTAAATGATAAGGAAATATCTAGTGGTAATTTTTAAATTGTGACTTGTAAAGTTCTAGGTTTGTTCCTTGTGTGGCAAGAGAGAAGGAGAGAGAGAAAGAAAAATAGAAGTATGGTGTAAAGTTTGCTAGTCAGCAAATACAGAGATTCAGCTGTGACTAAGAGCCCATAATGGATCACATCAGCGATTTGTCTTAAACTTGGCAAATCATCCATGGATAACTCATAAATCCTTCTGCCAAGGGCTCTCTTTTTCTCTCTCTCCAGAAGATCATTGCTTAGTGATTGAAGCTGTTTATAGTTCCATGAATTTCCTGAGCTACAGCTGATCCTTTGCATCAGATATTCCCCAGAAGAAAATTCCAGGGAGATAGCAAGATGCCTTTTCTATTTCAGCCTTCAATTTAACACCCTGGCCACAGTCCTGTTGTTGGACCAGCAGCCACATGAATAATATACCACTATTGCAGATTTTACATGGTGAAAAGGCCTGTGGCAAATTTGGCAGCAGTGGTGCTGAAGTTATCACTTGAATAGACTTGGGTTGATAGACATGAGGAATAAAATAGTATCCTGGGCCTGTTTGATTCTCTTTTATCTTTACATTGACTATCAGATGTATGCTATATTTCAACACATTCCCAAACCGAGAAGGCTATAAAAATAAGCACCAGTTACATACAAAATATGTATCTCTGCATGTAAATATGCCAGTTGCTCAAATTGATAAATAGCATACTAAAAGTTTTGATGGAAATTCTTGATTCTTTCTCTAGTTCCTAATTATACGAGCAGACAGCACCATAAAATTTTATTGCAGCACTTTTTTTTCCTCTAAAAAGAAAAAAAATCATAGAGTTTTCTGAGACTGAAATTTAACATGAAGAGTTGATACTCATCCCTTGGGATCTCTGTCTTAATGTATAAGGTAATTTATTAATGCTGTGCAAATATTCAAAGAGGTGTTTCAACCTGGTAACATTTCAATCAAATCATCCCATTGAACCTAAGGGAAAGGAGGGACTTGCTTTGAAGGAATGAATTGAATCATTAAAACTTTGGGAAGGCTTTCTGATGGGTTTCTTCTGTTGGTGTTAGAGTTGTTACGTACAATAAGGTTGCAATTTTGTGTCTGTATACAAAGAATGTTGATGGGGAGTTTGAGTGTGGGATGAACTTTTGCCACTCACATGAGTATTTATTCACTTGCAAACCTGTATACGACCGCTGCCTCACCATGTGACTTTGGCCAATTATTTTTCTTGCCAGAGTTCTTTTAGTGTGGGAAATTCTTTTGTTTTACTGTTTCCACCTGACTTCTGTTTTTATATTCTCTTCCTAGGATTTGCTTGCTTTGAAGTTGATTCTATCTGGGCAGTGTGAGAAAGAGAGTGGCTGCAATGTAAGTTCAAGCAGGGAGAAGAAAAATACACATGGTGAACACTGGACATCAGGCATCAAATTTGTCTCCTGCTTTCTTTCTTTCCTCATGCAGCAGATGTCAATGTAATGTCTGTAGTCCAGAGCCACTAGTATCAAAGAAGAGACCTCAAAGACTGCACCATGACAAACCCCAGGGTCAGTACATTAATCTTGTGGCACAAAGGAGCTTTCTGTTGAGGAAGTGAAGAGAGCTTTTGAGAAAAGAAAGGGATTATCACCATCCTCTTTCCTGAGCTTTGAAGAAGAGGGAAATGCTGACAATAAATGATGAATCTTGAAACAGAAATAAAGTCAAAATTACACTTTGTACATCACAAATTAGAAATGATGTGGTTCACACACATTTGGTTCATTTGTGAGGTAGTATGTGGTATCATTTGCCTCCTATGATTTTGTCTTCATAGGAACAAATGGCTCCTAAGTGTCCTAGGCTCTTAGCATCAGGCAATGGTGGAAAGGCAGAGTTCACTTTCACCAACTGATAGTAATGACAGCAAATTCTCAACCAGCCCTCAAGCAACAGATGCCACAACAACAGCTATTGGCAGAGAGGGCTATTTAACTGCTGCTGCACCAGCTGACCAATTCATCTACTATTGTAGTGTCCTCACTACAGGGATGTCAAACTCCCGGCCCATGGGCCAGATGTGTCACATGCTGCCCATGTCCAGTTTAGCGAAGGAGAAAAAAAAGTCCTGAAGTGTCACATGATTCCACTGTCATGATGTGAGTTTGACACTCCTGCTGTAGACAGTGATTGCACATTGGGCATATGTTCTTTATCTGGGAAAGAGTTGTACAGCATGAACTGGGAATCCTGGGCAACTGAAAACTAGATGTTGGCAGGGTCTAATCCTGGTTATCTGGGAATTCCTGTTTTGCCTGTCAATCAGCATCCCATACTGAAAAGGTGTTCAGAAACCCTTGTTGGTATATTCCACTGCACCTCCCTGAATATGAGTTAATGGAGCAGTTGTAGCACCTAAATGTGACTATCCCACTTCCTGAGTATCTCACACTGCTAAATCTGCAATCAGCATGGAGCACTCTCCCTCCTCTGCTGAAGCATTGCTGCTGTTATTGTATTGATGATTTTGGCTTGGTCAGAATTTGTTCAACATAAATTACAACTCTAGCTGTGCAAGCTCTCCTCTCTCCACATCCATTTCATAACTCTTATTATTATTAGAGCATAGGGTTTAACATAGTCATAATCAGACAATAGCCCAAATATCAAATGTGGCTTTTTTGGTGAGGGGAGTGATCTACCATTTGGCCCCCAAATTTCACTACTGGAAATAGGGCAGGAGGATTCTAAACACTGAAAATGTCCTGGTATAATTTTCTTGCTGTCCAATCCAAACTTGTCCTTACTTCATCTCTGATTCTCAGCCTTAAAGCAGACCCAATGCAGTCAGCTGAAAGTTTTTAAAAGTTAAAGAAACGTGGACAAGCAAAAAATGTTCTTTGATTTGCCTGGGGCAGGTACAAAACTAAATTTCAACACTTAGTAAGTGGATTTGCTCCAAACGCATGCTGCTTCTGTTAAGATGGATAAGGAAAAGGGTGTAAATGGCCATGAATTGTTAATGCTTTGCTTTCTTTTAAGAAGGGACAAGGCAGTGGCTCTTTTCTCTCCAAATGTGCTAAGTTTAGAGCAAGGGTGTGATAATGGAGCTGGTCAAGTACAGGCTGTTTTTAAGAAAACAAATATTCCAGCCCTGGGAATAAACAGCCATGACCTGAATTATGCCTGGTCCCCAAAAATGGGCTTTACTTTTTCTGGGATTAGTGACCTGATGGCCAGCCTCCCAAGTTATATCACTGCTGCCCTCCTACAACAGGTGTTAAGGGGATATGTGTGCTACTTTCTGCTTCTTCTGCACCTGTTTCTCACAGCCCTGTTGCTTACCACAGTTGCTCCCACCATACTGACATATTCCCCTATCTATTGATTGGTACTTTAATTCCCTCTGTCCTAAACTGCCTATTTCACCAAGACCCTCTTAGAAAACCTAGCACCTAGCCACGAAAAGATTTTGAGAGATAGGTCTTCTCAGAAGATTGACGACGAGCCTATTCTATCGTGGCCCCTGACCTCTGGAACCAACTCCCCCTGGGACTCCGTCTGGCCCCTGACCTCCGTGCCTTCCACTGTGAATTGAAGACCTGGTTATTTAACCAAGCCGGGCTGTGACCCTTTGGGGGGGTGATTTTTATCATGGTTTTATCATGTATTTATGTAATTATATTTCAATGGAGCTTGTTAGTTTAATTCTTTTTTAATTATTTATTGTTCTTGTTGTTTTAGTTGTGAGCTGCCCTGAGTCTTGGGAGATGGGGCGGCATACAAGTCTCATTAATAAATAAATAAACTTTTGCAGCCACAAAAGTGAAATTTTGCCATCAAGCCGCAGTTCTCAAGATTAAGTTTATATTATAATGATTGCATTACAATGCAACTCCTTGAATTCCTGTCAAACTTAAAGAAGACTTGCTTGGTTTCACAACTAAGAAAACCGGTGGTCACTACTATGAAGAGTGAGTTCATCACATCTTTAGTTTCTAAAGGCTTTGGAGTTATATTTGCTCAGGAAGATGTGTGAAATATAATCAGGCCATTAAGCTCACGAGCTCACCTTTATCAATACCAGTTGAGGCAGGTTGAAATCTCAAATTGGCACCTGCCAAATAAGCAGGTACAAAAACCTAACAACAGGGTTTCCTTCCCTCCCCCATGCTTTCATTTGAAGTTATGAATTCAGTCTGTCATTGGGTCTTTAGTTCAAATAAGAAGGGTATAATTGGCTAATGTTCCTTGCTGATTGTTTTCCTGCATTGTGGTCAGGCTCTTTGTCTCTTGTAATGTGCACTGATGAGCAAGATTGCAGTCTGGGTGCCAAGCCTTGCATTACTTTGAGCAGTCATTCCCTGTCTCAGTTTCTTTTATGTCTTTATCTTTGTTCTCTCTTGTGCTAATGGAATCTTACACTTCTCTGCTAGTCCTGCCAACTCAGCTGACAGCTCAACTCAGATCTCTCAATGTAATCTCAGGCTTAAGCAGTCTGGAGTCCTCTTTGGGGCCAAATCTTACTTTTAACTTCTGCATTACAGGAGACAATGATCAAACAGGTGTCAAGCTAATACATAAAAATGCAAACCACATTTTAACAGTGTCTATAAGAACAGGAGGAGACAATGGTGGCAAGGCTGTGAATGCCACCTTCTCTGTGATTTGCCTATCACTGGTGCCATGTTGTACTGCCAACATGCCATAAACAAGCCATGTCCTGAAGAAGCTGAATACTGAAGCCAGTGATGAAGGGCCTCCCCCAGTGCGGCATCCTCCTATACCTCTTATACTATGTTTCTGTCATTCCCCAAACCCAGTAATCAAAGACTACCAATCACATTATCAGACAAAGTCAAGTCAATGATTGTTCTCCAGTGTCATGACAAGACTGGAATCTTAAAAAAACAAGTTGAAAAGTAAATTAATTTTTAAGCTGATGTCATTGGAGTAAGATATTTTCTGCATAACTACAGGTCAATTGAGACTTATTCTAGATCAGGGATGTCAACCTTGTGTCGTCACAATGGTGTCAAGTGACGTATCATGGCTTTTTTTCACTGAACTGAGTATGGGTGTGGCCAGTGCATGATGCATCCAGCTTAAAGGCCATGAGTTTGACAGCCCAGTTCTAGATCATGCGGAGGCTGTTGTGCCTCAGTATGATCTTTACATATCCCTCGCTTTCTGAAAAGATATGTTGGAGGAATAATAATAATAATAAATATCTCAGTGAAATCTAGAGGCGACTTGAGAAATATACTGTTGTCTAAAGATTCTTAACCATTTTATCCCCTTCTGTCAACAGTGGAGCAACTTTGCAATTGCTTTGTAATCCCCATTATTGCTTATAAACAACAACTCCCCTTTTACAACCCTGTAACATTTTTCCTCTGCAAATTGAATCTCAAGTACAAATTAATCCATTTGCTGTTGAATTATAAATTTAGACAGAATCACACAAGCCTAGAATTATTCCTTTCACCCTAAAGTGGAATAGCAACATAAATATTGTATTTTGGTCAGGCAACATTAGCACTATTTTAAAGAAGCTTGATTTCCTAGGTTTCTGTGTGGGAATACCTGAGAATTAAAAATATGCTAAGGTGCTTCATCTAGCATATCAGGTTTAACATTTTTGGCACTTTGCAAAAATCATTTGCAAAGACCATCTGCCTTCTGTATCAAGAGAGTAAACTTTACCCCTTCCCTTTCCTAGGAGAATAGCCATTAAGCTGAATCCATTTCTAATATATTTTATGAACTTTCTACTCATCTCTTTGGGATATTACAGTATCCTTTTTCAAACTGGAGCTCCATCATCAGTTTCACTGAAATGGCTTATCTCTTCTGCAGTAGCTGTGCTTGGGAGGGGAAAAAACCTTAATACATACACATATTAGCATGCAAATGAATCAAGACTCCAATATCCCAAAGGTGCTTTTTCAAGAGGCAACTGGACTTTCTGGGGTTTTTCTTGAAGATGTTTCACCTCATTCAAGCAGCTTCTTCAGCTTTGAGACTTAAGACTCCAATAATACAAGGCAATAATATGTTCCCTTTAATGTGTGTTTCCCCATTGTACGTCTGTTTACTATCTTCTCAACCTTTCCTCTCCAATGGATGTAAATACAAACATCCTTTCTCTTCTTGCTAAGTATCCCAGCACCAGGATGAACATTCGAAGGGCGGGGAGTTGGAAAAAGAACAATAAGATTTGTTGTTTTATCTGGTTTCTCATGAATTGAGTTCCAGAAATCTGTGATTTCAGTATCTGAGCAACTTTTACAACTTGAAAGTACATATTAACTACTTGAACAAAATACAGAGAATAAACTAAATATATCTGTATCACCACTCTATATTAATTTTGACATTCATGTACATGTGTGAAGGGAAAATACTATATTATTCTCTAAGCCAGTTTTTGTGCAATCATGTAAGCTATAACACAGATGTTCTATGGACAACAATATACAAATGTTTATGGTGGTGAAATTACATCCCAAATGGCATTGCTGTGCTCTAATTTTCCATTAATTTACCAAGCAGTAGAAAAACAAAGATAGAAAAATGGTTTATAGTAGCAATCAATAAATACCAAACTAATGTTCCAAGAGTTTAATTAAATTCTACCCACTATTCAATAGTTTAAAATCTGAGAAATTTCTGTGGTCTTTAGCAATGTACTGCATATATCAAAATAAATTCATGACTACATGGTTTTCCAAGGAAATGTTTGGGTAAAGTGCACTATAGTTAAAACTCCAAAAGATATATAGCTTTGAAATCAACATATAAAATGTATCAGGCATTGTTGTTTGGTAAGCAAATTGCTAAATTACATATGGACCCTGAGAGGTTCCAGGCGGAACTGGAGTCCTTTCCCTCTTCCCTTGCCCACAGCTCTGCCAAGGATCTGGCGGCCGCTTGGCAACAGGCTGCATTGGATGCCCTCGACAGGGTTGTCCCCATGCGTCCCCTCACACACTGTGGATCCCGGATGGCTCCTTGGTATACTGAGGAGCTCTGGGAGATGAAGCGTCGTCGAAGGGGTTTAGAGAGCAGGTGGAGGTCCACCCGCTCCCAATCCGTTCGAGCCCAGCTAAGAGCCCATATTAGGACTTACCTGGTAGCTATGAGAGCGGGGAGAAGGTCCTATCTCTCTGCCCTCATAGCATCCACATATAACCGCCCAGCCACCCTGTTTCGGGCTACCCGCTCTCTCCTTCATATGGGGGAGGGGGCGGACCCATTGCGGGGAAGGACTGAGGAGTTTGGTCAATATCTGTCGGATAAGATCGCTCGGATTCGGGGCGGGTTGTCCTCTGATTTGCAGTGGTCTGAGGAACGAGATACAAGCAGTCTGGCCAGTGTGATCTGGGATGAGTTCGATCCTGTTTCTGAGGATGAAGTGGACGATCCTGTTTCCGAGGATGAAGTGGATTATGCGGCGCCTGAGTTCCACCACATGTTTGTTGGACCTGTGTTCTTCCTGGTTGGCTTATGCCGCCAGGGAGGCCACCTGCGGTTGGCTCCGGGCAGTTGTCAACGCTTCGTTAAGGGAGGGTGTTTTTCCCTCTGCCTTGAAGGAGGCGGTGGTGAGACCCCTCCTGAAGAAGCCTGCCCTGGACCCGACCGTGTTAGACAACTTTCGTCCAGTCTCCAACCTTCGCTTTTTGGCGAAGGTTGTTGAGAGTGTGGTGGCTCAGCAGTTTCCAGTTTTCCTGGATGAAGCGGAGTACCTGGATCCGTATCAATCGGGCTTCTGACCCAGTTACAGCACGGAGACGGCATTGGTTGCGCTGATGGATGATCTCTGGAGGGCTCAGGACAGGGGTTTTTCCTCTGTCCTGGTCCTATTAGACCTCTCAGTGGCTTTCGATACCATCGACCATGGTATCCTTTTGCGGCGCCTCAGGGGGTTGGAAGTGGGGGGCAGTGTTCTCCAGTGGTTCACCTCCTACCTCTCAGAGTGGTCTCAATCGGTGTTGGCGGGGGGGTCGAGGTTGACCCCAAGGGTGCTCTCTTGTGGGGTCCCTCAGGGGTCGGTCCTCTCCCCTCTTCTATTTAACATCTACATGAAGCAGCTGGGTGAGATCATCCGTGGTTTTGGGGTGAGATTCCATCAGTACGCGGATGACACCCAGCTGTACATTTCCACCCCAAACCAGATCAGTGATGCCCTCTCCCTGATGACCCGATGTTTGGATGTGGTATGGATTTGGATGAGCGGGAACATGCTTCGACTCAACCCGCCAAGACTGAGTGGCTGTGCATACCGGCATCTCGGCCCAGCCAGGAATATCCATCTTTGGCCATAGGGGGAGAGGGGTTGCCCCCTGTGGATAGGTTGTGGAATCTGGGGGTCCTCCTGGGTGCACGGCTCCGGTTGGAGGAGCAGGTGGGGGCCATTGCCAGGGGGGCCTTTGCCCAGCTCCACCTTGTTCATCAGCTCCGCCCATTTCTGGACCGAGATGCCCTGCGCACAGTCACTCACGCCCTTGTTACCTCTAGACTCGACTACTGCAACGCTCTCTATTTAGGACTGCCCTTGCATACCATCTGGAGATTGCAGCTGGTGCAAAATGCGGTGGCGTGGGTGGTGATGGGAGTTCCCCGATTCTCCCATGTTACCCCCCCTCCTGCACTGCCTGCATTGGTTGCCAGTTGCACTCCGGGTGAGATTCAAGGTTCTGGTTTTAACATACAAAGTCCTACACGACATGGGTCCTCAATATTTAAGGGAGCGTCTTCTGCCGATATCGAGTGCTGGCCGCCCTGTGCGAGCACATAGGCAAGGACTCCTCGGGGTCCCGTCGGCAGGCCAATGCCAGCCGGCGGTCCCCCGACGACGAGCCTATTCTGTCGCAGCCCCTGACCTCTGGAACCAACTGCCCTTGGGGCTCCACCTGGCCCCTGACCTCCACACCTTCCACCATGATTTAAAGACCTGGTTGTTTGACCAACCCGGGCTATGACCCCTCCCTGGGGGGGGATAGGTTTCTTAATTTTAACTATTGTAAATTTTAGTTTTTGTAATTTTTTGGGCTTGTAAAATTAGTTTAATTCTTTTTCAGTATTTATTGTTCCTGTTTTTAGTTGTGAGCCGCCCCAAGTCTTCGGAGATGGGGAGGCATACAAGTTCAAAAAATAAATAAATAAATAGATAATATATTATTTAAAAAAACTATTACATTAGATATTGCTATTGATTAAGCAACTCTTTGTGGTAGCAATTCCTACCACTCTGTTTATGTACTGAAGATGAATAGAAAAATACCAACAACTTCATATGTAATATCTGACAGACAAGTCAATGGTTATGTTTATGTAGTTTCCTAGGATGAACTCAAGTTCTCTATTATCAAGTTACTTATATAATTAGCTGCTTGTCCATTTATTTATTAAATATTGAGTGTATCCCAAAACCTCTGAAGAGGGATTGTACTCCTTTAGAAAACTAGAGATAAAATAATTCTGGAACACATATGATCTGGAACAGATATGAAAGAGAATATTTGTAGCTCGGGTTATAACGGGACCTCGGTGATCTCTGAGGTTGGTTATTTTTTCTTGCAGATGTTTCATTACCCAAACTAGGTAACATCATCAGTGCTAATATGATATGAAGATATGAAGCTTGCCAGTTTATTTTGGATATTCCAGGAATGATATCACTGGACAGTTGTTATTTCCTGTTTTTGTCTGTCAAGCTAGCTGGGAATATGGTTCAAACCTTAACTATTCCTCAGAATGTAGGATTGGACTGAGATAATACTAACATGAGAAGAGAAAATGAAAGAGAAAGAGAGAGAGAGATCCTAGAAGGCACAGTTGATTGTTAAAAATAGGCAAATGTTTTCATTAGAAATAAATCAAGTTTATGAGTCAAAAAATGCCTCTTATTTTTGTCAAGCCTCATTTCATGCAATTAAATTTAGACCAATGATATGAATATAATTTTAATCTGCTGTGTACTCTTTTTTTCATTAGATTACAGAAAATAAATACAATGGATGAAATGACACTGAATTATAACAATATTTAATGGTAGAGTCAAATAAATGAAATTAGCAGAGTGGGAATAGAAATGAAACTCCCTCATTCTCCTCTCTGGAGGTGTTTGGATTACAATTTCTAGAAATCCCAGTCTTAGGCCTAGTAAAGTATGTAACTGGATTAAAGATTAAACACTACTGAAGTATTAGATTTCTTTACTCCACATGCAAGTGTGTTTATGCACACACACCTTTCTAGTACAGATGGTCCTCATTTAATTACCCCTCATTCAAGACTTTTCAAACTTATGACTGTGCTGAATTAATGATCTGTGGCCTGCCATGCTGACTTCTCACAAGCAAAGTCAGTGGGGAAACTGGCAGGAAGTTGGAAGTCACAGTTACATGTGATCCTCATTTAAAAAGCTGTACATCCTCACTTAAAAATGGCAACCAGGACTGTTGAAACTGCTGTTGCTAAGCATTATGTTGACATGTTTTTTAAAAAATTTACCACTGTGCCCATGTCCACTTAATGATGGAGTTCCCAGTACCAATTAGCACTGTTAATGAAGGACTACCTGTAGCCTTGTTTTACCTCAGCCACTACTAGAAATGATCTACCTCAGCCACTAATGAGATAGATTAAAGCTTCTCTCAGAAAAATCACCATGTAGACAGAAGCTGAGCTACAAAATGCAGCCTAGAGATAGTCTAAGAGACAGCCAATCCCGATAATAAAAAACAGAGCAAACGTTGTAAGGAAAAAAGTAGAAAATGGCCAGAAGCCAAAAATTAATTCCAAGGGCAAGATTAAAAATAACTGGTCACCGAGCATGCCAGTTTGGCTTTGCTTCTAACAAAGTTACTCCCTGGTGCTTTATCCAGCATCCTCAATACAGCATTTAATTCAGGTCAGACTGATTGTATACCATCACCCTTTATTCCCAAAGAGTTTAACTTGCAATCTTGTTATTCTCTACCACTAAGTCCTTGGCTCTCTTCCAAATAATACACTTCCTGCACATCTCCTGGCTCTTCCTTGTCTTCTGAGGATGCTTCTTCAAAAGTAGAGAATAAAGAAAAGGTCACAATGTGAAGTTAGACAGTCAAGAAAAAGCAAGCGCTTTTGTATTCTCCTGTACTGTAATCATCCACAGGATGTTACTATAAAATCATTACTACACTGGAAAGGAGAAATGGAAGTTCCTTTGACCTCCGCAGTCACAGTTACAATCATACTTCTCAGTGATTTGATAAAATCATTTTGCAAAATCAAGTAGTGTGATCTGTATTTCCCACACCTCCTAGCATTTCCTTTGAGATTACACTATTTCCAGCCACAACAACTGTTAAGTTTGCATGAAGAGTCAGACGCGAGGAATTCCAGCAAAAGACTTTATTAATGACAACAGCTCGAATGGACCCGTCCGGGTAAGGCTACGGCTGCTTCTTATAGCCGGCAGCCGTAGCTGCTAGCCAATGGGAGTGCAGGGTTTCTTCCCGCACTATTTAAACCAATACCATTTGACATTTTACAAGACCAATTCAAATAAACCAATAACATTTAAACCTACATACATAACACCCCTCCCCACTAGGTTCAGTCCATACCAAACCCCAACCTATCTAATGTATTCCTTTAAATAGGTGGGGCTCTTACGTGTACGTTGAGACCTTCGTGGTTCAGAATCTTTATTGTTCTCACCCAGTGAGAGGGAAATGTGTCTGCTGACATTTCCCTGTTAGGACTTCCTGTGAAAGAAGACCCTGTTAGACTGTTAGAATCTGGTCTCTCCTCCCAACCCATCTCCATTCCAATGTCAACACCCAAGTCTGGTAGTGATGTACAATCTTCCACTTCTAAGGATGGATCTAGGCATTGTGACAGGGTTCGGGATGGTTCCTGTCGTAATGACTCTACTTCTAAGGATGGATCTTGGCATTGTGACAGGGTTCGGGATGGTTCCTGTCGCAATGGCTCGTTACACAAAGGGTTGATTCCTGTTTGCTGATATTCCTCCTGTTCCTCCCCTTCCCCCTAGAAGAGACATCAGGTGAGGGACCTAGAGAGAGACAGGGGCGATGTTCCTGAGTGAACCGGGATCTAAGTTGGTCAATGTGCCTGCTCCAGAGGAGGCCATCCTCTGTTTGAACCCTGTAAGAAAGAGGGCCAGTGATGTGAGTTATTTCAGCAGGAATCCACAAAGGTTCACCTGTAAGGTTCCTAGCATAGACAGAATCTCCCACACTAAAAGAACGAACTTTGGAAGTGGAATCCAGTGGTGTATTGGGTGCATAAGTGGGATGAAGTCGGTCAAGGGAAGACCTAAGTTTCCTGCCCATTAACAACTCTGCTGGGGACAAGTTAGTTGATGGGCTAGGAGTGATGTGCTGAACACTAAGAAGCTTTTCAAGCTTCTCAGTGATGTCCCCAGGACCCAGCTGCTGAAGCTTTTCTTTGGTAAAGCGTACCATACGTTCAGCCCGGCCGTTGGCGAAGGGTGCCCAGGGGCTGTAAGGGCATGTCTGATGCCCTGTTGAGCTAGAAAGGATTCAAAAATGTTAGACGTGAATTGAGGGCCATTGTCAGAGACAAGGACATCTGGTAACCCATGGGTTACAAAGAGCTTTTGAGCTGCTTGATAACAGCCTCAGTAGTAGTAGAAGTCATGAGAATAACCTCTAGCCATTTGGAGTATGCATCTACAATTACTAGAAACGTGTGCCCTCTTGTAGGGCCTGCAAAATCAATGTGGATTCTAGACCATGGGCCCCTAGGACATTCCCATTCCTGTGTGGGGCGTGAGGTGGGGCAGGCCTGACTACCTGGCAATTGGGACAAGAGGCAACCCAGTTTTCAACCATTTTGTCAATACCTGGCCACCATACATAACTCCTGGCCAAACCTTTCATCCTTACAATCCCAGGATGACCCTCATGTAACATTTCCAAAACCTCCCTTTGCAGTTTTGCAGGAATAACCACCCTGTTACCCCACAAAATACATCCTCTTAATACAGATAATTCAGTTTGCCTGGATTTGAAAGGTTGGGCAAAGTGAGGTAGATCTTGAAGAGGCCAACCTTTTTAATCCAGCCCATAACAGGTGCCAACACAGCATCTTTGGCAGATTCTCTGGCAATCTCAGCAGCATGGACTGGAAGCTTAGCAACGGTCTCCAGGAAAAGGTGTGAGTCTCAAGTTCACAGTCCTCCTTGTGGCAAGGTAGTGGGCAACGACTCAGTGCATCAGCATGTCCAATGTCCTTGCCAGGCCTGTGAATCAGTTTGTAGGAGTAGGCTGCAAGAAATTCAGTCCACCTCAGCATTCTTGGTGACAGGATAATAGGTGTAGGTTTGTCTCCTGCCACGATGCCAAGCAAAGGTTTGTGATCTGTAACAATGGTGAATGACCTGCCATACAGATATTCATGAAATTTCTTAACAGCTGCAACAACTGCTAAAGCCTCCTTGTCCAATTGGCTGTAGTTCCTCTCTGCTTTGGACAGCGTGCGAGAGTAGAATGCAATTGGGGCTTCCCGGCCATTGGGAAGCCTGTGGCTCAAAACCCCTCCCACTCCAAAAGGGGATGCATCACAAGTCAGAACAACAGGTAAATTCTCAGAGAATTGAATCAACACAGCATCAGACGTGATTAGTCTCTTAATACTGTTAAATGCTGACTGTTCCTTCCGCCCCCAGATCCAAGCAGCCTTCTTATCAAGTAAACGATGTAAGGGTTCAGCAATAGATGCTTTGTGAGGTAGAAACATGTGATAAAAGTTAATAAGGCCAAGGAAGGCTTGCAGATCTGACTTGCAACGAGGTTTAGGGGCTTCCTTGATCGCTTTAACCTTGGCATCAGTGGGGTGGATGCCCTGTTTATCAATCATGTACCCCAGGAATTCAACTCTGTCTGTTTTGAGAGTGCATTTATCTTCCTTGACTTTCAAACCTGCTTTTCTGAATCTGGTAAGGACTTCTCTGAGTCTCTCTTGAAGCTGAGTGTCATTCTCAGCAGAGATTAACACATCATCAAAATAAGGCACTACCCCTGGCAGTCCTTGCAACATTCTTTCCATAAGACTTTGAAAAATGCCAGGTGCCACGCTTACTCCAAATTGTAGTCTTTACATTTGAAGGCACCTCTATGAGTCACAATTGTTTGTGCCTCTGCAGTGGCATCATCAACTGTTAATTGTTGATATGCCTGAGCTAAGTCCAGTTTAGCAAATACTGTACCCCTGCCAAGGGAATGGAGCAGATGATGCACAACAGGTACAGGGTATGCGCTCTGCTGCAGCGCATGGTTAAGTGTCCCCTTGTAGTCACCACAGATTCTCACTGACCCATCAGCCTTGACTGGTGTGACTATGGGTGTTTCCCATCTGGAGTGGTCAGTAGGTTCCAAAACCCCTTGGGCGATGAGCTTATCTAATTGTGCATCAATTTTTTCCTTTAAAGCAAATGGAACCCTCCTGGGCTTTAAACGAATTGGGGGCACCTTGGGGTCTAAACTGAAAGCAATAGGGGTCCCCATATACTTGCCCAGTCCTTCGCTGAAGACCTCTGGAAACTCAGACTTCAAGGACTCTTCCCAGTCAGAACTGCTCACGTGATGGATGCCAGTCACCTCGATGCCAAGTGGCTTGAACCACTCAAGTCCCAGCAAACTTGGGCGATCCTTGTCCACGATGGTCAGTGGCAAACGTTTGGTGTGGCCTTTAAACTGCACGTTGAATTCCCTCGCTCCAACTACTGGAATCTTGTTCCCTTGGTAGTCTTTGAGGGTCAGTGCTTGCTTCTGGAAATGTTTTTCTGAATTCTTGAAAGAGTCTGTGTATAGTGTCCCATGACACCATAGATAAATAAGAGCCTGAGTCCACTTCCATGTGGCACGGTCTCCCTTCAATAAACACCTTCACATGTACTTTTCTGCTATTTAAATGTGAAGAATGACCAATGGATATTGTTTGGTGAGTTTCACTCTTGCCATTTGCTTTTGAATTTCGCCCCATTTTTCCACTTAAATTGTTGGGCTTAAAATCTTCCTCAGGAAGTTTCTTCCTGAATGGTGGAGTTCTGGATGATTTGCAGACTCTGGCTATATGACCCCGTTTCTCACAACGTAGGCAAATGGAGTCAAAAACTTGCATTCAGTGCGGGGTGGCCCCCCACATCCTCTGCAAACGAATCCTTGCCTGTTTTTTCAGAGTCTTTTCTTTTCTTCTCCATTCTGAGCTTAAAAATCCCCTCTTCTTCCTCACTGCTATCCGAATCAGAGTCTATTTGTTTGCAATGAGTTGTTGAGGATTTTTCCCCATCAGAATGGCTTGAGGCCTGGCTCGAGGCCTTGTTAATCTTTTTCATGGCCGCAGCTGAGGACTTGGTGGCTTCTGCTGAAACAGCCTCTTCAATAGCCTCTTTAAGCGTGATTTTTGGTTTCATTAACAGTTTGCTTTGTAAGATCTTATCTTTAAGGCCCAAAACAAACCGATCACGCATGGCCTCTTCTACGTTGGTAAAGTCACAAGCACCCCCAATGTCCCTTAAACTTGCCACGAAGTCATTAACACTCTCGCTATCCCCTTGATCCCGACGGTAAAATTCGTGTCTCTTAATGAGGCACGATACTTGTGGGGCGTAATGGGCTCTTAAAAGTCTTTCTAATTCGGGCCATTCTATTACCTTCAATTCTGCTGCTCCCGCCAACGCCTTCGCCATTTTGAAAACTGCCGGACCGCAGTGTGTGAGAAAGACCGCCCTCTTCCGTCTCTCGGGATGCCGGCGAGATCGTTCCCTTCCAGGAACATGTGGAACCGGTCTGCATACGATTCCCAGTCTTCCGTCGCCGGATCGAACGGTGCTGGGGGTGTTCAGCGCAGCCATCTCGCTCAGTTGCTTGTTCGTCGCGTCGTCTTCTCTTCAGGGAAATCCCACCTTCGTCGCCAGTGTTAAGTTTGCATGAAGAGTCAGACGCGAGGAATTCCAGCAAAAGACTTTATTAATGACAACAGCTCGAATGGACCCGTCCGGGTAAGGCTACGGCTGCTTCTTATAGCCGGCAGCCGTAGCTGCTAGCCAATGGGAGTGCAGGGTTTCTTCCCGCACTATTTAAACCAATACCATTTGACATTTTACAAGACCAATTCAAATAAACCAATAACATTTAAACCTACATACATAACAGGTGTCCCTCAGCATCACTTGAAGCAACAGAATCTTCACTTCACTGAAATGTAGGTTTCTGTTTGCAGGTGAATCCTCTCTTTTTGTTCAAATGTTCACAAGAGAGTTGCAGACAGAAGAAAATCACATGTTTTAAGCAACAGATACCCAGTTTGGGGAGGTAGCATTCTCTTCTTGTGTAAATATAGGCCAAGATTATTTTTCCCTTTTTACTTAAAAATGTGACTCTTGCGGAAGTGTTTTAAACATGAGAAGGCTAAATTGGATTTCACTCCTGCTTGGCTGCTATTCCTGTGACACAACTGCCAAAGCAAGTGCTTCCATATGCTCATACACCTGCATGGAATTGTGAGGGAGATGTCATGCTGTAGAAGACATGAGATTCCACAATGTTGTCCCCTTTCTTCCAAGAACAAAGGCAATGGGTTGGTAGAGGACAGAATCTGAATGGAAGCCTTTTCTGACCTTTGTGTGTGCTGGAGAAGACAAGGAGAAGGTTCCAAGCTGGATGAACAACCCTATTTTGCAGTGCAAATACTGCAAATCAAAGCAAGGGGGAGGGGGTCTGAAACATGGAAAATATATGCCAGAAGAAGTCAAGATGACAGCCATGTCTGAGCACATGAAATCCTGCTTTGACCAGATTTCAATTGTATTTCAGTTGTGTCCACCATCTTGATCATTTTGAGCTTCCTCCTAGTAGACCTTCCTGTGTACAAGCCTAATTTTAGTCCCATGTTTATATCAAATTTCAATATGGGAGGGGTAAAGCACTAGTACTACAGAAATTGCGGTTTTTCCCTCCCCTACACTTCTCTCGCAGATTGTGAAAAAATAATTTGCTTAATAACTTACTCCAAAGGAGAAGTGAATTGACTTCTCCCTTGGAATAATTCTTATAGCATTCTCCTCTTAGTTAGTTATATGAGAAGCCAACAAAATGCTAGGAGGTGTGGGAAATAGCTGCTTCAGGAAACATTGGCATCATGTGCAAAAACTGAGGAATTCCTCACTGAGAACATACCTCTACCCTTTTTTTTACTATGGATTTACTCTACTCTTAAAAAAAACAAACCCTCAAATCTCAGCCTAATAGCACAAAGTCTACAATTTAGTTGTTCTTGATCTGATTTCTTAGGGGGTGGGAAAGAATGTGTGAAAGTAGTCTACATTTGAAAGTTTGTTAATCTATATTTGTTAGTAACTTTATAAAATTAATGTAATTATAAGAAGCACAATTATATGCAAAAAGCACAATTAGTTCCCAAACTTATTAAGGGATGCACAGCCCACTCATCTTGTTCTGCATTTCACCCACTTCTTTGTCATTAACAATTGCATACTGTGGAAGAAATTCTTAAAATGTTAAAATTCATAAATGAGAATGTATGTATCTGCTGAATTTCTTTCTGCCATTAAGCAAAAAGATGGAAACTTTCCCTCAGGAGGCCTTTAAGATTTTGCTATTATATCGCTTTGACTTAAAACCTCATCAAATAAACTTCCCTTCATATTTTAACTCATATATACTATCTCATATTCAAAATAAATGGACTGTTTTTTTTAAATTGGCTGAGTAGTTTGTCTAAAAAAAATAGTGACTTGATTGCAGAAGGAAAATAAAACTCTCATTAGTCAAGCCAGCCATATGGTATGCTTTGCATGCATCATAGATATAATAATTATATTCTTCCCCCCATTTGTAAAATGAATACAAGGTAAAAACGAAAAAAAAGGAAAAAATAGAAAGTGCAAAAAAGGAAAGAAAAACAGAAAAAGTAGAATATAGTAAAGAAAAAGAAAACAAATGTCCAAAAAGGACCTTTCCACTTTGTCACGAGTACAAGCAATTTTAGTACCAGGTCTTCCCTTGAGGACCACTGTCTAGGGTGACCTCAAGACCTCTCTTTGTCTGAGTGGAAGGAATAAAAAAGAGGTATTTTAGTCACTTGTACTTCGTTCTGCCATGGTCATTGGCTCTGCTTTTAATAGAGCCATCTTCAGTTTGTCAATCATACATTCCCTTTTTCTCTTTTCCTAATTTTTCAGCTTTTTGTATTATTCTTTTCCAATTCTAGGCCTTTCTGTCTAGTGATTTGTCATCTCATCTGTTTCCCTGTTTGACGTGAGCCTGCAGATGATACAACAATGATTGGTCTCATTTGAGACAATGATGAATCTGCATACAGACGGGAGATTGTACAACTTGCCTCGTGGTGTAACCAGAACAATTTGGAACTGAATACATTCAAAACTGTAGAAATGGTGGTAGATTTTAGGAGAAACCCTCCCATACTGCCATCTCTTACAATACTAGACAACACAATATCAATAGTAGAGATCTTCAAATTTCTAGGTTCTATCATATTACAAGACCTAAAATGGACACCTAACATCAAAAATGTCATCAAAAAAGCACAACAAAGAATGTTCTTTCGGTGCCAACTCAGAAAGTTCAAACTGCCCAAGGAGCTGCTGATACAGTTCTACAGAAGAATTATTGAGACTGTCATCTGCACCTCTATAACTGTCTGGTTTGGCTCTGCAACCAAACAAGACAGACACAGACTTCAGAGGATAATTAGAACTGCAGAAAAAACAATTACTACCAACATGCCTTCAATAGAGGACTTGTATGCTGCACAAGTCAAAAAGAGAGCTGTGAAAATATTTACAGACTCCTCACATCCTGGACATAAACTGTTTCAACTCCTACCTCAAAACGACGTTATAGAGCACTGCACACGAGAACAACTAGACACAAGGACAGTTTTTTCCTGAATGCCATCACTCTGCTAAACAAATAATTCCCTCAACACTGTCCAACTATTTACAAAGTACGTTATGATTCTTGACTCTTGACAAATGTATCTTTTCTTTTATGTACACTGAAAGCATTTACACCAAGACAATTTTTTTAAAATTCATATTTATATGCCGCCTTTCTCCCAAGACTCAGGCCGGCTTACAATTTTTTGGAGCACAACCCAATGTGCTCAGCAATAGCCTTCATTCCATTGTATATGCCTGCTTATTAGGAAGTGGCATTTTTACAAAGTCAGCTTATTGCCTCCAACAATCTTGGGTCCTCAATTTACCTACCCTGAGAGGATGGAAGGCTGAGTCAACCTTGAGCCTGGTGGGATTCCAAATTCCTTGTGTGTCCAAGTTCCAAATTCCAAGTTCCAAATTCCTTGTGTGTCCAATCACACTTGGCCAATAAAGAATTCTATATAGGGTGAATATTTGGCTCTCTAAAGCTGTGGAATAATTATAATCACAGTGCTACTCAATGTCCAATTTCTACACAATTAGAAATCAGGACCACTGCTGGCACACAAGACACTCTTGTTCAGAATTTCACTTATCCACCCACCCCACCATACACACACACCAAAAAAAATGGAAGTTAAAATATTTAAACTATTCTTTCTCAGATGTTTTACTTTTATATAGCCATGCTGTGAAGTTTTTCAAAAGAAGTGGGCGAAACTGGACACTTAAACTGTGGAAAAAAATTAAGTTGTAACTGGTGTCCTCCCTACTTTACTTATGTGGCACCCTTGAGAAGTACACATAATACAAACTAGTCCCAGTAGACAAACATGAATCCACTAAGTACTGATAGAAGAGAATATTTGTAGCTTAGGGTTGAAGTGTAGGGTTCTGGGTGCATTCTGAGCTTGGCTGTTTGCTTGCAGACTTTTCATTTCCAAACTATGTAACATCAGTTGTTTAGTAATGAAACATCTGCAAGAAAACAACTAAGCACAAGAAACCACCAATGATTCCATAACCCACCAACTGGTAATAATGATAATTTATTCTAATTATTGATTAAATTCTGCCTAATCTTTAAGTAACTGATATTCTACAGCAATATTGCCCATTCATTCTCTCCAAACATACAGGCCCTCTAATGTCATAATCAGAGTAACAGTAATCAAATCCCAGTAGAATTAAGGACATTAGATTATAGAAAGTTATTTAAGAAAGAACTTATGCTTCCCTGCCTCTTTCTACAAAAGCAAAGTAGGCAAGATTTTTTTTTGTAAACCCAGTGATGCTAGAGATTGATAAAAGAGGGATTTTATAACAGAGGCCATGTTTGGAATGCTTTATGTTCTTCTGGCCACCACACCTTAAAAAAAAGTTATTATAAAGTCAGGATAGGTGCCAAAATGTCAATAGAACAATTTAAATGAGCTTGATTAATGACTAATAAAAGATAGTACTTGTTTAAACATATGGACTTTATTGCCATCAGGGGTTATAATGTCAGCTAATTTAGACTGTTGTACAAGATAACTCAATAAAGCCAGAAAAGGCAAGACTAATTTTGATTTAGTCTTAACAATTTTAAACTACCTTCTGAACTACAGTCAGTACAATTTTTTTTTAATTACATTTATATGCCGCCCTTCTCCGAAGACTCAGGGCGGCTTACAATTTTTGGGATACAACCCAGTGTGCTCAGCAATAGCCTTCATTCCATTGTACATGCCTACTTATTACTAAGCAGCATTTTTACAAGGTCAGCTAATTGCCCCCAACAATCTTGGGTCCTCAATTTACCTATCCCAAAAGGATGGAAAGCTGAGTCAACCTTGAGCCTGGTGGGATTGGAGCCTACAGCAGTTGTAGGCAGCTGGAACTTAAGTGCAGGCAATTAACAGCCTGAGCCACCAAGGCCCTTTAAATGCCAACTGCTGGAAACTACAAATCAAAGAGGACTATTCCTCTTGTGGTGTACTTGTGCTTGTGATTTTTCTCTGTGAATTAGAGTGGCTACTGGTATAACCCGGAAACATTGATCTAATTCAGCAAGGGTTTTATGAAAAAGTAGAGCTACAGGTATGTCAAACCTACAATTATAATTAATTCTGCATTAAATTCAAAACATTTCTGAGAACTATTGTCAGAAAGTCCAATGAAGTGGCCTTTTTTTGTTTATTCGTGAAGTCATGTCTGACTTTTCACACCCTTTGGACCACAGCATACCAGCCCCACCTTCCCCTATTGTCTGCTGGAGTCTTCCCAGATTCTTGTTCATTGTATTGGTGACACTATCTAACCATCTCATCTTCTACTATGCCCTTCTCCTTTTACCTTCAACCTTTCCCAACATCAGGGTCTTTTCCAATGAACCCTCTCATCTCATTAGGTGCCCAAATTATTTGAACTTCACCTTTAGTATCTGCCCTTCAAAAGAACAATCAGGGTTGATTTCCTTTAGGATCGACTGATTTGATCTCCTTGCAGTCCAAGAGACTCCCAAGAGTCTTCTCTAATACCACAGTTCAAAAGCATCAATTCTTCAGTGCTCAGGCTTCCTTTTTGTACAACTCTCACAGCCATACATTACTAAATGAAGTGGGTTAGATACGGTATATGAATAGGCTAATTTATACATGAGAAACTCTGAGAGTCTTTTAGAGTCAGTGTCAGCTTTGGAAGCCATATTCCACACTGCCACATAGCCTGAGAAAGTGGGAGGGGGGTGATTTCAATTGAGTAGTTCTAAGTAGACAAAATAAAATTATTTTGGTAGTTCAAGGTTAAGTGTGGCACAGGATGGAAAAAGGATCTTACACTGGGACGGATTGTGATTGGTCCATGTGGTGTGATGATGGTAAAAAGGGGATGGATTGTAGCTTGGGACATTGTGGGAAGTCCGGGAGGCTTTTAGTTTTGAGATTCCACTGATGTGCCAGTTGCTATGGCTATTTTAATAAAGGTACTTTTGAGATTATGCTTGTCTCGGAGTTACTGATTGGAATGGAGATTTGCTGGAACACTGACAGTCAGTGGCCAGAATACATCTTCTTCTTTTGTCTTCCTCCTTCTTTCTTCTTCCACAGTGTCCTAACTGAGACTTGAAGGTATAAAGCGATTTAAATAAGTGAAGGGTTTCCTTAGGCAGAGGGACTTTTGAATTTACCAACTGCTTCACAACCAGTGAAAATAGTAGATTTCTTAGCAACAAAACTTTCCCCAAAGGACGACAACAAAAGGATAGGAAAGGATAGGAAAAATAGGGGGGGTTAAGCAGCAATTTGAGGCACATCAGTACATGACACATTGTTGAATTGAGTGGGCACATCTTGCAATAAGATGCCATGAAAAACAGGATCTCCTTGTATATGAATATCTTTCCAATAAAAAATATTGTTCCAGAAGAACACCACAGAAAAGTTATTATAGTACTATGACCAAAACCTATTTGAAAGTATTCCATCCTTATTGGCACACATCATGTCTTAGCAGAGTTTCTGTTTGCCCGTGCACATATTTGGAGTGAGGCTGTCAGAATTGTCAAATTGTGATGGCTGTGCTGTGGCTAAAGCTTTTTAATGCTTGACGAAGCATGCAATCTGAATTACACAATGTTAATACATTTGTTTCTGGAGATGTATAAAACTGTGAAGAGGGAAATGTATTTAATTCATTATTTCCTAATAAAAATGATAGAGACGATAATAAAAATTAAACTATTATTAAATACATAAATGATGCTAATCTCCAGGTAGTTGTCATAAATATAAAAGCTTTTATATCTGCAGTCTGCTTGTTTGCAATTAGTCTGTCTTCCTGGAACAATCACAGTTATTCAGTCTCAGAAGCAAACATTCAGGGTCAATATTGATTTAAAGAGACCTTACAGCTTGAAATAAATTGAGCACAGCAGTAGTATTCATGCTGGCATATAGTCTATGCTACATGCAGTGAGTCTCGGTGCAGGGAGAATATCACATTAACATCCCAATGACATATTTTACGCAGTCTTTGAACATGGTGTAGATTTATTTCCTCTCCAATATTACTATGGGATGGAGAGGGAGCCCCACTTCTGATGAAGGACCTCACTGTTATGTTTGCATGAAGAGTCAGATGCGAAGAGCTTCAGTGAAGAGTTTATTCAGTGACTACAGCTCGAATGGACCCGACTTGGCTGGGCTACGGCTGCTTCTTATAGCCAGCAGCTGTAGTTGCCAGCCAATCAGAGTGCAGGGTTTTCCCGCACTTTTTAAACCAATCTTATTTGACATTTTACAAGAACAATTCAAATTAAACCAATGACATTCAAACCTACATACATAACACTCACCAACACAGTTATTTACTGGATGAAATGAAAAGTGGCAATAAGATTCATTACTTACCACCAAACTGATTGGTTAGCCAGTGGAGAATGAATAATTGATTCAGTACTGCTAATTGGATGGGAAATCAGATAGGTTTTTAAGCAGGATTTTAGGAAAGAGAAAGAAGGGAATGTTTCTAAGTTTAAAGAGAGAGCAAAACAGAAACGGGGGAAAAAACTTACACACTTTGACAATTTCCTCTTCCCATCATTCTCAGATCTACATTTTGAGGCAAGATTCTTTTGTTCTATATAAAAGAGGCCATGAAAGTACTTTATTAATAGGAAGAAAATTCTCATAAGCTTAAAAGCCATGATTCAACTGCTATTCAATGGAGAATGTCTATGGAGATTCTCAGTCATCCAGGTCATGGTTGTCCCAAAGGTGCTTTTCAAGGGGCAATTTGAGTTTCTGGTTTTTCTTTGAAGATGTTTTGCTTCTCATCCAAGAAGCTTCTTCAGCTATGACTGGGATGGTAAACTGAATTCTTCCATTCCTCACCATTCAACTAGAGCTGAAGAAGCTTCTTGGATGAGAAGCAAAATGTCTTCAAAGAAAAACCAGAAAGTCCAGTTGCCTTTTGAAAAAGCACCTTTGGTATATTCAATGAAGACAGCAATGACTGCAGGGGCAAAAGCTTTGAGCTTAGTCTCTACTGGCTTTCTCGCTGGCTTAATCTCTACTGGATTTTATGAGGAAAGCCTGGCATTGTTAGTATTCTTGCTTGCATGGCACAGAAGCTGAGTACAAATGTATCAACAATGGCTTTTCTTTGTTGAGATCTGCACTGTAAGTGTGTATATCATGTGGAAGTGTGTATATCTTGTGAAAATGGTTATCATTTGAACGGATAGGAAAGATAGGTAGCCAGATTTTCAATACATATTTAAACTTATTTCCGTACACACATGTTCATATGGTATAAGGCAGTAAAATTTTTACTAGTATGGTCATTGAATGTCATAAACATACACAGCTGTAATTGGCTGGAAGCATTTTTGCAAACAGATGTTATACCTCAGATATGTTATTACTATATTTTGTTTTAATTTCACTCTCACATGAAAGAGGAAAGTGAAAAAGGAAGTATAAGTGACAGAAGCAAAAAGGATTTGTCAGACCCTGTAAAATAATTTCTCTGAATTAAAATCCACTTCCCTCAAGAAATACATACCACTTTTAATTTACTCTGAGAACTTAAGACTTCACTGCATTGATTTACTGCAAAGGCTCTGACTTTGATTAATTCAATGAAAATATAAGGGGAAGTTTGGCTTCATTAGGAAGTCAAAGAGCAACATATGTTTTAAATCCTAAGGAGAGATTGAATTAATGAGTTAAGTCTGAACTCAAGCATAGGAGTTTATGAATTAAACTGAATGTCTGTATGTGTATGCAAACATAAAGCACTTCTTACAGACAGGCACATATTCTAGGTAGGATAAAAATAAAAATATGATTATAAAGCATTCAAAATTTGTTCTGGAAACATTTTAGTACATCAAATAGCAATAGCATGTAGACTTATATACCGCTTTATAGTGCTTTACAGCCCTCTCAAAGTGGTTTGCAGAGTCAGCATATTGCCGCCAACAATTTGGGTCCTCATTTTACCCACCTCGGAAGGATGGAAGGCTGAGTCAACCTTGAGCCTGGTGGGATTCGATCTGCCAAATTGCAGTAGGAGTAGCTTGCAGTACTGCACTCTAACCACTGAACCACCGAGGCTCTCTGAATATGTAAAGTATGTAAAAGTTTAACAAGTAACATTCAATGCTAGCTAAAGACAAGTCACAAATAAACTTAGAACCAATTAAATGTCTGTCTTAATAATAGTGCAATCAAAGAAACAATGGGAAAATATATTAACTTCCATTACTGGTTCATTTCATATTCAGCATATTGCCTTGGTGGTAGAATCTCTAAGCAAACTTCAGAAAAGAAGATAACATAGTGTGTCCAGTAGTTGGGGCATTGTTTCCGGTTCTGATTGCTATTTGAACATGATTTTCTCTTGGTGATCTCAGGTCAGCCATTTACTCTTAGCCCAATTTATATTGTTACTGGCCCCATGTAGACATCCTTCAGCTTTTTATAAGGCAAGTTTGTATGAGAAAAGGTTTTCCTTTAATAATTCTGGTCCCAGAACCAGAATTTGGCATTACAAAGTAGAATCAGCATTTTTAAATATGCCTAGCTAAGAATTTAAGAGCATATTCCTTTGGCTCATGTATAGTATGATTGTATATACATATACCCTATGTATTAACTAAGATTATATTATGGAGGCCTGCATTCCCAGATACATATATAGCTTGTGTATATGTATGTGTGCGTGGAGAGGGAGAGAGAAAGAGCCCACCAGTTTGGTATAAGGAGGTAAAGCATCAGGCCAGAAATTGGAAGGATGTGAGTTCTAATCCCACGTTAGGCACATAACCAGTTTAGGCCAGTCACTCTATCTCAGTCCCCAATTGCTTTTCAAATCTTGCCAAGAAAACTGCAGAGACTTGTTAGGTGGTTGCCAAGAGTCAAGACTAACTCAAAGGTACCAAAAAATAAATAAAAGAGAGACAGAACTACAGAGAGAAAATGTTTAGAAGAACTGGTGAAAGAACACTGATGTATACTGCTAATGAAATTAGCAGCCATAAGCTTAAGGACAAATAATCGAAAACCAAAATATTATTTCAATAGAAAGCATAAGAAGTAATACTCATGAGGTAATGGGAAAAGTGAATTAATAAACCTTGCTAGTGAAGTTTAATAAACAGTAAATCCTATTTGACAAAACTGGGGAGAGATGTTGTGAGGAGGGTAAAATTAACTAACTTCCTGCTCAGGGATTTTTCATTTTACCCAATATGTCTTGCCTGTAAAAAGTGCATATCTGTATTGAACAGAGGGCAGATTAAAAATAAATGTTGCCCTGCTCTGTTTTTTCCCTTGGAATTTACATCTGACTGGAAATGGTATTTGTTACTTGCTTCTTAAAGTGGTTTGAATGTAACTTGATACACTACTTCAAAAAAAATGGTGCTGGTGGTATGTGTGTTACATGGATGAAAGAGAAAGGTTTTGTTTAAAATGTGTAGACAATTCTACCTTTGTGTGGACCCAATTCATATTTATTTAATTTCTTTGATCTAGTTCCGAAGAGGTACAGTAGAATAAAGAACGGCAGTGAGGGAAACAGAGAGTAGACCTGACTCTGCCTATCTTTCTTTGAATCTGAAAAGGAATGGTGGCCAACATAGCTGTACACAAATGTATCTCTTAATTTCCAAGGCAATACATGCTAAAACAATACAATTATTTCATAATTGTCTCCCCTTGCCCTCTCCTTCTTTGAGGGCTGGATCAGCATTGTAGTTTTCCTCCGTGGGCTGGCAGGTGGGGGAGCAGGGGGGGAGCTGGGATAGTCGCCTCCTGCAGCACCCTGCTGACCAAAATGGGGCATGGGGGACCATATATGAGGTCTCCATGGCTTCCAATAGCACTCCGTGCAGCCTCTGTGTGCCTGTTTTTGGTTAACAGAGTGCTGCTGGAAGGTGGGGAGGCCGAAAATGGGCCACAGAGAGATAGACATAGATAGATAGTTATATTTGTACTATGCACATACTCACATGCACACCAAACAAACAGTCTTGGGGTTTTTTGAATGGTTTTTCATCCAATGGGTTCACATCCAGAATTCATACCTGTTTAAATTGGCTAGGGAGTTGCTTTTGACAGGCCATAAGCAGTGGGCCTTTTCTGCTGTGGCCCCCACATTGTGGAATTATTTCACCCTGAGGTGATGTTGACCACATTACTATTGAGCTTCAGGAGATCCTTCAAGACCTGGCTATGCCAGCAGGCTTGGGGTTCCCAGGCAACTGGTGATCTATAGAGGCTGTTCCACTATTTTTACGTTTCTTTATCTATTGTTCTTTGTTTTAGTTCAGTTTTTACATTTTACTGTATTTATTAGCTCTTTTTGGCTCTGTGGTGTGCCACCCAGAGTTGCTCCTTGAGAGATGAGTGACAAAATAATTTTGTTTCATGAATTAATACTTTTTTGACATTAGTTACATGACTTCCCAGAAGAAGGCAACAGTAGGTAGTCCTTGACTTAAAACTGTTTGTTTAGTGACCATTTGGAGTCACAATGGCACTGAAAAAAAGTGACTAAGCACAGTTTTTCATAGTTATGACCATTGCAGCATCCCCATGGTTACATGATCAAAATTTGGACGCTTGGCAACTGGCATGTATTTATGATGGTTGCAGTGTCCTGGGGTTATGTGATCATTTTGCAACCTTCTGACAAGCAAAGTCAACAGAGAAGCCAAATTCACTTAACAATTGTGTTACAAAGTTTACAACTGCAGTGATTCACTTAACAACTGGGATAAGAAAAGTCATAAAATGGGACAAAATCCACTTAACATCTTTGCTGCTTAGCAACAGAAATTTTGAGCTCAATTGTGGTCATAAGTGGAGGAGTACCTGTATATGGTTGTATAGAGCACATACTAAAAAGTATTTAGCTTTTTATCAACATAATTTTTTTTAAATGCCCTCTTTCACTCTTTTCCACCCACCCACATGTTGACTATATCCAGGGAGCTGTGGGCTCAAGACATTGGTATTTATTGATGTTTCTACACATTTTAAATGGAAAAACTGATTTGGAATATGCAAACTGTTGAATTCTTGTTACCTTCTATGGACAAACTGGCTTATTCATATTAATTAGACACTTGTAAGTTCTGAACTCTGAGAGGGCTCATTTGAGTACTGGAGAAACACACCAACCTCTGTCAGATGACCCCTCCCTTCCCTGTCTACAACTTCACCTACAATTCTCACCCTATCCCTTTCACCACCCAGCTACATAGAAACTCTTGAGTTCTAAGAAAATAAGTTGGTATTTGTACATTAGAGGCCTTTGACTTACAAAACCTATTTCTCTTTTAATCAGCTTATTGCTTTAGATATTCCGTGGTAGCTTTTGAATTTACCAGGGAAGCACAACCAGAATGAATCAATTTTATACAGTCAAGAAAATGTTAGGCTGTTAGGCTTCTCTCCAGATAGAGAGAAGTTAGTAGAATTCTATTAAAATGTGTCAAACTTTTTTAAAAAAATTCTCAGACTGAACTGCTAGAGGAGGTTATTTTTAAGGCCAAATAAAACTTAACAGTGGCAAGAATATGCAGATAATAAGTTGATCATTCTGCATAAATGTAACTGGCAGCAAGAAAATGACTTGATGGGTTTTTTTTCTATCAGAAGCAGACTGCTGATGCTATTAAGGCCATCTTCATATAGGCAAAGCCATTCCGCATAAATATTGTGTTGCACATGAAAGCATTATCTTCCATTAAAAAAAAACCAGATGTGCAAATTTCATTTCCTACAGTTAGCAGGGATCTAAAAATGTAGCTTGGCTTAATAACTATTAGTCAGCTATTGTTTTCTTGAGATCTTTAGTGCTCATTGTTCTTCCCACCCTGGATGGACAAAATTTATCTTGCTCTTTTCCAGAATTCTTTGCAGTTTGATGACAGGAAAGGGGTGAATCTTTTATTCAAAGTTAGATTTTGGAAAGGAAAGGGAAAACGGTGTGTCATTTCCCTCTTGATTCATCTCTAAATTGCAACAAACTGATGAGAAATAAGGAACGTCTTTCTGTGAACCATTTGCACAGATTGGTTAAATCTTCTGACGAAACCCAAATAGAAGAGAAAAGAACCATCTAGAATGGCAACTTGTCTGTCACCTCAAAAGACAGAAAAGGAAAGATTTTTTTGAAGGGGTGTGTGTGTGTGAGAAATGTTTGTACAATATCTGCTGCTTCATGCTTACTGAGCAACTTTATAAAAGTTTACTCACTAAGAAATACAATACAATTCACCCTAATGGGAAGACTGCAAGACCATTCTTTAGGTGACTCAGTCTGTTATTCAAGTGTGATCAGTAACTTCAAGTAACCTTGCTTAGCTTTTTGAGATCCTTTCATTTTCTACCGGATTTGGACTATGCAGCCATTCCAAGAAGAAACCCCAAACAGACTTTGTCCTCTGCAAAGCAGGGCACACAACTGTCATAGGAGTATCCTCTCTTCGGTCTATTGCAAAAGCAAATAAACTCTTTCTCTCTCTCTCTCTCTCCCTCCCTCCCCCTCTCTCTGTCCAATGTTTTTTCAAGATCTGGTAAGTTATCTGTAAATCTGTTCAGATCTTGTCGGATTGGGCTAGTAACTTTTAGTGTCAGATAAATCAGGGATTTAAATAGATATTTTATAAATAGAATGTTTACTAGCTGCCACCAGATGGATGAGGAACAATTACCGCAATAAAAGGCTTGGAAGGGGCCACTTACTGTAATCAGAGCCAGGCTGCTGTTATGTGCAGCAATCCAAATTAAAGCATCCCAGCTATCTGGTGTCTGCTTGAATACTTACAATGGAGAAGAATCTGCCACCTCTCTCTCACAGCACAAGACTCAACAATTTTCTGATTTTCAAAATGGAGGTTAGACCTGTTATCTAGTCAACTAAGCTACCGTATATAAGTTTTGACACTCATTCAATATAAATTCTAAGAGGTCTTCTAGCCTTTTCTGCTATTGGACTACACCACAATGTTATAAGGTAGCAAGAAGGTACACAAAATGGAAGATACTATTTTTGCCCAAGGCACTCTGTGTCCTTTCTTGGATTGGCTACGGTATGGCAGAAACAAAAACCAAAACATGTTGGTTATTCCAGCTTGCAGAATTGCATGATTCCATTTTCATGTGGCTCTTCACATCAGTGTGGCATATTAATACAAATTGCTTGGGGCCACTCTCAAGTTGGGCAGCCTTTGACACACTAGTGGCACAAAATGAAATTATTCCAGTTTCTTGCTTACCCCATCACAATCTTTCCTTCCTGCTTCTCAGTCACCAATTCAGCATATCCCACTATTCAACCTCCACCAATCTTCTCAGCACTTTCATTTCTCTTCTTTTCTGGTCTCCTAGCTGCTCCATCACCATTCACATCCAAAGCAATTTATCCCACTGCTCATCAACTTCAGATCTTCCCACTACATTCTTTTCCCTGCCTCCCCTGAACCCTGTTATTACTGAGATTATTTGGAACAATTCTCCATACCCACTGATCTTCATATGTTCCCTTCTGTCTTCCTTTGATTTACTAGGAATGTGCCTGGAAGGCAGAGTCAAGAGAGGAATCAGCCTTGAATCATTACATTCCCACAAGGGTTCCAAGTCACCTCCTCTTGAATTCTGTTAATGCTTACCTAGTGCCAATTTAATGCTGTTTGTTGACTAGATTCTAATGTACAGGTATAAGCAATAAATCAACATAACTGGAACTTAATATGTGGTTCTGATTCTTCATGCTTGACACAATGTTTCAATATGACATATTTCTCACTCACCTCAATCTTCCCAGTACTGTTTCTTTCTTTTCTGTCACTCCCCCACATCCTATCCTTCAAATTACTTCTCCCCAGAACATCTGCATTTTGTTTCTAATGTAAAAAGAGTTTTATTCTGCTTACCAAAACAACAACAACAAAAAAACCCAGAAATAAATTTCAGTCCAGGTATGAATCGCCTGAAACTAACAGTGCCAGCCAAAAAAATGTTTTGTGCATAGCATGTTTTGCACATCTCTATAAGATTGTTTGCTTGTCTGGCATAGTCTTATAGATGGAGTGCAAAAGTGCTGTTGGGCATGTATTTTAGAAAATAAAACTTTCTTTTTTAATGGAATCATGATAATTAAAAATAATAATTATCCAAACCAAACAGCACACACTACTTTTTAACTTATAAGACATGAGGTTGGATGAAATCCAAAAATCTACTTGACAATTGTATATATAAAGATTTTACCTTTACTGCCATTTCTTTTGAAAATGTAATGGGAAACACATAAGGGAATATTGGGGATGATTTCCTATTTGTTTTTGCCCAAATAGAAGAATTAATTTATTTGCAGCCCCCAGCTCAATTAAATTTTATATTAAATGAACTATTTTATTTATTTTATTATTAGAATAAGTTCAATAATTATGAAATATGAAATTATGAAATAAACAACAAAGTAGCCCACAGTCACGGTTTAAATGGCAGCAATTAAAATGTAAGCCCATCCATTTATCCATACCCATTGCAATATAATATTTTTCAAGGAAAGCAATGCTATGTGTTGCATGGAACGGTAGAATAAATAGTTACCCAAAGAAGTTAAGGGCATGACACAGGAAATACAGAATAATTACATAAATATGGTTTATACTTCAACCATTTTATTGTCAGTCTTCTTGTTTTTCTACCTTTGCAAACCTCCTTGTTTCTATATTGACTGTATACTGCACTTTGCTCTTCTATGTTTCTCATCTCTTTCTTTTTGAGGATCTCAACAACCCACTGCATCCTAACATGAGAGTCTTCCCCTTCTTTTCAAACTTCTCACCCTTCTGCCATGCAATTGTTTTGGAATTCAAATCCTTGTTTGTTCTTTCTCTATGACCAGTGTATTTCTTTATAGTAGTCATTCTGTTTAGTTTTGATGGATTGTTTATTTAACTTTGATCATAACCAGGGGTGGGATCTGACAGGGTTAACTATCAGTTCAGTGATTTACAAGGTTTGGTGATTTACGATGTGCTTCCCTGCACGCGCACCTGTAAATCGTCATCAGCTTGGTGCTGCTGCGCGCCGAGAAGGAGCCTTTGAAAAAACACTTTTTTCCTGCTTTTTTAACTGCAACTGTGCCTCGCAGGGCAGCTGAAGTTGAAAAAGCAGGAAATAAAGGTCAGGTAAGAGCCCCGGCGGGCGGGTAGGCAAAAACATCAGCAGACATAGAACTGGTTCTATGTCTGCTGCTCTTCAGAGCTACCGGTTCTACAGAACCAGACAGACCCGGTAGAAACCCACCCCTGATCATAACCATTCTTAAGGAATGGCCTAGACGTGGAGTTCTCACCTCACAACCAGGAGGCTGTAAGTTCAATCCTAGGAAGCGGCAGATATTTCTCTCTCTGGGCACAATGAGAATATATCTGCTGAAGAAAACTCCGCATTGGTGACAGGAAAGGGCATCCGGCCATTAAACACTCTGCTAGCTCCATTCAGTTGCCCAGATTCCACCACCACAAGGGATTATATGGTCATTAAAATGATGGTGATGATAACCATTCTTAAGGAAGCCATTCCCACAGCACCAGCTTATTGTTATGTTTCTATTAACATTCCAATTCTTGCTTCCATATAACAATAGCACACTTACACTCAACAAATACCTCCCCATTCCAGCACTTGCCTTCTATAAGGCTGTTTCAGCAGGCCGGCCTGGATTGATCATGGGGTGGGTAGTTTTAATGAGTTTGTCTATTTGTAATTTTATTGTTTTAGCTGTTTTGTAATGTGGACTTGTTTTTATTCATTATTTTATTGTATATCCTTTTTGTATGTTCGCCGCCCTGAGTCCTTCGGGAGTAGGGCGGCATACAAGTCTAAATAAATAAATAATAATAATAATATAAAGTTTCCCCACTATCTATTAGTGGATATTCTACTAATGTACTCAGATTTGTCTACTTCCTTTGATTTTTCACCATTTATATACGTTGCCATCATCCAATGCATTTTGTCTGTCAAACTAACTGCTGCCTTGGTGTTCGATATATTCATTCTCAGATTCAGATTCCATTTTTACATCTTACAACCTAATATATTTGTGAGTTCTCCATCAATAACACATCTGCATACAAATTACTCAATCATGTCTAAAACAAATGGCAAATATTCTGTATATCTTTTTATCATAAATACATTATTGCTCTTATTGCATTCAGGGACCAACTTTCAATTCCACGGCCTTGCAAAACATTCCATAATTCATGTCTATTCACATTATATTATAAGCTTGATTTAACCAAATCAAGTAAAGGTGTAATTAATGCTCTTTCTCACTTTCATCCAGTTCTCTTTTTTATATAATGTTTTATTAAAGTTTACAGATACAAAGAAAAACTAAGAATACAGATACTAAGAAAAATAAAAAAAGTAAATATGTAAAATAAAAAGAATTAAAAAAGTAAAGAAAAAAAGAAATGAGATATATAATTATATATATAATTATATATATATAATTATATATATATTGGTATAAAAGAATTGGAAAACCTCTTGGACCTTCTAGTTCCCCTGCTCAGGCAGAAAACCCTATATCAAAGTCCCAATCCACAGCATTTTCCCGTGGGAACTTTTCTTATGCTTCATTTCAAAATATTGATATGTTTTAATATAATGCCAAACAACCCACAGGAGTTGTAAAGTTTTATTGTACATATAAGATAGTAGTTCCCTGAAATCCCTTAAATAAATGTCAAATTTAAAACTTATGGGGGGGTGGAGCCTGGTATAATGAAGTTTATGTTATTTACTCATTTTACTTCATTCCCCTTTTATTGTTGATATCAATGCCTTAACAAGATCTAATTTGTTTTACTATGTATAATATGAAACGGTAGCAAAATACCAGCATCTTGGTTAATAGTACACACCTGGATTGCTGAACATGTCTACTGTGCTGAGAATGCAACTTCTTTCATATTGCAAGCCAATTAATAATGAACAACAGTTGTAATTTGCTACATGGATAGAAATCATAACATCTTTTTTCTAAGTTTCTTATCTGTGATGACAAAATAAAATTTCTATGAGGATAAAACTTTTAGTTAAAACGCAAGAACTGATAGATGTATTTTTAAGTAATTGAAGCTCTGAATTATCTCATTTAAAAAAAAAATAGCCTTAAACAGAGAATATTGCAATAATCTACCACAGATGGAACTAGTAGACTCAAGAATATGCTTTACATCTTGCAAACTATGCAATTTGCTTTGCCAAGGAGTAGAAACAACAGGATTTTATTTATTTGTCAAATTTGTATAGCTGCCCATCCCACAAAACACAACTATGGGCAGCGTAGACATCAAATATGAAAGACAAGAAGTATAGCAATATTCTCTCTCCCTCCCTCCCTCCCTCCTCTCTCTCTAAATGGCCAGAAAAAGTTATTGTTCATGTGCTGAAGGTTCTTCTAGCATTTTTGAATGAGACCCAGAAGCAATACAAAATAAAGCAATGCAGCTGTTTTGCTTTCATAAATGTTAAGATTGGGGTGGCAAGCTGACTTGCTAAGCTTTCACAGTCCTTTGTCAAAATGGAGCACTCCTTCAAAGCTACTCGTAGCTAGACAATGAAATGAGCTGCTTGGCCTCAGATGGTGTTTGGGGCTGATCATGATGAATACAGGAGGATCTGTGATGTTGCTTTTTTTTTAACCAGGGTGACTATGCAAACTGCTCTATAGTTGTTTTCCAGACTAGCAAATGTCACCATTTATATTTACAAGTGTCCACTAATCTTGTTCAACTTCATATAACCCCCAACTGCTTATTGACATTTAAGATATTCCTGTATACTGGCTACAATAACTCCACAAAGAACTTAAAAAGCAAAGAAACTAAGGCAGAAAGCCACCAAAAAGCAAATACAGGGCAATGATGTGAAACAAAACTATTAAAGAATGTCTGCTGTGTTCACTCCATCAGGAAGATTGAAATAGTCCCTTTCCTTCTCAGTTTGTTATATATTCAGTGTGGATGCTATCTGATTCCAAATTCGGCAGTTCCAATCAATAAAAGAACACAAAAACAATAAAATATATAACATTAACCAAACAAGTACACAAACAATTGTAAAATATTCACCAGGGAATATGAATATACAGGGAAATGAATTTAAAACATGACAAAGAAGGGAGTCTTATCCAGACTATCCCAAAGCATATTTTGAAGGCCTTCCAGAACATCATCAGGATAGAAGATATATGGACCTACATAGGACTTTGTTCCAGAGAAGGTGCATTTTCTGGATCCCAAAATATGGCATTGTTTAATCAAGCGAATCCAAAATTCACATCTTCTTACCAGATCACATCTCATGCAGAAACCACTGAAGATAGGTGGCCCCACAAATAGCCAGGTCCTATGTCATGTAGGGTTTAATATGTGATAACCAGCATCTTTGATAGCAGTAAGAAGCATACTGGCAACAACAGATAGATGTGTCACATAGGCGGGCCAAAGTAAGCCTATCACTGCTTGCATTGCTTTATTCTGGACAGTTGAAGCTTCCAAAGAGCAAGGTATTTCAAAAGGATGCTTGATTGGCAGTTAAGGATACAGGACAAATTTGAACTAACCACATTTGTATTACTATATTGATCAGAACACAGTTATCTTTCCTGATTCTTCACTGTTTAGATGTAATTCTTGACCCAAAAATTGCATGCAAAACATATACTGTATATGGCAAAATTCACATTGAAATGCATGAGCTAGGACAAGCATTTATAAAATATGTTTTGTTAAGAGAACATTACTTATTTTCTTTCCTAATTTGAATTATATCCAGTTTATGCTCTAGATACCAAGATTATGCAGCATTATCAGAATGACTGGTCCAAAGATATCCATTGAGCTTCCATGGTGGAATCTGGCCTTAAATGCCCACATTCCTCAACTCTTAATGAACACTCCAGTCCTGTAATATGCATTTAATGATTTCAGAGCACTGATTTTACTGAAGGACTTTCAAGTAATTTCGGTAAGTGCTTCCATTTTTATTAACATTTTACATGTTTTCTTGGCTTTCAAATGCTTTATGTCAGCTTTAAATATTGATCATTAGGAATAATAGTGATCAGTCTTCCCATTATGTTGACAGAGTGGCAATTCAAAAGTAAAGAGCAAGATTGTAAATCTGGAATGGCATTGTTTTTTCATCGTAAAAGAGTAATCTTGTTTGCTATATCCAAGCATATTATCCATACAATGATGGGATCCATGTTTTTGTTATATAATTCAGAATCACATTATGGCCTTTAAACTATATTGTTCTTTCCAAGCTTTTTTTTCCCAAAAGGAAGAGTCTGGACAAAATTGTAAGGAAAGCAGTTGGAGAGAATAAAACTTGAAGAGATGCAAGTTTTACCTACAAAAGACAAAAAAAAATCTCATGGGCCAGCACTCAGATTGTCTATGCTGAGAAAGAACCTGTGGAATGACAACCTCAGGAGACATAAAACTAATAATCACCTAAGGCTAATTAAATGAAGGCATCCTCTGAACAGAGCAAAGATGTTCTGTGAAGCTTCTTGCCAAACAAGGGACTAAATCCCTTGATTAAAGGCAGCTGACTGCAGTTGAATTTAAGAGGCAGCACTGGCCAATGATCCCTTGTTAGAATCAACTGTTGGATCTTCAGTTCTTTTGTAATTCTGCAGATTTGGGTTTGGTTCAATAAATTCTGATGTCTGGGCTGGCTAACAATCCTAACCTGGATTTTGGAACTCTGGCCTGGATTTTGACTGTTCTTCTACACATTCACACTAAAAGTAAAATCATTCAGGCAAGTTTCTTTCAGAGACTAATTCTTTTAAAGAAAGATAGAAGGAACTAAGTATGTTTAAGTTTCAAGAAAACACAGAAGAGAAAAAAAAGTTGCACTTTTCAAATACACAAGTGTTGTACACTATCAATCAGATCTATCATCATGCAGTGCAAGGCACAGAATATTGATTTTAAGTTGTACAAAAGCATATTCTGATTAAATATTAGAAACAAAATATGTGCCAGCAGGTAAGAATAGCTGACAGAGAAAAGGTATTCATATTCTCTTTACTGGATGTTTTCTGAGATCAGAGTTGCTTTAAGTTGGATTTCTCTACTGAGTTGGGGTGGAATCAACAGCACAGAGAATAAATGCTCTGCAAAGCACCAGGGTGGCTGTGACCTCCTGAGGGCTCAGTGTATTTTGTTCTCAAACAAAAACCACTATAATACACGATAGCCCTCAATGAATGCACTACTTGCACTTCCACATCTGCCTGCCCTTTTAAACTTAAATTTCTTGGGCTGTCACACAACTCCTCAGGGGCCTATTGAACTGTGTAACTGAACAAATAAACGAACATGTTTACTGTCAAAACCACCAGCATGGAACATTTTATTATAAACATGATGCAGAATTGAGATAAACTCAGAAAAGAACACACCACACACTTTTATAAGCCTTAAGGGAACTCAAGTTCTTTAAAAATGGCAGAGATAATTAATTTTAATCCAAGAAGACTTTCATGATGAAGTCTTCCCTTGGCATTTCATTGCAACAATCAAGGGAATTGGATACTGATAGAAGGTTGATTGCTTATTAAGGTACTAGACTCTTTTGTGTATAATATGCTTCAGTCTTCTTGGAGAAATGGGACTCTAACCATAAAATTTTACTGACAAGTTATCTCTCTTTGGCAAAACAATGACAGTTGATTTCTATCAAGTTAAATGAGAATGTTTAATTAAATTTAGAAGAAAACCTGCCACAACAATAGGTGTTCCCCTTTGTGTAAGGTTTCTTCAAAATTGACATGACTATGGAAGCTCCCTGCAGGTAAATGTGATAGATCAGTACAGTTTCTATAGATCTCTAGATCAAAAGCAGATTAATTGCTAGAACATTAATATTTTGAAAACCTCTTAGATTCAGGATGAACGAGTGCTTCTTTCTCTGACTACTTTCCCCAAACTTATTTTATGAACACGTCCCTACCTGCTCCAGGAACAGCTTGATCATTAGATCATCCCCTGATGTCAACATGAATCTCAAACTCAACGTTTGGCAAAACAATCTCAAATTTTTACTTATCATGAGGGGACTGATTTAAAGGGAGAAAGGGAAAAAAGGATTAACATTTTATCTTATTCTCTCATCCAAATAAAGAGGAGGAAACATTTTCAGGTTCACTCTCCTTTCTTGAAATGAAATCTTAGACTTTGATTTTTCTTTCTAAATAAAACCTAGTCATTCTGAAAATAAAAATGAATTGAAATTGAGCAAATCTGTTTAACCCACAAAGTGTTGTAAACAGCCACCATGGGTGATATTCTTCCAGATGTTTGGGGAAAAAGCCTTTCCCAATGTTTTTTTCAGTCCAAGAAAGCTAAAAAAGCAACAACACAACACTAGGAAAGTTGTATCTGTAAGTATCAAATGTCCACCAGACCCTCAAACTATGCCCCACTTCCCCCATCCAAATAAAGCAAAAAAGCTTATGAGAATTCACCAATTTTGAGGTGTCAGTTCTTCATGTATTATTAAAATGCATGCAATGATGCCAGACAACCTAGAACACTGTCAACTCATAATACATGATTGATAGCCTCTGTCTGCTTTCATAGATTACAAATGATTGTTCTGCCTAGAGTATCATCCTGTGATTTTTTAATGGTTGTCTTGTGATGAAATATTCCTTTGAATGAACATTTGAATGTGTGCATTTGGAAATCCAGTTTCAAGGAGAATGCAGTTCTTAAAATGGACACATGGTAGCCCAAAGTCTATAATTTTGCTTGGGATGGGCTTTTGAAAGATCAGATAGAGCCTTTTATCCTCACTTTTCTATGCACATTGGAGATACTGATAATCCTCTCTGTCTTTCAATTTTCCCCCTACACAGGTAAAATCAAAGATAAATTCCATTTTTAGAAACAGTAAACAGTTCACAGGTTGCTGGATTTAGCTAAAATATCCATGTTGCAAAATTTCTTATCTGATGGATCAGCCTTCACTAGAGCCAGTTCATTCATGAACTGAGTAATAACAGGCAAGATATAACCATACTTAATTTCTATATTGCACTGCAGATTATCTACTCTGCATAATGGTAGACATTGATGGACAGTTTCCCACTACCCAAACCAAGAAAAGCCTTAAAGCATCAAAGCTTTCATTGGGATATCTCTTTTTAAAAAATTTCAGTGACCTCTAATAAAGATCTTGACCTCTCAGTAGCTTTCATATCTATTCTCTGGACCTTCTAGTTCTGATATCTGTGTCTATACTTAAACTTGCTGAAACTTTCTTAAATATGTAACTGTTTGATTGACAATTCAATGTCAATGGAATAAGTGTTATCCATTTTATTGCTTGCTGGTTCCTCATTAAATTGTAAATTATCATTTCAGCTTACACCCCTTTTCCTCCATGTTTCTATTCTTGGTTGCATAAAGCCTCCATCATAAAAATCCCTTAACAGAGTCCCCCCTGCCCCCATTGCTTTAAATGGCATCAACCTTCTCAATCAAGAATAGTCCAGCACACATCAAATTGTTTTGCGTTAGGGATATATAGTTTCGCTTTAGATAGCCAGTTGTATCCCAAAATGTTCTGAATGAATAGGGGGAGGAGCCTGACCTGTCAGCCAGGCAACATGCATTTACAGGAGCACCTTTCAGTTTCATTACATTATTAGGTTTTTTTAGTACTTTTTCTGCACTTATTTTGTTTGATTTCAATGAATAATTGAAACTGAGCTGATTTGATTCAAAGAGTTGGTACATTCAGTATTTATGCAAAAAGATCAATTTTCAAATCAACCCGATGAGTTCAGTCTAAAGCCATTCCTGATCTGATGTTTCAAATTAAGTTACTCAAGGTTGACTCAGCCTTCCATCCTCTTGGGGTAGGTAAATTGAGGACCCAAGATTGTTGGGGGCAATAAGCTGACTTTGTAAAAATGCCACTTTGGAGGGGGGTCAAAAGCCCTAGTAATAAGCAGGCATATACAATGGAATGAAGGCTGTTGCTGAGCACATTGGATTGTGCTCCAAAGATTGTAAGCCGCCCTGAGTCTCCGGAGAAGGGCAGCATATAAATGTGAATAAATAAATAAATAAAATAAATTTCAAATTCCAACAAAACCTGGAATTATTCCATCTTTTGAATGAAACTGACCAGACTGAATCTGCAGACTTCCATTCCACACTGGAGGGAGGGACCAATTCCCTGTGAAGATTTCTTGTGGGTTCTTTGATCAGCCAAAGATTCCAGTCAGCATATTTAATATTTAATCATTTTTCATGAGATGATGGAAGCGTACCTAGCCTCTGTTTATATGAAAATGAATTATTGGATTTTCATTTTCCAAAAGGCAATCATAAAAGCCTATTATTATTATTATTATTATTATTATTATTATTATTATTATTATTATTATTATTTTTGTCTTCTTCTGATGCATCTATTTGCTACAGGCATTAAGCAGCAAATACCTAAACATATGTCATGATTACACAGTATCAATATTGTGCTATTAGAATTTCACTGTAATACTAACTAGATTACAGAGAGATTACCCAGCACTTTTCTTTTAATCAAATGGTGGATGGGGGAGAGGGAGGAATCAGTTTAAGAATTTTGGTGATTTTGGAGTAAGACTCCTTTGTAGGGCCAGGTCCCCTTACCTGCCACTAGAGGGCATGATGGTCCCAGTAAATGGTGAAATAAACGTTCATATTGATATACAAATTGAATTAACTGAACTGTATTTTTTCAGGGCTGAGAAGAACATTTGGCTTCATTTAAAAAAAGAAGAGGTTTTTCTGCATTGTACCCTTCTTCAGATCAAAATACAGACCCTCTTGCATAATGTTGTGATTCTCAGACACTGTGTGTGATGCTTCTTCTACTTTTATGCTTTTCGTCTGCAGTCCTGCAACTATAGATAGTCCTCAACTTACAACACATGACCCTGGGACACTAAAAAAAAGTGACCTGTGACCGTTTGTCACATTTACGACTCCTGTAGCATCCCCACGGTCATGTGATCAAAATTCAGATGCTTGGCAACTGGTTCATATTTATGATGGTTGCAGTGTCCCAGGGTCATGTGATCACCTTTTGGGACCTTCTGACAAGCAAAGTCAATGGGGAAGCCAGATTCACTTAACAACTCTGTCACTAACTTAACAACTACAGAGATTCACTAAACAGCTGGGAAAGTTATAAAATGGGGCAAAAATCACTTAACAACTATCTCAGCAACTGAAATTTTGGGCCCAATTGTATTGAGAAGTCAAGAAATACCCATACTGTCTTTGGAATTTATAGGATGGGATGGGAGTTATTTTTGAGTAGATATACCAAGGACAGAAGTGTAACGGATCTTCTATCACTGCCAAAATACGCTAAAGTCGTTTACTCTGAAATCAATGTGCATGCCTAGTTCTGAAGTAAAGAGATTGTCTATTCACAGTCCAGTTTTATTTATTTGTCATTGAACTTCATCCTGATTCTGGCATTGCACAATGCAAGATGTAAGAAGAAAGCAGAATGATGGAAAGACAGAGCTAATGTCCAGAAAAAGAACACCAACATCACAAACATTCCACAAAGTTTATGCAGATTCCCAGTCATCCAAGTCATAGTTGTCTCAAAGGTGTTTTTTTTCCTTTTTGAAAAGACAACTGGACTGATTTATTTAAAGAAGAAGAAAAAGCCTTTTTGCTTTCCAACCAGGAAGCTTCATCAGTTGTACAGGATGGTGTTGGAGATGGAAGGCCAGGTACTCACAGTTGAGATTAGATGGTGGGGGGATGGAAGTATAGGTTCTGACAGGATTTTGTGTGGGGGAAATGAAAGGATTGTGCTTCTTTGCAGTCATCTGGTCTTAACACTGTCTGAGAGCTGTTAAGGCCACTTGGAGTTTATCTGTGTCGTCAGGGTCACCTGAACCACAGGATCAAGATTTATTTGTTTGTTTGTTTGTTTATTTATTTATTTATTTAGACTTGTATGCCACCCTCTCTCCCTAAGGACTCAGGGCGGCTAACAATATAAAACTCAATACAAAAATTTACATTAAAAAACAATTAAACAATTACAAGCCTAATAGTGATAAAATAAGTAAGATAAAATTAATTAAAATAACTCTAAAACAACCCTCCCCCCTCTTTTGGTCAGTCGAGACCGGCCTGTTGAAAGAGCCAGGTCTTCAGGTCATGGCAGAAGGAGCAGAGATCAGGGGCCAAATGAAGGCCCAAGGGGAGCTGGTTCCATAGGGTGAGTGCTGCCACAGAGAAGGCCCTACCCCTAGGCACCGCCAACCAACAATGTCTGGCTGACGGTACCCCAAGGAGGCCCTGCCTGTGGGAGCGTACCAGGCAATTGGAGCGTGATGCCGGCAGGAGACGCTCCCTCAAGTACCCCGGACCCAAGCCATGTAGGACTTTGTACGTTGTTACCAATACCTTGAATCTGAATCCACACCTCTGATTCAGGTGACCCTAAGGGCACAGATTTGTATCCTCCAAATATCAAGTCAAGTCTTTCACAGCATATCTAGCTCAGCACAAAGAAGAGGGGATCAACTTATTCTCTAAAGCACCTGAAGACAAGACAAGAAACAATGTTTGGAAAACTATCCAAGGAGAGAAGCAACCTGGACTTAGGGGGAAACTTTCTGAGAGTGAGAACAGTTAAGCAGCGCAACGACTTGCCTCCAGAAGTTGTGGTTGCTCCAACATTGGAAGTTTTTAAGAAGAGATTGGACAACCATTTGTCTGAAATGGTATAGGGTTTCCTGCCTGAGCAGAGGGTCAGCCTAGAAGACCTGCAAGGTCCCTTCCAATTTTGTTATTCTGTTAGAGATAAAATGTTATATATGGACTTTTAGTCATATATCAGCATATATATTTCTGATTAAATCTCTAACTTAAAAGGTTGTGTACAACAAGAAGAGAACTATGCTGTGTCAGGAGGGAAGAAACAGTAATAATTGTATTTATAACCACAGGAAAGGAGATCAGAGGTGGCTTCTTTAAATATTTTTTCCATTCTTTTTTTATGAGGTCATTTTTGCTTCTTTCTTTTCTTTTCTATATTATTTTTCTGTAGCTTTTAACTTTGTAAAAACATTATTAAATACACACAGGCACAAACACACAGTTGTAGTCACTGGGCTCCAGTCTTTCCCTATCTCAACACTTAGTATCCAACCCAATGGTGGTATTCAATTTTTTTACTACCGGTTCTGTGGGTGTGGTTTGGTGGGCGTGGTGTGGCGTGGCTTGGTGGGCATGGCAGGGGAAGGATACTGCAAAATCCCATTCCCTCCCCACCCCACTAATCTGCTTTCCAGCTCTGTTCTCCTGTGCAAGGCAACCAAAGAAGACCCAGCCAATCAGCTGGGACTCGGGAGGTAGAGAATAGATGGGGGCGGGGCAAGTCAGAGGTGGTATTCCGAACTACTCAAAATTTCTGTTATCGGTTTTCCAAACTACTCAAAAATTTCTGCTACTAGTTTTCCGAACTACTCAAAATTTCCACTACCGGTTCTCCAGAACCTGTCAGAACTGGCTGAATACCACCTCTGATCCAACCTAGTAAAACATGTAGATGAACTTAGGAAGGAGCAATCCTGAAAATATCCTGATTATGTGCTACACGGGGCTTTAAAAATGGTAATCAACACCTTGAATTGCACCTGGGGAAAACTAGTAATCTGTGCAGCTTGGGCTGCAGTGGGGTAATAGAGGCAAACCAAGGGATGTCCAAGACCACATAAGACATTTTGAACCAGTTGTAATTTTCAGATGGTCTTCAAGGACATACTTCAGTAATCCAATTGGAAAGTAACCAAGATATGAGTAGTTGTGAACAAGAATAAAAGATAACTCTGTGCAAAGGCCTCAGGTGCCACCTGTTCTTCCAGCAAGACCTACAAGTCCAAGAGGACCTCTACATTGTTCACCAGCAATGAAGAAGTGCTACCCTTGCCAAGAGTCAAAGAAGACACATCACCAGCTCCAGAGTGGCAAAAAATTTAAATCAAGGGTCTTCAAACTTGGCAAGTTTAAGACTTGTGGACTTCAACTCCCAGAATTCCTGAGCTAACATGACTGGGAGTTGAAGTCCACAAGTCTTAAAACTGTCAAGTTTGAAGACCTCTGATTTAAATCAATGTCATCTTGCTAGAATGGTTGGATTCAGTTAGTCTCCATCCAGACCCTCACAGCCTCCAGTCAGCACTTAAATGGCATTGCCTGCTTGGGGTGGAGGGGTGGAGATGTATAGCTGGCTATCATCAACATTTTGATGATACCACATTCCATGTTGTCAAATGACCTTGTCCAACAGTTTCATGTAGATATTAAAGAGGAACATTGAAAGACCTGAATTCTGAGGTGCAAAGGTGAGGTCTTTTTACCTCCTCACTATTCCAACTGGAAATAGCCATGCAGAAAGGAGGAGAACCCACTGCAAAACAAAATTGCCTAACTATTTAACCTGATGCAGATGGTTGATGGTATCAAAAGTCATCAAGAGATTCAGATGAACTAGACTGGTTGCAGCATTCCATCTGAGACTTTCAGAGGTCATTCACAAACATGACCAATGATACCTTAGTGTTGTAAGCGAACCTGAACCCTCACTGAGGTCTAGATAATCTGCTTCAACCACGACCCTCTGAAACTGAGTATCCACCATCCTTTCAACAATCTTCCCTAAAGGAAGAGGTTGGGGACTGGAAGTTATTCAACTCAGGTCCCTGGATAGCTTTTTCAAGGCAGTCAGCAGCACCCCTTCCACAATGATTCCAACACTTTTTATATGGCATTGACCAACCAAGAACACCATAGGTTCAAGACACAGGTGTCCATGTTCATAGCTCTGAGGGTCTTCTTTGCAAGGACAAATAACTTTTCCTAGTTTCATGTATTGTAGATATTCAAAAGCAAAAGTAAGAGAATTGGGGAAAGTCTTATAATGCTGCTAACATTTCCACGCTGAACAGTGAGCCAAAATATTATTCAGCCATCCATTTATACCAAAAGTTTTATCATATTTTATTGAACAGTGTATCATAAATAGACAGTGATGATGATTAAAAAGAAAAAAATCTTCAGCAAAATGTGCAATTGAAACCTTTCCAGGATACATAGAACTTAAATTATGATAGCCTATCTGTTATATTTCATTTTAATACCTAAACTGCTTGCATATAAATCCAAGAAATCATTTATGAATGTACTTACAACCGTGTTACAGGCACAAAAGTCACCGAGCAGAGAGAATCCAGATACTTGAAAGAAACAATGATATGCAATCTATTTAAAATAGGACTAAGAGAGAAAGAATTAGAGACATCAGGCATGATAACTTTTCCTTTTCTTTCCTTTGTGTAATTCTTTAGCTGTTCATGGTCACAATATGTCCCTCTTTCCATTTTTTGTACTTGTCCTTTTTTCTTTCAATTTGCCAGAGAGATCTTTGTGCAACCATGCTGGTTTCTTCTTGGATTTCTTGTTTTTCTTTCTCAGTGATATTGTGCTGGTCTGGGCTTCTAGGATCGTACTTTTTAGAGTTTCCCAAGATTCTAGAGTTGTTTTTCCCTTTAGGATTTTCATGTATGGAGTCTTTCCCAAGTTCTCTTTGAGTTTATTAAAATCAACTCCTTTAAAATCCAAGACTCTGGTGTCATTATGTTCTATTGCTTGTGTTTGTGTTACTTTGAATTCTATCACATGGTCACTCTCACCCAAAGTTCCTGCAGTTTCAACTCCTTCCATCACTTCTTATCTGTTTGGAAGAATTAAGTCTGGTATGGCTGTCCCTCTAGTTCCATCCTCTACCTTTTGGACAACAAAGTTGCCAGCTAGGTTGGTTAGGAACCTATTTGATTTCTCACTTGGTGCAGAATTAGTTTTCCAATTGTTAGCAGGATAATTGAAGTCCCCAATTACTATTGTAGTGTGTTTTCTGCATACGTTTGTTAGTTGGTTAGCAAAAAGGTCATCTATTTTTTTCTGCTTGGTTGGGTGGCCTATAATATACACCTATGGCCATGTCATTCTTTTTTTCTTTTATATTGACCCATATGCATTCTAGGAGGTTTCATCTTTGGTTACATGCATTTCTGTAGCAATATAGTGGTCCTTTATATACAGTGCAACTCCTCCTCTTCTTTTATGGGGTCTGGTTTTCTTTTAACAGTTTGCATCCTTCTACCAGTATGTTCCAATCATGGGTTTTATCCCACCAAGTTTCTGTTATTCCAACTATATCATATCTATCTTCATGTATCAGTAGTTTGAGTTCACCCTGTTTGTTCCCCAGACTTTGTGCATTTGTATATAGGCACTTGAGATCTTTATGTCTGATGCTGTGTTTACTGTCTACATAACCTGCGTTGTGCCTGATTGCCCCTACTATCTTGCCACTTGTTTGACTAATGCACATGGTGTGGCACTCACTATTAATTGCTTGGTTTTGTTTGACAGCAAGGTTGGTAATCTTACCTGCACAAACATCTATGTTACATGCACTGGTTACCCTATTAATTTTAGATTGCTGGGGACAGAAATGTTCAGTATCAATTAATTCTCTGTCCTCGCTGTTCAGTTTAAATTTTTATCCAGAAAATCTGTGAATTTAATGCCAAGCAACTCAGTCCCTTTCTTTGATGGATGCAAACCACCTCTTTTGAACAGTTTTTCATTGGACCAGCTGCAGACATCATGACTAATAAAACCAGAGCCTTTCCTTTTATACCACTCTTTTAGCCACACATTAAACTCCACTATACGCTACATGCTGGCCTTTCCCTTTTTTGACATCCTTTTACTATCCTTCCATGTGCAGGTTTTTTTCACTTGCTCCCTCTTGACAATTCAGGAGAACCTTTATAATGAAACCTCTTTGTTGGATATCTTAGGAACCTTTTTGCAACGGTGTTAACTTTCTTTTAACTAAAGACACATCTTTAAAAAAAATCTTGATCACTTGACTCTTTTTTACTGAGCAGCTATTCAGTTGCTGAATAATAGTTGGATTCAAACCATTTATCTGGAGGGTATCTTTTATGAGCAATTTTCCACCCTCAGATATATAATAATGTATGTCTTTTTCAGTAATATATTTGAGAGCAGACTTGACTCCAGATCTGGGGCATGTAAAGCATCTTGAATTGTCAAACCACGTACTTCAGCTTTGCCTAATGCACAATAGACTCTTATAGAGATTTTCCCAGCTGATCATCTGTTTATCAAGCAAATGGTAGATTTTTAATCATTCAATTCAATCAACCCTTTAATGAAATTAGAACTTTCAATAGAACACACAAATGCCATTTGTGGCTCATTTCTTCTTCCATGAAATGCTTCATTTCCTTTCTGGCTGCTTTTTACCCTGGCTAAGGTGAACCATCATTTCTGAAATGCAATTTAACAGGTTTATCTGGTCTTTTTTCTTTCTTAAGCAATTAAGTTGTAATTCACCCACACCATCACAAATGAAATATTTATTTTCTTTTCACCATGTTGAACAAGTAGATTGAGAAACTGAATCTTGCCCTTAAAAATTACACACATTATGGTCTTGCAAGTGATTTATTACAAAATATATTTGAATTTTGGTTGCAAAGCTGGGCCTGCAATTTTGTTTGAAGAACATTCTGCCTGGTTTGGGGGTGGGACGAATTTGTTAAATGCACCGTATTGTCCACTATAGATAGAATATGAGGATTACTCAGATGTTGACAGAATGATGATAGAATGAGATTGGATACCATTAACTGCCATTTAAGGAGGAAAGGGAGGCTTCAGATCACAAAATATGCTATGGAAATTCAGTCCAGTAAAGATTAAATTCCTAAAATAGGTCAGCTGGTTATTTTCAGATCAGTGAAGTTAGCTTGAGAACTACGACCTGTGTCAGTATTTTGAAGTTGAGATTTATGGCTGAGAGGAACACATCACATAGGGAGAACAAATACTAATCTCAAGGGAAATGTTTACAGTTTGATTGCTGAAGGTGGTTTAAGAGATGGGAGTGAGAGAGAGAATATGAGATTAAATTAGGCACAGCATTTTAGAATGTGTGAGCTGATGTAAGAGTAGTTAAGGTAGACTTTACATTGTGATTAACTAACATATAGATAGAAGTAATTCCAAAGATGTTCAAAAAACTTTATTTTTAAAGAATTGCAGGTACTGCTGAGTAGCTGAAAAGCAATTGAATTTTCTGCAATTTGTAGTGGGGAACAAATTAATATGAACATGGTAAACACACTGGGGCAGGCAGTGAAACAGTTGACTTGGGGGGGGGGTGTTAAGTTTGCATGAAGAGTCAGATGCGAAGAGCTTCAGTGAAGAGTTTATTAAGTGACTACAGCTCGAATGGACCCGTCTTGGATGGGCTACGGCTGCTTCTTATAGCCAGCAGCCGTAGTTGCCAGACAATGGGAGTGCAGGGTTTCTTCCCGCACTATTTAAACCAATACCATTTGACATTTTACAAGAACAGTTCAAATAAACCAACAACATTCAAACCTACATACATAACACCCCTCCCCACTAGGTTCAGTCCATACCAAACCCCAACCTATCTAATGTATTCTTTTAAATAGGTGGGGCTCTTACGTGTACGGTGAGACCTTCGTGGTTCAGAAGTTTTAACGTTCTCACCCAGTGAGAGAGGAAATGTGTCTGCTGACATTTCCCTGCTGGGACTTCCTGTGAAAGAAGACCCTGTTTGATTGTTAGAATCTGGTCTCTCCTCCCAACCCATCTCCAGCCCAATGTCAGCACCCAAGTCAGGTAGTGATGTGCAATCTTCCACTTGTAAGGATGGATTTTGGCATTGTGACAGGTTTTGGAATGGTTCCTGTCATAATGGCTCGTTACACATGGGGTTGATTCTTGCTTGCTGATTTTCTTCCTGTTTCTCCCCTTCCCCCCTAGAATTGACATCAGGTGAGGGAACTAGAGAGGAACAAGTGCGATGTTCCTGAGAGAACCTGGATCTAAGTTGATCAATGTGCCTGCTCCAGAGGAGCCCATCCTCTGTTTGCACCCTGTAAGAATGAGGGCCTGTGATTTGAGTTATCTCAGCAGGAATCCACAAAGGTTCACCTATAAGGTTCTTAGCATACACAGAATCACCCACACTGAATGTACGAACTTTGGAAGTGGAATCCAGTGGTGTGTTGGGTGCGTAAGTGGGATGAAGGCAGTCAAGGGAAGACCTAAGTTTCCTACCCATCAACAACTCTGCTGGGGATAAGTTATTAGATGGGTTAGGAGTGATGTGCTGGACACTAAGAAGTTTTTCAACCTTCTCAGTGATGTCCCCAGGACCCAGTAGCTGGAGCTTCTCTTTGGTAAAACGTACCATGCATTCAGCCCAGCCGTTAGCCGAAGGGTGCCCAGGGGCAGTAAGGGCATGTCTGATACCCTGTTGTGCTAGATAGGATTCAAAAATGTTAGATGTAAATTGAGGGCCATTGTCAGAGACAAGAACATCAGGTAACCCGTGGGTTACAAACAGTTTTCTGAGCTGCTTGATGACAGCATCAGTTGAGGTGGATGTCATGGGAATTACCTCTAGCCATTTGGAATATGCATCTACTATAATAACAAAAGTGTGATCTCTCTAGTAGGACCTGCGAAATCAATGTGGATCCTAGACCATGGGCCCATAGGACATTCCCATTCCTGTGGGGGGGCGTGGGGTGGGGCAGGCCTGACTACCTGGCAATTGGGACAAGATGCAACCCAGTTTTCAAACACTTTGTCAATACCTGGCCACCATACATAACTCCTGGCCAATCCCTTCATCCTTACAATACCAGGATGACCCTCATGTAACATTTCCAAAACCTCTTTTTGCAGTTTTGCAGGAATAACCACCCTGTTACCCCACAAAATACATCCTCTTAATACAGATAATTCAGTTTGCCTGGACTTAAAAGGTTGGTCAAGGTGAGGTAGATCTTGAAGAGGCCAACCTTTCTTAATCCAGCCTATAACAGGAGCCAACACAGTGTCTTTGGCAGTCTCTCTGGCAATTTCAGCAGCATGAACTGGAAGCTTGGCAACAGTTTCTAGGAAAAAGGTGTGCATTTCAGGTTCAAAGTCCTCCTTGTGGCAAGGCAGTGGGCAACGACTCAGTGCATCAGCATGTCCAATGTCCTTGCCAGGCCTGTGAATCAGTTTGTATGAATAAGCTGCAAGAAATTCAGTCCACCTCAGCATTCTTGGTGACAGGATAGTAGGTGTAGATTTGTGTCCTGCCACAATGCCTAACAAAGGTTTGTGAACTGTAACAATGGTAAATGTCCTGCCATACAGATATTCATGAAATTTCTTGACAGCTGCAACAACTGCCAATGCCTCTTTGTCCAGTTGGCTATAATTCCTCTCTGCTTTGGTCAAGGTGAGAGTAAAATGCAATAGGGGCTTCTCCCCCACTGGGAAGTCTGTGGCTCAACCCCCCACCACTCCAAAAGGGGATGCATCACAAGTCAGTACAACAGGCAAATTCTCAGAGAACTGTATCAGTACAGCATCAGATGTGATTAGTCTCTTAATACTGTTAAATGCTGATTGTTCCTTCCTCCCCAGATCCAAACAGACTTCTTATCAAGTAATCTGTGCAAAGGTTCAGCAATGGTTGCCTTTTGAGGTAGAAACATGTGATAAAAGTTAATAAGTCCAAGGAAAGCTTGCAAATCTGTTTTGCATTTAGGTTTAGGGGCTTCTTTGATTGCTTTAACCTTGGCATCAGTAGGGTGGATGCCATGCTTGTCAATCATGTAGCCCAGGAACTCAACCCTGTCTGTCTTAAGTGTGCATTTGTCTTCCTTGACTTTTAACCCCGCTTTACTGAATCTGGTGAGGACTTCTCTGAGTCTTTCTTAAAGCTCAGTGTCATTTTCAGCAGAGATTAACACATCATCAAAGTAAGGCACTACCCCTGGCAGTCCTTGGAGCATTCTTTCCATAAGGCTTTGAAAAATGCCCGGTGCCATGCTGACTCCAAATTGTAACCTCTTACATCTGAAGGCACCTCTATGAGTCACAATGATTTGGGCCTCTGCAGTGGCATCATCAACTGTTAGTTGTTGATATGCCTGGGCCAAATCCAATTTGGCAAAGACTGTACCACTGCCAAGTGAATGTAACAGATGATGCACAACTGGTACTGGGTATGTGCTCTGCTGTAGCACATGGTTCAGTGTCCCCTTATAGTCTCCACAAATTCTTACTGACCCATCAGCCTTGACTGGTGTGACTATGGGAGTTTCCCATCTGGAGTGATCAGTGGGCTCTAAAACCCTTTGAGCAATTAATTTGTCTAATTGTGCATCATTTTTTTTCCTTTAAAGCAAATGGGACCCTTCTGGGCTTTAAATGAATTGGGGGCACCCTGGGATCTAGGTTGAAAGAGATAGGGGTCCCCATATACTTGCCCAGTCCTTCGCTGAAGACCTCTGGAAACTCAGACTTCAAGGACTCCTCCCATTCAGAGTTGCTCACGTGATTGATGCCAGTCACCTCGATGCCTAGTGGCTTGAACCACTCAAATCCCAGCAAGCTTGGGCGATCCTTGTCCATGATGGTCAGTGGCAAACGTTTGGTGTGGCCTTTAAACTGCACGTTGAAATCTCTTGTTCCAACTAATGGAATCTTGTTCCCTTGGTAGTCTTTAAGAGTCAGTGCTTGCTTCTAGAAATGCTTCTTCTGAATGTTGGAAAGTAGCCTGTGAATAGTGTCCCATGACACCATAGATAAATAAGAGCCTGAGTCCACTTCCATTTGGCAAGGCCTTCCTTCAATGAACACCTTCATGTGTATTTTTCTCCTTCTCAAGGGTGAAGAATGACCAATGGTGATTGTTTGGTGAGTTTCATTCTTCCCATTTGCTTCTGAATTGCGCCCCATCTTTTCAATGAAGTTGTTGGGCTTAAAATCCTTTTCAGGAAATTTCTTCCTACTAGGTGGAGTTCTGGATGATTTGCAGACTCTGGCTAGGTGACCCCTTTTCTCACAATGTAGGCAGATGGTGTCTAAGAACTTGCATTCAGTGCGGGGATGGCCCCCCCCCACAGCCTCTGCAATAAAATTCTTGCCTCTTTTTCCCAGGGTCTTTCCTTTTCTTCTCCATTCTGAGTCTAAAAATTCCTTCCTCCACCTCACTGCAATCTGAATCAGAGTCTATTTGCTTGCAATGGGTTGTTGTGGATTTTTCCACATCAGAATGGCTTGAGGCCTGGCTTGAGGCCTTGTTAATCTTTTTCATGGCCGCTGCTGAGGACTTGGTGGTTTCCGCTGAAACAGCTTCTTCGATAGCCTCCTTAAACGTGATCTTAGGTTTCATTAACAGTTTGCTTTGTAAGACCTTATCTTTGAGGCCTAGGACAAACCGATCACGCATGGCCTCTTCTAAGTTGGTAAAGTCACAGGCACCCCCAATGTCCCTTAAACTTGCCACAAAGTCATTAACATTCTCGCTTTCCCCTTGATCCCGACGGTAAAACTCGTGTCTCTTAATGAGGCACGATAGTTGTGGGGCGTAATGGGCTCTTAAAAGCTTTTCCAAATCAGGCCATTCCATTACCTTTAATTCTGCAGCTCCCGCCAACATCTTCGCCATCTTGAAGACTGCCGGACCGCAGTGCATGAGAAATACCACACTCTTCTGCTTCTCCAGGATATCGGTGAGGTCGTTTCCTTCCAAGTACATCTGGAAGCGATCCGCATACGATTCCCAGTCTTCCACCGCCGGATCGAACGGGGCTGGGGGGGTGTTCAGCGCAGCCATCTCGCTCTTCTGCTTATCTTCCGCGTTGCCTCTTCTTCGGGGGAATCCCATCCTCGTCACCGGTGTTAAGTTTGCATGAAGAGTCAGATGCAAAGAGCTTCAGTGAAGAGTTTATTAAGTGACTACAGCTCGAATGGACCCATCTTGGCTGGGCTACGGCTGCTTCTTATAGCCAGCAGCTGTAGTTGCCAGCCAATGGGAGTGCAGGGTTTCTTCCCGCACTACTTAAACCAATACCATTTGACATTTTACAAGAACAGCTGAAATAAACCAATAGCATTCAAACCTACATACATAACAGGGGGAATGAACAGAGCCTTTTGTAAGCTCATCTAGTTTATGTTGATATATGACAGCAGAGTCCTGGGTTTCAAGAAGCATGAGTTTTGCTGTTTTCAAACTGCTTATCCAATATAGAAACTCTCTAAGGATAATTGGTTTTTGGTATTTCTTGGAAGGATCACATACTATGGGTGTCAAACACTTACTTCAAATTATCGATTTTTACAGAAATAAAGTAGTTGGTACTTGCTCAAACAAATCTGGGCAGTTAGACAACAATGTTTAGCCAAAATATCTGAATAGAGTTTTGTGGTTAGAACATTTATTTAACTCATCAGCTACAGCATTACTGTATTAGAGGCCTGCTATCTTTAAAATGAACTGTGTGCTCACCAGTGACAATATTTTCATGGGAGTTCTCATTTTGTTAAAATCCATCATTTTCATTAAGGGAGACAAGATTTTGATGTTTCATTAATTGCTAGGATAACTTTTCAAATCTGTTCATGGGATTCTGGAATAGTAAGACCATAGCAGAAGCCTTTGAGTTGAGGATCTCATTAATCTTCAGTTGTTTTGCTGTCTTTCTGGTTTTCAAATTTCCAGAAATGGTTCTTTGTGTTATTCACACTAATTGCACCAGCTGCTATTAAATTACAGTTCAGAAGTCTAAATTTATAAAATAAGTATAAATATTAATAAAAGGTAAAATAAAATAAGAAAAGACAATAGCAAAATTCAGCTAAACTAAGATTTTGTACAAAACCTGCTAAAAAAAGGAGTGTCCACCACCAAATTGGGGGAGTCAGGAGAAGGGAATGGATTAAGTTGCTACCTATTCTAGGTAATTTACAATAATAAAGGTATCAGAAATACACCTTCTACTTCTACCACATCTCCTGTTCAGCTTAGGATAGAGATGTAGGTTATCATCAGCATATTGATGATACCTAACCACAAACTGATGAAGGATCTCTACTATAAGATGTTAGTAAACAGTGGGGGAACCCTTTAAAGTAGAGTAGCAATAGAATCTTGAAAGTGTTTCTGACCTTGCATTCCCTCTTTCTTATAACTTTATTTTTGGAAGTCTTCAAGAAATGAAAGAGAATTCCTATTTGGCTTATGATAAGAGACCATTCAGGACCAACACTATTATGCAACTGTCTCCATCTTCCAGATGTCAACTAGAGACCCCTCACTAAAATGCTCCCGCTCATCACTCATTGGAAACTTACTAGATCCATAGGAATCTAGTCAGACAAGCTTAATCAGTCCATCTCCACCAGAGAAACGGGTCATGGCTGCAAGCCTTAAGGCAGAAGAGATAATGACTTGACCAGGACCATGGACTGACCTGTCAGGGCATGGAGAATGTAAAGCCTGCCTGACTCCATCACTAGCCTGGTGCTGATGTGCAGGAATTTGAGAAAGTAGCTTGCTAGGCAGCAATGGAGAACCCAGCAATCTCCAGCTTTTTCCTATGGTCCCTACATGTGTTATTTATAATAGGCTTATAAAAACACTATGCATAGATCAGAGTAAGTAGGTTGTTGCTTCAGGGAAAACACAAATAGGCCAACACTTACCCATTGAAGGCGGAAAACTTTCATTTATTCAGATGAGACCAGAAATGGCTTTTTTTTTTATAAAAGTTTTTATTTTGATACAAACATACAAACAGGACATACAAAACATAAAAACCATCTTCCATATATACATACAGTGTGTCAGTTGGTTACAAATCCTTTGTGTCATCCTTTCATATTCATCACTCACAATTTATCAAAAAGAAAATTTCTCATATTATCAATAAAACATTATGTATTTATCAATTATTACTTGTGTACAATTAAACTATTTATTTCATCATATATACAGATATATTTTAATCTAAAATTTATGTTATACTTTCATCCAATGGTTATATATATCAACATTATATTTTATATCAGCCTATTATATTTCTATTACAAAATTATATAGTCTATTGCATTACCAAGTCTTTTTATCCAACCATTGATAAAACAAATCCCATATCTTGTAAAATTGTTTATCTTCTTGTTCTCTAATTTCAAATGTCAATTTACTCATTTCAGCACAGTCCATAATTTTCCTAATCACTTCCTCCTGCATAGGTATTTTATCATTCTTCCAATTTTTGGCAAATACAATTCTAGCTGCTGTTAAAACATTTACAATCAAATATTTCAACTCTTTATTGTAGATATCTGGTATAATTCCCAATAAAAATATTTCTGGTTTCAAGTCTATGTGTTGTTGTATCATTTTTCCAACCATATGTGGATTTTAGTCCAATATCTTTTTGCATCGAACAAGTCCACCACATATGGTAATATGATCCAGGTATCTGATGACATTTCCAACATTTATCGATTTATTCTTAAACATTCTTGCAATTCTCATTAAGTGTGCCACCTGTAAAACATCTTATACAAATTTTCTTTATAAGCAGTTGACATTGTCATTTTATAATTCTGGGACCATAATTTTTCCCATTTCTCTAGATCAATCCCATATCCAATTTTTTCCCCCAAGCAGTCATTGTTTCTTTAACTTGTTGCTCTTCCATTTTAATTTCTAAAAAATATCCATAAAGTTTTTAATCACCTTTTCATCAGTACCCATCAATATTTTGTCTAGCCCCATCTGCTTGTCATAAATACCTTCTACTTTAATATCCTTATCAAATCTAGATTGTACTTGCAAATATGAAAACCAATTCATTTTTATACCTTGTTCTTCCAACTTTGCATAGATTTAAGTTCACCTTTTCATTCAATATCTCACCATATCTAACTGTTCCTTTTATATATTACTGGATATGAAAAGGCTTCAATAGTAGATATCCATATGGAATTTTCAAGTAATGTTGTTTTTTAATCTTCTCCCAGTTTAAAAACAAAGCTTCTCGAATATAATGTCTTCTAAAATACCCTTGTGTTTTAGTTCCCTTATACCAAAGGAATGCATGCCACCCCAATAACAAGTCATGTTCTTCTAGAGTCAATAATCTAGTACTCCTTAGTGTTATCCAATCTTTTACCCACATCAAATTTGCCGCCTGATAGTATAGTTCCCAATTGGGCAAAGCAAACTCTCCTCTTAATCTTGCATCCTGCAATAACTTAAGTTGCTTTTTTGCCTTGCCATATATATTTCAACATCATTCGATTTAGGTCTTCGAAAAACTCTTTCCTAATCTGATTGGAATTGTCTGGAATAAGTATAGAATTCTAGGCAATACATTCATCTTGATTGTTGATATTCTCCCAATCAACGATAGCTGTTTTTTCCATTTTTCCAAATCTGTCGCTATCTGCTGTTTAAGTTTAATGTAATTATCCTCCTTCAGTGTACTACATCTTGCTGTAATATATATCCCTAGATACTTAACCTTACTTGTGACCTGTATTTCTAAAGCTTCTTCCAATTCTTTCTTCCGTCTCGCTAACATATTCTTTGTTAATATCTTTGTTTTGTCTTTATTAATTTTCAATCCTGCTACTTCTCCATACTCTTCTATTCTTTCAATTAGCTTAAGCTGATTCCAGTGGGTCCTCTAATATAAATACCAGGTCATCTGCAAAGGCTTGTAACTTATATTCTTCTCTTTTAATTTTCATTCCTTTTTATTTATAATATGTTTAAACACAAACAGCAAGGAGCTTACAGTCTAGTCCCTTTTCTTATATTTATAGGCTCTGTCAATTCTCCATTTATCAAAACCCTTGCGGTTTGTTCAGAATATATAGTCTCAATAGCACGTATAAAATTTTGCCAAAGCCCATTTGTGTCAGTAGTAACATGAAGCGCCCTCCATTATCAAAGGCTTTTTGAGCATCCAGAAACATCAAGGCCATTTGCTTTTCAGGATGTGCCTCATAGTACTCAGAGTGTCCAGGATTATTCTCATATTATGTTTGATTTGTCTTTTGGCAGAAACCCATTTTGGTCAACATGTATAAAGTTGTTTAAGTATCTTTTCAGTCTTTCTGCCAAAATTGAAGCAAAAATTTTATAGTCTGAATTTAATAGGGAAATAGGCCTATAATTTTTAACTTGTTGTAAGTCTGTGTCTTCCTTGGTATAAGTGTGATATAAGCTTCTGACCAAGTCTTTGGTATTCTCTTCTCTTGCATGACTTCATTCATAACTTCTAATAATTGGAGGTTTAACACCTCCTGAAAAGTCTTATAAAATTCCACTGGTAAACCATCCGGGCCTGGTGCTTTCCCTGTATTTTGTTTCTTTAAGGCTTCTGTTAACTCCATCATTGTTATATTCTCTTCTAACATTATTTCAATATCTTTAGGTATCTGTGGTAACTTTGCTTTTGTATATATTGTTTAATTTTTTTCTTGAATACTCTCTTGATAGTACAATTTTCCATAATAGTCTTGTATAATTCTTTTTTTCCCTTCATTTCCGTAACAAGGATGTCCTTCTTCATCTATTAAATGGCTAATTTTGATTCTCTTTCCTTTCTTAATTTATAGGCTAACCATCTTCCTGGTTTGTTTTTGCATCCTCAAAATAATTCTGTTTAGCATTTTTAATCTTTTGGGCTAGCTCTTCTTTTTCCATTTTATGTTTGGTTATATCCATTTTGATTTTAACATCTTTTTTTGTGGAAATTTCTGTAGTTCTTTTTCCAGTTTTTATATTCTTCTTCTAATGTTTTAAAAGTCTTTTTTGTTTGATATTTCTTTTCCTTGTATAATCAATTATCAAGCCTCTTGTATAGGCCTTCATCGTGTCCCAGAGATTCTGTAACGATGTATCCTCTTTCTTATTTTCTTTAAAAAGAATACCAGTTCTCTCTCCATTTTCTGTTTAAAATCTTCTTCCTTTAATATCTTATTGTTTAATGTCCATCTAGATCTCATCTTTTGTCCTTTCCAAATAATAATCATTGGATTATGATCGGCCCAAATACTTGCTTCTATTTCAATTTTTGTATATTAAAAAATAGATCAGCTGATGTCCATATCATATCTATTCTTGACCATGATTCATGCCTGTTTGAGTAAAATGTATATTGTTTATTTCCTATATTTCTCTCTCTCCATGCATCTTTTAAATTTATTTCTTCTATCATTTGAAAAAGGGTTTGGTAGTTTCTTTCTAGCTTTCTTTGTGGCTTTTTGTGATTTATAATCCAGCTGCTCATTAATTATTCCATTAAAATCTCCCATCATGCATAAATTAACGTAGTCCAGTTCAATTATTTTTTATGGAGTTTATTATAAAATTCCTCTTGGTGGTCATTTGGAGCATATATTGCTATTAAAAGTATTTTAGTATTATTGTCCATTATTTCTACCATTAAGATTCTTCCATCATCATCTGTATAAATTAATTCAGCTGAAATTGTTTCTTTAATATATAGAACCACGCCTCTTTTTTTACATTGTGCCAATGAAGTAAACAATTTTCCTAATTTTTTTTTGTTTCAGTATGTGTTCATGTTGTTTTTTAATATGTACCTCTTGTAGGCAAATTATATCAAATTTTAATTTCTCCAATTTGTGAAATACTTTCCTTCTTTTAATGATTGAATTGAGTCCATTTATATTCATCGTAACCAGTTTTCTTTCCTCCATTTTAGATTTTGTAAGAGGTTTATTGCTCTGGTGGATCTTATTTCTCTTGTTCTCTGGGCACCCGCCTACTGCTTCTTCTTCTTTTTCCTTTTCTTTTCAATTACTGCTATCAACTCCTTTTGAGGTTCAATCAGGGCTCTTCTTTTCTTGTATCTTCCTA
>CM019149.1:58674707-58848332 GCA_009733165.1 Naja naja | reverse complement strand
TCTTTTTTGTTTGATATTTTTTCCTCTGTATAATCAGTTATCAAGCCTCTTGTATAGGCCTTCATCGTGTCCCAGAGATTCTGTAACAATGTATCCTCTTTCTTATTTCTTTAAAAGAGAATACCCGTTCTCTCTCCATTTTCTGTTTAAAATCTTCTTTCTTTAATATCTTATTGTTTAATCTCCATCTAGATCTCATCTTTTGTCCTTTCCAAATAATAATCATTGGATTATGATCGCCCAAATACTTGCTTCTATTTCAATTTTTGTATATTAAAAAATAGATCAGCTGATGTCCATATCATATCTATTCTTGACCATGATTCATGCCTGTTTGAGTAAAATGTATATTGTTTATTTCCTATTTCTCTCTCTCCATGCATCTTTTAAATTTATTTCTTCTATCATTTGCATCTTTTAAATTTATTTCTTCTATCATTTGGGGGTTTTGGTAATTTCTTTCTAGCTTTCTTTGTGGCTTTTTGTGATTTATAATCCAGCTGCTCATTAATTATTCCATTAAAATCTCCCATCATGCATAAATTAACGTAGTCCAGTTCAATTATTTTTTTATGGAGTTTATTATAAAATTCCTCTTGGTGGTCATTTGGAGCATATATTGCTATTAAAAGTATTTTAGTATTATTGTCCATTATTTCTACCATTAAGATTCTTCCATCATCATCTGTATAGATTAATTCAGCTGAAATTGTTTCTTTAATATATAGAACCACACCTCTTTTTTTACATTGTGCCAATGAAGTAAACAATTTTCCTAATTTTTTTGTTTCAGTATGTGTTCATGTTGTTTTTTAATATGTACCTCTTGTAGGCAAATTATATCAAATTTTAATTTCTCCAATTTGTGAAATACTTTCCTTCTTTTAATAATTGAATTGAGTCCATTTATATTCATTGTAACCAGTTTTCTTTCCTCCATTTTAGATTTTGTAAGAGGGATTTATTGCTCTGGTGGATCTTATTTCTCTTCGTTCTCTGGCACCCGCCTACTGCCCTTCTTCTTTTTCCTTTTCTTTTTCAATTACTGCTATCAACTCCTTTTGAGGTTCAATCAGGGGCTCTTCTTTTCTTGTATCTTCCTCCTTTCCTCTAATATATTCATAATAAAATGATTCCGCCTTTTCAACCATGTCAATTCTATGTCTTTGTTCCCGCCATGTAAACAGAAGGCCTTCTGATATCAGCCATCTATAATTTATTCCTTTTCTAAGCAGTTCTTTGGTTAGAAAGAGGTACTCTCTCCTCGTCTCCCTTACTGTTCTTGGTACCTGTTTCAGCACCACAATTTCTTTGTCTTTATACTTTAATGTCTTTTCTCTTGTCATTTGCAAAATTTGTGTTTTAATAATTTTCTTAGTAAATCTAATGGACTTCTCTTGGTAGCTTATTCCTCATTGCATATCTTGTATGTACACAAAACACTTCATCCATTCCATGCATCATTTTCTCTTTCGTTATTTCTAGTGCTTCCGCCAATATTTCTATCATTTTTCCAACAAGGTTTTCACCCTTTTCTTCCTCCACATTTTGAAATCTCAAGTAAAATTCTGATCTATCCATCTCTCCTCTCAATGATTCAATCCTGTCTTTTCAACTTCACTCAATCTGATATTGATATTTCCAATTTCTTATCTCTTTGTTCATCCTGCTCTTCAATTTTCTTAATCTTTCATCATATTTGGTCATCATCTCTTGGATATTTTCCACTTTCTCATCTGTCTTTCCAATTTTCTGTTGAATATTTTCAACTTTTTCATCCGTCTTATCTATTTTCTGCTGAATCTTCTCCACCTTTTGATTTGTCTGTTCAATTTTTTGGGAGATATTCTCGTTACTCTTTTCAACATTTTCTATTTTTGTCTGTAGAATTTGAATTCCTTGCAAAATCTTCTGTAATGTATCCTCCTTCTCTTTTGCCTTTTCCTGTTGCAACATTACCTGTGTTGATCGCTGACCTCCAGATGGTGAGGAAGCAGGAGTTGTTGATTGAGAGCTTGGAGCTATTGCTTTTCTACTCATTTTATAGTTATTTCCTAGTAGGGCCCCAAAAAGCAGAGGGCCTCCAAAATAATAAAAATAAGTAGACAAAAAAGGGAAAAAAGTAAAAAATTAAAAATATTAAGGAATATAAAAAAAAATAAAGAAACAAAAAAAATTCTTCGGGTTCTTGTACACCTTAATCCAGTTGGTTCCACTTGTATGCAAAAATAGGAAAAAAAAAGTAAAGAAGAAAAGGAAGGTCTCAAAAAGCAACAACAGGTGGTTCCCAGTTCAAAAAATAAAAAGGAAAAAAAGGGGAAGAGACTTCAGGTATTTATATACCCTAATCCAATGGCGAATCAACAAGATGAAAAAAAAAAAAAAGCGAAAAGGGGAGCAAATCATAGGCAGAGAAAAGGGAAAAAGAAAAATTCCTGGCTAAAAATTGAAAAAGGGATAATCCAAACAATAAAAATTCAATCAATGGGGGTGTGTGGAAAAGATAGAGCAGCCACAAATCCAGCCAAAGAGAAAAAAGAAAACTACTGCCACCAGATGTCCAAGGCTTTTTTAGAATATCAAGTCAAATTTCCAGTAGAATATATTTTCAAGGTCACTTTAGTCTTCTTTCTTTCAGTTCCAACTCTGAGTTCCGCTATCAATAGTTCACAGATGGGCACCTGTGTATACAATCCGTCATGCTCACCCCACTATCTCTTTCAAGAAGGAACTCTATGTCCTTGAATGCAGCTCACATAGATTTATTTATTTATTTATTTTTATTTTATTGGATTTATATGCCGCCCCATCTCCGAAGACTCGGGGCGGCTCACAGTTAAAACATACAATACAATAAATATTTAAAAAGGATTAAACAATTATAAAGCCCAATAAAACCAAATTAAAATACTTAAAATTATCCCATCCCCCTGGTGAGCTAGTCACAGCCCGATTTGGTCGAACAACCAGGTCTTTAATAAAAATAAAAAAGAACCTCTCACCAAACCGACACACCTTCATCCAATCTTGCCTTTCTTTCGGAGCTGTCCCAGCTTCAGCAGCTTGATGGCTGCCTCTTTTCCGCTGGCAAAAAGAGCTTCTCCTGGATCAACCAGGGACTTTGCGGTGTCCCTGGGATCAACAGGATGTGCTCTTTCCCTTCACCATCTCTTCGGGATGGTTTAGGTCCAAATGGACTGTCCAGCTGAGAAGATATCTACAGCGATCCAGGAGCTTCCCGATCGCACATAGTATCACTGGGACACAAGCCCTGCCCTCCCCAGAAGAAATACTTTTTAAAGGATCTCATCAGGTGAGAAGATAGTGTATATTCTATTTGTTGGAACTCTTCGTATCCTGAACCTGGCTAAATATAACAAAAGGCAGGATACAAATCTTACCTTTAGTATTATCAATAATAGAGTTTTGAATTCTCAACTACAGGGAAGATTGTGCTCAAATGATTCTGCCCCGAAAGCTACAAGGGATTTGATGAGAAATTGCTTCTTGTATCTTTCTGCTGATTAGACTATAATAGTGTTTCACAACTGATAATAAACCTAGCTGAGCCTGACAATCTGAGGTGATTATTATTAATAACCAAAGAACCTAATTACCAACCAGCATCTCTTGGGTGGAAATTCCTTTTAAATCCATAATATGGCAATCAATTATACTCTGTGTAATTGAGGAACATTGGGCAGCTGAGCCAGTGGGAAATGCCAGCATTCTACTCCTGTCTTTCCTGATAAAAACATTTCTTCTTGTAGTCTCAGGACCTCTTACATATTGCACAGACATTGAATGCATATTTCTTCATAAGAAAAAATCCAGCCTTCATTGCATCCAAGAATCAGGCGTGACAGGAATCTTCTCTTTCAGATTCCTGGAGTGCTCTCTCACTATGATTTTAGACAACAGAAAAATAAAGATTTGGCTTTGTTTGGTTTTTTTGTTTTTAAAGAAGTCACCTCTGGAAACGCAAGCATCAAAAATGCAATTTTCAAATTCAAACAGAATAAGCTGCCAACATAATTATCTAATTTGTTGACCCAAGATTGCAGATAAAATTTCTATTGAATCCTATACACCTGCACTTGTTTGCCATCTGATCAAAATTTCAATTCCACAACTTCACTGGAAGCTAAAAATTGCTTTGTATTCTGCTGGTTTGTGTTGATAACTTGGAATATGACCATACTTAGATTTTCTGATGCTTAGAACATTCCTGACAAAGATTATGTATTTTTACATCTCAAACATCTTAATTCTCATTTTCCCCCAGTTCTCTCCCTCAGTGGTTTCAGTATAAGAATACAAATTATAGGCAGCATGGCAATAAAAATATCAGCTATACCTGTTATGTCATTTGCTGAGAAAATATCAGTGATTTACTAAGGAATGAAATTGCATTTTATAGGCCACTGCAATATTATCTCCACTTTACCTTCACCACATGTTTGTTCACCCCCAGAAGTAAGTGGAAAACACAGGAGCACTCCAGGCAATACTCCTTGGACTTTTTGAAGATTGTACAATTTAATTGGTTTATGAATTACTCTAGTGCCAATTTATTTATATAATACTTCATTTGCTTTGAGCAGCACAACATGTGACTCTATATTTGGGCTGCGATTGTTCCCAGAAGATGCTATTTGGTGGTAAAGGACCACAACCAGTAATAGAGTTTCTGTAGTTTCCCTGGCAACAATGTCATGTGACCATAGATTATTTTTCTAGGTATGTTAAAAAAATAGTTTACCACCTGGGCCCTTCTGCAATTTAAAAGTAAAGGGTCCCTGCTATTGGTAACATCTATTAATATAAATTTATTTAATAAATACTACAATTTTCCTTCTGCATTTTGGCTTCTGCAGGAGGCTTTTTCACTGATGGAAAAGCTTTGCCACAGACCACAATGCACCACAGTCTAATATTTTCAATAAATAAGAAGGAAAGGTTGACTTTATGTATTTCCTCAGCATTAAAAAGAGTGATTTAGGAACTTCATAATGCTTTCTCCCTCGCTATCTTTTTTAATATAAAAAAAATTAAATTCTCTGGGAAGAGAGATGGCTGAACTAAGTTGAGATTCTTTCCATACTTTTCTGAGTCCTCAATTTATCATTACTTTTCAAATTTAGATAAATACAGTTTTAATATACTTCCAAATAAAATGTCAGATAAAAATTGCTTTCAAGACAATTTGAGTATAAAGCAAATTGCAAGCATAAAATATAAAACTGAAGTAGCACTCTTGAACCAAAATGTATATTTTTTAATAGTACAGTCCAGATATTTAATTTTTTCCCCATTCAATTTTCCTAATATAATAGTTTTCTAGAATTACATCATCTTAGTCCTTTATCATGGTTCCAACTTTTGATACAAAGCATGTTGCATTTTTCTAATGGAAAGTTAGCTTCAATCTAATAGAACCCTACAGATTTAAAATATAACAATAATAACTATTAAGAAAAAGCATTGAAAAGACAGATTCCTTCAGACCATGGAATCTAAAGGCTAGAAGTCTATTTTGTTCCAGAGCAGAATATAGTACCTTGGGCACCTGGAAAATTTACAAAGTCAACAGTAACCAAAAGCCCATCTAGCTATTGTCAACTCATAAAATATTTCTATGGTCTTTTTAGAGTTGCCAACAGAAAGGGAGAGGGGAGAAGGGGTTTGAAAGAGCAGTGCAGCTTGGAAATAGAAAGTGCATTCCATAAATAGTTTTTCAAAGATATTAACTAGGTGACTGAAGTTTCTGCCACGCAAATATCTAACTGGAGAACATTTGATGACTCTTGGCTATGGATGTGCCTCATTGGAGAATATGAATTATTGTACACCCAGGGGGTGGAGGAAAACCAGGGTTAAGGGTGACAATGATTAGTGTGTCTCAGAGTTGGCTACACCCAGGCAGTGCTGGACATGTTAACTCCCAATAAATCTTTTTGAAGTTTTGGAAGTTTGGCTCAAGACTCATGATTTAATTGGGGTAAGTGCTGGAATCTTGACAGCTATACTTATACATTTCAGTGCATGATCTACTGGCTAATAACAGCTGAATTCCCCATCATAATCTGAAAAAAGAAAAGTATTTTGGCAGATAATGCTCAGAAGAAAGCCAAGCCATGTGTCAATAGGACATTCAAATCCAACAAAAGGTAATTACCATAAAAGCAGATTTCCCAACTTACTTTATTGCTTGGAAAGTCTACTTGCAACCTTGTGAACTACCTTAGTTCATCTCCAAGGTGATTCACAGTGGCACATAGCCAAATGAGGTCACTTTAGTGTTCATCCTTTCTAAGTGGAAAAAGTAATCAGCAATTGGACTGCATTTATTTAATAAAAGGCTGAAATAGTGCTTGTTTCTAGACATCCTGAACATGTAAGGGGACTTGTCTGTCTTTAAATTTCTGCAAAAGGGAAACTTAACATGGTCCTCCAGGAAAGATTGGAAAAGAAATCTCTGCTCTCTATTGTCTTTATTCTTAGCCTATCAGTCTTTTAAAACTGAAAAAATATCAATGTCCGACCAATCCTCTGACCCATTCTAACACATTATTCAAAACTTGTTAAATAAGAAATCCATATGGAGAGAAAAGAGCCAGACCAGAAACTTGTCCCCTAAAGTGATGAGATATACAGTAAGGAAGACCTAACTGATTTGCTCATCTCTCCTGTCAAATACAAGTATGTTAGTGCAGTACTAACATACCTAAGATTCACTTGAGAATCCTGAATTTTCATGATTGGGAAAAAAATGCTTTATACCTCACACAAGCATAAGCATAGAACCTCCTGTTGGATTTTAAGTGAAACTTCCTCTGCTGGATTCGAATTTCCCACTGGGAAGTGTTGCCAGCATGGCACAATAATTTTAATGGAACAGCTGCCGAAAGGTCTTCTTATTGTTGCAGGAAGGGAATACAAGTGGCACAAGCAGCAGCATGGACACACGTACCTGGGCTAACACCTAAACTGTGAGTAACTGGATGATTTTATACCCTTTTTTCCTTTGAATTCTGATTCCTATAGCTTTGTGCTGTTCATGTTAATGCCTCTGGCTTTGTGCGGTTCCTATCTGGAAGGCTGGCAAGGAAGCACTTGCTGGTGTTTAATTGTGTTTATAATTTAATATTCTATTTGTCCCATGTGTGTTTCAAAAAGCTGATATTGTGTTTGTGATCAATCTTTAAACCTTCCTGTTTGCTTCCCCCTTGTCATTGTGGCCTGTCTCCTTCTGCATCTGCATTTCCTGTTTTTTCTTTTACTATATTGGAATGTTTTAATTACTCTATTTTGTTTTTCTTCTTGGGCTATCTGTTTCTATAGGGATTTTTTAAAAATGATTCTCTATTCTAATGTGTTTTGGTGATGACTCTTAAAAGGCTTTCTATTTTAATATGTTTGGAGCTACAGTTTCCTGTAATTTAAGTAGCATTTAGCTGCAGTTTATGTTTTCCTAGAAACGTCCAAGGTTTTTCTTATGGTCTGAGTGACTTATTTTTTATTTATTTATTTATTTATTTTATTTTGTCAAGCGGTTATAATATAACAGGTATAAGTATAAGCATGGTTATGAATACATGAAATAGATACATATAAGGAAAAAAAAGAAACAATAGGACAGGGACAGTAGGCACGTTGGTGTGCTTATGCACACCCCCTACAGACCTCTTAGGAAAGGGGTGAGGTCAATAGTAGACAGTCTAAGGTTAAAGTTTTTGGGGTTTGGGGAAGAAACCACAGAGTCAGGTAGAGTATTCCAGACATTGACCACTCTGTTGGTGAAGTCGTATTTCCTGCAATCAAGTTTGGTGCGGTTTACCTTGAGTTTGTATATATTGTGTGCTCTTGTATTGTTATGGTTGAAGCTGAAGAATTCATTGACAGGTAGGACATTGCAATATATTATGTACTATACTTAGATCAGACTGAAGGCAGCATAGTTCTAGATTGTCTAGGTCTAGAATTTCAAGTCTGGTGACATAAGATATTCTACAACGAGTAGTGGAGAACTCTTCTTGTGAAATATTTCTGGACTTTCTCAACTGTATTAATATCAGATACGTAATGCGGGTTCTAGACTGATGAGCTGTATTGAAGTATTGGTCTAGCAAATGTTTTGTATTCTGTAGTTAGTAGTGTGATATTACCAGAGAAAAAGCTATCTAGGATTAAGTTAACAACTCTTAATGCCTTTTTGGCTATGTAGTTACAGTGGGCTCTAGCACTTAGATCATTAGAGATGAGTACTCCAAGGTCCTTGACAGAGTTTGGATCATCAACAAAGTCTTGACTATTCAGCTTCTATTTTATTTTCTGATTTTTTTTGACAATATATAAGACAGAGCTTTTATTTGTTGAGATTTGAAATTGCCATTTGTTTGACCATTCTGATACATAGTCGAGGTCTTTTTGAAGGGTAGCAGTATTGTCAGTGGTGTTGAATAGCTTTACATCATCAGCGAAGAGAATGCAGTTGCTCTTAATATGATCACAGAGGTCATTTATTTATTTATTATTATTTATTTATTTGACTTGTATGCCGCCACTCTCCAAAAAGGACTCGGGGCGGCTCACAGATAAAAACACAGAACAATAAATTATTTAAAAAGAAATTAAACTAAACAAGCCAAAATACAACTATAAAACCAAATTAAAATTGAATTTAAAACCCACCCTCTCCCCCAGGAGATCAGTCCAGCCCAGCCTGTAAAAACAACCAGGTTTTTAGATCACGCCAGAAAGAGGAGAGATCGGGAGCCAGCTGGAGCTCAACGGATAGCTGGTTCCATAAGGCGGGGGCCGATGCAGAATAGGCCCTTCCCCAGATCACCGCAAGCTGACATTGTCATGCATACGGCAACCCGAGGAGTCCCAACCTGTGTGCTCGCACAGGGCGACTGGTATTTGATATCGGCAGGAGACGCTCCCACAAGTACCCCGGACCCACGCCATGAAGGACTTTGAATGTTAGCGTCAGAACCTTGAATCGCACCTGGAGGGCAACCAGCAACCAATGCAACTCACGCAGGAGGGGCGTAACATGGGAGTATCGGGAAACTCCCATCACAACCCGCGCGGCCGCATTCTGCACCAGCTGGAGCCTCCGGATGGTATGCAAGGGCAGTCCTACATAGAGAGCATTGCAGTAGTCCAGTCGGGACATAACAAGTGCATGAGTGACCGTGCGAAGGGCATGTCAATCCAGGTAAGGGCGGAGCTGGTGAACCAGCTGAACCTGGGCAAAGGCCCCCCTGGCCACGGCTCCCACCTGCTCCTCCAAACTGAGCCGTGAGTCCAGGAGAACCCCCAGGTTCCACGCCCTATCCACAGGGGGTAACACCTCTCCCCCTATGGTCAAAAGTAGAATATACTCACTGGGTTGAGATGTCTGTATGCACAGCCACTCTGTCTTAGCTGGATTGAGCCGAAGCATGTTACTGTCCATCCAGATCCATACCGCATCCAAACAACAGGACATCACAGAGAGGGCATCACTGATTTGGTTTGGAGTGGAGATGTATAACTGGGTATCATCAGCATACTGATGATACCTCACCCCAAAACCTTGGATGATCTCGCCCAGCGGCTTCATATAGATTATGAACAGGAGGGGCGAGAGGACCGATCCCTGTGGGACCCCACATGTGAGAGCCCTTGGGGCCGACCTCTGCCCCCCTGCCAACACCGATTGCGAACACCCTGAGAGGTAGGATGAGAACCACTGCAGAACAGTGCCTCCCACTCCCAACCCCTCAAGGCGCCGCAATAAGATACCATGGTCGATGGTATCGAAGGCCACCGAGAGATCTAATAGGACCAGGACAGAGGAAAAACCTCTGTCCTGCACCCTCCAGAGATCATCCACCAGTGCGACCAATGCCGTCTCTGTACTGAACCCGGGCCGGAAGCCCGATTGATAGGGATATAGATAGTCTGCTTCATCCAGGAAAAGTGGAAACTGTTGAGCCACCACACTCTCAACAACCACCAAAAATGAAGGTTGGAGACCGGATGAAAGTTGTTTAATATGGCAGGGAGTAGTTTGTCGCGTACCACTGAATCAAAGGCTTTACAGAAGTCTATGTAGATTGCATCTATTGAATCATCAACAAGATCTTGACTATTCAGCTTGTATTTTATTTTCCGATTTTTTTTGCCAATATGTAAGACAGAGCATTTATTTGTTGAGATTTGAAGTTGCCATTTGTTTGACCATTCTGATACATAGTTCAGGTCTTTTTGAAGGGTAGAGTATTGTCTGTGGTGTTGAATAGCTTTACATCATCAGCGAAAAAACACAGTTGCTCTTAATATGATCACAGAGGTCATTTATGTAGAGTATGAAGAGAGTTGGTCCTAGAACACTGCCTTGGGGGACACCACTGTTGACAGGTACAAAGTTTGATAGGATGCTCCCAATTTTGACCATTTGTTGTCTGTTTGACAGGAATGTTTCTATCCAGTTATGCAGGTGTCCAGAGATACCATAAGATTTTAATTTTAGGAGTAGTTTGTCATGTACCACTGAATCAAAGGCTTTACGGAGGTCTGTGTAGATTGTGTCTGTTGCTTTGCCCTGATCGAGTTGTGTAGTCCATATGTTTTTGCAGTGTAAGAGTTGCAGATTACACAATAGTTTTTTTCTGAAACCAAATTGTTTATTAGAGAGTAGGTTGTTTGTCTCTAAGTGGAGGATAATGGATTGGTTAATAATTGATTCCATGACTTTACAGGTGACTCAGCATAAAGAGATTGGTCTGTAATTTTCAACTAGGCTGGGGTCTCCCTTTTTGAAGATGGGGATGACTGTGGCTAGTGACCATAGGTTTGGCAAGGAGCTGGTCCTGAAAGATTTTTCAAATATTATGCTTAGAGGTTCAGCTATGGCAGTGGATAGCTTTTTTAAGAAGTAGGCACATATTCCATCCGGTCCAATAGATAGAGATGGTTTTAGATTGCGTAGTGCTTTTTCAACATTGTCTTCTGTAAAATCGATATGTATTAGATCATTGTAGTTGTCTGTGGTTTGACTAGGAAATACTGGGCATGATCCATTGCTGTTTACAAATACTGAGCCAAAGAATGTGTTAAAGAGGTTGGCTTTAATGGTGTCATCGTTGCAGTCTTTTCCATTAGGTCCTTTCAGGGTGGGATGGACCTTGAGTCTTTTAGTTTGTTGTTTACAAAATTGTAGAAAGCGGGTGGAATTGGTGCATAGAAGGTTTTCCTCTTGTTTAATGTGATAATTGGTGCATTCTCTTTAGTTTGTATCGGTTTGAACAAAATTGTGAGAAAGCAATCTTGGGTTTGGTGCATAATGTGTAATTGGTGCTTCAACTTTATCAGTGAATAAATTGCCAATGGCAATGTGACCAGATTTGTTTTTCTGCCAAAATGATTTCTTTTTGGATTGAAGCTTCCTTATTGTTATGGGTAATTTGTTTTTTCTGGTTTTGGGAGTTGTTATTGGTACATATAGTTTGATGACTTTTTTGACTTCAAGTAAAAATATGTTGTAATGGTCTTCAACAGTATTGCATCCAGTGAATAGAAATTGCCAATCAAGAGATGAGAGATCATTGTCTATAAGATCATAGTTGTCTTTTTTGAAGTTATACTTGGGGATCCCGTCGTTATGATGATTTTTGTGTGGATGTATGTTGAGACAAAAGTCAATCATGTTGTGGTCACTGTTGGAAAAGGGTTCTTTAATTTGTATTCCGTAAATTGAATTCAAACTATTGCAGAAGATGAGATCGAGGCAGTTGTTAAGTCTAGTATTGTTGGTTACTAGTTGTTCCAGTCCCAGATTTGTTACAGCATTGTGGAAGGTTGCATATATGGGTTCAGTTTTATATTCGTTTAGGGTCCAGTTAATATGAAGTAGATTGAAGTCACCAAGAAAGATAAAAGCATGTGGGCAGGATGTTGCCCATGTTAGTAGTGAATTTAACTTGTTTACATGTTCAATGTCATAATCCAGGGCTCTGTAACATAATAAGAATCGAAACATTATATTTAAGGACAGTTCACAGACGATGGTCTCAGGAAGAGCAAGCTCCTGGGTAACATGGATGTTTTTTAGATGTAGGTTTTTTTTATAGAAGATAGCAACACCACCTCCTTTACGAATTTCATGATCTGATTGGTAAACATGATAGTCTCTTACTGTGGTAATGGAGTAAGGGAGAGATGCATTGAGCCATGTTTCACAGACAAATATGATGTCGAATTTAGCCGTATTTAGTAAGAGGAGAAATTCAGGTATTTTATTTACAAAGCTTCTTGCATTGAGTAGCTTGCATTTAAGGCCAGTTGTAGTTGGAATTGAGGTAGTTAGGGGCGTGCATGCCTAGTTTTGAGTGATGGTGGGTTGGATGAGGTAGGGTTGGATGCGGAGTTGTGGGTTGTGTGACTTACTTTTGATACCATCAGCACGGTAGTCAATGTACAGATCTCTATCAATTCAACAAATCAGTAAATTAGTGGTCATTTAACAATTAATTAATTGATAAATCAATTATTTTAGACAAAACATTATCTACCAATAATTGGTCTTGAGATAATGAAATAGTGGAGGTAGTGAAGTATTGGAGGTTTGTAGTGAAAAGTTTCTTTGTTTTTCCTTAAAGCCACGTTGTTTGGTTTTTGTTTTGTTTTGTTTTTGTTTTTAAAGAGGAAGCATTGCTGATTGATAGATTTGAATGGAGAAGATTTGAATGAACTTTCCAATCATCTACTTGGGGTTTGGAATGGATGAAATTTGGGTGGGGATTAAATGGAGGTTGTCCAATCAGCTGAGTGGGGATTTAAATGCAGGCAGACTAATCAGCTGGGTGATTTAAATGGAGACTGTTTAGGAGATTATTCCTCTCAGATAGGATCTATCAATTCTCTGAGAGTCTCCACAGTTCTCTGCGATTCATGGCCGTTCAGAATCACACTCTCCTGTTCTCCTCCAGTCCCGGCTCTTTTTCGGATGTTTAGGATCACCCTCTGTCAGTTCCGTCTCTTTCTCTGAAGTTCAGAATCACACTCTCCATCAATCACAGCTCATTCCATGCTGTTCATTCTATGCCGCATGGAATGGCTCACTCTCGGAATTAGTCTCTCTGTAAGTGTTAGAATCACACTCTCATCTAATCACAGTTTGTCCTGGCTCTTAGCACTATCCGCTGTCTGCTATCCGCTCTCTGCTCTCTGCACTATTGACTATCTGCCAGTCCCAGTTCTTTCAAGTCTCACCCATTCGGAATGACGTCCTACGGAATGGACTCTCCACTTGAGATGGTGTCCTGGCCTCTCCACTCACTCTCTCTGCTCACTTTTGGGATTCCGACAGGCCCGGTTGAGGTAGATCGCGGCTCCGTTGGCCCCAGACCCCACTCCCTGTCTCCAGCGATGTGGTTAGGCATTCGCCTCAATTTACAATCCTCGATTTACAACCACAATTGAGCCCAACATTTGTTTTGCTAAACAAGAAGTTGTTAAGCGAAATTTGCTCCATTTTATGACCTTTCTTGCCACAGCTGTGAAGTGAATCACTGCTGTTGTTAACTTAGTAACAGGTTGTTAAAGTGAGTCTGGCTTCCCCTTTGACGTAGCTTGTCAGAAAGTCACAAAAGGGGATCACGTGATCCTGGGACCCTGGACAACCATCATAAATATGAATTTTGATCCAGTGACTATGGGGACTCTGCAATGGTCATGAGTGGGAAAAATGGTCATAAGTCACTTTTTTCAGTGCCATAACTTCAAATGGTCACTAAATGAACTGTTGCAAATCAAGGATGAACTATACCTACTTTAACTCTTGGAGACTTTACTAAAACTAATCCTATCAAAATCAAAGGAAAAAAAGAAAATAGCAATGCACACTACAAAGTTTACAGAATAGCTTCTTGAGCATTCAACCACAATACTAATTATAGCCCCCAGATTTATAGTAGTAGGCCTGGCCTTACAAAAAAAGTAGTTTGCACTAATCCTCTGTATTTTAAATTTATAAATTAAATGGTGCATTCACAATTTAATGTGAATGCACAATTCCAAACAGCACAAGTTGTATGGATTCTAAGGAACTAACTTGGTATGTTTTTAAGTAATGTGCAAAGGGTTAAACTTCATTTTAGTTAGACAAATCTGGATTGGATTCTCTTCTGTGGTATGAGGTTAATGAGAACACTGACCTTCCCTGCAAGGTTGTTGCATGGCATACCAAGCTTAGACTTCAGACATACCGGAGTGCTAAATTGAGGATAATAATTATTCCTTTTAAAAAATCCAAAGAATAAAGGAATAATTAATTACCCCCTGCTCTTAATCCCCAAAAGCTAGCATGCAAGGTAATCTTCTAGCACTATAGCATTTGGGAATAAGTCCCATTGAATTAATTGGAGCTTACTTCTGAGTTGATGCACATAGAACTCCATTGTTAATTCCATACTTTCTCTGCATAGAAAGGAGGCTTTGGAAAAACAACCAAGAAAGGAAATTAGCCTTAAATTGATTTTTCTCTTTCTGCATTTCAAATTTCCCACTGCAGAGGAATACAGGAGGATGAGGGTTGTTGGTTTTTTTTCCAAACAAAATAAAGCCAGGAAGAGAATAAGAAAAAGAAAAGCTGGAAGCAAGATATGGATTTGTTGCCAGATTAAACGTTCTCTCCCTTCCTCCTCATTTTTGAGGAAAGAAATTCATTCAATTTTATTCTACTGGCTTGCTAAAACCCTGATGGAAATGGAATCTTGGAAGATTGCATTATACTTGTGTTAGAAGCACTGAGGTGCTTCTGGATTGAAAAGATTAGCCGGTTACACCAGGGTTGCCTAGGGATGTTGAGTTGTTTCATGCCCCTAGTAGGAGCTGGAGTGAAGGATGGGAGCTCACCTCATCCCATGGCAGGGTCTTGAATGTGGGCTTGCTAATCTTCAATCTGATGTCCTAACCATGTGAGCCACCATGCTCCTATCCAGGGGATTTGCTTACTCTTTCTCTCAAATATCATTTCTCTTGCTTCATTTCATAAATTCTTTCATTGGTTACTTGAAAGGAAAAAGAATGACATTTTTTCTCCAAGTCAGGTTTCATTCATTTTAATCAAGACTAATTGAGTTCTTTCTTTCTTTCTTTCTTTCTTTCTTTCTTTCTTTCTTTCTTTCTTTCTTTCTTTCTTTCTTTCTTTCTTTCTTTCTTTTAAAGGAGAAAGAGCCTTGGTGGCTCAGGCTGTTAATTGCCTGCACTTAAGTTCCAGCTGCCTACAACTGCTGTAGGCTCGAATCCCACCAGGCTCAAGGTTGACTCAGCCTTCCATCCTCTCGGGGTAGGTAAATTGAGGACCCAAGATTGTTGGAGGCAATGAGCTGACCTTGTAAAAATGCCGCTTAGTAATAAGCAGGCATATACAATGGAATGAAGGCTATTGCTGAGCACACTGGGTTGCATCCCAAAAATTGTAAGCCGCCCTGAGTCTCCGGAGAAGGGTGGCATATAAATGTAATTAAAAAAAAAATCCCATTGGTTGGGAGTGCACTCACCAAGCTGTGAGATCGTCAAAAGGGCTGCATTTTGGGAATGCCTATTTTTCCCTTCAACATCCCTCCTCCAGGGGACTTCACCCTTCCAAGGCTTCTGCTGCATTGCAAGGGGAGACATCCAGAGGATTCTTTTCCCAGCAAAGGCTTCCTCTTCTGCTGTCACTCCTAAGGGGACTCTAGTTATTCAGAAGCTATGGGGCAATTTCTTCTGGAGAAATGTAATTGTATCATCTAGTCAATTTCTCTGCCCTCGAGTTTGTTGAAGAATTTCAAATGATCATTTGGGCTCAGCTCTGTTTTAGGATGAGATGATCCTCCTGAAAACATATTTACACTTGCAGGAGCAGCATTTATCTTTGTGACTAGTCTTTCCTGCTGCTCTGTGGTGTTTATAGACCCACTTTTCCTTTGCCCATAATATCCCGATATACAAGAGCAGTCACTTAGAAGACACTGTCTAGATCAGGGATGTCAAACTCAATTTCATTGATGGCTGCATCAGGGCTGTGGTTGACTTCAGGGGTATGGCTGGGCATGGCCAACTAGGTGGGTGTGGCCAGCTTGACACCACTTCCCGAACTGCTGGCATGTTTCCTCTTTGCACTGGGTAGACTGGGCTGAAGCTACACTTGCCTGCTCTTTCCTCTTTGCACCTGGTAGACCATGCCAATCTTTCCTCTTCACATTGGGTAGACCAGGATGGCCCTCTGGGCTGAATCCAACCTCATTGTGGGTGAAATCTGGCCCATGGGCCTTGAGTTTGACATCCCTGGGCTAGATCATCTTTAAGTCAGTGTTGACTTTTGAAATTATCTGGAGTCCCCAAGACTTGTTGGCAAGTTTTTCAGCAGTGATTTGCCCTTGTCCTCTTCCTAGGGCTGAGAGAAAGTGACTAACCCAAAGGTCATCTGGCTGTCTTCTTGCCTAAAGCAGGAATTCCAAGAATTCCAAGTCTCTGGTTTTGAAATTAAAACTACTACCAATCAGTGCTGGGATTTTTTTTTTACTACCGGTTCTGTGGACGTGGCTTGATGGGCATGGCAGGGGAAGGATACTGTAAAATCTCCAGTCAGAGGTGGTATTTGCCGGTTCTCCGAACTACTCAAAATGTCCGCCACTGGTTCTCCAGAACTGGTCAGAACCTCCTGAATACCACCTCTGCTATCAATTGGCTCTTGCAACATCTAGATAACACTGTATAAAGTTATCTTCTTGTTTCCAACAGCATTATTATTGTCAAGTACCTGGAAGAAGGAGGGCCCATTTGAGCAATGCATAGGATCAAGTGAACTGGAATTGGTTCAACAGAAAAGAGCAATGGACAAGTTCTGAGAATGCTGGAATATAGGTCTTGAATGCATAGCCTGGACTCTCTCTCCTTATATTGTAAGTTAAGAAAATGAAATTCCTTAACTTATTTATTTATTTATTTATTTATTTATTTATTTATTTTCGACTTATATGCGCCCCTCTCCCAAAGGACTCGGGGCGGCTTACAAAATAAAAACCACACAACAATAAGTTAGATAAAACCAGATTAAACAAATCAAGCCGAATTAATACTAAAATTGCAGCATTAAAACTCTAAAAACCACCCCACCCCAGGGTCACAGCCCGGGTTGATTAAACAACCAGGTCTTCAGGTCGTGACGGAAAGTGCGGAGGTCAGGGGCCAGGCGGAGCTCCAGGGGAAGTTGATTCCAGAGTTCAGGGGCCGCAACAGAGTAGGCCCGTCGTCGGGGGACCGCCAGCCGGCACTGTCCGGCTGACGGGACCCCAAGGAGCCCCTGTCTGTGAGATCGCACAGGGCGGTTAGTGTTCGATGTCGGCAACAGTCGCTCCCTTAAATAATAGGGACCCATGTCATGAAGGACTTTGTATGTTAAAGTTAGAACCTTGAACCTCACTAGGAGTGCAACTGGCAACCAATGCAGGCCGCGCAGGAGGGGGGCAACATGGGAGAACCGGGGAACTCCCATCACCACCCGCGCCACCGCATTTTGCACCAGCTGCAATCTCCGGATGGTGTGCAAGGGCAGTTCTAGATAGAGAGCGTTGCAGTAGTCGAGTCGCGAAGTAACAAGGGCATGAGTGACGCAGGGCATCGCGGTCCAGAACGGGCGAAGCTGGCGAACCAGCCGGACCTGGGCAAAGCCCCCTGGTGACGGCTCCCACCTGTTCCTCCAACCGAGCTGTGCATCCAGGAGGACCCCAGGTTCCTAGCCCTATCCACAGGGGCAGCACCACTCCCCTATGGTCAACGATGGACATTCCAAACTGGACCGCGATGCCGGTATGTACAGCCACTCAGTCTTGGCCGGGTTGAGTCGAAGCATATTTCCGTCCATCCAGATCCGCCGCATCCAGACAGCGAGTCATCACGGAGAGGGCATCACTGATCTGGCCTGGGGTGGAGATATATAGCTGTGTATCATCAGCATATTGATGATACCTCACCCCAAAACCACGAATGATCTCACCCAGCGGTTTCATGTAGATATTAAATAAAGGGAGAGAGGACCGACCCCTGAGGGACCCCACAAGTGAGTGCCCTCGGGCCGATCTCTGCCCCCTGCTAACACCGATTGCGGCGCCCGCAGGTAGGAGGAGAGCCACCGAAAAACAGTGCCCCCACCCCCAACCCCGAGGCGTCGCAAAAGGATACCATGGTCGATGGTATCGAAAGCCGCTGAGAGGTCTAACAGGACCAGGACAGAGGAAAACCCCTGTCCCGCGCCTCCAGAGATCATCCATCAGTGCGACCAATGCCGTCTCCGTGCTGAAACCAGGCCGGAAGCCCGATTGGCACGGATCTAGGTAGTCCGTTTCATACAGGAAAAGCGGAAATTGTCTGGCCACCACACTCTCAACAACCTTCGCCAAAAAGCGAAGGTTGGAGACTGGACGAAAGTTATCTAACATAGTCGGGTCCAGGGCAGGCTTCTTCAGGAGGGGTCTCACCACCGCCTCTTTCAGGGCGGAGGGGAAAACACCCTCCCTTAGCGAAGCATTGACCACTGCCCGGATCCAACCGCAGGTGACCTCCCTGGCAGCATAGGACAGCCAGGAAGGGCACGGGTCCAACAAACATGTGGTGGAACTCAGGCGCCGCATAATCCCATCCACTTCATCCTTGGAAACAGGATCGAACTCATCCCAGAACATACTGGCCAGATTACCTGTATCCCGCTCCTCAGACCGCTGCAAATCAGTGGACAACCCGCTCCGAATTCGAGTGATCTTATCCGACAGATATTGACCAAATTCCTCAGCCCTTCCCAGAGCGGATCCGCCCCTCCCAGGACAAAGGAGAGAGCGCGTAACCCGGAACAGGGCGTCTGGGCGGTTATCTGCGGACGCTATGAGGGCGGAGAGATAAGACCTTCTCGCCACCCTCATAGCTCCCAGGTAAGTCCTAATATGGGCTCTTAACTGGGTTCGATCGAACTGAGAGCGGGTGGCCCTCCACCTGCTCTCTAAGCCCCTCCGACGGCGTTTCATCTCCCGGAGCTCCTCAACATTAACTTAATGTTGAACCATCATTGATTAAAAAAGTGGAATGGGATGATAAATAACTCTATCTGTCTCTTATTTATATGGCTTCCTGTCTCACCCAAAGTGACCCTGAGCAGTGTTCAGCAATTAATAACAAATGTTCTGCACTACCTGGAACAAACTAAGAGCAAATGAAATTGAGAAAATGACACAAAAGTGACACATTTATTTAACCTTACTTCCTGTGCCTTGCTTAGTTTTCACTTTTTAAATATCATAGCTGTTAATGCAAATTATTGAATATATGCCCCAGGGTTTGTAACCTCCTATCATTAAAGGAAACAAAATTGCATTATGTCCTCTCACATGGGCTGCATTTTGACTTGTTACATCACACCCACAACAAGAGTTTTCATCTTTTTTAAAAAAAAAGTAATTGATTTTTAATTTTTCCCCTTCAAATATGCCAGTTGGAGTCCACAAGTAAACAATATAAAATGTTTGGATTCCACATTGATACTATTAATTTTATGATGAAAACAATTTGCAATGTTTCCTATCCTACTAAAATATCATGATTTCCACAATTATATTATTAATAAAACCAATCTATTATAATTTTGACAAATACCTTTCTTCCAGTGTATTCTCCAAAGTTCATGCCTCAAGTATTTGCTGGATATTTTCCTTGCCATTATTCTTGATTAGCAAGATACTTGAGAATAAATAGAAGAGCTCTCATTTATAATTAGCCTGCCTGTCCTGTTTGATTAGTTCAATCATTCAGAATGGCTCTGAATCTTGATGTTCTAGGTTGGGGGAAGATGCTGAGCATTATGTTAGCAGAAAAGACATTACAGTTCAAAATGGAAAAGTTGCTGTAATAGAAAGTATTCCTCAAGAATTAGTCAAGAAGTCAGATCTTTGGGATAATACCTTGCAGTAAATACATGAACATGTATGAATGTTTTTACTCCATACATAGGCAACCTTCCCACATTATCCTATCCATACACCCATAAATGTATTTACCAACCTACACCCCTATACATACTCTCTCCTTACCTGTCCAAAGGACACCTTACATGTTAAGGGAACCTAGAACAAGCTCTCACACTGATTTTCTTAAACACCAGGCTGCTGCTGCAAAACCTCACAACTCTCAACATCTGAGGAAAAATTGCTTGCAGCTCCCCACTACTGTCAAATTAGATGAGGCTGAGGCTATAAAGCAGGGGTCTTCCTCAGTGGTGGGATTCAAAGTTTTTTTACTACGGGTTCTGTGGCTTGGTGGCAGGAGAAGGATACTGTAAAATCTCCGGTCAGAGGTGGTGTATCTCCAAACTACTCAAAATTTCCACTACTGGTTCCCCAGAACTGGTCAGAACCTGCTGCATACCACCTCTGGTTTTCCTCCTCTAGTCATGTTAGCTCAGGAATTCTGGAAGTTGAAGTCCACAAGTCTTAAACCTGCCAAGTTTGAAGACCCTTGCTATAAAGAGGCAATTGTTCATCATGGTCCCTATGAGGTGAAACAACCTTCTCTATAAATTAGATCAGATGTGGCACTGATAGTTTCCCCAATGAATGTTAAGATGGAGCTCTTCCAGAGGGCTATAAGAATTGTTTATGTGGCTCAGCTTTTTTAAGTTACATTCTTTATGTTTTCTGATATATACACTATTAACTGTCCCATGGATGTTTTATGCTTGCACACCAGCAAAAGTTATATGATTGTAGTAGAATAAAAATGAATTCTGTGGCCTCTTGAAATGTCATGCTGAAGGAAAGTGACTGGCTCTGTGCCTAGGTTATAGATGTTTTTTTTTTTGGCAGTGTGGGGGTGGGGGGAAAGCAGACAACTAGGCAAAGGACCATGAACAGGTAAGCAGAAGAGGGGAAATGCTAGAAGGCATTTGTACAGTGGTACAAATAAGTTCTATGAAATTTTGATCATGAGATGAGTCACTTTGATAGTAAGATGGGTGGCGTGTGAATTTAATATTTTTTATAAAAAGCTTTGTGAATTAAAGATGTGTTTATCAGCAAGGCAACCAGGAAAATACAGACATTCCAGGGTCCATAACTTTGATAAGGAGAGGGAGAAGAAGCTATAATAAACTATGAGCAGAAAGTGAGGGAAGTTGAGTTGAGGAGGAGAAATTTAGGTAGGGTATTTCTTATATTATCTGTTTGTATACACCATTCTATACATACTAGATTTTGTCAATATTTTCACTTGCATATAATATTATCTCAGACTATTTTATTAGCATAAGTAGCTTAGTGTCCAGAATAAAAACTTTCATTTGGTTGGCTGGCTATGTGTCAGTGTCAGCTCATAGCCTAGCCTCCAAGAAATCCAATAAACAAATATCAGGTTGAGGCATTTGGTAGGAACATATTTGTTGATGGGTACTACATGGCAGCATCTAGTGTAGCTGTCTTGCTAAAAAATATTTGCAATATAAATTGACATTAATATAATAAAACACAATAAGGACATTTAAAAGAAACTAAGGATGGCTGGGAAGGAAAAGATGAAAAACTGAAAGCAAACTCATCTATAATCTTCATGCAGGCATGACCTAAGTGGAGAGGAAGGTCTTCAAAGTTGTCTGAAGGATATAATCATAGGTCAACCATGAATTTCAAGGACAAAAATTCACATGCCCATTCCTAACTGTGAGTAATTGCAAAATGATATTTTGTCAGTCATGGCATATACCTCTGATGATCTTAATGTCAACCAGATCTATAATGGCAACAATGGCAGATAGCCTGGTCCTCAATTGTATAAGATCTTGTACAATTGGTAGCTAAATGAGCACCAGTGAGTTGCTTCTACCAACATGTAAGATGTAAGACTAAGGGTCAAATTGAACAAGCTGGTTGCCAGATTTTTGCCCAAGAGCAACATACAAAGTGGCCCATAAATAAATCATTGTAATCATCTACAATTGAGGTAGAGCAGGAGAATTTCTCATGTTTCATTTTCTACTGGTTAACATGTACGCACACATAACAACTGTCAACCTTTCAAGCTGACATGTTGATGGGTTTCAAAGACCAGTCATTGTGCAGAGTGCCAAGATGTCTGACTGTCTGGGCAGCATTTATTCTTTTTACACCATTTTTACAAGCAAGGAAGAGTAGCATAGATACAGTATTTGGATTGGAGAATAGATCCCACATGGGTGAAACCCCTCAACCACATTGGTACAACCCCTCAACCAATCCTTAAGATTAGTGGTGATGTTAGTAAATGAGATCACCTATAAACCTGGAAAATCAGGGACTTTCCAACCCAGCAGATTAGAGGATGAGATCATGCAGTAGCAAAAGAGGTCCCCTTAGCTAGGCTGCAGTTTGCTGCTAGCATCTAGCGCCATACAGAGGATCTCAGTGGCTACCACATTTCACTCTTTTTTATTTTAATTAATTAAAGAAGAATCATAAAAGGAGTTAGGAGAGGATTTATAATAATCATTAGAAGAGCATGCTTGCAATTGTTTATACAGGGCATATACTTGACCCTTAGGCAATGTAGGAGAGGGTTTAGGGTGAAAAGCTGTGATACATATGTTGCAAAGAGAAGGGAGACATTGAACAAAGCAGCACCCACTAATTAAATCACAAATAATGACTATATAGTATAGAATTTTTCCCATTAAGCCTGTGGGCAACCAAGCCCAAAAGCTTTCCCATCAAGATCCTAATTTATCAATTTTCAAATCCAAGGCCAAATTGTTGAAAATATTAAGCTTGTGCTGGATGGTTTGTGACCCATCAAACAAGTTAAAACAATATAGATTTTGTAGAATAGCCTTCTTCAATGCTTGCATCTCGTGGTTAATTGTTGAGATAGTGGAAGAAGTAACATTAATTGTTTTTGCTAAATTACATAATTGTTTTTGCTAAATTACATGCAACAGAGTTAATGTTAAGGTGAGTGCGAGCAGCAATTGCTGGCACACCCACTATAGACAAAGCTAGCACTACATATTCTGCTTTATTAAGTAAGGTTGTTTCAGAGTCACAAGTGCTATCTGGAGTGTCCCCTTGTCGAGAACGATTCAAGTGATGAAGTTGCTGTTTAGAAAGTAAAACAGAATCAGCCGGCTGAGCATTGCACTTCACTAATATTAGCAGGAATATAATTAAAAGTTTCTTGACCACATGTAAAAACTATCCTTGTGGTAGCCCAACATGGGAAAAGTGAAAGAAGTCTCTTCCAAAGCTGTGCAGTTCAAAGTGAGCTAATACAATGACAGTGAGGTTTTTTACTTGAAGATGTATAATTAACTACTTTTGCACAAGTTATATTTACAGGGACTGCTACCATTGAGGTGTGTAAAGCAATTGCATCAAGGTGTGGATAATAAGCAGCAAATCCCCAATTAGATATAGTCTTATAGTTAAAGTTCCCATGTAATAAAAATCTGCTTAAGCCAGTGAAGTTTTGAATTACTGCAGAAGGAGTGCAAACAGGAATTAAACACGTAGAAAGCAAATGTTCCATATCATAGGTTTCAAATAAGCAAAAGACATCATTCTATGTGATGTTAGCCAAGCATAAACAAATGAACCCAGATTGGACACTGTGCCATCTGTAAAGTCAAATTCCTGGGACTGGGACCAGATCTGGGGACTGGTGTGGTGCCACAACATCCTTGGCTGGGTGGACACAATGAGCCTGGGTGGACACAATGAGCTGTAATCCACAAAGGTCCTGTAGAAGCAAACATAACAGCACAGCCTCGTCCCCTCACCCCAAGTAGTTAACTAAAACATTCAATTAATTTAAGGTAAATAGAAACCTTCAATTACATTCAATTGATTTAAGGGAAATTATACTTAAAAAAAACTTTTTAGAGACCCGTTCCCTCCTTTTTTATTTATTTGGGGAGACAGGCCTTAAATGACCAATGAGCATGTTCCATTATGGCTATATTCCAGGTTGTACAAAATTGCAAAAAAAAAACAAAATACCATGTTGTAAAAAAGAGGGCTTGCCTAGTAGGTAACATCCATTTGCCAAAGTTGACGATAAAACAATCTGCTTGACTTGAGTAACTGGAATATGGCAAGCTTGTGCCAGGCCTCTAGCATTTTGATGAAAAAAAAAGAGTGACTGAAAAAAAAATCAGCAAACCTATAGCCTTAAGAAAGAGGCCCAGAAAGGGTCAAGTGACTACATATGTAAGAAATATCTTTGGTCTTGTAGTAGCTGTTGCAAAATTAAAAATAAGATCATAAGATTAGGGTCAATCCTGGGTGTAATATAAGCACCTGGAAGATTAAAAATAATTTGGCACACATAATGAGGGTCAGAGATTAAATCAAAAGGCTGTTGAGAAAAAAGTTTTGAAAGTTAAAATAGCAGAACACGTTCCAGGTATCATCATGAGGATCCTTGTAAAGGAAGAAGTCATTAAGCAAGCAAGCCAAAATTCTTTAGGCAAACAATCAGCTTACATAGTCAGGCAAAGGACATTGAAGAGATAAGTTGTTCTGAAAATAAAATTGAAAATCAGACTTTACATAACTCCACCATTTATACCTTAGTGTACTTATCAAAAATTAGAAGAAAAAGTTATTTGCAAAGCCCATTGCAAACCTTTCATGATTTTACCTGTTGTGCTGGCAAAAGCCATGCATTCTTCACATTCTTGTTGTAAACCCTCCAGATGGAGTCAAATTTTAGTGTCAATTCTCTGCTTTAATCAAAATATGGATTAAGAGCATGTACAAAGTGCAGCTAGTTTTAAATTTTGATTCCCTTTGCTGAAACTGGGAACTGAGTCATCTTCAAAGATCTGGGCAAATTGCCCACCTGGGAACCGAGACACCTGTACAGATAACATTCCAGGCAATTTGCCAATCTCAGCCTATCTATCTGAGGCTCCTTTGTGTGAAAATCACTAAAAAATCAGGAGATGAAGCTATGTAACCTACAAAAAAGTTATTTTCTAACCTCATCTTTTTCAAGGCAAAAACTCAAAGCAGAGGGAAAAAATTGTTAAAGTGATAAAAAGCCTTACTCTCCCCTCCTCCTCCTGCCTCTGCCTTTACAACAACCAGAAAGGACAAGAAGGGGGGAATTCCATTTTTTCCACGCAACATTCTTTTCACCAATAATCACACACAAATAATTTTCATCATCAGTAAAGCACACACAAATACACACACAAATAATCCTACCTTTCTCAGGTCCAGACCTTTCTCACGCTACTTCTTACTCTCCTTTCAATCTGGGATAGGGGTCAACACACAAAACATTTATACCAACTTTTTTACCATCAACATACTCATACATTTACACTGTAATCATACTGCTTGCATACTTAGAAATTCTCTTCTGGGAGCTAATAAGCACCATTGTAGAGGATTTCATCCTCCAGGGCTGGAAATGATTACATAACAGATGCATTCTCACATACAACATTTCCAGACCTGGGGAGGTTTTGTCCCTTTAAATCTCCACATTTTCTTTTTTTCTTTTTTGAAAAACCTGTAGTTTGTTCTCAGAGCATTGGGAGAACTCAAGGAGTGGTTCCAATCACAAAGGTGATTGTGGGCCCGAACCACTGCCTATCTGCCTCCTACAACTCTGAGTCCAATCCAAAAAGCCAATTTAATTCTCTGGTTGCCAAACATGTTACAATTAATTTATTTTGAACTTCAGCAATTCCAATTAGGGCTATACACAGGTAAAAGATATTTTCTTCAATTCAATCCTATTCAATTCTGCATACAATTATTTTATAGTATTATACATACACAACTAAGTTCTATGCTGCATGCAATTATTACACATTATTATACATACACATCTAAGAAGTTTTAATGGAAATCACATCCTGAAAAGAATAGTAGACATTTTCTTCTTCTCTTAGTTCTTCCTAACATACATAACAGCATAAATTAACCATATTTTCTTTGAACAGCCCCATTGTACTGTGTGGAGGGGCTTCCTAACACAGATCTGTGTCTCGTTCCATGCTTCTGAACAGCAGAACCAACTGTAGACCATTGAACTCAATGGGGCATGCCTTCTACATTCAGTTCTGCCATCCAGTGCATCAGAAGAGAGCAGTTGCCTGCATTCTAGTTACATCCATTGTTCTATCTCTTTAAACACTAAATAATTAAAAAAGATTAAACATAAAAATTTAAACAAATAAATTTATGTGTCTCTGTCTTGGGTTTCTAGCTTGAATCTTCCCTTTTTTCTAATTGTTCCTTTAATATTTTCCTTATGGGGTGTACAATGGCTTTGGAGAATCAAACAAAATTAGCCTGCTCAGAAGGAGCTGAAAGTCCAATTAGAGAAGATTTTTGAGTGACAAATTTTACCTGATCATAATCAGGAGGGCAACTTATAGTCAATTATTATTTTGCTGAGACATCAGAGCCAGATGTTTCCACTGCATGACAGCATTGATACCATCGATGTAATATTTGAACTGGAGCCTTCTATTCTATTACGTTCAGAATACCATTTCCATATCTCCCACCAGCTTCTTTTTGTCTAACCTCAGTGTACTTTTGCACCTGATTCATGTAGCAGGAATCTAATTTCCTGAACATGTTCCTGCTGATGCTGAGATAGATTGCAACCCATACTCACCATTGATGGGTCCCGAAGGATCCGGGGTCCCGTAGGATGAAGGTGCACCTTGGGGTCTATTTCAGATGATGGTAAGCATGTTGGTTGTTGCCTACCCCAGAGGGTTGATGGCCCTGCCCTGCAGGGTTAATGTCCCTGTTCGGGCACCACTTGATGGGTTTCAAAGACCAGTCATTGTGCAGAGTGCCAAGATGTCTGACTGCCTGGGCAGCGTTTATTCTTTTTATACCATTTTTACAAGCAAGGAAGAGTAGCATAGATACAGTATTTGGATTGGAGAATAGATCCCACATGGGTGAAACCTCTCAACCACATTGGTACAACCCTTCAACCAATCCTTAAGATTAGTGGTGATGTTAGTAAATGAGATCATCTATAAACCTGGAAAATCAGGGACTTTTCAACCCAACAGATAGAGGATGAGATCATGCAGTAGCAAAAGAGGTCCCCTTAGCTAGGTTGCAGTTTGCTGCTAGCATCTAGTGCCATCCAGAGGATCTCATGTGTTTTTGAGGGGGAAAGTTCAAAAGATGCTTAACCATTAAGAAATTAAGATGAACTCCTTTCCAAACTGAGTTTGATAGGAAGAAGGCTTAAGAAGCAAAATGAATGGTTTAAGTCTCTCAAAGACTAGAAGTAACAAATTTCACCTCAACTACTCCATTGCTGTCATAATACTCATTGCAGACCTCAGATGTCATTGAGAGATAGGAGAGAGAGAGAGAGAGATAGAAAAAAGAGGGAGGGAAGGAAGGAGAGAGACAGAGACAGAGACAGAGAGATTATCTCTAGTCCAAAGTATTTTATAGGGATATTGTTGAAATTTTTTTATGTATGCTGCTTCAGTCTTTTAGAGACTTTTATATTTTAAAATAAGACAAATAAATGCATATGGTTTCATTTTCAAATATTAACATTTTTTTCAACAACAAAATTAATTGGTGAAGTTGCACTTCTCATTCCACTGGGAATAGCAGCCTCCATTGCTTGTACACTGAAAAGGCTAGTGTGGCATATTTATTTAAAGATGCCAACACAATCAAAATAACTCTTGGTGATTCACAAAGGAAAAAAATGCAATATAAAACTTATCCAAAACAAATCAAGAACACAGGAACATTACAATTATGTTGCATCACCTCCATCAAGATGGAAGAATGAAGCAAAAGGGGTCAGAGGGTTGGTGTGAATAATTATCATCATTTTTAGCAGAGAAAGTTCATTGAATTTATCTTGAGTTTAACTGCACTGCTGTGACAGGGACTTGTTAGGTTCCTTGAGGATGGTTTCCAGCTTGTAAGCATTGATGATGTAGGGTGGCATGCAGAGAGATGAGGACCACAACTTTGTTGACCCTTGTCCTTCATAGTTGATTAGGTCAACAAAATTGGGACTAGCTCCATACTTACAGAAGGTGATTAATACAGCCATGAGTGTGAAAAGTGTGTTTGCATGCTTTAAGAATGAATGTTATAAGTCCTTTGTCCTAGAATATCTTTATATTTTTGCTTATATCATTCTTGGGTAAAGTGACTAAGAACATTGCAGTTTTAAATGCAACTGATTATTTTTACCTTTCCACTCAGTATTTCATCCAAGATATGGTCTTGAAACTGCTTGGTCTCATTTTGAATTATGCCATGCATTAGATAGATATAGGTTTACTTTGATGTAGTGTGCATGTATGAGTATGAATATATGTATATTTGTCCCACTCTGTCCGTGTGTGTAATAAATACAATGACAATTAAAATGCAGATATATAACAAAAACTAAAAGATTGGAAGAGATACAGCAGATTGCATGGGGGTAGGGAAGGTGGGAGGTGCTATTAGTCATGTTTGTCATTGCAGTGTATCTATGTATCTTGGCCACTTTGATGTGCTTCTTGTGGGACAATCTTTGAAGAGGGCCCAAGAAATTGCAATTGGTATGAAAATGTTGCAGCCAAACTGCTGATCAAAGCAACACTTATGATGCCTGAACTGAAAGATCTGCACTATCTGCTAACCAGCTATTAACTTTTGAAATATTTATTTGTTTGTTTATTACACTTCTACATTCTCTATCTCACCTAAAGGTGCAATCTTAAATGACTTAGTGACTGGTTAAATGCAGGATTTCCTTTCCTGCTGCTCTAATCGTGCTTGATTACCTAGATTACCTAGATCAGCATGAGCGATCCTTCTCAATGTATTCCCGCTGCCAGAAGGGCAACTATTAGATACGCAGCAAAGGCTTTCTCCTGCATGATTTCTGTGTAATGAAATGTGGTTTTGCTCTTGCTCTCCTGCTACTTCAGCAAGCTTTCATTTGTCAATTATTGTAAAGCTTGATTTTGCATTGTGATGGTGGTGATTTTGTTCTGTTTTATAGTTCTCATTTTTGTTGATATACGCTGGTCTGAATGTTGGAATAAACAGAAGGTTGGAGTTAAGTTCAACAATAAAAATATTATTATATTATAATAATATATACATATATAAAACTCCCTTTTTATGACCCTGCAATCCCTTAATTCAGAGTACAGTCAGGATGCCTGGATGGAGTTGAGTATTTATTGGCCAGATACCCTTCCCGATGCCAGATAAAGTTCACAGCAGACAGGAGAGAAACATATTTTACTACCTAGGATTGATCTCTCAGCCTTCTGAGTGAGAAGCGTTTGCCTTCACAACTAGCCACCACGCCACCTATACACATCTAATATAAATATTATTTTAAATAATATTATGCATATTCCTGTAATTATTTTTATATATGCAATGATATATTGTTCAAACACGCAAAGCTTTCAATGAAAAATTGAATGTTACATTGAGATTAAACAGAAATTTGTAAATGCTTAATAAAAATATATTTAAAATCTATTTTCATTAGCCTAAATGTGAAAGTCTACATATCTTTTTTTTTTAGAAAAAAAAAAACCTTAGAGAGTCAATTCATTGCCTAATTTTATTTGCTGCTTAAATTAATATAACTCTATTACTGATGTGCTGTAAATAAGAGTTGATGCACTCCATGACAATTTAAACAAGGAACAGGATTTCTAATTCAATATTTCCCAAAGGATAATTTATACCATTCTAACAGGAGTTTAAATAGCTTAAGGCAGCATCAAAGGGAGGATAGGAATATAAGCAATAGCTTCAGCCCTGTAAATAAAATTTATATGCAAAAATAATACCCTCTCCCAACAAATAGGAATATAGTTACACATGAGCAATCTTCAGTTGAAATAAATGTACAATGATTCATTTTAAATCTAGGCACATCATATGTCTGCATTCCAAAGTTATGAATTCAAAACTATAAATGCATTAATACTTAGACGGCAGAATAAAATAATACTGTAGTTGTGATAATAGGGATAACCCAGTCTTTCTCAAATAGAACGCCTTCCTGAAAGTGCCATGTGGACTGCATTACTTAAAATGGGCATCTGGTTTATTCTGAGAATTGCAGCCCCAATTCAGTAAGTAAATATGGTAGAAGGTTAAGCAACCAGATTGGAGTTGGCTTGGTTAAATATTCTTATTATGTTCCATATTGAGGTGATACATTTAGTAATGGATAATTAATATTTATCGGTCTTGCATTATCTGTGCATTCAGTTTCTTCATACTTTACTTCTGTATTAGCATTGCAGCAAACTTGCACACACATTCATAACAATGAAAGCCATTGATTCCATTTTCCTAATAGTACAAGTCATAGCTCCCATTTTCATAACAATACAAGCCATAGATTACATTTTTTGGAGCTGAGGATTGCATGTACAGAAACTATATGCATTAGTATTGTTCCCCTTGAACCTGTGTATATTATTCACAGAAAAGGTACCAAATTGGTAAGCTATATACTGTCCACACATCTTTATTTGTTCAGCTATACAAAGTTGTAAATGGTTTAGATTTGCTATCATCAAAAAGTGACTGCAAAGAAGTAGAGTTAACCTTCCAGCTAAAGGAAAGCATTCTAAATACTGTGCTGTCCCGCTCACTCTCAACAAATAAATGCTCTGTCTTACATATTGGCAAAGAAAATCAGAAAATAAAATACAAGCTGAATAGTCAAGACCTTGTTGATGATCCAAACTCTGTCAAGGACCTTGGAATACTCATCTCTAACGATCTAAGTGCTAGAGCCCACTGTAACTACATAGCCAAAAAGGCATTAAGAATTGTTAACCTAATCCTACATAGCTTTTTCTCTGGTAATATCACACTACTAACTAGGGCATACAAAACATTTGCTAGACCAATACTTGAATACAGCTCATCAGTCTGGAACCCGCATTATGTATCTGATATTAATACAGTTGAGAAAGTCCAGAAATACTTCACAAGAAGAGTTCTCCACTCCTCTACTCGTTGCAGAATATCTTATGCCACCAGACTTGAAATTCTAGACCTAGACAACCTAGAACTATGCCGCCTTTGGTCCGATTTAAGTATAGTACATAAAATTATATATTGCAATGTCCTATCTGTCAATGAATTCTTTAGCTTCAACCATAACAATACAAGAGCACACAATAGATACAAACTCAAGGTAAACCACACCAAACTTGATTGCAGGAAATACGACTTCACCAACAGAGTGGTCAATGTCTGGAATACTCTACCTGACTCTGTGGTTTCTTCCCCAAACCCCAAAAACTTTAACCTTAGACTGTCTACTATTGACCTCACCTCTTTCCTAAGAGGTCTGTAGGGGGCGTGCATAAGTTCACCAAAGTACCTACCATCCCTGCCCTATTGTTTCTTTTATTTTTCTTATATGTATCATATATGTATCTTATATATATATTTCTTATATGTATTTCATGTATTCAAATTATGTTTATACTTACATCTGTTATCTTATAATCGCTTGACAAAATAAAATAAATAAATAAATAAATACTTAACTGAGGTTTAGTGAATTTATTAATATTCCCCAGCATTTCGCTTCACCAAAAGTATCCCAATTAAATCCAGACGTGAACAGACCAATGCTAGTCCACAGAACAATGGCCAAAGAGTCCACAAGGCACTTGAAAGTTTTTCAATCAAAATAAATCCATCAGGCAAATTTAAACCCACAAAATAAGAGAGTTCACAAGGTAAGAAAAGTTCAGTGTTTCCAAGGCATGGTCCAAGTCAAGGCACAGTGTCAATCCAAAGTGAGGCAGGAATCTGTTGGTTTTAAGTTTTAGCAAAATTAATTTAGCATTTCTAAAACACAGTAAACTTCTGGGAAAACCTATAAGGCCCACCTGCATCAAAGATCTGAGAATGTTCTTTACGTTTCTGTTCCAATTCCTTTTATCTTTAGTGGTAGACTGAGCTACTTCTGGGTTTTTTTGCCTTTGATTCCATTTTTTCCTATCATTCCTAAAGATTTCCTGGCTGAAAAAGCCTCATAGGTGATTTTCTTCATAATGATTTTCTCTGAGTTTTACCTGAAATTACTTGAAGTACCCTAAAATATGGAACAGTCACAAAAGATCATTAATTACCTTCTGGCATCATACTCCATTCAAAAGAATTTATCTGAAAGGCCCTTTAAATATACCTTAAAATCTCACCGCACTAGAAAATGAAATTGGTAGGAAAAATGTTGGGGGTTTTATTTCTGTATCACTTTTAATATGGATTTTTGGTTAACCGGTACTGTCAGCCTTCAAGATTCCTTCTATTTCCTTTGCATCTTTTGGCTGCCATAGTAACAGGAAAAGGGGAAAGTATTGGGCTTTGTGGGTGTGGGAAATGTGCTGGAGGTGTTGAAGAATGAACTGTATAACTTGGGGAAAAAACTTTATTTTTTATGCTTATTTGCTTGCTTACTGTGAGTCTTTATCAAAATAGGCCAAGGTCAACAGCCAGATGTCTGCATCACCACCTGAAGATGCCACACATGACATTATACATATCTTCGATTGGATGGACAGTTTTAACTATTGTGGGTGGCAACATTGCCATCACTTTGTATATGTGTTTTTCACATGTAAATCCTCAGATTCAGAATTCCTTTGATGCTACCACTTGATTTCCAGTAAAAGTTCTTTTCTCTATATTAATGGAGTCTAAGAGTGTCTTTTTTGGATTTTGAATGGAGCACCACCTGACAAGTACTTTTCATTTCTGTCCATGTTTACTCTGTAAATTCCAGCATGTTTTGTTAATTTCCTAATTTATACAGGGCTACTGGGTGTTTCCCCCCTTTCATTGTTGACAATCTGAGGTAAACTGAGCTAACCAGTGTCCCTGTACTTAATTCATTTAAAAAATCTGCAGGAATTGGGAAACAAAACAAATGATGGTCTCAGGTTTTAATTTAAAACCAACCAATAAACCAATTACATATTTTAAGTAGGCATCATTCTCAGGGTAAATTTATCATATTATCCTGTTATTAACTAAAATGCAATGCAATTCAATGCCAGGGAAAGGAAAGGATTAAGAAACTCCTAGAATTGTTCCTTGTATGTTAGGATTGTTTCACTTTAGAACATATATATGTTTCTCTCTGTTGAAGTAAGTGGTAAATTCTGAAATACAGTTAGTCCTTGATGTACGACCACAACTGAGCCCCAATTTTTTCTTCCTAAGTAAGACAGTCATTGAGTTTTGCCCCATTTTACAACCTTTCTTGCCACAGTTGCTAAGTGAATCACTGCAATTGTTAAGTTAGTAACATGGTTGTTAAGCGAATCTGGCTTCCCCATTGAGTTTTCTTGTCAGAAGGTCACAAAAGGTGATCAGATGACCCTGAGACATTTCAACCATCATAAATATGAGTCAGTTTCCAAGTATCTGAATTTTGATCATTTGACCATGGGGATGCTGCAACGGTTATGTGAAAAACGGTCATAAGTCACTTTTTTTAAAGTCCTATTGTAACATCAAACAGTCACTAAACAAATTGTTGTAAGTCAAGGGCTACCTGTACTCTGCATCATATCTCTTCCAATGTGGCAAATGAACACTGCATAATAAATAGGAATTGACCTTTTACATAATCTTCTATGTACTTTCTATTTGCACCGTAAGAAGGGAAGCAGCACATATTGCGTTACATCTAACTGTTCAATTTGGTAAGGCAATACATATATCAAAGTTTTTTGCTTTGCTGATTTGTGATGAATTAAACCAATATGCAAGGGCAAGATTGGAATGAAGAGGCATAAACCCAATTTCATATTACCTAAACTAGAGAGGGATCAACTGCCTCTCTTTTCTTAATAAAAGTTGCATCCAGGGCATAATCTTATGGCCAGTTTGTAAGTTGAATTATACTATGTATGCGTGATTGTTTGCTTGTTTCTTTTCAGCACAAGGTCAGTTTATGAGTGTATTCTTCCTCAAAATAAAAATTTAATTATAATAAAGTTCTCAGCTTATCCTGTGAGAGAAATTACAGAAATGAAAATCATACATCTGTTTCTCTCAAGTTCATTCTACCAGCAATATTTATTGAACATAATCTAAGGTGATTAGAAGGAGAACTTGGTCAGAACTCTACTGTTAAATTTGGGGGGATGGAGGAGTTATTGATTGATTGATTGATACTGTATAGTCCAGCTTTCTGTAAGTCAATAGTATGGAAGGTGCTATTAAAGATCACCCATGTATTCTTCTTGTTCAAATTCCTTCCAGTAACATGGATCTGGACAGTAGCATTCATATGTTGCATTTATTTTCTCAGGATGTTCAAGGTGGTTTATATGGGGTTCTTCCTTATTTTATCCCCAGAGCTACAGTCTTGAGTTATAGGGTGTGTGAGAAAGATTGATTCAATATACCCCAGATCCAATTGCAAAATTTTCACCACCCTTACCTGGCACACTATAGTTGCTTTTCCAGTCATTATTCCTCTCTTGAGGAATCATCAATACATTATTTATCCATTCAGCCCTGAAACAAAAATAATACAAACAGTACATCTTGTAAAATTGGCTAGGCTGACCTATCATGCTAGCACTGTATCAGGAGTTTTCATATTCATGAGGAAATTTACAACAGCTGCTTTTATAAGCAGGCTGTATTTGTATCTATCTCACTCTTTCCTCTCCTCTCCACCCCCTCCCCCAACCCGGTATATTTGTGTGAGTGTGAGGAGTCATTGTGTCTGTATCTGTGACTGCATATTCATTACTTCATATGGAATGAATGGATAATATATGCATGCTTTGAATTATTAATTATGAAGTAGGTGACAAAGGCAATAAAAGGAAGAGTGTATTCAAAGCTAAATGATTAAAAGAGGTGCGGGAAAAGAGACACCTCATTCCTGGTATGCAATTTGGTTTAGAGTCAGCTTTAAAGAAGATGCTAGCCAATTCTGCATTGTAGCCAAAGAAAAAGACTGAATGCTCTTGACAGTTTCTTAAGACAAATTTCAGTTCAATTTGAAGAGAATTGATGACAGGATTAAATTGGTATTCAGTCTGGGCTGTGGTCCCCACAGGATTGGATAGTTGTTCCCACACAGGGAAGCACAAACATTGTTGACTGCCTTCTGAGTGCCTTCTGAGTAGCAATAGCACTTATATGCCGCTTCACAGTGCTTTACAGCCCTCTCTAAGCTCTTTACAGCATCAGCATATTGAGCCCCCATCAATCTGGGTCCTCATTTTACTCACATCAGAAGGATGGAAGGCTGAATCAACCTTGAGCTTGGTGAGATTGGAACTGCCAAATTGCAGGCAGCTGGCAGTCAGCAGAAATAGCCTGCAGAACTGCATTCTAACCATCGTGTCACCACAGCTCTAGAGTAGGCGAATCTTCCATTGCCAGCCCTCTCTCATTCATTCATTTTCTCTCACTTTCTTCCTTTATCTCTTATTATTATGATTGGTCACATAGTCATCTGGATGTTTAGACTTCATTTAGCATTTTTACTCATCTATGGAGTCTTTCCCAAGTACCTGGCATTGGCACATCTTGTTTCTTAATAACTTTGTCAGAGGAGGGGCAGTTGGAGGTCCACCCAGTCCGAATCTGACCGATCCCACTTAAGATCCTTTTCAAGGACTTACCTGGCAGCGATGGGAGCGGCAAAGAAGGCTTACTTCTCTGCTCTCATCGCATCCGCAGTTAATCACCCGGCCGCCCTGTTTAGGGTCACACGCTCCCTCCTTGATCAGGGGGTGAGGGGGAACCCTTTGCAGGGGCAGGCCGAGGAGTTTAATCAGCATCTGCTGGGTAAGATCGCTTGGATCCGGGCCGGTTTGGACACCAACTGGCTAGAGTTGGACATGGAGGCGATGTCGAGTCTTGTTGAGGTTATCTGGGATGAGTTTGACCCTGTGACCTTAGATGCGGTGGACATGATTATGCGGAGGCTGAGTGTCACTACGTGTTTATTGGACCTGTGCCCCTCCTGGCTGGTTTATGCCACCTGGGAGGGTACACATGGCTGGCTTCAGGCAGTTATCAACACTTCATTGCAGGAGGGGTCTTTCCCTGCCTCCTTGAAGGAGGCGGTGGTGAGGCCCCTCCTTAAGAAGCCTGCCTTGGACCCAGCCAATTTGAACAACTTTCATCCTGTCTCCAACCTTTGCTTTGTGGCGAAGGTTGTTGAGAGTGTGGTGGCCCAGCAGCTTCCAGTTTTCCTAGAGGAAACTGATTACCTAGATCTGTATCAATCAGGCTTCAGGCCCGGCTACAGCATGGAGATGGCATTGGTCACACTGATTGATGATCTCTGGAGGGCTCGGGATAGAGGATGTTCCTCTATCCTGGTCCTATTAGATCTCTTGGTGGCTTTTGGTACCATCGACCATGGTATCTTATTGCGGTGCCTTCAGGGACTGGGAGTGGGAGGCACCGTGTTATGGTGGTTCTCCTATCTCTCAGGGCATAGGCAATCAGTTGTTGGCAGAGGGGCAGAGATTGACCCCGAGGCCCCTCACTTGTGGGGTGCCTCAGGGATCAGTTCTTTCTCCCCTCCTGTTCAACATCTATATGAAGCCACTGGGTGAGATCATCCATGGTTTTGGGGTGAGGTATCATCAGTATGCTGATGATACCCAGCTTTTCATCTCCACCCCTGACCACCTCTGTGATGCCTTCTCCGTGATGTCCCATTGCCTGGAGTTGGTACGGATCTGGATGGGAAGGAAGAGGTTCCAGCTCAACCCAGCCAAGACTGAGTGGCTGTGCATACCAGCATTTCGGGTTGTCTAGGAAGTTCCATCTTTAGTAATGGGGGGAGAGGTTTTACCCCCCATGGATAGGGTGAGCAACTTGGGTGTCCTCCTGGATGCACGGCTTAGTATGGAGGAGCAGGTGGGAGCCATTGCCAGGGGGGCATTTGCCCAGGTTTGCCTGGTGCGCCAGTTGCACCCCTATCTGGACCAAGATGTCCTATGCACGGTTACCCATGCGCTCGCTTCCCGTCTCGACTACTGCAATGCTCTCTATATGGGGCTGCCCTTGCGGACTATATGGAGGCTTCAACTGGTACAACATGCCTGATACTCCCATATTACACCCCTCCTGCGCTCCAATTGCCCAGTGCGCTCCCACCGACAGGGCCTCCTTGGGGTGCCGTCGGCAAGACAACTTCGGTTGGTGGCCCCCGGGGGTAGGGCCTTCTCTGTGGGAGCTCCAACCCTGTGGAACCAGCTACCCCTGGGGTTACGGTTGGCCCCTGACCTGTGTTCATTCCGCCACGATCTAAAAACTTGGCTATTTTTACAGGCTGGCCTGGATTGAGGAGGATTGGGGTTTTTAATTGGGCATTTTAATGTGGGATCTTATCGTTTATTTGGATTGGGTTTAATACTTTTTTACTATTTGTATGCTATACTTTTTATGTGAGCTGCCCCGAGTCCTTCGGGAGATGGGGTGGCATATAAATCCAAATAAATGAAATGAAATGAAATGAAACCTCATTTGATACATGCTGTCTCCAGAAATGTCAACATCCACTACCTAGATTTTTTTTTCATCTTTTTAATCAACAACTTTTATTATATTTATTTATTTATTTATTAATGGGACTTGTATACCGCCCCATCTCCGAAGACTCGGGGCGGCTCACAACTAAAAACAGCAACAACAATAAATAGTTAAGAAAAAATTAAACTAAACAAGCCCCAAGAGAATACAAATACAAAATAAAAGAATAAAAGAATAAAACCACCCCACCCAAGAGGCTCACAACCCGGATTGGTCAAACAACCAGGTCTTCAAATCATGACGGAAGGGGCGGAGGTCAGGGGCCAGGTAGAGCTCCAAGGGAAGTTGGTTCCAGAGGTCAGGGGCTGCAATAGAATAGGCTCGTCGTCGGGGGACCGCCAGCCGGCATTGGCCGGCTGACGGGACCCCAAGGAGTCCTTGCCTATGTGCTCACACAGGGCGGTTAGTATTCGATGTCGGCAGGAGTCGCTCCCTTAAATATTGAGGACCCATGTCATGTAGGACTTTGTATGTTAAAACTAAAACCTTGAATCTCACCCGGAGTGCAACCGGCAACCAATGCAGGCAGCGCACTTTTAAGCTTGAGATGTTGTGTGGCAAGTGCTTGTCCATTTAAATTCTAATATCCCAGAGCAATTTAGCTTTGTCAGTTCTATTTGATGGTCCTACCAGTTTGTGCTTGCAGGCCAATGGTATTTCTTGCAGATATTCCAATGCACCATGGTTGCTACTATGTCTGTAGTTGTTTGTAGTCAGTCTGTGTGATCCTCTTGGAGCAGCTAATTAGGTGGCCCACTATCCCTTCGGCTTCTTTTCAGAGGCTTCACTTGCTGTCTTTTGTTGTCTTTTCAATTCTGGCTTTTCATGTGTTGTTCTTAAATCTTAAAACATAGAATTAGCCACCCTGCCACTTTCTTTCACTTTTCTGCTATTAGCTATTCATAGGTCTTGCTGTTATCTGCTTTGCCTTCTTGGGTTTATGTGTGTGTGTGTGTGTATTGGCCATATAATACATGTCTCTTTTCTATTCTTCATTTTCTTGCAGGCTCATTTTGTTTCTTCACTGTTCAGGAAGCCTTCGTCATGTACTAGCTTCAATGCATCTTCTTCACTTTCCTTCATATACCTTTCCAATGTCCATTTTTCTTCTTCATCTGTCTGTTGGAAGAAATATCCACCTGGTTCAATGCTAAGCCAGGAGAAAGGTACTGGTGACAAAATGGAGGGTGGAGGCTGATTGGAAAGAGGGTCCATTTATTGATGAACAGAACCACGTGTTTGTAATTCTGGTGCAGCTGACCACATGGAATTGAGAGTGGGGGGAATTTATACATTATCTTGGGCTTCACACTTGAACTTCCTGGTCCTGAACATGTTTTCTATTGGCTATTGTAATACTTCCCTGGGGCCATTTATAAATCCTAGGAGTTTGTCTGAGCTAAATTTGGTTGAAGTTTGAACTGCTGGGGATGATGCAACTGGGATGATGCAATGAAAGGGCTTTGGGCAATTCCTATTGTGGCTGAGGGCTAATCCTACCTTTGTTAGATCTTGGGTGAGGGTATTTGCCTATGAATAGAACTAGCTATCTCTTAAGGGCTGATATCTGCTGAGAGCTGTTAAGGAAGATGGGGGCTGTTTTCCAAGAGCGTGTTTCTTCATTTCTCATCTAGGGAAATTATAATATTCTGCCTTTTTAATATTTTTCTAAATATTTCATTCTTCTAGGAGAGAGGCAGGTGCTAACTTTCTACATGTCTGATGTACTTGAAACATCCATGATTACATATGATTCTGGATAAGTGGAATGTATCAATCTTGCTGTATGGATGAAGGACATGATTCATTGACATTTTTTTAAAAATTATATTTATATGCCGCCCTTCTCCGAAGACTCGGGGTGGCTTACAATTTTTGGGATACAACCCAGTGTGCTCAGCAATAGCCTTCATTCCATTGTATATGCCTGCTTATTACTAAGCGGCATTTTTATAAAGTCAGCTTATTGCCCCCAACAATCTTGGGTCCTCAATTTGCCTACCCTGAGAGGATGGAAGGCTGAGTCAACCTTGAGCCTGGTGGGATTTTTCCTATCTACCTATACAGGAGTTTTACTTCTACTTGAATCCAGTCTAGTATTCCAGCAATATATCTAATAACTAGAGTTGCCCATATGTTAATTATTTTGATGGTATTTCCTCCATTGAATTTGGACTTTAAGGTCATCTTCACTCTCATAATGTATTCAGTACTAATCCTGTCCTTGACTTCAGTGTACTTGATGTTGTCAGCCTAAAAGAAGCCAAGGTTTTTGTAGTGAACTTCTTCATCCAGACTCTTGATATTATTTCTATAAGGCATCTTGAATCCTCCAGTTTTCACCACTTTCCCCCATTGATGGTAAAAGCATCACATTTGTTCAGTCCAAATTCCATTGCAATTTCTTGATTCTATATTTGGACAATGCTGAACAGCAATTCTATTTATGATGGTGTTTTTCCATATAGCCTCAGATCACCCAGGTAAAGAAGTTTGGCTAGCCTGGTAGATGTTTTTGATGTTTGTCAGCCACGGCATGAGTTATTCAGTATTGTTGACAGAGAAATCAGTGTAATGACAAACAGTAGAGGTAATAGTGAGGCTCCTTGAAAAATTATTTTCTTGATGGTAACCTCTCTCAGTCTATTCCCATCAACCAACCACTTTGTTATTATTTTTATTTTCTCTCTGATTATTAATATTTTCTCTTCAGTAGTCACCATAACTTTTCTTTGGCTTTCCAGAATTTTACACACATGGGTGTCCTCAAACACTCCTGAATGTATTTCTTTGATACTAATGTATACTAGTCTCCCTCAGCAGCAATTTCCTTTCTATTCCCAGATGAAATTTGGCATTTCTTGTATTCCAATATTTTTGAAAAATTATTGTAGTGAGATTTAGAGTGGCACAAAACTCTCTCTCTCTCTCTCTCTCTGTGTGTGTGTGTGTGTATCTTTGCTATGGTTGTAAAGTGCAGTGAGAGTTGCTCAGTTTGAAGAGTTTTACAGTTGTCCAACCATTTCAAATTTGCTGATTACAAAAGAAATCAACTTTGAAATTCTGCAGTCTGACAAAGATGATCACTGACAAGCATCTTCCCTGAGAACAAAATTGATTCTACTAGTACTTAAGGCAACCATCATGATTAGAGTAAAAGCCAGAAAATTGTAGGAGTGTATATGTTGTCCAAAACATTGAATGAAAAAGGATTTTAAAAGTCTGTGAGTGATGCAACAAATGTGTTAGAGCAGGGCCGTCAAACTCATGGTCCATGGGCCAGATGTGTCACATGCTGGCCACACCCATGCCAGGTTTAGCAAGGAGGAGAAAGTCATGATACATCATGTGACACTGCCATGACGATGTGAGTTTGATACCCCTGTCACCCCATGGGTGTCAAACTTGATCACATCACGGGCTGGATCATGACATATTGTAATGTTTTTTGCCTTTGTGGAGCTGGGGTGGGTGTGGCTTATGCATGATGTATCTGGCCCGCTGGCCAGTTTGACAGACCTGTGTTAGAGGGTATTGCTTTCACAATTTATTACTATCATATTTATTTGTTCAATGAAAAAAAAATATGAAAAATTTTTGCAGATGAGAAAAAACTGCATTGGGTCCAATACTAATTACAGAGGAAAATCAACAAATATCATCGTCACTATTACACAAGGATTGTATAATTGACTGTTTTGGAAAAGAGTTCTTCTTGCTCACAGGGGATGTAGTTAGTCATGGCAAATATTTATATTCTGTCTTTCTTTAGATAAGCCCATTGTGACAAGCATCAGAGATAAAATCATAATCTAACAAGATTAAAACTCATGTATTAACACACAGACAAAAATGAGCCAAAGATAACATGGAGCATAGAGGTAATGAAATTACATTTGAATGTTTAGTTAATCCAATAAAACAAACCCACCATATCCAAAGGCTTTCCTAGAATGAAAACTTCATAGCATCTTCTAAAAGATATATTTAATCGTTTTTGAAAGGGATTTCTAAATCTTGAAATAGCCATTGAAAAGTTCTCTCTGATGGCAGACAGGGGAAGATGTAGGAATGCACTCCATCATAAAACAGACAATGTCTGGACCTAAGCATACATAACCCTTACTCCTACCAGTTTTCCAGGAATTTTTTTTTGCCCCCCAGCATTCCTACATGGAAATTTAATCAGAAGAGAAAGTCCAAATCAGATGATGGAATGAGAACCTGCAGGAACAGTGGGGGAGAGTTTTGGTAACACAGGAGCTTTCCCTGAGAGAACTGCAGATTAAGAGATTGTGCAGTCCTGAGCTGAATGGAGAAAGAAGAAAGAGATTCAGGATAATTACATGTAAAATTCTTCAGAATATATTGTATCTAATAGGTTAGGACAGGCAGTTGGGGACTCAGCCAGCTCACACCACTTTGGGAGAACCGGTTGTTAACTTTCTGAGCAGTTTGGTAAATTGGTTGTTGGAAGAAATCATTATGGGCAGAGAACCGGTTGTTAAATTATTTGAATCCCACCATTGAGAACAAGGGTGTCAAACTGGGCCAAATGCATCACGTGTAGGCCACGCCCACCCCAGTTCTGGGAATGGTGAAAATGTTGCAGAATATCATGTGACAGCAACATGAGGCAGTGAGTTTGACACCCATGGTTTAGAACCAGGGTGAGCAAACTTTTTGACTCGAGGGCCACAATGGGTTCTTAAACTGGACCGGAGGGCCGGAACAAAAGCATGGATGGAGTGTTTGTGTGAACTAATATAAATTCAAAGTTAGATTACTTCATGTAGCCTTCTGGGAGAGCAAGAGAACCCTCTGCTCTTTCAGCTCCGCGGGATAGAACAGCCGAACGGGCCGGATCCGGCCCCCGGGCCATAGTTTTCCCACGGCTGGTTTAGAAGGTTGTACTTTAGTTTGTCAAGATTCTCTCAATTAATTTAAACAAACAAAGGATTGAAACTTGGACTTCACAGTATCAACTCTGGGGTTCAGCCTACAGATGGAGGGAAAAAAGAGGTGCTTTACCTTCTGTTCTGCAGAGCAGATGGATAGGATTTACACACACACACACACACACACACACACAGACGGAGGAGAATAAAGATGTGAGGTGGTCATGTGGCAGAACTCTGGTTGAGAGGAAATAGGTTTTGATCTTTGCAGCTGATTCTGAGAAACCTACTTGTTGTTCATGCTGGGTAATGATACTTTAAAAATAAATTACTAGGGGAAAGGAATTGTGTGTGTGTATGTATGTATATGTATGTATATATTTGTTTTCGTAGATTTTCACAGGTAAAGGTATGTAGGTCTTGGTGTATTCGGGTCTTGTCCCGTGTAAGATTGAGAATACCTTGGCAACGTTTCAACAGCCACGATCACACACTTCTCCCAGGAGAACGAAGCTGAAGACACCAGCCTGAAGATGACGGATGAGATTTCGTCGAAACGTTGCCAAGGTATTCTCAATCTTACACGGGACAAGACCCGAATACACCAAGACCTATGTATGTATATATATGTATATATATATATATATGTATGTATGTATGTGGATATATGTGGATATATGTATGTGTGTATATATATATATATATATATATATATATATATATATATATATACACATACATATATCCACTTTCACTTCCACCTTTTATTTTATTTCTTTTGTTCTTTTGCACGGTAAGTTTGAAAGATGGTGGATGATTTGAAATTACTCCATGGCCTTCAGCGCTAAGTGTGGATTCCAATCCAGGTGTCCTCAGTTATTATTTTGGTGTGCTAATTGAGTAATTGATTATGTGCCATCAAGTTGTTCTTGGCTCCTAGCAACCATGCAGATAGATTGTCTCCATGACAATGTATTCCTAAACTGTTCTTAAGCAGTTCTACGTCTCTAAATAATAAAGGCTAAGCTACCAGGTATACGGCTGCGCAAAATTTTGAAGGCATGCTTTGATCTAATTGAGAGAAGACTCTTGGGATCTTGCATCACTGAAGAAAAAGATTCATCTGGGCATCTGTAGAAGCCACTACTTTCCCAGCAAGGAGAAAACAGAACAGAAAGCTCCCTCCCAGCACTTTGAACTAAAAGCATTAAAATAAGCACATTACGTCCATAGTGCCAAAGGGAGCCATTAGATTTGCTCATGTACCACTTTTGTTGTGCTGGCTTTCAGTTTCTTTCCAGATGCAATTCCAGGTCCTGGTCATCAGCTTTAAAGTCCCAAAATGGCACAGTGCCATGCTGTCTGCATGGCCACTTTTCCCTAGGGTCAGTGCCTAAATACCCCATTTTGTCTCTAGGATTACCTACCTGTCCTACCAGGTCAGATAGGAACAGATTAACAGAGTTGAAAGGGACCTTGTAGATCATCCAGTTCAACCCTGCACCCAAGCAGAGACCCTACACCATTTCTGACAAATGGCAGTCCAGCCTCTTCTTGAAAGTCTCCAATTACAAAGTTCCCATAACTTCCAAAGGCCAGCTGTTCCATTGGTTGATTGTTGTCACTGTCAGAAAATTTCTTCTTATTTCTAGGTTGAATCTCTCCTTGATCAGTTCCCATCCATCATTCCTTGTCTGGCCTTCAGATGCATTGGAAACTAGCTTGACCCCTTCCTCTCTGTGGCAGCCTCTCAGATATTGGAACACAGCTATCATGTCTCCCTTGCTCCTTCTCTTCACTAGACTAGCCATGCCCGTTTCCTGCAAACGTTCATCGTATGTTTTAGCCTCTGGTCCCCTAAACATCCTGGTTACTCTTTTCTTCTTTTTCTAGAGTCTCAACATCTTTTTATAGTGTGATGAGCAAAACTGGATGCAGTATTCTAGGCATGGTCTTACTAAGGCTTTATAGAATGGTATAAGCATCTCACTTGAACTTGATTGTATACCTCTGTTAATGCAATTTAGGATAGCATTGGCTTTTTTGGTTGCCACCACACACTGCTGGCTCATATTAGGTTACATAAGATGGGCATACTTCTAGTCTCTTCCCCTAAATATTGCCATTTGATGGGAGCTAGGAACCATACCATTTTTGTGGCAGCCCCTGCCCTAAGGAACTTCTACCCTCCTGGCCTTCCATAAAGCTTTGAAAATCTGGCTTTTGGGTGCCCAGGATGAGATGGATCTTTAAAATGTTTTGAACTTTCTTAAGGCAGTGGGAGCCAAAAAGCTCTTCCAAAGAGGGGAGAGGGCAACCTGGCAATGATGTTAACCCTCTGGAGTGCTGTCCTATGTGCCACTGTGCAATTGGCAAACCATACACAGGTATAATAAGTTAAAATACTCTCTGTGGTGCAGTGGCAGAAGGTCACCAGAAGTTTTTCATTCAGCTGCTGTTTCCTGAGAAGTCTCATGTAGTATAATATATGCTGGGCCCTTTTGACCAGTTTGCAATGTGAGTGCCCCAGGTGAGGTCCTCTTTTATGATAACTTTAAATTGGCCACTTGCTCCACTCAGTCTCCATTGATAAGAAAGCGCTGGATGTATGATCTATTCTTTCTATAGTCCACTATAAGCTCCTTGGTCTTATTGATGTTAAGGACCAAGTTATTGTCTCCACACCATGAAAGCAACTGGTCCACCTCATCTCGATAAGCAGACTCATCCCCCCGGAGATTAGTCCCACCACTGTATTACTGGCGTGAGTGGGAATGCAGTCATGCACATAAAGGGTATTTATTTATTGGATTTCTAAGCCGCCCCATCTCCCTAGGGACTCGAGGCGGCATACAATCATAAAAACAATACAAAATACTATACAATTAAAAACTTAGATAAAAAGCCCAATAATCAGATTAAAACAGTAAAAACAATTCATTTGTTAAGTATAGAGTAAGGGACTCAACACACAACCCTGTGGTATACTAGTTTAATAATAAGGGCTGAAGAGATATGATTACCTAATCTGATCCTCTGAGAGTGGCCAGACAGGAAATCCATAATCCAAAGGCAGATTGAATAAGAACGTCCAAGATATGTAAGTTTAGACACTAGTCTATGTGGAACTATTGTGTTAAATGCATAGCTAAAATCTACAAAAAGCATCCTCACATAGCCACACCCTCCCACTGTTCCAAATGAGTCAGAGCAGTGTGAAGAGTGATGGCTATAGCATCCTCTGTAAATCTATTTGTTCTGTATGCAAACTGTGTTTATCAAATGTATGCAAAAGACCATAAATGATTTGTGGGCAAACAAATTTCTCAAAGCACTTCATGATGATAGGAGTGAGTGCCACTGGCCTGTAATCATTAAGGTTATTGATAGGGAACTTCTTTTTCAGTGGAACAATGGTGGAAGCCTTCAAACAAGATGGAATAGTGGACTGGGATAAAGACCAATTGAAGAGCCTGGTAAAGGCTCCAGCCAACTGATCAGCACAGTCTTTAAGCACTTGGGCCAGATATACCATCAGAACTGACAACCTTTCTAGGGTCCACAGACCTCAAAATGCTCCTTATCTCCTGTTCCTCCACAATGAGGTGAGGGCTACAATGGTGGCTGATGGCTGTATTTTAGCTGTCTCTCTATTTTAGTTGCCTCTTGAAAAAGCACCTTTGTGACAACCATGATCTGGATAACTGAGAATCTCCATAGACAAAATGGGTGGTTATATAAAAGTTTTTTTAAACAAACAAATGCCTCAGTGAGGCACAATGCTTCACATGCCCTTACTTTATTGTGTCCTATATTGGTGAATCATCAGAATGATCCTAAAAAAAATGCCCGCTTATTTAGGAGTCCCCAGACTTACCAGAATAGCTTATGGTTTATAGGACAAACCCTTGCATCTTTCAAGTTCCTTGAATCTGGTAATTTGAGGGGTTTTTCAAATTTATTTCAGGGATGTCAAACTCATGTCATCATGGCGCCATGACATGGCATCGTCATGTGATATATCAGAACTTCCCCCCCCTTCACTAAACCAGGTGTGGGCGTGGCCAGCACGTGACACATCGGGCCGGGAGTTTGAGACCCCTGATTTATTCCATCTATTTTTGCAAAGGATAGGTGTTGGTTTCTATTTCTGACTATTTTTCTTATCAAAGATGTATGAATGATTATGGTCATGTTTCTATTGCTGCTTCTACAAGTACTACTTACCCATTAAGACTCTTCAGTTATTATTCTATCTCCTCTTCTCTTGGCATCCTCAGAGTAGCTATCAGAATGATTATTGGCATTGTCAGAGAGGAGAAGCTTGGTTGGAAATTCAAAGCAGGAGCACATTACACTATTTGAAGATAACACCAGGGGAATTGTATGTGCTTGTTGACATAAAGATGAAATCTTTGTTTGCCTCCTCAGATTGGCTCTGCTTAGGCAGGAAGCCCAAACAAAGGATTAGCACTCTTATAAGAGATGAGAGTACAGCATACTAACCATCTTGCATTATGCCTGTACTCTCAGTTCTTCCCTTGCAGTGGCAAGTGCATGGATCTTGATCCTGAGTTCATTATGACAGTTTTCTGTTGCCTTTTCCCATGAAAATCCCTGGAAAATGACTTCCCCATTGTTGGCTAAAGCTATGCTCCTGCAGTAATTTTAGGAGACGGGTTCCATGGGAAAGATTGCAGAGTCACAACAAGCTATGGATTAACTGGGGTTTTGCTACAATGAACATGACTTCAATTATAACTGCCACCTGCCACACAGCTGTGTTTACAACCCAAGCTTCTTTCCTTTTTGTCTTTTTAATTCAGTGACAAAAGAGGGTGGCAATGACCTTGGGGCTGAAAAGCAACCACAACAAAAATGTGGCCATGAATTTCAAACTTGCAACATTCTCAAAAAAAAAGTTATATTCCACCAGTAAGGCTAGCACTGAACCCTTAAGTTGGTGAAGGCTTTTCTTTTCAGGAAAGATGTTAAATTAAATAGAATTGATTTTTTTAAAAAATGTAAGTACTTAACGTTTGTTCAATTTTGATATACAGTAAGTGCAGGAGATTCATATTGCCACTAAACACTGAGTAGATTGTGACCCACTGTTTTTCTTCAGTGTTGCATTTTCTGTTACATTTTATCCTTAGCCTCAATTTTCATTTAACAGAAGAACAGAGCTGGAAGGGACTTTGGAGGTCATCTAGTACAACCCCCTGTTCAAACAGAAATACCATTTCTGACAAATGGCTGTCCAGTAATGTACGGGATTACATTTTTACAGTTACATTTCTGTAACGTCTTTTATTTTAAGGCAACTTTTAAGGCACGGTGTAGGTTGCGATATGTTCAATGACATATACATTCCGAAGAATTATTATAAACCTCAGACTGAGGTTTTTGTGGTAATCGCCATATGTCTTCATCTATCACAACCTGTTTGTCAGACAGGCAGATGCTTCCTAATAAAATCTTAAAATCCTTACTAAAAATATTAATGAGCTGAAACAAAAAAGATGCTTGATTGATAGTGGCATCAGCTCCATCCAACACAGGGTAATCAAGAACAGTTCTGAAAAAATGCATGCCGCTCAATTTTTTAATATAATTTTTTTTTCAGACAACTGATTTGTAAAGTATATAAAATGTCTAAGGAACTTTAAAAAAAACCTTAAAAATTTAGACCAGAATGTGGCATTGAAACAATATTGATTGTGCTGTTGGATGACCTCTGCAGCAGCAAGATGGGGATAGTGCGTCCATCCCATTGGTGAACCATCTGCCTGGTTCTGGTGAGCTGGTAGGAGTGATGAACAGCGGAGACTGAACCAGTTCTCTCTGCTGCTTTGCTGTTGGGCCCACCCACCTGCCCGGGCTCCCATACTCACTTTTATCTGCTGAATTTGAAGCGCAACCGTTTTGCGCGGCACAGAATAGTGCTGCACGGCAGCTGCTGAAGCGACCAGGATCATGCAGGCTTGCAGGAGGCAAGTTAGAATGCCTCTGCACCTGTGCAAAGTGCGTGTTTGGTGTGTACATGCATGCAAAGTGTGTGCATGAGCACAAAGCGCGCCCACCAAGCCACACCCACCGAACCGGTGGCAACAATATTTGAATCCCATCACTGGTCCATCCTTATTCTTTTTGATCTATCAGTGGCCATCAACCAAAGTGTCTTTCTGAAACTGACTTTGGGAGTTGGGGATGAGTGGCATTGTGTTGTGCTGGTTTTCCTTCATGGTTGGTTCAAACCAGTGTTGGCAGGATGAAAGAGGTCCAATCAATTGGCCCTACTTTGTAGAGTGCTGCAGGGCCCAGTTCTTTCTCCCTCTTATTTAACTCTACACAACGCATCTGAGTGAGGTGATACAGTTTGGGATGAGGTATTATCAGTATGATACTTTTTATATTTTATTTATTTTTTATTTATTTTATTTTGTCAAGCAATTATAAGATAACAGGTATAAGTATAAACATAGTTATGAATACATGAAATGGATACATATAAGAAAAATAAAAAGAAACAATAGGACAGGGACGGTAGGCACGTTGGTGCGCTTATGCACGCCCCCTACAGACCTCTTAGGAAAAGGGTGAGGTCAATATATCTCTACCCTGCCTGTCTGAAAGATGTTGTGGATGTCCTATCACAGTGACTGGAGGTCAAAGAGGCTTTGGCTTAACCCAAGTAAGACTGAGTAGCTTTGGGTGCTTGGGACTTTCAATATTAATGTGCCGCCGTGGCACAGTGGTTAGAAGGCTACTTCTGCTGACTGGCAGCTGACTGCAATTTGGCATCTCACCAGGCTCAAGGTGGACTCAGCCTTCCATCCTTCTGAGGTCAGTAAAATAAGAACACAGATTATTGGGGGCAATAAACTGACTCTGTAAAGCACTTAGAGAGGGCATGTAGCATCTGCTCTATGGAACTGTTCTGTATGCCCATATATGGCCAAAGAATGGAGTCGGCTGAAGATTCCACTCGTTGGCTCAGCCACTGGCGGGAAAAATAAAGTCCCATCAGTGGCTGAAGAGATGGACAGCGCCAGCTATAAAAGCCAGCGCCTGCCGCGTGTTCGTGGCTCGTTTTTTTCTAACATTTAAATAAAGCTGTTGTACCCTGACCCGTGTCCTGCCTATCTATGTCTGCACGACCCATCTAAAACAGGAACATCCTCCTCAGATTAGGATGGCCCCTACCTATTGGCCTTTCGGAAGGTCTTGAAGATCTGGTTCAGCTCTTTTTCTAGGTGCATTGTATTGTTGCATGCATGCATGAAAGGAGTAGAGCATATGTGGCAACATTATGATGTTCCTTTTGTTCTTTTGACTAAAACGTTGGATTCTTCATATGCCTCTAATTCTAAACCCACAGTTTTAAGACATAAGTATTAAATGGGAAAGATGAATTGTCAAACATACTTTTTCCTGTAGTCAACACTTTAAAAACTACTGTAAAATCCTTTCCAGTAATGAAGACATTTGGAAATGTGCTGTGTTTATATATAAAAAAGCTCACTTTATTTTACCATTTGCTTTTCAGTTGTATTCCTAAGCTGAAGGAATTCCTAAACTGAAGGGGGGGGGAAGCAATTTTTACTTTCCATTAATTATAGTTATCATTAAATCCCAAAAAGACAAATGTGTCCAAGTTAAATATGGTTTGGAATTCTAAATTCTTTACCAATTTGTTGTTCATAAATTTAATTTTAAGCACTGATAATTTGTCTGCAGATGAAAAATAAAGTGCAACTAAAGAAAAAAAGGAAGTAGTTGCTCCCAGTCTTACAGACACACATGAGAGCTGCACATATAGAATGATTGACTGATTATAATCTTTATTGCATTATAAATAACTCAAAAAGGCTAACACACGTACTACTCATTCCTCTTGTTTTACCCATAACAACAATCCTGTGAGGTGAGTTGGGCTGAGAGACAGTGACTAGTTGCCCAGCTGGCTTTCATATCTAAGGAGGGATTATAACTCACAGATTCCTGGCTTTTAGCTTGGTGTCTTCATAACTAGACCAAACTGGCTCTCTCTAAATTAGATTTAGAGCTGTGGGGTCATAGATGTACTTGAATATTTGTATTGACAGGGTGACTGTATGGTTAGTCTCATTTGGACTGGATGTGCCATATGAACCCTGCTAACAACCCTCTTAAAATTCCCAATCTTGGAATTTTTCACCTCTTGAAATTGTATAATGTTATTTTTATAATTTTAAACATTTTAATCTTAAATTATTCCAATTTCAATGTTAATTTTATTATTATATTGTATGCTGCCCTGATTCCCTCTCTGAGGAGATGGGCAGGTAAGGAATATGAAATATAAATCCAATAATTGTGCTTTATAAAATAAGGTTTTATGGTACAGCTTAACAAGATATATAGATCAGCCTGTCAAGCACCAGGGAAATCAGGAGATTCAAGCAGTTCAAATGAATATAAGGATTTCTTGCAAGCTTAAGCTCTCTACAGGAATCTGACCAACTAGCAATCAAGGGAAATGAGTGGGAGATAAGATGCAGGGGTCTTCAAATTTGACAGCTTTAAGACTTGTGAATTTCAACTCCCAGAATTCCTCCTTCCGTCATGTTAGCTCAGGAATTCTGGGAGTTGAAGTCCACAAGTCTTAAACTTGTCAAGTTTGAAGTCCCTTGGATAAGAGAGACATTCAAGGTGGGCTGGATTTAGATCTCTTGTCACCACACAGAAACTTGTAACTTATGATGGGATGCATTTGACCCGCTTCAGCCTAGTAATCTCTTACACAGTCTTTGTAGGAATAGGACACTATATCCAGATTAGTGGATATAACATTAATACCCAAGTAAGGTAAAAACAATTGCCAGGTGATCTTTTGGCAACCAAAGTAAAATTGAAAGTGGACTAGTAGTTTAGCTGATTCAGTCATAGTCCCCATCTGATAATTATCATAGATGATACTTCTGAGATATGGCAGAAAAAGTAGCATACTTAACCTGTTTATAGCCCCCTGCCATTTGTCACAATATCTGCTTAGTTTGTCTATCAAACACAAAACTTTCTTTTTGACATATTTCAGCCCTACTATTACAGAATAATTTTGATGATCTGCATTCAATGAATATTAATGAAGTAAATTATCTCTGAATCCTTCCAACTGTGCTAAAACTACAGGAATCAACAGGCCTCATTAGACTCCCATGGAGCAGAAATGTTAAAGTGGCTTTTCTTTTAATTTTAATTAAGATTAATTGGATAGTCTTTTGATTTTATAAAATTAAAAAAACCTTAAAACTCATATTCTTTGAAGTTAGAAGCAAGGTAAGTCTTGTGAAGTTTTTTAACGGAGACTGAACAATGAAAATGAATTATAACTAAGCAATGGCTGTGGTGGACAAAACTGCATCACACCTTCTCATCGATCTCTGTTGTTCTTGGACAGCCTCCTTATTTTTTGCAAGATGATTTTGCCCAGAAGCATTTTGCATCTGATACTATATGTTAGGTATATAACTTTTGGAAGCCAATGTTTATAAGACCACGATTTAGCATTATTGGCCTGTGTCTCTCCCACCTCCATCACAAACACCAAATTTCTTTCATACTTGACAACTGATTTGGTGTCATGAATTATTTTTCTATCTAATTTTCTTGTTTTTTTCCTTTTAAGGTAAAGTTAAAGGTTCCCCTCACACATATATGCTAGTTGCTTCTGGCTCTAGGGGTGGTACTAATCTCTATTACAAAGCTGAAGAGCCAGTGCTGTCTGAAGACATCTCTGTGGTCATGTGTCCAGCATGACTAAACGCTGAAGGCGCACAGAATGCTGTTACCTTCCCACCAAAGTAGTCCCTATTTTTCTACTTGCATTTTTACATGCTTTCGAATTGCTAGGTTGGCAGAAGCTGGGACAAGTAACAGAAACTCACTCTGTTACGTGGTGCATAATTTTTTTTTCCTTTTAGGAATGGATAAATAACAGCAATGATTTGTCAGAAGGAGGACAACATATAGCAACCAAGAGCTACGATTTTCAAAGGAAATATACTTGCTGTGCAAATAGGAGAGGAAATCATCTGAAATCTTATTCATTTTATTAGCATTTCAGGTTTCATGGATTAAAATGCTTTTTTTGTCTGATTTTTTACAATGAGAAAGCGTGCATTTATCATTTTCAACAGTTTTCAATGCACATGTTTTTATATGTTACTTTTTCTTATGTATGCTTGCTCAGTACAATCAACACAAAGACAATAGAACATAGAATGACAGATGAAGATGAAGACTGAAGATTCTCAGTCATGCAGGTCATGGTTGTCCCAAAGGTGTTTTTTCAGAGCTGAAGAAACTTCTTGGATGAAATGCCTTCAAAGAAAAAACAGAAAGTCCAGTTGCCTTTTGAAAAAGCACTTTTGGAATAGAATGATAGCGTTGGTGAGGACCTCAGAGGTCTTCTAGTCCAACCCCCCACTTAAGCATGAGACCCTATACCATTTCAGACAAATGGTTGTCCAGTCTGTTTTTGAAAGCCTCCAGTGATGGCATACCCACAATTTCTGAAGGCAAGCTATGCCGATTGTTTTCACCATTGGGAAATGTCTCCTTATTTCTAGGTTGCTTCTCTCCTTGGTTAATTTCCAACCATTGTCTCTTGTTTTGCTTTTTGGTGCTTTGAAAAATAATTTGACCCCCTTCATCTTTGTAGGAGTGCCTCAAATATTGGAACACTGCTATCTTGTCACCCTTAGTCCTTCTTTACATTTTACTACACATACATGTTTTCTAAAATGTAAAAGCAAAATATAAATATTTGCTTTCCTAATACTTGCTGGTTTGTCGATTTTAGAGTGGAGAATGGTGGACATGAGAGAATCCATTTATTCTAACTTGTCCACTCTGTTAGCATTCTCTCAATTGTCGTTCTCACTACCCTGGAAGAACATTCCTCCTTTTACCCTACTGATTTTTCAGGAAGCCATTAAACCAGGCTTTTCTGAAAAGACTTGCACACTGATTTTTGATCAGGAGGACTTAGACGTTGCTGCTGTTTGAAGTCTCAGGGTGCTATTGCTTTGTTATTGTTTATTACTGTTATTTAATCTATTTTGAGGAAGTCACTTAGGGCCTTGTCGGATGGAAGGGCACCGAAACTATAGCAAATAAAATTATGTCCTTTAACTTTCCTTGAAAATAATGATAGATTTTATTTTGTGAAGCCCAAATTACTGGTAAAGCAAGAGAACATAAATCTCAGAAGGTATCTTTAAGGCTAGTATGGGGTGAAAGCATAATCTTCAAAAGTACAGAACTGAATTTCCAGCCAGAGTTATAGTGAGTTAATGAAGAGCGATTTCCTTTGAAACACTTTCCACAGCTGTCACATCTGCGCTTTGTGGTGTCAGCTTCCTAAAATTCTTCTTCCCATGTTTCCTCCCCAAGTCTTTCACAATATTTATACCTTTTATATCCAATACTTGTGGGGCAGAATTTATTGAAATCTCCAAGAGGGATGTAAAGCACTGTGAAAATTAAATTAAATTAAAATAAAATACATTGATGAATAATTTCAGTGGGAAAGATGATGAATATCCATTGTATACCTATCTTTTTCCCATTGGTACTGGTGAAATCTAAATGTATTTTGATCAGCTATGCCCTGTAACTTTTATTTTCAGCATATCACTGAGCTTATGAATGTGCAAAAGAAGAAAACCGTGGTTCTGAGAAATAAATCAACCTCACTGACTCTTATTATAGTTTTCCCCCCAGCAAACCTCTTGATAAATTCCTCTGCATCCCATATTGTATATTTAGGATTTGCAGGAATCTCTCAAGGCATTATTAGAGGATGAGACAACTGGGTAAATTATAATGAGATTGTTTGGAACATGCTGGGAAATGAGGCAGATGCAAGCCTAAAGGGCAAACACATGGCATACTGCATGTTTTTCCCACTGAAAGACACCTGCAGATGCCTCCTTGAAAGAATACAAAATATTGAATCAGTACCTGATAACCCTTAGAGTTTAGCATCAAAATAAACTATATAAATTATATTAACTAATCACGTCCCCCAACTTCTAAATGTGGTTATGCTTTGATGCTTACAAGTAAAACTCTTCAGAGGTGAAAAACAAGTCAAATATAAGGCTAGGGGTTTGTTCACTTTTTTTTCTTTCTTTTCCTCTCACTGTGATGACCCATAGTCTCTCAAAATAACCCAAAACCCAAAACATGAATCAAAGTCTGGCAATGCCTTCAACTTAACTGTTTTATTAGTCACAAAAGTAAATAATGAGGCAAAAGGAAAACAAGAACAAACCATCTCGGTAAGAGTTTCGAAGCAAACCAAGATAGGTAATTATACGTTCCAAACAGATAATCGGGGAAAGTCCTTGGGAAGAAGTCCAACAAAGATAAACCTCCTTCAAAGGAAACACTAACTTTGACTCCAGCAATTCTAACTGCGCAGTTACACACTTATATACGTAGCTCCCAGATGTAAGCCCTGAGGAAGATCATGGCCCTCTCCTCCCGAGGAGATCACGCTTTTCCCTGAGACTCTCCTCCCTGCATGCCCTGGGATGTATAGGAGATGGGCCTGGATCCTCCTCTGATTGCTCAGCCAGCCTCTGCCCTTCCCCAGTCTCCTCCACCACCTCGGGAGCCACACTCCCACTCCCTGTTGGCTGTTCCTCCTCTTGCTCGGAGTCAGTCTCCACCAGTGGCATGAACCTCACTCTCTCTTAGCTAATAAGGATCTGGCTGAAATTCTGCTTCTTAGAAGCAGCAACATTAAAGTGGTAATGTAATGTGCACTAATTGGGATTGTCATAGATATGGTGAGCTCAAATGCTTTTGCAATTAAATTGAGAATTGGCCAATAGCCACTGCCAACAGATGTCTCTCTGAATCACTTACAATCCAGAAGGAATATCACCTTGAGGCAAGAACAGATTCCACCTCTGCACCTCATTTTTAGAGGTAAAATGGATGTAATAAATCCAAATTAGATTTTTTTTTAACCTATAGTGAATGAAATCTGCAACTGGAATGTTCTAAACTGCAGACCAAGTTATATATTTCACAACCACTTAAGAGATATAAATTGCTATAGATGGAAGTGAGCCCAACAGTATAGTGTCATGAAAATTTACTTAGAATAAAGCCCCGTTGAACCCAATAGGAGTTATTCCTAGAGAAGACTGTGTCAACCTTCTTTTCTAGCTCCCTCAAGCAATGAGCCATAATTCATTAAGTCTTCAGGATATCCCTAACAGATGTTTATTTAATCTTGTCAAAGGTTCCAGTAATAGGAAATTATCTTGTCTTCTTAACTTTTTGCAGTGGTCTAAATATACCTCAGAGATATGAAGATTCATTTTCTTGGACAGATTTCTTCTGCCAAAAATAAAATCGTTACACAAAATCATCTCACAAAGGAATCAAGGCCGCCATGTTAGTAACTTGTTTGTTTTACAAAAAGGTCTTGCATGGTATTTATAAATATAGTTTCATTATTTCTTTTAGGCATTTGATGTACCTTCCTATTTGTGCAGTTAAGACTATGAGGTGGATAAGTAATATGTATAAAGATTATCCAAAAACAAATTGGAGTTTATTTCACATCTTTTATGTTAAATTAGAAAGCTAGCCAAAGAATGTTCTTATTTTATTGTACTTAATGCTTAAAAAAAACCTAGAATATATCCTCTTTGAATGAAAAGGGGTGTGAAATCTGTTGAATCCATTTACATATATGATTAACAAATATATCATCTTTGCCCTTTCCCAAACTTAAGTAGAACACAATTCACATGTGCACTAAAATCCACTGGTTATTTTTTTTTTCAAATATGGTAATAACCTTCAATAAAGGCCTACAAAAATGTGTATAGTAATAAAAAGTGGGCACACTGTTGGGAAAAAGTATGCATTAAACTTTAGATGGGGAAATTGCTTTATATAATAAAAAGGGCACTCAAAGCATGCATCGGGGGAAAAAATGATTATGGGAATTTTTTGAAGACGTAAAACTGAGCAGCTTGTCTCCTCATCCTGGTTGCTACAGTTCAAAGATGCCCCACTGAGAGTTGGTGGAGAACATGTTCCCTCAGAATCAATTGCTTGTTTGATGCTGAAGTAGCCTTAAATTAGCTTTAGGTATTCCTAAAATGTGGAAGTGGTATTTTCCCTTTTATTCCAACAGAATACTTTTCAAGTGAACAATCTAAGGTGCTTGAAGAATGACCCAGAGCTGATGCAATCAGAGTGAATGATTTACATAAGTTCTTTTGACCTAATGCACGGGTGTCAAACATGTAGCATCATGTTGCTGTCACATGATATTTTGTGATGTTTTTCCCATTCGCGCTCCTTTGTGATGTTTTTCCCATTCCACCCCTCTGGGGTGGGCATGGCCTGCACGTGAGGCATCCAGCCCATGGGCCATCAGTTTGACACCCCTGATCTCATGGGGATGAATCATCCTTTCCTTTACTAAATTCTTCACATGCTCAGTCATTTAGGATGTAGCTGTGAGAGAGAGACCCAACATCTCACTTGCAAAATTAAGTTTTTTTGTGGAAGGGGAGTTAAAGAAGGTGAACATAGGAATATTCACCTCACGGAAGACCAAATATAAGGTTCAATAGGATTTGTCTTATCACTGTTGAACAGAAGTATTTGCCAGTTAAAACAGCATTCCATGATGCTATACTGACCATGTAACTGCATAAATGTCTTTGGACGGCATTGGCTCAATAGAGCACCACCCCCTATAGTTGGCAATGACCAGTGATGGGATTCAATTTTTTTTACTACTGGTTCTGTGGGTGTGGCTTGGTGGGTATGGCAGGGGAAGGATACTGTAAAATCTCCAGTCAGAGGCGGTATTTGTCAGTTCTCTGAACTACTCCAAAATTTCCGCTACCGATTCTCCAGAACTGGTCAGAACCTGCTGAATACCACCTCTGACAAGGACTAGCAGAGTAAAATCCACAGGGACCTCTTTACCTTTTTTACATATATTTGCATGACAATTCTCCTCCCCATGGCACTTCTAGTTTGCCCTGATAATGTTATCTAGCTTGGGTAATGAAATATCTGCAAGAAAACAACCAAGCACAGGGAGCACCAAGGTGTCAAGCCGTTCTCTGAGACCATTGTCAAGGCTTTGAAAAACCTTGTTCCAGGGAGTAAAAATTCTTCAAACATCCCTGCTAATTAGAGGTGATAGACCGTGTTTTTCTTTACTGTCAATGCTGATAAAAATTAGACCCCAAAAGTAATCTACAAACATTTTTATTTATAAAATAAAAAAACCTAACGGAGCTACATACTTGTAACCTAACCTCCACCAATGCATATAGAAAAAAGAAAGAAAGAAAAGTAAACGGAAGTTACAGGAAGTGAAGTATAAACTTTGTACACATGCTCAGTGGATCAAAATATCACAAGACTTTCTTATCTCATTACTATGGAGACAAGATAACACAGTGCTGGCTAGCAGACACCTGCTTGCTAGAATATGAGCTTAGAAGAGCTTGACAGACAAACCAAAAAAATGCAGTGACACAAGGACCCTTCATTTCAACCCTGCGCTACAATTATTTTCCTCTATTGGTGCAATAGAGGAAATCCCCACAGATTTAGATTTCTCTATCTGGGTTATTCTCTCTCTCTACCTCCCATCATCATCCCAATACACATGCAGTTGTCAGAGCATCTGATTAATTTCTTCTATGACTACACTCCTGTGAGTGTACAGTAGTGTGTAGCTCCACTTATTTGTTTGATTCATTTGGTTCCTTGGAGAGCTGCATGGAGGTGGGAAAGGTACACTTTTGTATTCACCTAATTATGGAAATATAAATCTTCCAAAAAGATTCAGAAGTCAGTATTTATATTCCCTTCCTTTCTTTCCCATTATAACTCCACTCCTGCAAGAACAGTAGTGGCCCATTCTCCAGGTAGTAAATCTACTTTCTCACCACAAGCCTGGTACTAATAGTACAAAGGAGAGGGGGGGAGGCAATCAGTCATCCACATTCCCTGAAACTATGTTGTGCTGTTTTGTGTGAGTGCAGCAACAGTGACCAATCTTGTTGCTGAGGAGAAATTAAAGTGGACTGTGAGAAAAGTACCTTTTATACCTCTCAAGAATTAGAGGAAAACATATTTAAAATAATTACAATGAGACATTCTCTAGTTGACAAATTCACCTACCCCTACAAATCAGAATGGTCTGTTCTTAGCATGCACTCTCCTCCCCCCTCCCTCCAATTATTAATAAATTTCTGTATGAAAATATAAGAAATCATCAAAATGACCTTGGAGAAGGCATCCAGAAGCATGTGAACAAAAAAATAGAAAATGCATTAAACCCAGAAAGGATTAGGGAAGAAGTAGAAACAGGCTGGCTACCACCATCTCCCTACAGTAGAAGAGAAGAGGGAGGGAAAGGGAAAGCATGGGTAAATCTGGATTTCTTCATACCATCCTTTTCTCTCCATCTGGAGATACACACAGATATTACCTTTCTGCCTTTTCATATGCAGGCTAAAATGGTTTTGTTCCATCAAGCCTTTGCCCCAAGTGATTAGAAGTATCAAGATATTTTTTTTCACAGAAATTCTATTCTAATATTTGTGTTAATGTTTTTGTTCTATTGTTGTCCCAAGAGTCTGTCAGGAATGGGACATGTTTAGAAATGTTGCAAAATAAACACAATAAATATTGTTGGCTGAGGATGGAGTTAGAGTGATTAGAATTCGTGATAGACTGTATCATGCAACACATAGGTTATTACAAATTAGTATATCAGAGACCAAGGTGATTCAGTCTGACTGAGAATATGTAGCAAAGGAGGACAGGTTATACATAAATGGCAAAAATAATAATAATAATCCTAGAACAAGTAAATAAGTTTGCATATTTGGATACAACATAATACAATTTTGATACAGGTTTAATAAAAAGAATGGATCTTAAATCCTTACTGAAGATTGAAGTAGCCGGGAAAAAGCACAGAATGTCTTCACCCTATCCTGATTTCATTGGAGTAGAAAAGGATGGAGAAGAGGAAGGTTTTCAAAATCCTGTTATTATAGCCTATATATATAAAGTTTTAGTCAAATTTGTGAGGTGTTTCTTAACCTGGCCCAGCTCAAAGGACTGATAGTGAATCATTATGTATAAACAAGATAGTTAAAAATACAGTAAGCAGATACATTTATTTTTCTTGGCAGACTATTTACTAAGAATGCGAAAAATGGATAAGAGAAATTTTAAACATTCAAATATTGGTAGAAATGTAGTGGATTCCTTTTGAGAGGCATCGTTGTTTGCTAATGAAACAGAAGTGTAGAAGTGTGTTTTATCCACTTGATTATAAGGGAGTAAAAGTGAAAGAAATTTTACAATGAGTTGCATGCAGTAGGGAAAAAGGATTTACATATGCATGGTAGAAGTACTATGAATAGGTACTGAATGAATAAAACTCATAAGGAAATGACAAAACACCTCTACGAAGGAAGAGTGAATCAGTGAATTGGTCAAAAGGAAACAAAAATTAAATTAGATTTAGTTTGTTATCTCATGTCTTGGTATAGTATTTCTTATTCTCTTTCTGAATTTTGCAAAACAATGTCTTATCCTGAAATAAAATAACATCATGGGCATGCATGTTGCAAAGATTTCTAATGAGCAAAGTACGTCAGGTTGGTGCAATACAGTGGTGGGATTCAATTTTTTTTTACTACTGGTTCTGTGGGTGTGTCTTGGTGGGTGTGGCAGGGGAAGAATACTGTAAAATTTCCAGTCAGAGGTGGTATTTGCCGGTTCTCTGAACTACTCAAAATTTCCGCTACCGGTTCTCCAGAACTGGTCAGAACCTGCTGAATTACCACCTCTGGTACAATATAACCTCTTTTATTTCTGCTTTGTTTATTTCCTTCTAAATCTCTATTGATTTCCTTTATTAAATTATATGCTGTAGGAAATCAGATCTTTTATTTTTGTGATGCGAGATGTTATCAGTTTAGAATGAAAAGCCACATTGTATTTTGAAGACAAAGATCTTGAAATAGAATGCATTCCTATGAATTGGAATTCAACACTCAGTCTTGAACTATAGACATGCAACAGAGATAACAAAGCAAATACCATTTCAACTGAGGGAAGCAAAGACAATATTTATTTAATATCATCCTTAAAAAACAATGAGGTGAAAAGTTTAAACAGCAGACATGGTAGAAAGCAAGTATGGTTGACAAGGAATAGAAATTTATAAAAGATATGGTGAATGGTGTTGATATAAACTAGATTTAGCCACATTTGCTCTTTTTGAATAATTTCTTTCTTTTAGGCTTATTGTTTTCTATTTTTAATACTGCAAAATGCTGTTTACCCTTTAAATAGAGTTTATGTGTAAGATCAGTAGATATATATAGCGATAGCACTTAGACTTATATACCACTTCACAGTGCTTTGCAGCCCTCTCTAAGTGGTTTACAGAGTCAGTATATCCAACAATCTGGATCCTCATTTTACTGACCTTGAAAGGATGGAAGGCTGAGTCAACCTTGAGCCTGGTGATTGAAGAAACTATCATTACTGACACTGGAGATTAATAGAAATATATCAATAGGTAACATATCCTAGATTGAACATATCTATATATTTAATTTATCAATTATTTCTAGTTATGGAATAGAAAAAAAGCAAAGACAACCTGCTGAATAGATGCCATCTCCAAGCATCCTCTTTTGAGATAAAAAAAGAATGGAGCACAGCCAGAAGACAGTGAACTCTCTGGAGTTGGTTTTCTTATCAGTGTGTCATCTAACCAGGGACTAGCCATTTCTGAAGGTACATTATTTCAAGGGGTGGGGGGCTTGTAGATGGCTTTGATCAAGACCCACAAGAGTTCTCAACAAACAATAAAACTGGAAGCATTGCCAACACTTTGAGATAACTTTATTTAGAGGAAGTACCATAGGGAAAGGGAGCATGTTAAGGCAAGCATAGTCAGGATTCAGGCAGACCAAAATGTGTTGCTAAACTTATTTACACATTTGCTGTTCATAAATGGTCCTCCATTTGATGGCCTTTCTGCACGTTGGGCTAACTGTGTCTTTCCCTTGTATTGAGCTCTAATCATGGAGCCAATATGTCCTGAATAAAGAAAACAAGGGGAAGAGACCAGGTGCCTGTCTGCACTGGTATTCATGGGAGGCCAGAGGTGTGTAGAACAGGACTTCAGTCATTAGAGAAGTAATAGCTCTCAGTTTTCATGCTAACCTCACCTCTCATGCTACAATGGTGTTAGTCAAATACCCATAACAATCCAAAATAAAATATTGTTCGTGTAGGATACACTCACATAGATGGAGTATCTAACTTGACCCAGCAAAATAAGAGCAGCCTGATATTAGAATAAGAAAACAATAAGAAATGTCAAGACTATAGACTCAAGGGAAGTTGGAAAAAAATTAAAGACTGCAATGGGAAATTACGACTATATTATTCCCCCCAAACCTGCACGGATGTGTTTATAAAGTTACACCAAGCTGTTCTTTGTTTAAAGAATTTCCTTATTTTTTTAAAAAAAATCATATAGAAAGAAAAGGCTATCTTCCTTTATATCACTGAGACTTGTCTGGATGTGATGTGTAGCAGAGGCAACATTTATTCATCTCCTCTTGGACAGATATTCAGTGTAATCTCAGCAAAAAATATAAGGATAGGGTTGAGGGTTTGCATGGCATTCTATCAAAATCCTGTTTGTCTCACTGAGTTACTCATCTTTTTTGTACCTGGTGTTGGGTTGCAGAGACATAAGTGAGGTCTTATTAGTGTAATACTAATGTCTTTCTGCCTAAAAGTATACAGTGTTTAAGTAATTCAAGTCTGGGTCAGAATTTTTCACTCAGACATAATTTAAGACCTCATGATTGTTATGATAACCATGGGGAAAATCTTAGAACAATCCAGCCAAAATACATACAGCTGAGAATTAATCTCTTACAGAATGAAAATATATCAATGATTGATAGGCTGAGGATCATCACATTATCTTGAGAGTCACCTGCAGCTGTGATTTGAACTGGCTCTGGATGATCCCTTCTATCAGAGAGGAGGACAAATCACCCTCCTTGGAAGACTTGTAGAATCCATGATTTTTGAATGATTAGGTGGTGATCTGCTGAGGCTCTGGTTCTGTGGAATAATGAGATGAGAATGGCTTTGATACTATCACTCCTGAGTAACTCTCCAGTGGTGAGAAGACAAGCTCCATGTTTTATGAACAACTCGGGAATGAAGCAAACTATTATATTGCTGGAACATAGTCAGTATAAATCTTGCAATGAATACAGCAGAGCACAGGTCAGAGCCTATAACTGTATCTATTGTATATCTCCAGCAATGGAGGCAAGATAATTTTCTTTTCCATCATCATTACTTCCTCATTAAATCACCCAACAGAGATTTTCTTAGTCAGTAGGTTCCTGAAAGACTAGTCTTAAAACCAATTCAGTACCTTACAGTAATTGGTTTGTGAAACACTTTGAGACGAAAGTGAATTAGAGACCACAAGGAGTACAGAATCTATTGCACATCCCATCTGTAACTGGATCTGTTTCCTTGATTGCTGGACCTAGCAAATGGGCAATATATAAGGAAGTCATGCTTATAATCTAGTTACAGGTATGGCTTTATAAGACAACATACTTGGATGTAGCTATGCCGCTACATTTATGCTTGAAATAATTTGACTCTGTCTTCAGCCTTATACTGAAATGACTTTGGCTGCCTTGACTGATGGACTGTTCTGGGAGAGAGGCACGGAAGTGCTATTATGTTGTCCTCCTACACTGTTCAGTATTAAGTATTTTAACATTAATTGTTGTAGGATATTGCTGAAGTTTGGGTTGGATATTGGAAAACAATGTTGCATTCCTTCCATTGATGTGGAGGATTGCATTCGGTCTCATAGCAGCAATAGCAATAGCACTTAGACTTATATATCACTTTATAGTGCTTTACAGCCCTCTCTAAGCAGTTTATAGAGTCAGCATATTGTCCCCAACACTCTGGGTCCTCATTTTAATGGCCTCAGAAGGATAGATGGCTGAGTCAACCTTGAGCCTGGTGAGATTCGATCTGCCAAATTGCAGGCAACTGGCAGTCAGCAAAAGTAGCCAGCAATACTGCCCTCTAACCACTGCACCACCATGACTCATAGTACTGGCCTCATGAGGGTACAGAGGGTTCTATAATTCTCTTTCACTTCATCCCATCATTTAGAGATTTGGAGTGTCCTGTCTCTGTTTTCAGTCTCAATAAAGATAATTTTGATAGTTGCTGGAGGCAATGATGGATTGGATGAGTAGGTACCTAGCATGATGACTTTATATGAGTACAATCTATCACTAGATTTACAGGTGGACTCTTTAAGATGGCAACTCTATCAGGACAGAACAATTTTATATCACCATACCATATCCAAATAACTTCACAGTTGGGTAATTATTGGCTTATTATTGAAGACAGTTTGGAAGCTGGAAATGGCATTGAGTATAGCTGTACAATTGTTAAAGAAAGTGGATAAGGCTAATCCTGGAAGCAGTGCACTTTCTGCCTTACACGTTAGTTGATGAAGCCTATTTCAGTCTCAGTATGAGACTTAATGAATGACTTCATTTATGTCATCCAACATAATATGTACATTAATTTCATCTGGGAGATTCCCACAAGACAAAGACTTCTCAGTGGCAATATAACATTGGATCATGGAACTTTCTTCCAAGGGAATTTTCCTCCAAGGAAAAAATAGTTATTTTCACACTCCTTTTTTCTCAGACATGTCTGTTCAACCAGTTTTTTGTAGAATAACAAAGCCTCAGGATTCTAGAGCATTTTTAAAAAATGAATATTTGATTTAATCATTCTATGGTTTTACAGATGGATATTTTATTCTTGGGAAGTGTATGTAATTGTTTTATTGAAAAACATTCTTTACTTATTTATTTTTTAGGCAGCTTTGAGATGCTTCAATGGTAGCATCAAATTAAAATTTTAAGTATAGATGATCAATTGCATAACATTTTAATCACATTTTTTCGATGTTTGGTTACAATATAATTTACCTTTGGATAGAAATAATTAAATAATAATAGGTTTATTGTTTTTTTATATGCCTGCACTTTGGAACAGATGAGTAGTATAAATTCATCTTCAGGAAGTGCATTTCAGAAGCTCATTTCTTTTAATTTCCCTTGTGCAAAAATATTTATTATTTTCAATATCAGAGCAATGTCACCCCATTTCAAAATCACTAGTAGATATGCCCTGGAGTGTAATGATAGTATAAAATTGATGCTGGTACCCATATAGACACAGTAGGGTGGGATATCATTCATTGTGTAGAGATCCCAGTAAGTAGTTTATTAACTTGCCCTCTGAGACTCCTTAATGGGGTTAATTATTTAGCTACCTTAATTTACAATAGATCTATGTCTTTTCCTTGAGGCACATTAACTGAAAGGAAATGAGCAAATTCTATGAATTATTCATTCATTCAAGAACTACCACAGATGTTTGTAGAAGATTGTAAACTTTATATTACAATCTCCTACATAAAAAGGATGAATACTATGGATTTTGGAATAAATTATTCTTAAAATGTTAGTTCTAGGACTGCTTTCATATCTCCATTATTATACGTAAAATTCAAATTTCTTGTTCTCTGTTTTTCAGATTGTTTTCTCTGCGTTTGTGGCCATAAGGGAAGCAAAATCACAATCACTCATGAAATAAATCATAATCCAATGAAAAATGAAACTTGGACTTCCAGGTGGAACTCAGCTGCTAGTGAGACTCTGTTGCAATTAATACAATTAAGGATGACATTCATAATTTCATTCATTGACTTCTCCTGCCATTAGGCCATGTTCAGATTTTTTTTTTAAATTGTTATATTTTCTGTTGATTCAACAACTAAGCTAAGACTAAATTAATCAACAGGGATTACCACAGGACAACTGGGTCTTCTTATATACAGTATAATTCTCTGTGTTCTGATGCACCCCTGATGCAAAATTCCTTGGAGCCAAGTAGACATGACTAAGTGTGCCTAAGTGGACTCAGGGATCACCAACTAAGCATCCAGCTTAGGTTGTCTGGGGAGTTCTTTGCTTGAGAAGCTGCAAATTTACTGCCTGGCAGAATTGGCAATGTTGATTATGAAATTATTGTTGAGTAAGGGATAAATGTTCCGGCTTGATATATTGCAATTTTCTAGGAGCCTTGTCCTAGGATTGTAATAAATGCTGACAAGAAAGAGCAAAGAGATGTACAATTTTTAATGTCATTTGTCTGCCTTAAAACAAGCTGTAGAAAGGCAATTTATTAATACACCCACAATAAGAGAATAAAATAGCAATACCTTTCATATTCTCTTCATGTACTTTTTAATAATCTGCTAAAGTATATCTTAGTTGATTTTAAGAGACAGTGTGCATAATCACAGTATTCAGTGAATGTATTAATTCAGTTTCAGTTGTTAAGGTGCACCAATTAGTTTTATTATTCAGGGCATAGTTGCCATTCTTCAAACACTAAAAGGAATATAACCTGTTCAAAGATGTGTAGCAAAGTTCTATTACTCTTACAGCGTAATTGTTCTCTTAATGTTTTTTAAAAAATTCTTGAAACTTCTTTTCTATTTGTTGAAAAGAATCAATGAGTAGAGCTATAAGGCAAGATTAGTTCTGTAGAACTCTAAGCATTTGCTGAAAAGCCAAAATTTGTTTTCTTTGTTATGCCTGCTACTAACTTCCAGGTAAAACTGGACAGATGTAGAACGAATCTTAAATTTCCTCTGTTCCTCCTCCTCTTCTTAAATGATTTTTATGGAGGAAGAATATTAATGGTGCTTATGATATGGCTCGATTAAAAATTTCAGAAATCTTAGTTGCTGATGTTGCTATTTAAGAAAAAAATCAACCTAGTTAAAGATTAAATGAATCCACCACATGGCAACATCTTAGGCATCACTGAATAAAAATAGAGAAGAACTGAACACTGTCAAGAAGATCATGCTGTTTACTACTCAAGATGTGAAAACAAAAAGGGAATAGCGTTGCTTTTGTGGTCCTGAAGCAAGTACCTAGGTACCATGCAGTCAATAACTGAATATTATTAATTAGATTTCATGGGAAATCCTTTAATACTACATTTAGATCAAATTATTCTTTAATCTCTGCATAAGAAAGGAAAGTTAATGATTTTTATGATCCAGCTGAATCTGAAATCAACAGAATATGCATGCATAGTACACTGCTTGTGGCTGGAGACAGACGAGCCAAAGTTAGAAATAAGAAGGAAAGCACAATTTGGTTGTACAGCCTTCAAAACAGAAATGAAGCAGGAAAAAGAACTATCACTGTCTACCTATCCAAGGATTTCTTCGTTGCTGAGCCTCTCAGCAACCAAAAGAAGGCCAATATACATCAATATCATCAGATAAAATACACAGAAATCTAGTTGACAATATTATCGTACAAGAAGATGGAAGAATTTGATTATAACAGCAAAAGCATGACTTGCACCTGACTGTTTGGGCTTTCATGTGAGATCTGTCAGTAGCTCTTTCAACCAAGCGTATCTTTTCTTGGCACTTCTATGGAGGGCGGCTGCATGACCCCAGGTAAAGATGCTGCAGATTTTTCTTCACTTTGAATCTAAAGCAAAAGCATAGCCTTAGGTTGTTTTAAAATTGTACTTATTTTTCTCTGGTAAAAAACCAGTCCTCTGTGGTGTTTTCTCAACTGGCACTTCCTCCTGAATTAATCTGTTTCTATCTGGATTTTCCCAGAGAAATGTGATGGTTGCAGGAGTATATATTTTATTTTGTTCATGCTATTTTCAGTATGCAATTATAGATCTGCAAATGTGTAAAGCTTAGCATTCACCAATTCAGCTGGTGACATCATAGATAAAGTAAAATACCAATTTATTGTTGATTATTTTACTGTTCATGGTTTTTGCGTATGCTAAGTAACCTTTCTGTACCTGTGAAGGGTTCAAATGTCTGGACTTCATGTCCTAGGCTACTGTTTTGACCCAGCCTTCGCAAGTAGTGATAAGACATTTACTTGCAAGTAAAACAACCCCCTTTTTATAACAGGGCAGTAATAGTCTTTTATTCACAGGGATAAACAAAAAAATCAAACATAATTAGTCCCAAGAAACCTGGGTTTATCCAAGAAATCCGAATTGCTTGCTGTATACTAGAAACAAACTGTTGTCTGCAACAACAGGCCACTCCTAAATCCTTCCTATTTCTTTCCCAAGCAGGGAGGGACTGGCTATTGTCTACGTCTGCCTCTCCCTGAGAGCTGGCTTACTGCTTTCCTTTGCCCTCCTCTCTTTTCCTCTCTGCACATACACACACATTGGATGGGCCCCATCTGTTCCTCCCCCTCACTCAGCTCAGGCCACAAAGACAGCTGCCTCTCCACCTGGGGGAGGACAGAAGGCACTGGTTCTGCCTCTGTCTCTTATGCTGTTTCCTAAACAGAGCCTTCTAAAGGCTCCAAAGCTGGCCCAGGCTCTCCCTCCACTTCCTTCTCATCTAACTCTGCAACTTGGTCTGCTGGCAGCCCATGGGCCACAACTGAGAAATTGACATGTTGGGTGGAGACTGCCACACATCTGGAGGACACTCAGAGACAGGAAAGCTGTTCTGCTTTTCTACTTGTTCTTCATTGCTATAATAGCAGTATAAACTGACATTTTTACAAATAGTCATTGGTCTGTCTTGTGATTGAAACTGGCAGTTCTTCTGGGATTATAATATGTTCCATATTTTACCTGTGGGCATGATATTGTTTTGAATATGTCCTTTTTAACATTCATTCTCATTTGCTCATTCCCTTCTTTTGCTACGTTTTATGTAGCATGATGATCTTCATTAGCTGGAAAGTATACACCATTTTTCTGAGTTGAATTGAATTACGTTTTTCCCCATTTTTTTTAATGTCACCAGGGGATAGCATCTTCAGACAATATTTGCAACCAATTGCATTAAATAAATGATAGATAAAGGAATTATGTTCACTTGCCATGTCTCTTATGGTACAGTTTGCCCATTTTAAATATGTATTTGTTTATTTTACTTCATTTCTATACTTTCAAATCACAAGACTCACAGCAGTTGTATTCAGGAAAGATTAAAAAAATCAAACCAGTTAAAAACACCAGTACACTTTCAGCACAGCAGAAGGGAAAATAACACTAGTCAAGACACACAACAACAGTACCTACTCAGTGGGCAACATCAGCTCTCAAAAGGTCTACATAATTTAGAAATTCTGGAGGATTTCTAAAGAGAAGTTTGAACTGATCCCAATCTGATCTTCAGTTGGGGATAATTCCACTGTCTATATAATAAAACACCATCTCTAGTTCCCCACATATTTCACTTCAATTTTACATACTTTCAGTATTTCCAACCAGGAAAAATGTTCAGCATAAGTTGGTTCTATCTGCATTTAAACCATTTGAAGGTTTTAAACCCAGAATCAGTATTTTGCCTGATGCAATGAAATCTACTGAAAAGGAATACAGCAAAGCAACACCTAATAATATAGAAGTTAAATTGTATTTATTCATGCATTCATTTTATTCAAATTAAGAATATATACATGTTTAATATATAAAAGATTTTAATAAACTAACAAAATAATACATATATTAACTGTCTATTGCAGGGATGTCAAACTCATGGCCCACAGGCAAAATGCATCTCATGCTGGCCATGCCCATCTCCAGTTTAGTGAAGCACAAAAAAGTCATGATATGTCACATGACGACAACGTGATGACACAAGTTTGACACTGGTCTATTGTATCTCATTTATAATATTTTTTTTAAAAAGAGAATATGTTACAAGGTGGAGAGCTCCCTAAATTTTGACCATATTGCTTTAAAAATATCTTTTTGATTCCTTGTTAGCAACAAGTACCTAACTGAAATGTTGACAGCAGTAGAATGTCTTCTCTAACTATCAAGTACAGCTTTCACTTTCTGTAGGGATATGGTAATTGTCTAGATAGCCCCATGCCTGAAAAATCTTTAATTTCTGATGCCTTGGTAGATTTCAAATACCAAGAATCTGGTCAAGAAAACTGATGTATCTTAAAATATAGTGATCAATCCAGAGATATATTAACATTTCTTTTCATTTTAGTTGAAAATAAGCCGATATTACAGTAATTTATCCTAGCTTCTGGGTGAATACAACCAACTCCCTAGTGCATACACTTGTACTTTACCTAAATGTGATTTTAAGAATAACGAGTTATAACAGCCAGAATTGTGGCCTTTTACCAAATGTCATTGTTTTACAAGCAGAGCAGCATAAATGTCTTAATCATGCAAGAGATTGCCATGTAAAATCTAATCTTCATTGTCAAAAATGTAAAGTAAAAGGAGATGAAACATGACTGAATATTCTGAGTTCTGAACCTTTTTTTAACATTAACAGCCATATTAAAATGTGTTATTAGTTTCACTGTTTGAATAAGTTTTGTTCATGCTGAGAATGTGGCACAGTTACATAATATTTAATATTTTTAATTCAAGATATTGCCTATATATAATGTACATAAAATTTTCCATAGCTTCATGATGTTATTATCCTGGATGCAGTATAATTCAGAGTTTGTGCTAGTAAATTCAGCTGAATAATGAACAGAATTATCAAAAGCATGGTATTCAGGAAATATTTCCCTCCTGCATTAGACAACTAAAAAATAATTAGTACTGAAATTCTGTCTGAGGCCTAGGCTGCATCTTTCATTTCTGTGAAAAATCCATATACCAACTCAAAGGCAATTATTTTTCTTGAAGTATGAAGGATTATAAGAACATGTGAAAAACAAATCTTGACATGTGCAAAGTTGTTAAAAATCAATAGAGCTGCAGTACAGTAAAATAAACCATCTTGATTCAGAAATCTCTCTTCACTCTTGCCCTGTTATATAATCTGCCCTTTTTACAAAATATTTTGTGCATGTTGAAGTGCGCTTTACTACAATATAACAACTACTGGGCAAAATTTAACTTAATAAGTTATTGTATACTGGAGTACTTTAGCTCATTTCTCACTTTTGACATGAAGCTAACAGGAATTTGGAAACCAAGACATTGTGGAAGAGAATATGGAGCTGGTTATATAAAGGACTGGCCCCTGCTTATTCTTGTCATGTCAAAAAAGTTTTAAGTACATGAAATGGTTCTTGTTCAAAGTTAGAAGTATACAAAGTTATGGGAAACTGAAAAGAACTAAGAGATAAATTGCTGAGGAACAGAAACCTACTGATCTTCAAAAGGGGCAGGCAGAATTTAATGTGATTATAGAAAGGAAAAAAAAAGAAAGCTCAAATTCCAAAATGGACCAGATCAGGAGATGGACTTGTGAAAAATTCATTCCAGAAAAAAAATCTACCTGCAGTTGTTATGTTTCTAAGTGTTATTGACTTTTTCATTCTATGTCCCTTTCAGTGTCCATCCAATTATGGGACCAGATTAAGCATAAATATGGAACCAGATTGAAGCATAAGTAAGCAGATCTATCTCTATCTCTATATTTATCTCATCTCTATCTCTATCATCTCTATCTCTGTCATCTCTATCACTGTCATATCTATCTATCTATCTATCTATCTATCTATCTATCTATCTATCTATCTATCTATTCATCCATCCATCCATCCATCCATCCATCCATCCATCCATCTCTATCATCTCTACCTCTACCTCTACCTTTATCTATTATCTATCATCTATCTATCTATCTATCTATCTATCTATCTATCTATCTATCCACACCCAATGACAACTTGAGGGGAAACTGAGACAGTATATATAAACAACCTACTTTGTTACCCAGCGGAAAATGAAAAAGCCTCATCATACCAATCATGATAAAGAATTCCAGATCCTATGCCCTGCATGCTTTACCAACTTCTTTCTATCTCATCTTTCTTATTACCTTCTACTTTTGGTATCTTATAGTATTTACTACTGGAATCTTATGATTATATTATTTTGATGTTTGTATGTACATTGAGAGTTTATGCACCAGACACAAATTCCTTGTATGTCCAATCACACTTGGCCAATAAAGAATATTCTATTCCATTCCATTCTGTTCATCAGTATAAAGGCTGGACTGGTGCAGGTAAGGGTATTTTGGTATATACATATACATATATATATATATATATATATATATATATATATATATATGTATTCAGGTCTTGTCCCGTGTAAGATTGAGACACAGGCACAAGCACAAAGCCGAAGACACCAGCCTGAAGATGGCGAGTGGGATCTTGTTGAATATTCCAAGGTTATACGGGACGAATACACCAAGATCTACATACCTTTACCCGTGAAAATCTATGAAATATATATATATATATATATATATATATATATATATATATAAATTTTGATACATCCTGGCTTTAAATTCACATCGAATTTTAAAAGGCTGGCATCGCTAATTAATTTACACTATACTGAATGCCTTTGACATTTTTCATTAGGGATTGTTTTCTTTTTAAAGAATGCATATTTTCATATTTATTCACACTGACATATGTATATCTCCTGCTGAGAACAATGCTACACCTAATTTGCTCCAGTAAATTAGCCCAATTAAAAATAACTCAACAAAATTGATACTGAATCTTCAATTACATCTTCAATGAGTAGACAAAGCACCACATGCAGTAGGAACTGGCTCATTGTTTGTTCTCTGAAACTCTTTTTAAGAACAATTTGTAGCTGTAAGGTTTTTTTCCATAAATTCTTTACAGCCTAATTGATCTGCTGAACCACATTTTGTATCCTCCTGTTCAGTGACCTATAGTTCATATTCAGGTACAATCTGTTATTCTTGTCGCCAAAATATCCAACAAATATTGTCTAAATCTGAAAGAAAATTCACAAGTGATTATAAAGAAAAATAATGCTCCTTCCTGGATGTCCTGTTGAAAGTTGGAATAAAATGGTTAAAAATAGACATAGGTTTGATAAATTTTAATGTATGCAAGCATTATCTTCTATAATTTTAGATTTTTCCTTTTTCTATTAATTTAAATGAGAATTTATCTGGATAAATTGTTAATTAATTATTACTCTGAATTTTTGCTGCAGTTTTTATATTCTAAGTGCTGTAAGGAATCTAGTTAGTTGCCATTAATGGAGAAAGTTCACAGGCACATAAATAAATATACAGTAGAGAACATTTCAAATGTGGTGGTAAAAGTACCTTCCATACACATTTAAAGGGCATTCACTACCAAATTTCTGAGATTCTTCCACTCCCACTCCCTATATATATGAAATGCTTAAAATGCTCTTGTAAGAAAACATTCACACCTTGAATTGACCCTGAATGGCAACAGGGAGAGGAAGACTCAATCAGAAATGTATGGCCCAGTTAATCAGTGACAATATAGCTGAGATAGTGCAGCTCACCTGCTATCTTAGTAAGAAGTGATAAATAACAATAAGGTTACAAGGGCAGGTTTGTGTAAAATATTTTGACATCATACTGTAGTTTCTATAATGTCTGCCCTTTGTTTTTCACCTTTGCTTTTCTGTGCCTTTGATGTAGTAGGGCAAAGGTATATAAGCTCTTGTTCTGCTTTTGCTATTGGTTCCTAAGCAAAGTATCACAGCTTTGCTGGGAGTCCAGTAGATACTGTATTACTGCTTGCATACCAGCAAATGAAATTATGTTGTATTTTCAAAGAGATTTGTTCATTTTAGGTGAGCTGGGTTTTCGCCAACAGAGAATAAATAAATAGGTAATTCAGCTGTTCATTTTATTTAGAAGTGCTTTTTGAGCTCACTCAGTAATACTCTTCTTCTTCTCAGTAAAAGCCTGGTGGATTTGTATCCCATCTCTGATACTGAGAAGACCTAAGTTAGCTATTTGTCATTAAAAATAATTACCACTGTGGTTATCAGAGGATGTCTTAGAGCTCTGTGACAATGAATTAGGCAAACATTTGTGAGGATGGAAGTGTTGATTCAGCTGAGAAGAAACTAGGCAGGAAGTATCATCCTGTTTATTCATGTTATGGGGGTGATACTTCCATATGGGATGATACTTCCCGCCTACCAGACATCTGGAAACTAGCCCTCATCAACAAACGAGTCCCAATCACGAAAACCAACACCGGACCCAAAATAACACATGATGCCACCACCAATTTCCCCCACCAGACTCAAACCCAAGCCCACCCCACAGACAAAAGGCAACCACCATCCAGAAACCAGACCATAGCTGCAACTCCAGCTGCTACACCCCCCTCCGACCCCCAAACTAAGCAAACTGACACATGCTATAAACACATAGCCAGACCTCAAACTCGGAGCCAAACCAAGGCCCGGAATGTCACATCACAGCCTTCCACCCAAGATACTACATCATGGAACTCAGGAGATTACAACACAAAACATCAGGAGGTTGCAACACAGACAACAACCCAGGAGATTACAGTACAAGACCCAGGATGTCACAACAATAGAACTCAGAAAATCATCACACAGCCCATTACCCAGGTTGTTACAACACATAGCCAGTACCTCAGCCACACAGGGTCTTACGAAAAAGCCAACCAATCTGCATACATCAACTCCATCAACCAATCAGGAAGTAACAACACAACCAACTCTGGAGTTTAAAAGGGAAAAACAGCCACTATCACACACTTCTCCCAGAAGAATGAAGCTGAAGACACCGGCCTGAAGATGACGGATGAGATTTTGTCAAAACGTTGCCAAGGTATTCTCAATCTTACACGGGACAAGACCCGAATACACCAAGACCTACATACCTTTACCCGTGAAAATCTACAAAAACAAGTATATACATATATATATATATACATACATACATACATACATACATACATACATACATACATACACACACACAAACACACACACACACACAAGTATATATATGTATATGTATATGTTTTCGTAGATTTTCACGGGTAAAGGTATGTAGGTCTTGTGTATTCGGTCTTGTCCGTAAGATTGAGAATACCTTGGCAACGCTTCTAAATCTCATCCGTCATCTTCAGGCTGGTGTCTTCAGCTTCGTTCTCCTGGGAGAAGTATATGTATACATACATACATACATACATGTATGAAATGTACATGCATGTATGAAATGTACATACATACATTTCATACATACATGTATGAAATGGGCAGTTCCTTTAAAAGAAAATAAAGCTTTTAATACAGGAGTGTCAAACTGGTGACCCATGGCCAGATGCATCATATGCAGGCCATGCTCACCGCAGCTCTGAGAATGGGGAAAATGTCATGAAACATCATGTGATAGCAATGTGATGTGGCACGTTTGACACCTGTGTTTTATTAGGTATTGGCCATCTTAGTGTCATAATAGAATATGATGAAGAGGCATGATAAATGTGGCAGGGTGGTGTATTCCAAGGGCATGTGAAAGGATAATTACTTTACAGCTAAAACTTTTGATTTAAAATTAAAATGAATGAAAATTTCAGAAAAATGAGCGCATTCTAGGAAAGGAAGCATGATCACCTATAATATATGCATGCCCATGACACTACTGACTGTTCAACTCAGCAATGTTACATAGAATGCAAAATGGGAGTGAGAAAAAGCATGAAAAATAAATTAAATCATGAGATAAAAAAGGAAAAGGAACCACACCTAAAACTAGTTTATAAGAATACAATTTAATTTTTCATAAGTATCATTTGATACTTATGAGCCATGGTGGCGCAGTGGTTAGAGTGCAGTACTGCAGGCTACTTCTGCTGACTGCTGGCTGATTGCAATTTGCAGTTCAAATCTCACCAGGCTCAAGGTTGATTCAGCCTTCCACCCTTCTGAGGTGTGTAAAAAGAGGACCCAGATTGTTGGGTCCAATATGCTGAACACTGTAACTGCTTAGAGAGAACTGCAAAGTGCTGTGTAGCCAAAGCTGCCAAAGCTGTGTGTAAGTCAAAGTGCTATTGCTATTACAAACTATCTTGTTCCCACAATGTCCATAAATCATTTAGTACATTGCCTTTTTTCCCTTTGGATGTCTCACACCTTTCTTTGTGATGACTTCATCAGTTCCTTTCAGCCATAATTTTCCTTCTCTTTCTTATGTTCTTGTTCCATTCACTCTTCAAAATACAAATGAAACCTCTTTTTTTCTGATACATCAAGATTTCAGTGTGTTTATTCTGCAATTTGATTCTCATTCTTTCTTTCTATATATCCAATCCAGTTGAACATATTTCATTTAGAATAGCCACTTATTATGCCATTCAATTCATTTCTATTTAACACCCATTCCTACTTGAGCCTGTTTATTACTCTGGTGTGAATTTATTTGAACTTTCCAGGGTTGTGGCTTGACCATCAGGAAAATTCCAAAAAGCAATGGCAATCCACTTCTATGTTTAACAAGAAAACTATACAGATATGCACATGTACCCATCCAAATTTAATCCTGATAGAAGGGAAACTTTGAGCTTCAGAGTATTTAAGATATATATCAGAGGCAGAGCCCTATAGAAAATGTTGAATTAGAGGCAAGAGAAATTAATGTAATTGTTTCCATCTCACCTACATTAATGCTAACCAATCCAATCTAGGGAAAAGCTCTTCTATCAGATCAGAATTCAGTCCTAGTAAATATATAATGCTATGTATCAATATCAATAAATGACACAAAGGTAAAGATAAAGTAATATAACTCAGTTAATCAAAATACCAGCTTTTCCCATATAATTAAACTTCTGAAATCTGATTTGTCCAATGTCTCTGTTGAATTCAGTCCTGCCAATTAAATTAGTAACCCTCGCGTCACTAATTACCAGAATTTTACAGAGGATGAACATTTCTAATTAGTTCTGTATTGCACATGCTTCCAATTCACAAACTCCTTCTGATGAATGGTGAACAGCTGTTACTGATAACATCAATGTGTTGCTCTTTTTTCATTTCAAATGGTATTCTTATGAAATTCTGCATTTGGGTGAGATGAGAAGAAGAAAGGGATCAAGAATTATTTGAGCGTGTTAATCTAAATCAAGAACAATGCAAGAAAACAAAAATATTAATGGGAAAAAAGTAATTCAAGTCTATTATATTTCTTACAGTTCAAAGATATATACTATTGTAGAGAAAAGACAACTAAATTGCAATTACTAATAACTGTATTAGTAATAACTGGATTGTACACATTATGGAAGGAGATGTCCTAAGAAGGAGCTGTTGTGGCACAGTGGTTAGAATGTAGTATTGCAGGCTGACTCTGCCCACTGCCAGGAGTTTGATTTTTTAAATCTAGTGTAGTAAACAATATGATCTTCTGTCTTCCATCTTTCTGAGGTTTAGTAAAATGAGAACTCAGATTGTTGGGGGTAATATGCTGAATCTGTAAACTGCTTAGAGAGGGCTGTAAAGCACTGTGAAGCGTATATAAATCTAAGTTCTGTTGCCAGAGCACCAAGCATTCCTCTGTTCAACCAGGAACTACATATAATCTCTTCTATAAATTGTGAAATCTAAAGTGATGAGGGAAACATATGTAATAGCTGGTTATATTGCCTAGAATTTTAAAATTTAAAAAAATCTAGCTCTGCTGTGTTTTAATTTCTAAAAGGAAAAAAGCAACAACATGTGTTAACTTGTAAACACAGCTCCATGCAACATAAATGTTATCTTTTGAGATTGCTCTTCCTCTACTGGTTAACTAATGACCTGAATCAGTTTCATCCAGCTTGCATTAACAACCAGCAACATATATTTAAGAAATTGATAAATCACAGCATACAATTTTTATTGTGCTGGTTTGACACATTTCCATGTCTTTTCTTAAACAATAGTGTTTTAGAAGAAACAAGGATGGTGAAATGATGTTTTATGTGGAGCTTAAGCACTGATATTTGGAAGATTAATAGAGTACTAGAAAAAGATTATTTATATAGCTAGTATATTCGTGGTGTAATTGGATGGCATGCAAAAATGTCAGGTGATTTGTATATTATACTGACTGGATTGTTGATAATGTTTCTTAAACACATATTCCAAATCTAAATGCAGTAAGGGATAATATAAAATATTGTTGGTGACAAGTTTAAAAGTTAGTGTTCATCTGAAGAGTGATTAAAATCAAACTATACAACTGGGAGGGATTTTATCACAAATATTGTCAATTAAAGTACAATGAGTTAAAGAACCAAGAGCTAAAGATTTTAGATACTTGGGAAATCTACTACATTTGCATAAGTATATAATTGTATATAATTTTACTTGTGCCACACAGTCCAACAGGTCATTCAAGGACACTCACAGATCCATGTTTAAATATTGTAATATTGAGATATAATTTCAATAGTCTGAAAGAATGAGTTTTGTTGCTATCCATAAAACAAAACAATCCTTACGATTTATATTGACTGTTTCCTAGTATGATTTGATTGCTTATTGTACCCTATGACTATCATTAAGTGTTGTATCTTATGATTCTTGACTCTTGACAAATGTATCTTTTGTTTTATGTATACTGAGACTATTTGCACCAAGAATTCTATGGCCAATAAAGAATTCTATTCTATTCTATTTTATAAAACGTTGAGCAAGAATATTCTTCTTCTGATGAACCCAGGTTTTTAATTTGCTTTGATTTCCTCAACTCAATCAGGACAGTTAAACAATAATTTTGTTATTGACTTTGCATTGTAGTATTTTTTGATGTACTTGTTGTACTTTAATGTAAAAAATAACATGTTTCATGTATGCTGCCTTTAAAAATATCAAAATCAAATTATCTGTTCAAACATAAAAATAAAATAAAATGTAAGAATCTGATTTAATCACTGTTCACTAAATGCAGGTTGTAGCTAATTCTAGGATTAGGATAATATCCACAGCAATTAGTTATGTTCTTTCCTGAAATTTTTGCTTTTCTTGGTTTTAACTTCTTTTCTTTTCTTGGCAATTCTACATTTTTTCTGACATCTGGCTTACTTTCTTCTGTTTCTTGGTCTTTGACAGTCTCTTTTCACATTCATCTTTAACAGCCCATTTATTTCACTCTACAGTTCCTCTGGCTCCTTATCAATCAGATTCAGGACTTCAAAGTGATTCCTAATACTCTCCTGGGAAATGGTGGTTAGATGTTCAAGAACATATGGTGGAAACTGGTTGGCTTTGTTCTTGCACTTTAGTTTGATTTGGAACTTGCATACAGGCAGTTTTTGATCTGATCCACAAACAGGCACAGACCATGATTTTGCTGTTATAACTGAGTTCTTCCACCTCTTTGCATCAATAAGGTAGTCAGACTGATTTCTGTGTACTTCATCCTGTGAGATTCATGTATATAGCTGTCATTTTGGTAATTGGAAGATTGTACTGTCAATGAATAAATCATCTGAGTGGCAAAAATTGCTAACTTATTCTCTTGCTTCATTTCCATTTCCTAGTTCATAAAAGCCAAGTCCATTTTCCTCTTTAATATTTCCAATTTTTGAATTCCAATCTCTTGCTTGCATGTTCTGTTGATTTCAGGTTAGCTTACTTATTAACCTCCCTTCTTCTACATCAGGGGCTGAACTGAAGCATAATTATTTGCAAAGTCTAATTGATCTTATTTGGTTATTGACTATATTGCTATATCTTTTCTCGTTATATTATCCTTGACTTTGAAAGCAACACCATTCCTTCTTGTTTTTTTTAAATCCAGTGTAGGAAACAATATGATCTTCTGCCTTTCCAATTTCAGTCCATTTTTATTTATTGATGACTAAGATGTCAAAGTGTAGTTGATTTATTTCACTGTGTTGAGCTTTGTTTTCATTTGATCTTAAAAAGAAACAATTCAGTTCTTAAACTTAAAACATGCCCTAATAGGCATTGAATGAAAAACAAATATGATAATATGCCTTAATTCAGGAATGTACATTTTCTTCAGCTTGAAGGTCACATGAGATTTCATGCTAAGAGTGCTATCACCAAAGAGAAGGGAAACAGTGCCTATTTTTGGAGGTTTGGGAGAGCCACAAGGTATGAAATATGAGCTTTAAATATTTTCAAGTCCTAAATCACCAATTTTACTGTAAACTTTCCCCAATTGCAAAAAAGCCACAGAACGCTACTTGTAATGCAAGTCTTAGTGCTCTCTTTTCAATGGTATACCTAACAATCCTGTAATAATTGGTCAAACCTTGTGTAACAAAGCTATTACTAGCTGTACTTCCAGCTTCACTTTTCCATGTTTAGAGGCTGACATATGTATACAATAAAAATACATGAAACCCTCAGAATAGTCATCTTTTGAAGGGGAGGAACATCAGATAGATTGAAAGATAGCATTTCTATGGCTGCCTAATTTGTAACTCTGGGTAATATACAATAATCCAGTGAACAAAGATGTCAAAACCAACATAAACATTATCAACTACAGAAGTTCAGCCATTGGATAGAGAGATGTATTGCACACTTCCAGACTGGATTTCTATTCATTCTGCCCCAAACAGTTGAGGAATGAGTCAGATTTTTCACTACCTTTTTAAAGGTCAGTGGGGTGGTTCTAACTGTACAGTGTATAGGTATGGTGGGAAGATTGATAACTACAGAAAAGAACACCTCCCAAGTTCCATAAATTCCAATGTTTCTGCCCTGTGCCACCCACACATGTACATACCACAGGTGTTAGAAATCTTTATTGAGGCTTCACGAGCCCTGAATAGTTTTCCCCAGAAATTCCCCACACTAACACCAGTGCAACCCCATAGGAGTTCAATAGTCCAGTCAAGGAAATATCCAGCGAAAATCCAAAGAGCAAAGGTAAGTCCACAAGGCAAAGCCAAGTTCACAAGGCACTTTGGAGCCGAAGTTCCCCCTTCATTAGATTGCAAGGGTGGACCTCCGCGGCTGCTGAAACTCAGTTTTGGACCTGACAGGGTTTACTTGGAATGTTGACGCAGAGTTCAAGAGGTATCCAGAGTTCAAGAGGTATGATTCAAAGTCCAAGGTACAGAATCCAGGTCCAGTAGCAAGTCAAGAATCACAGAGGGTGAAAAATGCACAACAGGGAAATAGACTACTACACTGATACACCAGTGTAGTAGTGTAGGAATCAGTGTAGCACACAAGCCAACTAAAGGCCTTCAAAACACCTTAAGCAAACCAAAAGACTCAGCAACCTCAGAAGGAAAAACAGGAGTCATCTATAAAATGCAATGTAAGAAATGCAACAACCACTATGTAGGACAAACAGGCAGAAGATTGGCAGAATGCATCCATGAACACCAATTGGCAGTCAGAAAACATGATGAAAATTGTTTAATTTCACAACATATAGACAAATTTAACCATAGTTTCAATTGGGAAAATGTGACAATCCTAAACTAGGCCAAGTCCAAACATGCCATGGAATTTCTAAGAATCTCTAAGACTGCCCTCACCACACAGACAGGCCACTAGAATATAAGCTGGCAGCAAATAGCACTCCTTACTAGCACTGAGGATGTTACCTAGTTAGGGTAGTGAAACATCTACAAGAAAACAAGCAAGCTGAGACAGCACCAAGGACCGCTTATTGAAACCCTGAGTTACAAATATTCTCCTTTATTGGAAATAAGCAAGTTGTTCCAAGCGCCATTTCTCTCCATGAACTGAACTAAATAGCTATTCCCTGGTGCAGCCCATCAAGAGGGGTGAGAGTGCCATCTAACAAGTAGCCTGGCTGACCTTCATTGGTCCTGCCTCCTCTCAGACCTACTTGCTTTCAGATCGGGAGGAGGAGGCAGTTCTTCCTAATTTCTGCTAGCGAGCTGCAGCTGCCTCCCTCTCAGCTTGAAGCCTCTGGGCTTCCCAGCTGTAGTTATTTATTTTATTTATTTATTATTGGGACTTGTATGCCGCCCCATCTCCAAAGACTTGGGGCGGCTCACAACTAAAAACAGCAACAACAATAAATAGATTAAGAAAGAATTAAACTAAACAAGCCCCAAAGAGAATATAATTACAAAGAATACAAAAATAAAACCACCCTACCCAAAGGGTCACAGCCCGGATTGGTCAAACAACCAGGTCTTCAAGTCATGGCGGAAGGTATGGAGGTCAGGGGCCAGGCAGAGCTCCAAGGGAAGTTGGTTCCAGAGGTCGGGGGCCGCGACCGAATAGGCTCGTCATTGGGGGACCGCCAACCAGCATTGGCCGGCCAACAGGACCCCAAGGAGTCCTTGTCTATGTGCTCGCACAGGGCGGTTAGTATTCGATGTCGGCAGGAGTTGCTCCCTTAAATATTGAGGACCCATGTCATGAAGGACTTTGTATGTTAAAGTTAAAACCTTGAATCTCACCCAGAGTGCAACCAGCAGCCAATGCAGGCAGCGCAGCAGGGGGGTAACATGGGAGAACCGGGAAACTCCCATCACCACCTGCGCTGCCGCATTCTGCACCAGCTGCAATCTCCGGATGGTATGCAAGGGCAGTCCTAAATAGAAGTTCTAAATAGTTGTCCCTCTCCTGTCCCTAGCTCAGCCGGTCAGTCATCCAATATGGCCACTGTGCTGTGGACAGCCTTGGAGCTCCTATCTCAGAGCTTCCAGCAACCTCTAGATATTCCTACACATCTCCCCCCAACATCCCTGGAACCCACTCTTCTTCATCCAAACTGGCACCCAGAGAAGTATCTTAGGAAGCCATCACAGTTTAAGTACTTTTCCCACCTTGAGAACTAGTTTAAAGCTCTTTTGATGAGCATGGCAAGGCATACAGGTTGAATTAATAATAATAATAATAATAATAATAATAATAATAATAATAATTATTATTATTATTATTATTATTATTATTATTATTTGCTAAACATGTTTTTCCATGTCCTTGTAAGATGCAACCTATTTCTTGCTAGTAGTTTTCTTGTAAGTAAATCAATCCATGGTTGAGAAAGTCAAATCCTTCTCAATGATACCATCTAAATAGCCATTTGTTCTTCTCCAGAATATTGCTTTATCTTCTTGAGCCACATCCTTTCATTGGAACAACCCATACTTCCCAATTCTTTACCTTCTTGCCCAGGTATTCATAGTCTTGCAGATTGCTTCAAGGTCTCTTCTTCCAATGTCATTAGTCTTTGCAAGTATGATCAGGGCAGAGGGATAATCTGTAAAACTGAAGAAACCCAGTAGCCTGTCATTAACTCATTAGTTTCTAATTTAAATTACCTTAAACTGGATACATCAAAAATGGATCCAAATCTATAGGAAAGAGATCTAAATACTGATGAAGAATTATTCATGTCCAAGTCTGTTTGCACACAGGCACAATTCAGAAATGAGTATTACAAGGAAAAACAATATTGACACAATCTTTCAAGATTTTATATTTTTCCTATTGGGAAAAAAAGTATTAAACAAAAAGATATCATAATGAAAATCATTTATCAGAAATGTACATAGGGAATTCATAGCTATGTTCCAGTTGCCCAGAACTATACCTACAGATGGTTCTTATGTGGTTTGTATAGTTGATTTGTTATTTGCTAGCTGATTATATCCATTTCCTGTATATGTGAGCTCAGTGGACCATTGTTACACTTTATGAGTCATAAACATCAGGTTTAAAATATGAACAGGCTGCATGCATTGCCAGAATACATTATGGAGACATTATATTTGATTTGTTCATTTTTCTACATCTATATTTTATTTGGCTACATAAATTTCCCCATATGAAAGAAAAATACTTAAGGTGCTATTATTTTAAGATTTTTAAAAAATATATACAGCATATAAATGTAATCGGAAAATAAATTCAATTGAAAAATTAACCTAACTTTGTAGCAGAGAATTAATACTCAAATGCTGCAAGTATAAATCCATATTGCACCATCCCGTAACTATAGGGTTCCCAATGGTACTCACAGTTCTATAAGGAATTAAGGATTTCTGTATAGAGAATGGGGTGGTGGTGGTATTGCTGCAAATGCATTAATGGCAATATGAGTGGAAGGATTCACATATTTAATGACCAGGCTTTAGATTTCATGCTGAATGTTCTCTAAATTTATTTCTGCCATTGTTCCACTCTGTGTTCATGCCAATAGACCTTGAAGAAAGTGCACATTGCAAAAGGATTTTATACACTGTCTAGACATTCTGTGTAATATCCATTGTGCTTGTGGGATATTGTTGTATTTTATAACTTTTCTAGCATATTTGCTGGTCAAAATGCATCACTCACAGAAATATTAATTTTGTATTATTTCTAATTCGCTGGGCCCATGCTATCTGTTATGTTTATGTCACCGTTGGCACTGCCTTCTTCCAATCGAGTGACAAATGGTGGCTTATGGATGTACCAATTGCAATTACCTGTACCATCTCTGATGAACTATAAAACTGTGGTGGCCTAACTGCCTTAGCTTTAGTAACGATCACATTACCACAGATGAGGGATTGTAATATAACTCCTTTCCCTTGCCAATAGAGAGAAAAAGAGAATAGAAAATATGCTAAATGCTTAGGCTTCTACTCCCCCACTTCCTGCCACCCATTAAAATACTTCATAAGAAACAAATATTTGTTAACTATTCACTTCCTTCCTTCCCACCACTTTTTGCTATGTCATTTGGAAAATTAGCTTCTGAATGGACAGAAAATCATCCCTCCATGCACATAAATGCAATTCTTTCCCCTCAGACCTTCGGGTAGTGCTGACTAGTGCGACTGTGACAGATGTCCTATTGACTAGCAGATTTAATTTGGCTGATCTAGCTGACTAGATGGGTGTCCTCTCTCTTTCTCACTGCTAAATGCATCCATTACATCCATTCTTCAATTGTTTGCTTAGAGGAATAAGACAACCACATCAGAAAGGAGTATATCACTCCTCAGTCAATGCTCTGTGGTAAATGTCTCTCCTACTACAACCTCCAAACAAGCTCAGTGCCCATTTATATGACTGGCAACTCTATACATTCTCTTTTTCTTCTTTTCTCAGCACATCAGCTGAACTGTTTCTTCAGCCATTGTCACTCAGATCTATCTGTAGGGTATTGGCAGAAAAGTCAAGATGATGTCTGTGATGATGCAAGCAAAATTATGCTTATGGCTACCATCTTCACTATTTTAACCATACCCTTCAGGCACCTCTGCTGTCCTGTTTCAGGTTTCAAACATTTACAGAATTGTTATGAGACAGCAAGCAATTTACTTAAAGCTAAGCAGACAAATGGCCAACAAGTAATGAAGCATAAATCAGAGACTGGAGATAAGGCTTGCCTGAATAGATTTCACTTTCCTCAAAAGCAGACTGAAGAATAATCAAAGTTCAATCTGGAGTGTGTCAAGATTCATTAACCAATCCAAGGTCAGAGTTCAAATTTTTTACCCAAATGGGAAGCAGCAATAAACAAGAGGTCAAATGGTTGTTTCCAACAAGGAAATGTGGTTCAGCATTGCCTCTTAAATAAAGCTACAGTCAGCAATTTTTCAGTTAAGGCAAGATAGTCTTGCTTAAAGTCTTTTCTTTTGTTCTGTTCTAATGTATGTCTCTGTTCCACATTTTGTCATTTTACTGCTCCAGATGTTCTGAGGCTGCCTCTGTTCGTTTAGAAAGCAGAGGGAACAGTCTTAAAGGACAGGAGGAAGAACTGCTGGCAAGTTAACAGTCAAAAGAAACCCAAGTCTAATCAGACAGACTACTTTACAGTGCACATACAAATAAAGGGAGGGGGTGCATTCAACAGATTCCAAGATTATGTTACTATCAGTTTATGACAAAATTATAAATTGTATCCACCTACAGGAATTTAGTAAGGCATTTGATGAAGTATACCACAACCTATTTCTTGGTTAAATAGAAAAATGTTGAATAGACAGCATCGCTACCCAATGGATTCATAACTGGCTGACCAACTGCACTCGACATGTAGTCCTCAATGAAGCTACATCGATGTTGAGGGAAACATGCAGTTGGTGTTATGTATGTAGGTTTGAATGTCATTGGTTTAATTTGAATTGTTCTTGTAAAATGTCAAATAGGATTGGTTTAAAAAGTGCGGGAAAACCCTGCACTCTGATTGGCTGGCAACTACGGCTGCTGGCTATAAGTAGCAGCCGTAGCCCAGCCAAGTTGGGTCCATTCGAGCTGTAGTCACTAAATAAACTCTTCACTGAAGCTCTTCACGTCTGACTCTTCATGCAAACTTAACACTGGCGACGAAAGTGGGATTCCTCTGAAGAGAAGACGATGCGGAAGACAAGCAGAAGAGCGAGATGGCTGCACTGAACACCCCCCCAGCCCCGTTCGATCCGGCGGCAGAAGACTGGGAATTGTATGCGGATCACTTCCAAATGTATTTGGCAGGAAACGACCTCGCTGACATCTCTGAGAAGCGGAAGAGGGCAGTCTTCCTTATGCACTGTGGTCCGGCAGAGCTGCAGACGTGAAGGTAATGGAATGGTCTGATTTAGAAAAGCTTTTAAGAGCCCATTACGCCCCACAAGTATCGTGCCTCATTAAGAGACACGAGTTTTACCCGTCGGGATCAAGGGGAAAGCGAAAACGTTACGACTTCGTGGCAAGCTTAAGAGACATTGGGAGTGCATGCGAGCTTAACAGTTTGGAGAAGGCCATGCGCGATTGGTTTGTTCTAGGCCTCAAAGACAAGGTGCTTCAGAGCAAATTATTATTAAAACCTAAGATCACGTTAAAGGAGGCCATAGAAGAGGCCTCCTCAGCAGAAGCCACTAAGTCCTCAGCGGCAGCCATGAAGAAAATTAACAAGGCCTCAAGCCATCCTGATGTGGAAAAGTCCACAACAACTCATTGCGAGCAGATAGATTCTGAATCAGACTGTAGTGAGGTGGAGGAAGGAATTTATAGACTCAGAATGGAAAAGAAAAAGAAAGACCTGGGAAGAAAAAGGCAAGACTTTTATTGCAGAGATTGTGGGGAGGGCCACCCCCGCACGGAATGCAAATTTCTTGATACCATCTGCCTTCGTTGTGAAAAAAGAGGTCATCTAGCAAGAGTCTGCAAATCATCCAGAACTCCTCCACACAGAAGAAAGTTTCCTGACAAAGATTTCAAGCCCAACAACTTCAGTGAGAAAATGGGGCGCAACTCAGAAGCAAATGGGAAGAATGAAACTCATCAGACAGTAACTATTGGTCATTCTTCACCCTTGAGAAGCAGAAAAGTACATGTGAAGGTACTCATTGAAGGAAGGCCTTGCCAAATGGAAGTGGACTCAGGCTCCTATTTATCTATGGTGTCATGGGACACTATTCACAGGCTACTTCCCAACATTCAGAAGAAACATTTCCAGAAGCAAGCACTGACTCTTAAAGACTACCAAGGAACAAGATTCCAGTAGTTGGAACAAGAGAATTCAACGTGAAGTTTAAAGGCCACACCAAACGTTTGCCCCTGACCATGGACAAGGATGCCCAAGCTTGCTGGGACTTGAGTGATTCAAGCCACTAGGCATCGAGGTGACTGGCATCAATCACGTGAGCAACTCTGAATGGGAGGAGTCCTTGAAGTCTGAGTTTCCAGAGGTCTTCAGCGAAGGATTGGGCAAGTATATGGGGACCCCTATCACTTTCAACTTAGATCCCAAGGTGCCCCCAATTCATTTAAAGCCCAGAAGGGTCCCATTTGCTTTAAAGGAAAAAATTGATGCACAATTAGACAAATTAATAGCTCAAGGGGTTTTGAGCCACAGGCTTCCCAGTGGGAGAGAAGCCCCTATTGCATTTTACTCTCGCACTTTGACCAAAGCAGAGAGGAATTACAGCCAATTGGACAAGGAAGCATTGGCAATTGTTGCAGCTGTTAAGAAATTTCATGAATATCTGTATGGGAGAACATTTACCATTGTTACAGATCACAAACCTTTGTTAGGCATTGTGACAGGAGACAAACCTACACCTACTATGCTGTCACCAAGAATGCTGAGGTGGACTGAATTTCTTGCTGCTTATTCATTCAAACTTATCCACAAGCCTGGCAAGGACATTGGACATGCTGATGCACTGAGTCATTGCCCACTTCCTTGCCACAAGGAGGACTTTGAACCTGAAACACACACCTTTTTCCTAGAAACTGTTGCCAAGCTTCCAGTGCATGCTGCTGAAATTGCCAGAAAGACTGCCAAAGACACTTTATTGGTTCCTGTTATAGGCTGGATTAAGAAAGGCTGGCCTCTTCAAGATCTACCTCACCTGGCTCAACCTTTTAAGTCCAGGCAAACTGAATTATCTGTATTAAGAGGATGTATTTTGTGGGGTAACAGGGTGGTTATTCCTGCAAAACTGCAAAGAGAGGTTTTGGGAATGTTACATGAGGGTCATCCTGGTATTGTAAGGATGAAGGGATTGGCCAGGAGTTATGTATGGTGGCCAGGTATTGACAAAATTGTTGAAAACTGGGTTGCATCTTGTCCCAACTGTCAGGTAGTCAGGCCTGCTCCACCTCTCACCCTCACACAGCAATGGGAATGTCCTAGGGGCCCATGGTCTAGGATCCACATTGATTTTGCTGGCCCTACCAGAGGACACACCTTTCTTATTATAGTAGATGCATATTCCAAATGGCTAGAGGTAATCCCCATGGCATCCACCACAACTGATGCTGTCATCAAACAGCTCAAAAAACTTTTTGTAACCCACGGGTTACCCGATGTTCTTGTCTCTGACAATGGCCCTCAATTTACATCCAACCTTTTTGAATCCTATTTAGCACAACAGGTATCAGACATGCCCTTACTGCCCCTGGGCACCCTTTGGCTAAGCTGGGCTGAACACATGGTACGTTTTACCAAGGAGAAGCTTCAGCAACTGGGTCCTGGGGACATCACTGAGAAAGTTGAAAAACTTCTTAGTGTTCAGCACATCACTCCTAACCCATCTAATAACTTATCCCCAGCAGAGTTGTTGATGGGTAGGAAACTTAGGTCTTCCCTTGACCGCCTTCATCCCACTTACACACCCAGCACCACTAGATTCCACTTCCAAAGTTCGCACATTCAGTGTGAGTGATTCTGTTTATGCTAAGAACCTTATGGGGAAACCTTTGTGGATTCCTGCTGAGATAACTCAGATCACAGGCCCTCGTTCTTACAGGGTGCAAACAGAGGATGGACTCCTCTGGAGCAGGCACATTGATCAACTTAGATCCAGGTTCTCTCAGGAACATCACACTTGTTCCTCTCTAGTTCCCTCACCTGATGTCAATTCTAGGGGGGAAGGGGAGGAACAGGAGGAAAATCAGCAAGCAAGAATCAACCCCATGTGTAACGAGCCATTACGACAGGAACCATTCCAAAACCTGTCACAATGCCAAAATCCATCCTTAGAAGTGGAAGATTGTACATCACTACCTGACTTGGGTGCTGACATTGGGCTGGAGATGGGTTGGGAGGAGAGACCAGATTCTAACAATCAAACAGGGTCTTCTTTCACAGGAAGTCCCAGTGGGGAAATGTCAGCAGACACATTTCCTCTCTCACTGGGTGAGAATGTTAAAACTTCTGAACCACGAAGGTCTCAACGTACACGCAAGAGCCCCACCTATTTAAAAGAATACATTAGATAGGTTGGGGTTTGGTATGGACTGAACCTAGTGGGGAGGGGTGTTATGTATGTAGGTTTGAATGTCATTGGTTTAGTTTGAATTGTTCTTGTAAAATGTCAAATAGGATTGGTTTGAAAAGTGCGGGAAAACCCTGCACTCTGATTGGCTGGCAACTATGGCTGCTGGCTATAAGTAGCAGCCATAGCCCAGCCAAGTTGGGTCCATTCGAGCTGTAGTCACTAAATAAACTCTTCACTGAAGCTCTTCGCGTCTGACTCTTCATGCAAACTTAACAGTGGAATACCACAATGTTCTGTCTTGGTTTCAATACTCTTCAAAGTTTTCATAAATCTTTTCTTCTATGTACACTCAGAGCATTTGCACCAAGACAAATTCCTTGTGTGACCAATCACACTTGGCCAATAAAGAATTCTATTCTATTCTATTCTATTCTATTCTATTCTATTCTATTCTATTCTATAAAAGATTTAGATGAAAGGATAGAAGAAAACAAAATTTGCAGATGACACAAAGGAGCTGGGGGGAATAGGCAACCCTTTAGAAAATAGGATCAAGATCAAGAAGGATTTTGACATAGTTGAACATTGGGTCTTTTCCAACAAAATGCAATTCGATGTCTAATGGAATACAAGACCTCCAAATTCCTTCCAAACTTATGACTCTATGAAATAATAAAAGCAGCACAATACCATGAGTTGTGTCTGCAGTCATTTGATGTTCAGAATCATGCAGCATTGTAGCAGCATGCCAGTTAGAATGTAGCTGTTCCCACAATGTTGCAGAGATTTTGCTGAACTATCATCCCCCAGCTAATGAGTCCTGGCCCATTCTTCCAGGAATCTTTCAAGGTGCTTGCCACTTTTGATTTCAATAGGTCAAAGAAATCTGAAAGATTAGTCAGGCAAAAAGTACTTTGACCTGAGGCCTTCCTTGATGCAAACTAGTGCACCTTTATTTTACTAACTGTGGCCTATTTAAAAGGATTTGCAGTAAAATAAATTAACTATATTCCAAATAACCCAGTCTTTAATGCAGGGCAGAACTGATGAATGAAAAAAAAATTCTGAATTATAAAGGGGATGAAAAAACCCTACTCATCAGAGCAGAATAGCATTAGTTCAAATAAATAGAATTGAGAATTAGGATCAGATTCAACAAAGCATCTTTAAATACCTGCCCAACCCCAGTGGTCTGCTACAGTTATTGTCAGGCTTCAATCCAGAATGCAGGAGTAAATCTCTTCTCTCCACTAAGCCTCTTATTCAATTAAGCATCTTAACTTGACAAAAGATTCTTAGTCTCAAGTAGATTAGGATTCGAATTGAATACATTCATTCATTCATTCATTCATTCATTCATTCATTCTTGGGGGTGTGGTTTTATCCTTGGTTCCTTGATTGTTTGTCTGGTGTTAATCCCTGTTTATCTGGTGTAGGAGTCAGAGGATGTGTTCTGGACTTTTTGTTTTCTTCTTAGTTTTTTTTTTTTTCTTTTGAATGGCATTTAAAAATGGCTTATCTCTATGTGTCTGTTGATAGCTGATTTTTCTAAACACCAAACTTTCAGGAATATTCTAGTGTTTTTAATTTAGCTTGATCTATGATGCTCAGTTTCCAAATTGAAACTGTGATTTTATCTATCCATGTGTTTTGAGATTAAGAAATTTTTATTGTCTCTTTTAACTGCTAGATAGTATTCATGGATAGACTCTGCTAATCTTCTGCCTATCTTGCCTAGATAGTAGCTGTATGTTTCTTTACACTATATTTTGTAGATAACTCTTGGGTTTTTGGTGTAGTTGTTTCAAATGTGCTACTGGATCTTTTGGTTTACTTAAGATATTTTGGATGGCTTTAGTTGGTCTAAAATTCTGTAGAGGACAGGTATGCATGCTGACTTAAAGCAAAATATCTTAGTTTTTGTTGAAGGTATACTTATTGGAATCTGTAGGCATTGAACAATATGTGAATAATATTTGACTGTACTCTTATTGTAATTTTTCTTTATTTTTAGGTTCAAGATTTTACAAATATGTTCAGATTTTATATTTGAAAATTGTTATTCTTTATAGATTGGGACTTTATTTTGTTCAGGCATTTACTCTGCTATCATTGTTGCAATTTTTTTCCTTTTTATTATGTTATTACAAATATTAATATATTGCAATATGTCAATACAGTGATGTTTATTTAATATCATTAAAATTATTGGCATACTATTACTTAGATAACTTAGAATATTGAAAATAGAAAAATAATAAAACAGAACCTTGTTTTATCAATATTAATTACAATTTAAAATATCAATATTAGAAGCATTAAAATTGTTTGGCTTTTTCATTCAAAAATATTTTGGTATTAAGACAATCACTGAATATCACACATACACACATACATAGTTTATATTAATGAAAAGAAAACATAGATGTATGTAGCAAATTTAACAATATCAGATAACGAACTGTGTAAAAGGGGAGAAAAACCTATTACCCATCTGTTAATTTACAATATTTGTAGGCATATGGGTATCATTGGGAGACAGACTATGATTATATTTGCCATGTTGTGTGATGAGTGGTATGTATGGGAATAATTCTTGCTTAAATTTAATTAAACTTCTGTTTTTTATATATACTGCTATTTTGCCACTGGTGCATATTTTCTAAATTCAAGGTCCCAAACAGATATTGTCAGAATTGTGTCTTTCTTCCAGTGTTAAAGAAAATTTATTTTCACTGCTATAAGCATATATCTTACCAAATTATGAAGTTTCTTGTTGATTTTTTCCTGAGATTATACCTAGTAAAAATTCCCTAATTTTCTGCATTATATTATGTATGTCTTTCCAATAGTTGGGTTTTTTTCTTTGTATGTAGTGAAACACTCCTTGTATTTCATGACATTTCCAACATTTATTACTTTATGACTTGTCTATCTTAGTTATGATTGATGGAGTTGTATACTACCTATAAAACATTTTGTACCCATTTTCCTTAGGTTAAAACTTGGTATAAATTTTATAGATTTAGTCCATAACTCTTCCCATTGCTGTGGTAAAACTGTTTCTTTTGAGTTTTGCATACATTTTATCATGCACTTTTTATTTGTTCTATCTATGTGTAAATATTATATATAGGCCATACTTGCTGATGTTATTGCCAGTTACTCAGTGGCTGTGAGTAAGCCCTTGTTCAGCCCAGAATGCTCTTTTTAAAAAAGAAAAATACTTATTTTCTTTTAAAGTACTTTTTGTCCCAAAACTAAGAAGAAATCAAAATTTCCCTGCGCTATGGGAATAAAAATATGAATTTAGATCATATTGCTTTAGTATTATATAATCTGTCTCTGTCTCTATCACTATCTCTATCTCTATCCATTTATCTATAATTAATTAATTCCTAGGATTCGGTTATTTTCTATTAAAGATAGAATCACATTGCAGAAAAGAACAATGAGAAATTTTGAAACGTTTTATCTCCTGGTAAGACTTTTTTTAAACTGTGGACTATGTTATATTAATACATTATTACCAGTAGTTCATTTCCAGTCTTTCCAGCAGATTAGTTGCTTGTCTGAGCTCTTGAAATGGGAATGATGAGGTGCTGAAGAGATTAAGGTACTTCCTGATTAGCTCATTTGTTCTAGTCTACTATAGCTTAATGAGAACTTACTATTTGAATTTGATAGGCTTTTTAAAATTGGTAACATTTCTACACAGTTTCATATCAAATGCCTGGTGAGTTTTAAGAACCTTGTATCCTGTGATTGTGAGGGAAATATAAACAAATTCTGAATATAACTGTTTCATGAATTTGCCAGCTCTTTCTAAGCTTAGAAGATTAGCAGGATCAGGTCAGCAGCAACATTCTTCATTATTACTGCAAAGAAAATGATATTAAGTCACCAAGAGTGTAAGACATTATCTTCACCTTTTTTATACCTTAATTCAAGTTGAAATAATAGAAATATCTTTTGTGACAAAACCCAAAATATTGAACCATTATAATATCACTAGACATTTGGAAAGGAAGTTTTAAAAGCAGCTAGGTTTTTGGTATTAACTGAAAGTAGCAGTTTCATAATTTTTCAACAAAAAAAGATAATTGTGTTTTTGGATGTGTGCATAATGTCCTCCTTTCTATTTGTCTGTGTGTGTGTGTGTGTGTGTGTGTGTGTGTGTGTATGTACGTATGTGGGGATATATTTTTCCAGTCAAATGCATTTTCACCTGAAATTTTGTCAGGTAGAGACTGCCCTTTAACAAGAATTTAATTTAATGCATTTCATTACTTCATTAAAATATCAATGTTAGTACAGATGCTTTTATTATTATGGTTGGTTGTACAGTCAGCCAGTAGTTTAGTATCGGTCTGGCATTTTTATCCCCCTATCAATTCCTTCTTAAAGATCTGGAATAGGCAGATGTTGTTGTTTGATGATGTTAAAAGTGATGTTGTATGATATAAATTGTTCAAAGTAGAGCTGCCTTTTACAATTTACCAATAATGATTTTGTCAATGCTGATGGTATTGAAATGGTGCCCCTGTTGTTTTGGAACAATTTATGTTAATAATACAAAGATACTATCTTTCCTTTAAAAAAAACTACAGTTGTTCTACTTCTGTTTGAAGAACTTTGTATTTACTTCTTTCTCTTGTATTCTGCTATCTCTAGGTACTGCCAAATCCACTATCCAACTTTGTTGTCCTTCCTGTCAACAATTGTTAAGACTGGGGTGTTGACAGATACTTGTCTGTTTGAATTCTCAAGTCCCAGAGCATTTTAGCTTCTTTATTTTCTATTACTTTGTCTATTTTGTGTTCTCACATGTTCTTCCTTACAGCCAAATGGTATTTCTTGCAGATCTTCCAATGTACCACTGCTGCTACTTTGTCATGCCATTTTTTAAATCAGTCTGTGCAATCTTCTTGCAGCAGCTAATTAGGCAGCCCATTGTTTTTTCATCTTCTTTGCAGAGATAACATTTGCTGTCAGTTGCTGTCTTTCCAATAATGGTTTTCATGCATTTGTTGTTAAGGCTTGAACTTGTGCAGCAGAATTAGCTCCTCTATGTCTTCATTTTTTTCAATCTTATATATTGCCAGGTCTTGTTATTATCTGCTTTGCCTGTATATTTTTTTAATGTACTGATCATGTAATGCTTTGTCTTCCTTTGCTTCTTTTCTGTACTTCATTTAGTTTTTCTTGTAGGTCAGTTTGATCTCTCCAGTACTCAGTAGGCCTTCATGGTATACTAGCATCAGTGCATTTTCTTTACTGTCCTTCAGAAATTCTTCCAATGCCTTTTTTTCTTCTTCAACTGTCTGATGCATTTGCAACATTTCATATCCATCTATGCTCCTTGGTAAGTAGAATCTGTCAACATCACTGCATGGATGAAAGATTCTCATTATTTCTTTGGTCTTAGTTTTGCTTTAGTTCAGTCCACTATTCCAGCTACATATCTAATGACCGGGAATGCCCAGGTATTAATTGCTTGATAATATTTCATCTATTGAATTTGGATTCTAAGATCTCTTCACTTTCATGATGTATTCTCTTCTGACCTTCTTCTTGACTTCAGTGTGCTTGGTATCAATCTAAAAATGTAATGAACTTCTTGACCCAGACTCTTGATATTATTTCTATAGGACATTTTGATCCCTTCAGTTTTTACTGTTTGCTCTCCAGTCCAAACTCAACTGCAATATTCTTGACTTTATATACAGACAGTATTGAGCAGTAATTCTACTTCAAATTGTATTTTCCCAAACAGCTTCAAATTGTCCATGTAAAGAAGAAGAAATAGCCTGGCAGATACTTTTGATGTTTGATAGCCGTGGCTTGACTTGTTCAATACTGTTGACAGAGGAATCAATGCAATGACAAACAGTAATGGTGATAGTGAGTCTCCTTGAAATATTCCTTTCTTGATATTAACCTGTGCCAGTCTATCACCACTGACCAGCAATTGTGTCTTCCGTTGTGCAATTGATCTTTGCACAAAGCATCTGATATTTCTACCAACTCCTGTTATTTCCAAGTAGTTGATTATGCAATATATGGCAGAGAGCCAAATGCCTTTCTATAATCAATCCAAACTTCATTCAAGTTGATCTTCCTTCTCTTGCAGTTTTCAAAATCATCTTGTCAGTTTGGAGCTCTACTGTAGCTGTTATTTGCTGCTCTATTATTTCCTAGTGTTTCTTTAATTTTCTTTGTTTCTAGGTCATATTCCTTGATTAGTTCTCGACCAGTGGTGGGATTCAATTTTTTTTACTACTGGTTCTGTGGGCATGGCTTGGTGGATGTGGCAGGGGAAGGATACTGTAAAATCTCCAGTCAGAAGTGATATTTACCGGTTCTCTGAACTACTCAAAATTTCCGCTACCGGTTCTCCAGAACTGGTCAGAACCTGCTGAATACCACCTCTGTTCTCAACTTACAACAGTTTATTTAGTGACTGTTCAAATTAACAATAGCATTGAAAAAAGTGACATGACCATTTTTCACACTTACAGACATTGCAACATCCCCATAGTCATGTGATCAAACTTTCTGCAGTGATTCAATTAACAGTGGGTAAGAAAGGCTGTAAAATGGGGCAAAATTCACTTAAATGTTTCACTTAGTAACAGAAATTTTGAGTGCACTTTTGAGCTCAATTGTGATCATAAGTCAAGGACTATCTGTATTCTTTGATCTTGTTCTTCAGCTTCTTTTATTTCGCCTCTTCTAGCTTGCTTGCATCTCATCTTAACATGCTAATCTTGTTCTCCCACCTGATCTTCCATTTTGGTGATGCACTGTCTGTTTGTTTTTTGCCTTGTTTGTTAATTTTGTATGCAAAGTATTCAGTTATAATTGTAGCTATGATGAACACATTACATTATTATTATTAATACATGACAGTATTCTTATAAAACTCGCATTGCAAAATTGAGAGAAGTTAATGTTTGAAATGATAATTAAGTTTAAGATTATATACTAGTTCCAAAATGTGAAATCAGGTAAACTCACACTCTGTTGGGAACAAAACAAATTGCTTTCTCATTGTTAAGTAAAACAGAATGGCAATGAAACTATCACCGGCAGTAGTACATTAATATACTGGATATTCTAAACAATCATTCAGTGTTATATTTCACTGAGTGCAGAAAGATGTCACATAAATTACTTTTCTTTTCTGCTTCAGGGAAAGATAACTAGTAAAAAGTATTGAAAACTGGAATATATTTCAGTCCTTAATATTTCTGCATGTTTTTGGACGGGCCTGTTTAACTACTTACTAACAGGGCTGTCTTAACAGCATTATGGGCCCTGGGCAAAGCAGTGTACAACTACTCACAGGAATAAAAATGTAAATGGTCGATAAAATGAAACATATATTGATTTTATTGGCACTTCCAACAAAATTGGTGTTGAAACATTAAAAACATGCTGTGCAGCAACAACTAATCAACATGATAAACATTTGAACAATACACGAGTCTTGAAAAACACAACAATACTCACTAAGCCATACACTTGCTGTATGTATATGATACAAAGTGCACTGAAGGATTAACATACGGAGGTTAGTATGGGGCCCCTATGTTCATGGGGCCCATGGGCAAGTGCCCATCAGGTCCATGTGTTAAGACAGCCCTAGTTACTAAGATTAGGAAACCAAATTATCAGTTACACAAAACTCTCTTTCCTTCTCTCTTCCTTCTCTCTGCTTTATCTGCTTTGAAATGCTCTTTGTTCAGAGAGCTGTTTCAGAAGAGCTTATTCAATATCTCCACTTTTGTCCAAATCAGAATTTGGAAACCCCTCAATTTTAGCATCCCAATTTAAATAGACAAAAATTATCTTTATTTTTAAAAGCAACATTAATCAACAAACCTGTTTTTTGACCGGTTCTTTCCCCATACATTCACACATTAGGAAACTGCCATTGTTTACTTGGTAAATGATGCTCAACAAAATATTTTTCAGTGTGTATGCTATACTATGCTTCTATGTTTAGAAGCATTTCTATGACATCACATGCAAATAAAACTCCATATGATATGCAAAATGTGAGAGAGAATGTGTACAGCTGACATGAAGCTACCCCAAGGAAACAACTAACATTGGTTCTTGTATTTTTCTTTTCTTGTGCTATTTTTCTCTCTTCTTTGTCTTCTACATTTTCAGACTGTTTTCTAAGATTCCCTTCTGCTGCAGTTCTAAGATTTGTTGACTGTGCCTGTATTAAAACAATACCACATCAAAAATTGGCAATTTTCATCAACCCTTTTATATCGGCTGTGTGAATTTATCTCCCCCTCTCTGAGATTATTAATGAGGTAAACTCACCCTATGAGCCTCAGGAAGAAATAGCTTAAGTTTCATGTGCTGACAGTAATTAATTTGTGGCAAAACTGTAGCTAGGTGCACAAAATATGTGATCTTCTTTGCCTGACAAGTAACAATTTCACTCAGAAATAGAAAAATGGGCCTGCTGGGGTGTGAATAATGCTAAAGGCAGCATTTTCTATAATCTCCTCTGGGAGCTGTGGCTTTTGTTCAACCTTTAGTAGCTCAAGTATGGTATATTTGGATCCCTTTCACTTCTTCCTTGTAGGGAGTACCTCAGACTATATTTTTCTATTACAGAGCCTAATAATTTAGAGGATATTAAGGTCACAGAGATTCTGCTGGTAGAGTTGATCTGAAGGTATCACACAGTTCTTAAATTCTACAATTTTTTGTCATTGAAATAAGTAGGTGCAACTTCATGCACACAATTTATGACCTAATCCAGGGGTGTCAAACTGGTAGCCCATGGGCTATAGGCATCACAAGCAGGCCATGCCCATGGATGCATCATGTGCAGGCCATGCCCACGAATGAGAAAAACATTGTGACGTGGCAAATTTGATATGCAGTGACTATGACTAGTCCTTGCATTTCCTGAGTGCTGAAAGGCAAACCATTTCATAATTGATTATTCAGTATTCAACTTCAAAGATAGGATACAGGGCTAGAAGGTTGGTTTGAAAAAGAAACTAGCTTCAGCCTACAATTGATCCAATAGAATATTCTTAAAACTTTTAGTTCAAGTTTCAGTTCAAAAAGAGATTGACTAGGTTAGAATGTCATGAATATATATTTAAACTATGAGCACTAAACTACTGAGCTCCAGTTTCTACTTAGCAGAAATGAAATCTGGAAGAAATCTGTACCTGATAATCATAGAAATGGTGTGGTTGGATATTGGGAATATTTGTCACAAGAGTCCTAGCAATTTCAATGTTTTCAGGAGCATATTTCATTTATTTATTTATTTATTTATTTATTTATTTATTTATTTATTTATTTATTTATTTAATTGGATTTATATGCCGCCCCATCTCCGAGGGGTCTCAGGGAGGCTTACACAGAAATATATAAGCAATAAATACACCTTTATCAAATTATCTAATCCAATTATAAAATCTAATTAAAATGCCCTTAAATTAAAATTCCCAACCCTGCTCAGTCCAGGCTGGCCTGTACAAACAGCCAAGTCTTGAGATCACAGCAGAAGGAGCGCAGGTCCGGGGCCAAACGCAGCTCTAGAGGTAGCTGATTCCAAAGGGTGGGCGCCCCCACAGAGAAGGCCCTTCCCCGGGCACCACCAACCGACATTGTCTGGACGATGGCACCCCCAGGAGGGCCTGCCTGTGGGAGCGTACTGGGTGATCGGACCTCGATGCTGGTAGGAGGCTCATACTTTACATAAAACATACTTTACATAAAACAGGATTATGTAATATTATTCTAGCAGAGTGCTCTATCACAAACATAGAAAATTATTCTATCAGATCATTTTCTGTGATCTTCTAACTCCTGTTTCCTGAGTTCTGGAGGATCTGGATCTACGGCTCCACCAGAGATCAAGAACTAAAGTGTAAACACATTTTTCTAAAAAAAAAAAGTGGGGGTCCTACCCTGTTACCTGAAATGGGGAAGCACAGATATCCCAAGGCTAAGATTTCTATAATTGCAATATATAAATCACCAATTGTACCAATGGTTTTTAAAACTTAGATTGTATTAGTAATAGTCCAGTAAATTCAGACTAATGGCAAGCTTACAACTATGCAGCTATTAGTCACCAAATAAATGAGGAAGGGTGAAAGAGCAATGGAAAACTTGAATGTATCCTGCAGCAGTGTTTTTGCTGTTTTCACAACAGAACAAAGAATGGTCTTCCTGCACCAACTCAGAAAGCTCAAACTGCCCAAGGAACTGTTGATACAGCTTAACAGAAGAATTATTGAGTCTGTTATTTGTACTTCTATAACTGTCTGGTTTGGTATTACTACCAAAGAGGACAGGTGCAGACTTCAATGGATAATTAGGACTTCAAACAAAAAAAAACCTATTGCAAGTATCCTGCCTTCCACTGAGACATGTATATTGCACAGGTCAGAAAGAAGGCTGAGAAAATAGCTACTCCCCACTTCCTGGCTGTAAATTGTTTCAACTCCTCCCCTTAGGACGCACTATAGGGCATTGCATGCCAAAACAACTAGACACAGAGATAATTTCTTTCCTTGTACCATCACTCTACTGAACACCCAATTACCATAGTTCTGTATTATGTTTAAGTATAATTAGTATGGCTGTATTACTTTTATCCTTCTTATCTGTTCCACTACTTTTTTTACTGTATCATTATTATGATTATTATTACTTTAATATTATTATTATTACTTTGTTGTTTTGCTTGTACAGTGAGAGCTTATGCACCAGAGACAAATTCCTTATGTGTCTAATCGTAGTTGGCCAATAAGTATTTTATCTAACTAGATTGTCTTGCTAGAGTTTGTGCTAAAGTTTCCTACTCATTAGCCTGCAGGATATAGACTAATGCAGGAAGCATTACAATATATCTAGAAAACTGAGGAAGTTTTCTACTGAAGGCTACCTCATATAACATACAGTAAAATATTAAAGGTGATTATAACTGTTATACTCAATGCTTCTCAGTAAAACAGAGAGACATAACAGAGAGATATTTTTCAACCCCCACAAAGACATATATCTTAAAGAGGGAAATGAATTATTCATACTATTCAATATAATACATTGTTTAATGCATTGTTTTAAACAATCTTGCATGCCATCTTCAGCTAAATTGGTTATCCTTTTACAGTAAATTCAAAAGGAGTTTGTAATAGTTTAACAGTAACCAAAATGAGTTGCAGACCACTCGTGGCTTGTTTCATTAGATATGCAGAATATCATTTTCAGTTAGGTGTATCAATTTAACTGTGGTTGGGAAATAGGGAGAAATGAGAAATGAGGATGCAGAGATATCAACATTAAGAGTCAAAATTAAAGATGGAAGATGGAACAGTGTAAATTATCTATTGCTAATGGACACTCACAATTGGTTAGTGGCTAATGCTCTCAAATTAGAAAGGCCAATCAAAAATTTTGGCAAGAGGATTCATGATTTTGCTTTCTTCATTCTTTTTACTTTGCAGTACTAAAAAAAGAGGAGAAAGAAAAGGAGGAGTGTTACAGTTACAAAGGGTATTCCAAGCCAAATATTAGGCATGAAGGTAAAGGTAGTTTTCAACTTACGACATTTCATTTAGGGATTTTTCAAAATTAAAATCAGGGGTTCAACAGGGGTTCAACTGGTGTTACTACCAGTTCAGTACTTATGTTTTGCGTGCACATGCACACTGTGTGCATGTAATACAATGAAAGCTGTGCCTCCCAGACAGCTGATAAGCGCTGTGCGCAGGTGCGCAACATTTGAAAAAAGCCTTTTTTACTGATTTTTCAGCCTCAGCTGTGCCACACAAAGCAGCTGAGGTTGAAAAAGCAGGAAATAAAGGTCAGGTAACAGCCTGGGCGGGCAGGTGGGCGAAACAGCAGCAGACACAGAACTGATTCTGTGTCTGCTGCTCTTCAGAGCTACCGGTTCTACAGAGCCGGGCAGAACCGGTGGCATCCCACCCCTGGTTAAAATGGCATTTAAAAAGTGTCTTATAATTAGTCTTTGCACTTACTACCATGCACAGAATTCCCATGGTCATGTAATCAAAATTTGAATGCTTGGAAATCAACACGTATTTATGATGTTTGCAGTGGCCTGGGGTCGTGTGATCATCATCTGTAACATTCTTAGCCATCTTCTGACAAGAAAAGTCAGTGGGAAAGCAGGACTCACTTAGTGACTGTGTGATTTCACTTAATACTACAGTAATTTGCTTAACAACTGTGGGAAAAAAGGTTGTAAAATCAGGCCCGGTTCATTTAACAACTGCCTTGCTTAGCAGTGGAAATTCTAGTCCCCATTGTGGTCATAAATCAAGGATTACCTGTAACCTAAAGCAGCATCTAATAGCAATTGCACTGAACTAGATTGCAGCAGCTATTTCTGAGTGTTATTAGGTTGCTAAGAGATAGAAGGATAAGAGAACATTGAGTTTCTTTTAGATACGTATAGATGTCCAATTATTTAATCATTTCCTCACAAGAGCTGTTCTTATGAAGCATAAATTTAAATAGGAACAAACACTACAGAAAGAAATAAAAGGATAGCTAGTGAGAATGAAAGATTGCCCTTTATCTGCCTGTTTGGAGAGCTAGATTAAAGAACTGGCTGTTTTAAAATTCATATCAGTTACATTGAATTCTGTCCAGATTTTTCAAAGATGGATTGTTGCATATTAATAGATTGAGATGGGGGAGGGTAGAGAATGGAATATAATATAACCATGTTATGATCTTGTAAGAGGCTTAAAGAGCTCTTGGGAACAGCCAGCATAGGCCTATATAACTACATAAACTATATATAAGTATATATAATGTGGGAAAGTAACAGGAGTTTGATCATAGAGTTTAACAGCTGAAACTCTGAAAAGGAAAGAAAAATACATGATACTGTTTTACTGGTAATGCCTTATAAACAAAGGTAAAAATAAATGAATCCAACTCTGAGATCATGACTTGCAGTGCTTGTAGCATGTTTATACTCCTGCTTCAAAAAACAAACTTGCTTAGATTGACAGGAAGTACTATCTATAGTAAGGCTTAGAGAAGAACAAATCAGGTGGATCAAACAATGGCCATACTTTAATTCATAAGGGAAAAAAAGATTTAACAGATAATGGTTGACATAAAAGACACATAAAAACACTCTCACACACCCAAGCTCCAGATAACCTACACATCATAAGATGTGTTGGAATGTAAAAAAATAAAAGTCTCAGAAAGAAATGCACAGCCCCTATCTGAGAGTTTTACAAAACAAATTTGAAATGATATCATATTTTTTTAAACCAAGTATTATTACAGGACATATCAACAGCAACAATTTACTAAGATACTATGGCTATGAGGATAAACCTGATATAATGCTGAAAATGAGATAGGTTACTGACTATATCAGATTGGAAACTTTAACTTGAAGAATATACAGCATTGGCGATATATATATAGCAGAAGTTTGACTAAATTTAAAGAAGAATGGTTTCCTTTTACATGATGCAGCATGGCAAAGTGAAGCTCTTGGAGTATGTTTTATAAGAAGAAAAATAATTTTCCAAATAACTGAAATTATTAGCAATACATGAAAAATGTAAAAGTTTATTGATATTGTAGATCAGTTGGATTATAATAAAGGAGATTAGAAAATTCTTCATCAACAAGTATATTGAGCACTAACCATGCAAGTTTCAGGACTTCTTTGTGTACTTATGGATATTATACCTTTGCATCAATAAATTAACAAAGTAAATAAATATTTTTTAAAATAATTGAAAAATATCACAAAAGTTACCTGGTCTTAGCTCCTGCTTAGAGAAGGATCCATTAGATACATCTAGCCTCTCTTTCAAGAACTTTATCAATGAGACAATTCAAAATACTGTGTACATTTCCCACTGATTGGCAGGTCATAAGATCAGGAATTTCCTCCTGATGTCTCCCTTGAACCACTTTCCTTGTGGCTTTAGGCCAATGGGTCTGGCCCTGCTTTCTAAGACCATGGAAAATAGCCCTCGTCTCTCTGTTGTATGTCAGCCATTCACATATATGAATTATGTTTCTTTTGATCTCCTAAACCATTTCTCATAAGGCTTGGTTTCCAGACTCTTCATCTTGGGTAGCGTTACTATGTACTTACTCCAATTTGTCATTGCCCTTTTTGAACTGCAATATTCCATATGGGATTTGATCAGAGCAGAATATGTGAGATTATTTCTCACAATCTGTTATGATTGCTAATTGTACCCTATGACTATTATTAAGTGTTATACCTTATGATTTTTGACTCTTGACAAATGTATCTTTTCTTTTATGTACACTGAGAGCATTTGCACCAAGACAAATTGCTTGTGTGTCCAATCACACTTGGCCAATAAAGAATTCTATTCTATTCTATTCTATTCTATTCTATTCTATTCTATTCTATTCTTATAATTCTGCAAATTCTTGTTAATGATAGTATTTACTATTTTTAAACTATTGGCTCATTTTTAACTTATGGTTGGCCAAGATACTCCTATCCCTTTTATACTGTCATGTTCTGTCATATTCACTTTCCTCAAGTCTCACTGGTTCTTCATGAGTTCTCATAGATTACCAATACAATCACTTCTGTTAGTTCTTTTAACTTTCTGGGATCTAATCCATCTAGTCACAGAAATCTGAATTCATTTAAATTAGTAGTTATTTTCTCTTTTACCCTCTTTTCATCTTCAACTGCCACTTCCTCATTCCCTCACTGGCATAATTATGAGACCTTCTGAAAAAAAGATAGAACAAAATAGGAATTAAGGAGTTCTGCCTTCTTCCCATCACCCATTGCCACTTTGCTATTTTCTTTCCTCAATGGACCTATGTTCTCTTTGGCTTTCATTTTCGTTCTAATACCCAAATAATCCTCTTTGTGGCATCTCTCCAAGCCTCAGGGTATTTTAAGCATTAGCTTAAAATACAAAGTTCCTATAATGTTTGGAAACTACCCTGTGTTTTATTTTGGTTATGTTTCCCTCCTTCCAATTTCTCTGCATGGCCCTTTTCCCCTTTAATGGTTTAAGACATTTAAGGCAGCAATTCTCTCTCTTCCTCCCCCCCTTTCTCTTTCTCTCTCTTTCCCCTGAGGAATTGTTTGTGACTGTAGTCTCTCATTTTGTAGAATGCTCCCCTCCTTCTTGGACTTTTTCTCCTTAACAGTTTCAGGCTGTTAGATTTAATTTACTTTCTCTCAGAGGTCATCAAAATCCTTTCTTCTGAAATCCAGTATTCACCCTGCCTTGCTTCAGTTCCTAAACTTCTCAACATCCAAAGCTGAAATATAACATGATCACTTTTTTCTCAAGGGGCCAGTTGCCTTCAGTCTTCACCAATTCCTCCCTCTTGGTTCACATAGTACACACACAAACCCACACATCCTCCCCTTTTTACTTCTACTTTCTGACAAATGAAGGAGGCAGCAACCAAGGACATGAATCTGTTGAATCTCTGAGTCTTAGCAGACCAGATTCCCAGCAGATATCAGGATAATTGACATCTTCTATTATCACTTTGGTTCATTTGGGATATTTGAGAATTGTGGTTGAAAACCTTTTACCTCAAGTGACCGGCAAAATGAAAGAGTACACTGTGGACTTCATTAACAACAGCAAAAAAGCTAGAAGAAGAGTAGACAGCTCACAGAAGCAAAATTCTTCTTTTTTCTTTAAAGAAACCCTGCCGCATTTTGAACAGGGAACATTCTGCACAGTTATAATACCCACAATTTCATTTTAAATACTTGCTGTTGTACTTGCCTATATGTGCATTTTTACTGTTTCACTTTGCCTGTTTAAATGTACTACAACTTGGTATCCATATGCACATGTCCAGGAAAACTCACTTTCAGAAAGAAAAAAAATGATTGGCAACTGTTTTTTCTGAAATAAGAAATTAGGAGTTAGGGTAGACATCAGTCTGAAATGGCCTTTGCAAGCCATTTGAACAATTTGCTCCCAGAAGTTGTGTATGTTCCAACATTGGAAGTTTTCAAGAAGAGATTGGATAACCATTTGTCTGAAATGGTATAGGGTTTCTGTCTGAGCAGAAGGTTGGACTAGAAGACCTCCAAGGTCCCTTCCAACCTTGTTATTCTGTTCTATTGTTAAAGCATCTCAGTGCAGTCAGATTTTTCTTAAATCAGTTTAGAGTGAAGCCTTCATGAGCATAGAGGAGTGGCTTAAGGGAACAGTGTTAAAAAGGCTTACTGATATTGCCAGGTCACTCTGTAATCAGTATCAGCCAGCAGCCATTTATGGTGGATGAGAATAAATAGCATTATCACATACCCTTTGCCAAGAAACATTGTTCTGGGTCAACCCTGCATTTCATTGATTAGTGCTAGAGGCAGGGACTCTTCCTCATATTCCTTGCTTTTCTGAATTGCTTGTGTTGCCAACATGTCTTCCTTATTAGCATTATGGTCATAGCACTTCTGGATGATACTATATAAAGTTTCAGCTAACCATCCACAGGCTCTCTTGGTATGTTGTGATAGAATTCATGTGATCCTGAAACTGAATCTCATTCAAAATAAATAAATTTATATTCCATGTCAAGCTTCAGTTCTGCTTTTCGCAGTTGCCTGGGGATCACATGCCCTCTTACTGGGGAAGATGAAAGCAACATTCAAGGGAAGGTAGTTCTACCTTTTCTTTGTTTTCCTTTTTCTGCCTTTGTAGCCATTTTTATTTAATGAAGCAGCCTTCAGCATTTTCCACTTTTCTCAACTAATTGTAATTATTTATTCTACAATTGCTCCACACCACCTGTTTACATTTATCCTTGATGATCCGTTTCTTTTGCTTTCAAATCTTCACAAAACTTACTATTCTATATGAATGAAGGCAAATATACATGTCCCAGGATAATGTTGCAGGATCCAGTCTGAGTTGGTCACCAGATTAACATTATTGGCTTTTGTTGTACTTAATTTTTCTTAGCAATTGTTTTTTAATATCTCCCTTTTTAGACATTCTTACTCCTCTTGGACTCCTTTTTCCATTAGCTTTCCCTACTTATCTTTATTCTGAGTTCATTAAAATCTCTTCTTTTTTTAGTGTCCAAGTTATGTATTTGACTGCATTCAGCTTAAGTTATTCAGTAATTAAGCTATTAAATAATTCAGTTTCAAAATCAAATGCTCCAGTAATGTTATCAGTATTTCCATTTTTTTTGTTCTCTATTAGGAGCTATCAAGTCAAAGAAAGTTACTCTATTTTTCCATCCCCTGAGGAAGAATGTTTTAGGTAAGACAGGTCAAAATTTTTCTGGAAGGAGCATCCTTGTTTGCTTGCCTGTCAAAGTATGGTGGAATAATTAAAATCACTCATATCATCTTTCTTTGAAAGACAGGTAATTTGCTTTATGTGGAATTATATAATCTTGTTCTTACTTTGAAAGATGATAATTGATACCAATAAACATATGACTTTGATGCATTGTTTTAGTTCTTACAGATCAAAAGCCTTTTACAGTATTGCCAAGTTCATCCCCTTTGGAATTCTGACTGTCAGATGTGTGGTTTTTTTTAAAATATAAAGGAACTTTCTCTGTTGCTCTTATTGTAAGATTTCCCAATTTATACTGCAAACCTTTTTTTTAGTATGAATCTATTGCTTCTTGGCCATTCTTCTCATGATGTTGGAACTAGATGTTGTTACAATTATTTAGGTAACTATTAAAATATTTTAATATTAACTATTAATATCAACTATTAATGATTTGAATAGCAACGTCCCATCTGTAGAGACCCTCAAAGTGAATCTTGGAGAAGGAATGTGGCAGTTAGTTAAAAATTAAATTAAGCCTGGGAAAATAAGAAGGCATTAGAAAAGGATCATAAGTCTCTTTAGTGTCTCTGACTTAAGTTTCTTTGATACAAGAAAGAGAAAGGGGAAAATGGCATCAGGCTTTAAAGATTCTGTTACATTGGCCTTTATCAATATACTTCTACTAATTCTTATGGATCCAGCTTCCTGACCTGGCCTGCCTTGACAGACTGACATCATCTCATTTTATTATTCTTGTTATTTTCCCAAGTTTCAGAAACTTCCCCAATTTTAGAATAATTCTACAGATGGTCTATTGTAAAAAAAGAATATGTTAAAAACTTGCAGAAAAGTTACTTTTCTGTAGAAGAGACAGAAATTACCTTAGGGGATAATCTTTGGAAAGCAGCAAAATGCAAAAGACTTTTAGATTATTTGAACTGGGAGACCTTCATAGTTAAACTTGGAAGCGGAGCAATTGTCCCATTTTACAGGGTAGAGAGATACATTTTAATAAACCAGTACTTCAGATAACAGATATAGCATCTTTGCAGAAGTTGTCTAGGGATGAATAAAAATTGCATAAGGGTTGACATTTGGCATGAGGGATAATATGCTTTTTTATTTTATATTTTTGCAAAGAGTTAAGTGTCAAGTTATCCTCTTTACAGAATATTAACTCTTAACTGTCAGAACGATATTTCTTTCTTTTCCCCCTAGATTTACAAAGTTAGTATGGTGGGAGTACAGTAAAATTAAAAAGTTTATATCTGGTTGATAGGGAGTTTAAAATTTGCCACTTTCAACAGTGCTATTTGAATACATTGCCATAATTTTGTAGAACAAATATAACTGCCATGACCAAAGAAAAAACTCTCATCTGTTTTTCAATAAGGAAGTACACGCTCAATTGGTAGCATATTTTTTATACTAAGAGGAATTATATTAAGAGAGAAAGAGAGATGCAAAAATACAGAGAACATCACAATTCTGGGTCACAACGCAAACCTCATGTGTGCACTCATGACCAGTGAACCCCTTGTCAAAGGAAGTGCAGCCCACCTCTGAATTATTCCCATATATAACCAAGGAGAGAAGCAACCTAGAACTAAGAAGAAATTTCCTGACAGAAGAATTAATCAGTGGTACAATGTGCCTACAGAAATTGTGAATGCTTTAACACTGGAGATTTTAAAGAAAAGATTGGACAACCATTTGTCTGAAATGGTGTAGGGCTTCCTGCCTGAGCAGGAAGACTCCAAGGTCCTATTCTATTCTATTCTATTCTATTCTATTCTATTCTATTCTATTCTGGGTAATGATGATTTATTAGCTGACCAATGATGATTTATTAGCTGTAATGTTGTAATGCTGTAATACTGTAATGATGTGATAATGATGCAATGGTAGCAATGAGTCAGCAGAGTTATTTGACTTCTACCCCTTGAAGAGGCTGCAATATAAGAGAGACCCTGTGGGGGCATATCTCTCTCTCCATGTGTACTTTTGTGGTGTAGCTGATTACTGATTGCTGTTTGTTCAAGGTCTGTATCAAAGTACTTGTATGCATATATGCTTTTGTAGGGTTAAAACCACTATATGTAAATACAAACCTGTGTGGTGTATTTGCTCCTGGGTTGTCTCACCTAGTCACATTGTGCACACTCTGACAATTCTTTTCTATTCTCTTTACATTGTTCATTCACTTTTGTATTCATTATTGTTGGATATTTTTAATCAATCCTATGATTGACTAAAGTTTAGAGGATCTTGTTAACTTGTCTATATATTTAAATTGTACAAAGATACTGAGCCCAGTCTGTTTTCAAACCAACCTTTATTGTACAAGCAGCATAAATCAAATAAACATACAGAAAGATTACTACCAGTGTCTTTTGCCTTCTTTAGTTTCTTCTCTTCAGGTCTCTCTTGGTTTCTATAACTACCTATGTAGTTAGGTTTTCTCAGTCCCTTAGATTTGGTTGTCAGAAGATCTGAGGTAGATATTTGAGAGAATTGATCGCCCGTGCTGATCAATCTCTCTTAAGGACAATTGAGAATAACTCTCTAAGAAACACAGACCTCTTTAGAAACTTAGACCTCTCTTTTAGGCTTTTTCCTCTCTCTCCCCTTTCTCCTTTGTCATGAGGTTCCTCCACCTTATGCTCCTGAGGTACCCAGCTAGTCTCTCTCTCCTTGAGACCTCTCAGGTAATTGTGGACCTCCAGAGATTTCACCTGAGGTAAAATGTCAGTTGGGCTGCCCCTTATATACCAAGGGGCGTGGCTTATGATGCCAGTCCAGGGTATGTGGTGTCACCCTGTCATTGGTGGATTTGATCTCACCTCAAATCCAGGCAGATTGTAAACTGCATAGCAACACCAGAAAGGTCTATTTTCTGACAATTATGCATTCATTCAGCACTCATTTATAACTTTCTTCTTCTTTTTCTATACACACATCATCTATATCCATCCTTCCCATTGCATTCAAGTTGTGTTTATGTTTCTTTGACAAATCCATCTGTCATATAAGAATTTCCTTTCAATTATGCAAGCAGAAAGTCTTTTTCTTCCTGGAAATAAACAATTGAGTCTACTCTACTCTTGCCCACTAATTCAAAATTATTTCATTTCATTTTGACCCTTACAATTAAATCCAAATTCTTTGAAATGCTGATTATAAATATTGTGTATAAAGAAAGCATTTCCTAATATTATTTTACGAAAACAAGCAAATGTATTTTTTGTAAATATACTTGACAAATATCTTGGTCTTCATATGTCACATGACTGAAATGTGATTAAATGATGTACAATTAACATTTGTCTAAATCCTGATTCTGACAGCCTTTCAAAATTTTCAATAGGATGAAATGTCCATAAAATACATGCTTAGTTCCAAAACAATATGTGTCTTGATTAGGATTAAGAAAATATAATTAGCCACCAAAAAGTACAAAAGCCACATAAATATGGGTGGTCATATATTTACAAATAGTTGATATGACAGCATATTTCAAAATGAATCTAACTGAAAAGAAATTTCCAATCTACAATTTCTCATATTTTACAATTAGACCATTGTCATTTGGACAGGTAAGGATTTCAGGCAATATAATTTCTGAAATGGTTTCCCTTAAAACCTAACATCATGATCAGAAAAGAAATAGTTTCTTAATCTTTGCCATTTTCCCCCTTTTATTTCTTTAATTTCAGATTATAGAGCATGTTATCTCTTCAGCTAGTATCTTATCCAGGTAGTATCTTATCAGGGATACAGGTGGTATATAAAATAAATAAATAAATAAAATCTTGCAAGCAAACAAGAAAGTAAATCATTTATTCAGTAAGTCTCCAGACTATTTTAAGTAATCTTCCTACCAATGATATGATATGATTTTGAATTGTTTGACTTTGAGCTTTTGTACTAGGTGAAAAATATGACTTTTCCAAGTCCACCGTCACCATCGATTCATGATAGATTTTTAAAGATGTTCTTAAATAATTGCTCTGTTTTGATAGCAAACCAGCATTTCATTTTTTCCTTTCTTTTATAATGTGTTCTAATCTGTTTTTTTGAGTATAAACATTTGTAAATGAACAATTCCATACTTCAACTGATTATAATTTGAGATTTTGACATAATTCTCCATTACAAATTCTCTATTATGATTTGATTGCTTATTGTACCCTATGACTATTATTAAGCATTGTACCTTATGATTCTTGACTCTTCACGAATGTGTCTTTTCTTTTATGTAGACTGAGAGCATATGCACCAAGACAAATTCCTTGTTTGCTCAATCACACTTGGCCAAAAAAGAATTATATTATTTCAAAGAGTCTAAAACCTTTTTGAGGATACAACTTTGGATACTAACTGGAACACCAAGTTTGGCATTGCCCCAGCCTGAACCCCTGAATTTATTTTGGGGCTGCATTTATTGTGTGGTCTAAAATGGAATCATTTTCTTCTGTCAATAAACCAAAATATAATTTGTCCACCTAGAAGTAGTTCAGGCTAGAAATGGAAAAAAGCAAAGGACAGCTGGGATGGCAATCAAGGAAAAATGAGGAGGTTCTCAGAAGATAAAAAGTGATAGATGATAAGGTAAGGCAAGACAAGGCAAGATGATAACCTTTATTGTCATTTTTCACTGGGAGCACACTGGCACATATTAAAATGAAATTCTGAAAAGAAAGTATATATCTACCCTTATGCATATATCATTAATCAATTTAGCCCTTGCATACGTAATAGGCCCTCCCAACTGCCTCCCACGTATAATTAACTCTATTGTTTTTGCTTCAGTCATGTTGGTCGATGGAGGTTTAACTCCTGTTGTTTCCTCCCTTGCCAGACCAGCTTGGATTGCTTATCTCTAAGAAATTATGTTAACCTGTCACCTATTGCAATTTGTTACTTTGCTTGTGACCTTGTGGTCAGCCTGGCTGTTCTTCATTATTCTTGTCTATTATAGCTTTAGACAGCTCTGCCGGGCTCCTCTGTATTTGGTCAGGCCTGGCTGTGCCATCATAGGATAAATCCACATGCTCAGCTGTGGGGGGGGGTGCCATCGGTCTCTGCTCCCTGATGGGAAGTGGTCTCTGCTCCTCCTGCTTATAATTTTAGTTCAAGAGATCGCAAGATGTCTGTTTCTTCTCTTACAAGTATACCTGGAACTCGTATTTTTAGAATAGTTTACACACACACACATACACACACACACACACATAACATACAAAGGCAACACATACAAGTAGTCCTTAACCTACAACTGTAAATGAGCCAGAATTATGATTGTAAGTTGGGCCAGTCATTAAGAGGGATCACCACATGACTGTCTGATTTTAAAAACTTTTTATGATAGTTCTTAAGCAAATGTAGGGGTTAAAAATTGAGCGCCATGGTCATTAAGCAAATTCATAGAAATAAACCCCGGTTTCTGGTTTAAAAGAAAAGAGTCGTAAATCAGTAGGTTACTGCAAATGGCTGTGAATGTAGGCTGGTTACTGAGCGCTAAAATAAAATCACATGACCAGGAGAAGGGTGGCCATCAGAACTTCGAATTCAGGTTGTTAGTAGCCCTATGGAGATCTGCCATAGCTTCACATGGTTGCTAAGCAATGAGTCATAAGTCGATGACTACCTCAATCAGCTTTGTTCTATTTTGTTTTGTCTAAAGCCAGGAACAACCAAAGCATTCTATATTTCTGTTCTGCAACGTTGCGGCTGAGCTGAAATGGTTTGGCAGAACATAATACATAGGTTGTTCTACATTTTAAACCTTTCTTTCCCTGTCCTGATCACACTCCTGGTTTATAACAAGTTAACTTTCCTTCTTATACAGTTCAAAATTGTGTGTATATATATAAACCTTGGCTTTATCAGTAGCTCTACAATCACTGCGCTTTGCCTGGCTGAAGCACAGGAGAAGAGATAGATTTGACAGCCCAGGGAGCTGGAGTATTGAAGGCAACTTAGCAGACAAAAAGAAAAGGGGGCTCACTTGAAAAACTTTCAATTAAAGTGACCTTTTTTGTGTGTACAAAGCATCCAGATATGGCTTACAGAGTAGCATTAGAGCAGAAAAAAACATCACTCTGAATAATGAGCTGAAAGCTTCAAAAGATTCTTTTTGACACTAGCAGAGGTACTCTGTATTGTTAGTGGCATTTCTCAGCGCCTTAGGAGAGGGCAGATGGTTTGGAAAAACCATAACTTCTTACAGGCAAGATCTGGAAACTCTAGAGATCGTATTAGGTCTGGCGGCCTAACGGTCTGCACTCTTGCTTTAAGTAAGAAATAGGGGAAACCACTGAAGTGACTGAACTTAGGCTTTCAATTTCCCTCACTGCTTTCATCAGTGTCCATGAAGGTTGGGAAACTAAATACTGAAGATCTCAAATATTTTCATAAATCTATTAAAGATAGTGGTATTCCTTGTTTCTTGACAATCATTTCTCTCTTGCTAAAGGCAAATGAAAGAATTTGCCAACCTCGCTTCTCCAAGCAGTCCCTGTCTGAGACAATGAAACATCAAGATAGATTCTTGGTCAATGGAAATATTATGAACCAGCCTTGTAAGCTAAATTCCTCAATGCTTACTGTTATGTATGTAGGTTTGAATGTTATTGGTTTATTTGAACTGTTCTTTTTTTTTTTTTAATTTTCTACTCATGCTTACAATTTCTGGGATACAACCCAATGTGCTCAGCAATAGCCTTCATTCCATTGTATATGCCTGCTTATTACTAAGCGGCAAGGTCAGCTAATTGCCCCCAACAATCTTGGGTCCTCAATTTACCTACCCTGAGAGGATGGAAGGCTGAGTCAACCTTGAGCCTGGTGGGATTCGAGCCTACAATAATTGTAGGCAGCTGGATCTTAAGAGCAGGCATTTAACAGCCTGAGCTACCAAGGCTCTTTGTAAAATGTCAAATGGTATTGGTTTAAATAGTGCGGGAAGAATCCCTGCACTCCCATTGGCTGGCAGCTATGGCTGCAGGCTATAAGAAGCAGCCGTAGCCAAGCCAGGACGGGTCTATTCGAGCTGTAGTCACTAATAAAGTCTTTTGCTGGAACTCCTCGCGTCTGACTCTTCATGCAAACTTAACACTGGCGACGAGGGTGGGATTTCCCTGAAGAGAAGACGACACGACGAACAAGCAACTGAGCGAGATGGCTGCGCTGAACACCCCCAGCACCGCTCGATCCGGCGACGGAAGACTGGGAATCGATGCGGATCGTTTCCACATGTTCCTGGAGGGAAACGATCTCGCCGCATCCCCGAGACGGAAGAGGGCGGTCTTTCTCACGCACTGCGGTCCGGCAGTCTTCAAAATGGCGAAGGCGTTGGTGGGAGCAGCAGAGCTGAAGGTAATGGAATGGCCCGATTTAGAGAAACTTTTAAGAGCCCATTACGCCCCACAAGTATCGTGCCTCATTAAGAGACACGAATTTTACCGTCGGGATCAAGGGGATAGCGAGAATGTTAATGACTTCGTGGCAAGTTTAAGGGACATTGGGGGTGCTTGTGACTTTACCAACTTAGAAGAGGCCATGCGTGATCGGTTTGTTTTAGGCCTTAAGGATAAGGTTTTACAAAGCAAACTATTAATGAAACCTAAGATCACGTTTAAAGAGGCCATTGAAGAAGCTGTTTCAGCGGAAGCCACCAAGTCCTCAGCAGCGCCATGAAAAGATTAACAAGGCTTCAAGCCAGGCCTCAAGCCATTCTGATGGGGATAAATCCACATCTACTCATTGCGAACAAATAGACTCTGATTCTGATGGCAGTGAGACAGAAGAGGGGATTTTAAACTCAGAATGGAAAAGAAAAGAAAAGACTCTGGGAAGAACAGGCAAGGGTTCTATTGCAGAGGCTGTGGGGGCCCACCCCGCACTGATTGCAAGTTCTTTGACTCCATTTGCCTACGTTGTGAGAAACGAGGTCACATAGCCAGAGTCTGCAAATCATCCAGAACTCCACCAGCTAGGAAGAAATTCCCTGATAGAGACTTTAAGCCCAACAATGTCATTGAAAAATGGGGCGAAATTTAGAAGCAAATGGCAAGAGTGAAACACACCAAACAATCACTATTGGTCATTCTTCACCCTTAAAAAGCAGAAAAGTTCATGTGAAGGTGTTTATTGAAGGAAGACCTTGCCAAATGGAAGTGGACTCAGGCTCTTATTTATCTATGGTGTCATGGGACACCATCCACAGACTCTTTCCCAAAATTCAGAAAAAGCATTTCCAGAAGCAAGCACTGACTCTCAAAGACTACCAAGGAAACAAGATTCCAGTAGTTGGAGCGAGAGATTTCAACATGCAGTTTAAAGGCCACACCAAACGTTTGCCCCTGACCATCGTGGACAAGGATCGCCCAAGTTTGCTGGGACTTGAGTGGTTCAAGCCACTTGGCATCGAGGTGACTGGCATCCATCACGTGAGCAGTTCTGACTGGGAAGAGTCCTTGAAGTCTGAGTTTCCAGAGGTCTTCAGTGAAGGACTGGGCAAGTATATGGGGACCCCTATTGCTTTCAGCCTAGACCCCAAGGTGCCCCCAATTCGTTTAAAGCCCAGGAGGGTCCCATTTGCTTTAAAGGAAAAATTGATGCACAATTAGATAAACTCATTGCTCAAGGGGTTTTAGAGCCTACTGACCACTCCAGATGGGAAACACCCATAGTCACACCAGTCAAGGCTGATGGCTCAGTGAGAATCTGTGGTGACTACAAGGGGACACTTAACCATGCGCTGCAGCAGAGCGCATATCCTGTACCAGTTGTGCATCATCTGCTCCATTCCCTTGGCAGGGGTACAGTATTTGCTAAACTGGATTTGGCTCAGGCATATCAACAATTAACAGTTGATGATGCCACTGCAGAGGCACAAACAATTGTGACCCATAGAGGTGCCTTCAAATGTAAAAGACTACAATTTGGAGTAAGCGTGGCACCTGGCATTTTTCAGAGCCTTATGGAAAGAATGTTGCAAGGACTGCCAGGGGTAGTGCCTTATTTTGATGATGTTTTAATCTCTGCTGAAAATGACACTCAGCTTCAAGAGAGACTCAGAGAAGTCCTTACCAGATTCAGAAAAGCAGGGTTAAAAGTCAAGGAAGACAAATGTACACTCAAAACAGACAGAGTTGAGTTCCTGGGGTATATGATTGACAAGCAGGGCATCCATCCTACTGATGCCAAGGTTAAAGCAATCAATGAAGCCCCTAGACCTCGATGCAAGGCTGATTTGCAAGCCTTCCTTGGACTTATTAACTTTTACCACATGTTTCTACCTCACAAAGCATCTATTGCTGAGCCCTTACATCGCCTACTTGATAAGAATGCTGTTTGGATCTGGGGGCGGAAGGAACAGTCAGCATTTAACAGTATTAAGAGACTAATCACGTCTGATGCTGTCTTGATACAATTCTCTGAGAATTTACCTGTTTTTCTGACTTGTGATGCATCCCCTTTTGGAGTGAGGGGGCGGGGTTTGAGTCACAGGCTTCCCAATGGACGGGAAGCCCCAATTGCATTTTACTCTCGCACGCTGTCCAAAGCAGAGAGGAATTATAGCCAATTGGACAAGGAAGCTTTAGCAGTTGTTGCAGCTGTTAAGAAATTTCATGAATATCTGTATGGCAGGTCATTCACCATTGTTACAGATCACAAACCTTTACTTGGCATTGTGGCAGGAGATAAACCTACACCTAATATCCTGTCACCAAGAATGCTGAGGTGGACTGAATTTCTTGCAGCCTATTCCTACAAACTGATTCACAGGCCTGGCAAGGACATTGGACATGCTGATGCACTGAGTCGTTGCCCACTACCTTGCCACAAGGAGGACTTTGAACTTGAAACTCACACCTTTTTCCTGGAGACCGTTGCTAAGCTTCCAGTCCATGCTGCTGAGATTGCCAAAGAAACTGCCAAAGATGCTGTGTTGGCACCTGTTATGGGCTGGATCAAGAAAGGTTGGCCTCTTCAAGATCTACCTCACCTTGCCCAACCTTTTAAGTCCAGGCAAACTGAATTATCTGTATTAAGAGGATGTATTTTGTGGGGTAACAGGGTGGTTATTCCTGCAAAACTGCAAAGGGAGGTTTTGGAAATGTTACATGAGGGTCATCCTGGGATTGTAAGGATGAAAGGTTTGGCCAGGAGTTATGTATGGTGGCCAGGTATTGACAAAATGGTTGAAAACTGGGTAGCCTCTTGTCCCAATTGCCAGGTACTCAGACCTGCACCACCTCACGCCCCCACACAGGAATGGGAATGTCCTAGGGGCCCATGGTCTAGAATCCACATTGATTTTGCAGGCCCTACAAGAGGGCACACTTTTCTAGTGATAGTAGATGCATACTCCAAATGGCTAGAGGTAATTCCAATGTCATCCACTACTACTGAGGCTGTTATCAAGCAGCTCAGAAAATTGTTTGTAACCCATGGGTTACCAGATGTCCTTGTCTCTGACAATGGCCCTCAATTCACATCTAACATTTTTGAATCCTTTCTAGCTCAACAGGGCATCAGACATGCCCTCACTGCCCTGGGCACCCTTCGGCCAACGGCCGGGTTGAACGCATGGTACGCTTTACCAAAGAGAAGCTTCAGCAGCTGGGTCCTGGGGACATCACTGAGAAGCTTGAAAAGCTTCTTAGTGTTCAACACATCACTCCTAGCCCATCAACTAACTTGTCCCCAGCAGAGTTGTTGATGGGCAGGAAACTTAGGTCTTCCCTTGACCGCCTCCATCCCACTTACGCACCCAACGCACCACTGGATTCCACTTCCAAAGTTCGTTCTTTTAGTGTGGGAGATGCTGTCTATGCTAGGAACCTTCTAGGTGACCCTTTGTGGATTCCTGCTGAAATAACTCACATCACAGGCCCTCGTTCTTACAGGGTACAAACAGAGGATGGCCTTCTCTGGAGCAGGCACATTGACCAACTTAGATCCAGGGTCCCTCAAGAACATCGCCCCTGTCTCCCTCTAGGTCCCTCACCTGATGTTTCTTCTAGGGGAAGGGGGAACAGGAGGAAAATCAGCAAACAGGAATCAACCCCATGTGTAACGAGCCATTGCGACAGGAACCATCCCGAACCCTGTCACAAAGCCAAGATCCATCCTTAGAAGTGGAAGATTGCACATCACTACCTGACTTGGGTGCTGACATTGGAATGGAGATGGGTTGGGAGGAGAGACCAGATTCTAACAATTCAACAGGGTCTCCTTTCACAGGAAGTCCCAACAGGGAAATGTCAGCAGACACATTTCCTCTCTCACTGGGTGAGAACGTTAAAGCTTCTGAACCACGAAGGTCTCAACGTACACGTAAGAGCCCCACCTATTTAAAGGAATACATTAGATAGGTTGGGGTTTGGTATGGACTGAACCTAGTGGGGAGGGGTGTTATGTATGTAGGTTTGAATGTTATTGGTTTATTTGAACTGTTCTTGTAAAATGTCAAATGGTATTGGTTTAAATAGTGCGGGAAGAATCCCTGCACTCCCATTGGCTGGCAGCTATGGCTGCAGGCTATAAGAAGCAGCCATAGCCAAGCCAGGATGGGTCTATTCGAGCTGTAGTCACTAATAAAGTCTTTTGCTGGAACTCCTCGCGTCTGACTCTTCATGCAAACTTAACACTTACCACCAAACCCAAAGATGAGTGGAAGAAAGTGTTACTTCAATCTATTGAAGGGAATGTCTACAGAGATTCTCAGTCATCCAGGTAATGGTTGTCCCAAAAGTGCTTTTTTCAAGAGGCAACTGGACTTTCTGAATTTTCTTTGAAGACTTTTTAGATAGATAGGATAGATAGATAGGATAACTTTATTGTCACTTTGAATGTGACAATAAGTCCTTAGGGAGAGAGGGCAGCATACAAGTCTAATAAAAATAATGTACACTAATCAGCATACATCAAAATGCAATTTCATTGCATACAGCTCTCAGCAGGTCACCACCTCCAATATAAACTACATAAACATGACAAAATAAATAAATAGGTACAAAATTATGCATATATACCCACATGTATTATATGACACAGAGAAGCAACACAGTCTAGTTTGGATGTATACATGGATATGGTGAGAAAAATGAATCTCACGAATTTACCAGAGGGAACGAAGCTGTTACAGAATCTGGTAGTCCTGCTAAAAATACTTTAAAACCTCCTCCCAGAGGGGAGCAACAGAAACAAACTGTAAAGTTATATTTCTCATCCAAGAAGCTTCTTCAGCTCTGACTGGATGGTGGGGAATGAAAGGATTTAATGGAATTAATAAATTAATAAGCCCTTCCATTCCCCACGATCCAGTCAGAGCTGATGAGAAATGAAACATCTTCAAAGAAAAACTAGAAAGTCCAGTTGCCTCTTGAAAAAAGCACCTTTGGGACTACTGAAGGGAAATATCTTAATGCGCCTGCCATTGATCCAGCCTGTCACAAGTGATTATGCAATCCTTCCAGCATGTTTCCCTTATCTTTTTTTTTGTTTTTGGAATACGGCTGCAAGGCAGTGTACTGTTTATAAAATCAAGGAGAGGCTGGGGTTTGGACAGACAAATAGGAAATAGAATCTGTATAAGTGCCTATAGAGCTCTTGAGATACTCCATTTTCTGTAAGTTTGTATAGTCATGCCCAATGCCAGGTGTGCCTGTCATGACCATATTTGAAATAACTTTAATGGAAAGACAGCCTATTTATCTTGAGTCGAGCTGATTATACCGTCAGACTCCTCTTTTATTAAGCTGGATCTTGCTTGATTCATCTTGCTTAAGACATCTTGGTTGTTGCTGCTTCCAGGTTATAAGAAACCTGGGATTTGAAGATCGCAAAGCATGGGTCATCCACTCAAACCAGAGATATTCTGGTCTTACATTCTATATCCTCTTCTATCAAACATTTTCCAATTATCATTTCTAACTGTGGTTTTTTATTTAATCCTCAGGGTCGGTCTTCATGGTCTTGACCTGTGGAGATATCATGGGTCTGTGTTTGTTAACTATCGAGGGATCATTGTTGTGCTATGATCTTTACACCCATGGCACTGGTTCTTGATTGTCTGTTGTCTGATATTGACTCTGATGAATAACCTGTCGTTGTGGCAATCATCCTGTGTGGCTGCTAGTGAGTGAACTTTTAGAATCTATAAGCAGCAAATGCTGTTTCTTTTTGCTCTTCACTTTGTTTGTAATGGAAATATCTTTCTAATAATCAATGGTAAATAGCTTAGATGTTTAATTATATTATTTTGTTCGTTGTTTGGTGAGCCATAGTTTATATAATAAAGTATTTATTGGTCTTTAAGGTGACACAAAACTCTCTGTTGGTTGCTTTTGTAGCCTTTACTTTAGTAAAGATATCATGAGTAACATAGTCTCTTTTCTTGAACTTGCTGCTATAGATGTATGAAAGCAGAGCTATATCTCTTGGGCTGTGCCTATGCATTGTTTGCAAAAGCCTTCAGTTATATCCCTGACATCTTCAAATAAAGCTAGCAAGTATTATTGTCTGAAAAGCTAGAAGAATGCTGCCATTCATTACAGCCCTCTGGCATTAACTGATGTATTCTGACACTCTACTGTGTTAGTCCCTCTCTCAAATAACTGACAACACTATTGCTACCATTGTACCAGCATATTAAGAAATGGGCCCTAAATTGAGGTGGGCCTCCAGAGTGATCGAATCGATCTTATTTCTGTTATTCCTCATATTTCTGTTCTTCTCAATTAATTAAACTGAAGGATAACAAAGTATGATTTGTTATTCTTCAACTGGAAGGGATCTTTCAGGTTTTCCAGCCCAACCCCTTGCAGAAGAAACTATGCCATTTCAGACAAATGGTTGCCCAATCTCTTCTTAAAAGCTTCCAATATTGGAGCACCCACAATTTCTGGAGGCAAGTCAATCCATTGATCAATTGTTCTAACTGACAGGAAATTTCTCTCCTTAGTTCTAGAGGTTGGTTCTCTTCTTGATTAGTTTCCACCCATTTATTTATTTATTTATTTTGTTTGACTTATATGCCGCCACTCTCCGAAAGGACTTGGGGCGGCTCACAAATAAAACATAACACAATAAATAGTTTAAAAAGAAATTAAATCTAACAAGCCAAATAATAATAAAAACCCAATTAAAATCCAATTAAGAATCCCACCCTCCCACCAGGAGGTCAGTCCAGCCCAGCCTGTAAAAATAACCAGGTTTTTAGATCGCGCCGGAAAGAGGGGAGATCAGGACCCATTGCTGTTTGAACTACCTTCAAGTGCTTTGGAGAATAGCTTGACTCCCTCTTCTTTGTGGCAGCCCCTGAGAGAGTGGAATATTGCTATCATGTCACCTCTGATCCTTTTTTTCATTAAATTAGAGATACCCAATTCCTGCAATCATTCTTCATATGTTTTAGCAGAGCTTTCTTCCCTGGCTGTCATCCCTTTCATTCAAGAGTGGGCAACTATGGTTGCTTTATGACCTATGGACTTCAATTCCCAAAATTCCTGACCCATGCTGACTCAGGAATTCTGGGAGTTGAAGTGCACAGGTGGTAATTTGCCATAGTTTCTCACCTTTGTTTAACTCATTCACTGCCATACTCAGAGTTAATTTTCATCACTTATTGAAACTTAATATTTTGTAAGTTAAGCAGTAGAAGGGCTGAGGGGCACCATTGTTGGATTGTGCTGAAGACCAATCCAGCTCTGTCTTCACCCACCCAAAAGCTGCATGGTCCTGCTTTTAACCAACAATGTGCTTTCTATTTCTGGAAGACCGTGAACAGTGTTTGAGTCTCTTAGAGATACAGGAGCACATCTGGGGACACAACAGCAGTAGTTTCAGTCCTGTCCAATACACACTTCTATTGATACATGAGGAAAATTGCTCCCGTCGTGCCTCATGGAGAGTACAGCAAATTCTTTTTGGCTACACTGTCTGCACTTGATGCATTTTTAAAACTGCAAATGGATTTTATACATGCATTCTGATCGTTATGGCACCATTGAATTCTGCTTCGCAAAACTGGAATGATGCATTTTGTAGATGACACACATGGGAATGTATAGCACCAACCAGTGTATCTCTCAAGCACCATTAGACACCCATGAGTGAAGTCGGGTCAAGGCCATTATCTTCAGATGAAAGCACTACAATACAGAGACAAAGAAAAAAAAAGAAATTAGAGTGATAAACAGCCAAACATTGCTAGAAAGAATATGCAACCTCTCTAAACCCTTAGCCTGTTTATTATTTTGCAGTGCTATCAAGAGGGAAGAAAACGGACTGGTCTCTTGGTGATTCAGTAGTAGGGTTTATGTTGGGGTTGGGTTGTGGTTTTTTTGACCACTTATAAGTTATTTGTTTCAGCCCAACTATCCCCATTTCCCTTCTCTAAATGCAGCCTGTGAACATAGTCATTATTGCACTTTTATGAATGGAGAAAAAATTATCTGCAAAGAATATGTACTTCCCCTATCAGTACTTCTTACTTTTTATTGTACCCAGGACCAGTTTATAGAGTTCCAGATGGCAGATATATACCTTTCTTAAGTCAGTTCTTACACAGGCCATTTCTCTTCATTACTGAAGGGGGTAATAAAGACTTCCTTCCTTTTCTGGCAGCTATGTTTCAGTGCCAGCCATTCTGCTTATTATATCAGGGCCTAGGAGAGATTCGGCATGCATATTGCCTGATCTGTTCCACAATAATAATGCTAACATAATGGAGAAATTAAAGCAATTTAGCTTCAGCAGGCAAATCCACTGGTGACCCCAGCATTTATCTAGATTTGGCATGTTGGTAAGCAGTTTTGCAGGCAAGCCATAAAATAAGATTTTCTGACCTAGACAGCACAGGAAATAAATCTGTTCCTGGTTTCTTATTGCCTCCATTGTACTGCCAAGTGTTTCAAATAAATATGATAATATTGAGAAGTGTTTTGAAGATTTCAGTAATAAAAGCATCTATGCATGTGTTCTGCCTTCCACGTGAAAGAGGAATGCTACCTGATGCTGCAGTAGGAAAGAGATTTTCTGCTAATAATAGTCAAAGAACATAGATGATGTTGTTGGAAGCCTGCCATGTAGGATACCAACATTTCTACCCACTAAAATATTAGGGAGGGTGCTGTTTATGGCTAATTATCTCCACAATATGTGAAAAGGCATTTTTCTGGTTTCATTTTATTTCTCATTGACCTTTCAACCTGTTTTAGGTTTTATCTATGAAGTGGAGATATTTTGCCTGGTTTATATCATTGATCCTTGAGAGGAAGATTCTTCATGGAACTAAGGCTATAGTTAAGAGTCCCCTTCCCCTATTTGAAAGGTCCTTATCATATGACATTTAAATTATCTGACCAATCTCAAGACAAAATAACAACAATTGAACATGATTACAGATTTTTTTCTCTAAGATTACTGTACTTCAGAAAATACATCATAGCAGTAAGCAATGAATAATTAACATATCCAGAAAGATTAAATATTTTAATAAATTAGTGACTATGCAGTTAGCTAACTCCTGCTTGTAACAATATTAACATTATTATTACATATTAAACACATGACAATTATTTTAATATTTTATATAAAGACCTCTAACAAATTTTTAATTTCAAAATGTTTGAAATAATAAACAAATCATATATAATGAAGAGATTCAAATATGATGCATCATTACATTTGAAATAACTAAGTTTTTGTTTATAATTACACTGTTTTTTTCCTTTGAAAAGTCATGCTGAAACTTTAATATGTTGTCCCCAATTTGGGTCTGAATCTGGAGCCAAAGCCAATGATGGATGCAAGGCACAAGGTGCAGGTTTTCTGACTGCTTTTTATTGGAGTACTCCAAGGAAAAGGGCTCCTGGTCAAAATACCAAGAGCCAAGAACAAAGGATTGGAGTAAGTTTTATACATTTTCACTAAAGAAGAAGATGGGACAAAGTGAGATAATAAGAAATATCATCTAATAAGCATTTTAGTAATAAGTCTACAATTTGTTCCATTGGTCTCTATCTGTCCTTATTCCCAAGTCTTAGCTAATGAATACCCTAGGAGTTATCTAATACACATTTGATTTGCTGCAGGCCATCTCTATTCCCAACTTTTAGCTGAGGTCTGCAAGTTGTCTAACTCGTGTTACTTTTATCAGCTTTCAGATTAGCCAGGATTGTTACAAGATTTACACATGCATATTTCCTGTGGGTAAGAATTCTTTGTTCTTGCCAGACAGACTCCACAATTACAGCCTTCCTGATTTATTTTCAAGTGTGTGTATGACCTTGCTTTATTTTAGCAGCCCATCAAATATACAAATCTAAAATAATAAATTGATCTATTTCTATACTTCAGTATAACGTTCTAGAGTAGAATTGGAGAATTCATTGTTTTAGTAATAGTAAAATCCCAATGAAGTGTATATAAAGTAATTATATATAAAAATCTTCCTTATAAATTACCAGGGTCAGTATTATTGGAAATGTTTTATTCCTTAGTTGTTGATTGTTGTTGCGTTCTTTTCAACATGTATTCTTCATCATGTGCTTGCTTACTTTCTTCAAATCCCTTCCTCTCATGCTTTTTGCTCTGTGAGAGGGGAACAAGATTGGCACAGGAGAGGTTGTACAGAAATTACTTTGTTTTCTTTTCTTCCCCAATTGCAAAGCCTAAACTGCTGATACCACCATACTCCTCAATGTGTTTTTTTTTAAGTGAATTAAAATATGAATCATACTCCATTTTTTTTGCTTTATCACATGTCCACCATAGATGATAAGAAGTCCCCTCTTTATTTTTACACTTCCAGTATCCATTTGACATACCTTTATGCATCTTAGACAACTTATCTGATGTTAAATACCAATGATATTCCTGTATTTCATAAAACACCTATTTGTTCCAATTCTATTGCCTTTTTAAAATCCTTTTAAGTCAGCATTGACTCCTGGCAGTTGCCTGGACAGATTCCTTCATTTTCCTTGGCAAGATTTTGGAAGCGGTTCCAGTTGGCTTTGTCCCTAAGGCTGGACCAGAACTCATGGTCTCATGGTTTGTAGTTTGTAGTCTGGTGCCTTAACCACTACAGTAAAGTGTATCTCCCATCCAAATACTTTTAAAAAGTTGCCTTTGAGTCATGCTCAGCTTCTAATGACTGAATCCAGATTTTTTTAAAAAATAGCTCTGGTATTCCTTAGTGTTTTTTCACCCAGAATTAAGTATGCGATCCTTAGCTTATGAGAAGAGCCAAAGTCAGTTAGATGCTGCCTGGGAGTACTGTTTCCATTATCTTCAAACAATTCTAGTCATCACAGAAGAGTTTAAGTAGCTAGTATATACTAACAATAAACTCGTGTTATCATTCAGATCATATACAGAGACAGTCTTTTGTCCTTTATCTTTACCTATTTAGTTAGGAACTGAAAAAAGACTCCTCTGTTGGATGCCAAATTTAGTGTGAGTTCGTTTAGACTGATCTGGGTCCCTGCATGAAATCAGTATGCCTTTCCCAGGTCTTTAAACAGAAGTGGGTCAGTCTATTTTTTGTTTACTATTGTTTACTACATCAAATCTTATGTGTATGGAGTTTAAAAGGATGAATATGATCACTAAAATCATATCCACAGATATATTTGGATAGTCCAACTAATTCTCACACAAATACCCAGAATTGGTACAGTGGTTAAATGGGATGACTAAATCACTGTTTCCAGTGATTGTATGCAGCCTTTTCTCTTTCTGTTATGAAAGCCAGTTCCAAACATTACATCACAACCTTAATAGCTGTTGGCTAGATTGCTGCAAAAGAGGGTTATTAAATGGCAGATAAAGCTGTCCCTGACAGCTGATAACGATAGTTTGCTAGAAGCTATAGGTTTAGGGACATAATTAGAGATAGTGTTCTAGTTAGAACTGTTTGCTTCCCTTTTTGCTTGGAGGTGCCTTAGAAATTAAAAAGAGCTACTCTGGGAAACTCAGTGCTTGAATGGATAGACACTTTTCTTCTAATATTATTCTAACCATTCCATTATATTATTTTATGAGTAAGAAATAAGTGCCAAGCTAGATACAGCATATCATAGTTAGAACGGTTAAAGCCAGAGGTGGGATTCAAATTTTGTAACAACCGGTTCTGTGGGCATAGCTAAGTGGGCGTGGCCATATGTGGCTAGGTGGGTGTGGTCATGTAACTGGGTTGGTGCGGCTTTTTGCAGCCTCCCCATTTTGGGGGGCTTCTGGGCCTCAGGGAAGCCTCCTGAGGGGCATTTTTGCTCCCAGAAGGCTTCCCTGGGGCTCAGGAAGGAAAAAAATTGAGCATTGGGGGTGCAGCACCCCCTGTGCTCTGTTTTGGGGCCTTCTGGGCCTCAGGGAAACCTCTTGGGGGGCATTTTTGCTTCCAGGAAGCTTCCCTGGGGCCAGGAAGGAAAAAAAGGGGGGTGGGGGCTGGCCCCTCCTCCATTTTTTACCTTCCTGGGCCTCAGGGAAGCCTCTTGGGTGAAGCAGTAAGTAAGCAAGGGGAATCCTGGGACAGCTGATCATAGGAACAGCTGATCGCTGGGAGGAAAATAAAGAAATACCTTAAGGAGTGACTGGGAGGGGAAGAACGCAGTGAGCGATGTCAGGCATGCCCACAATGTTGCGCATGTGTGATATTGGAAGGGGAGGGGAGGGGCGGGGAGGGAGGGGAGGGGCAGGCAAGGTCAGCCAGGGGCACAATTTGCTGGTTCTTCGAACTGTGCAGAATGATAACAACCAGTTCTCTAGAACTGGTCTGAACCAGTAGAATCCCACCCCGGTTAAAGGCTAGAACCTAAGAGACTTTGAGTTCTAGTCCCACTTTAGGTATAAAACTGAATGACCTTGAGCTAATCATGGTCTCTCAGCCTTAGGAGGAAGGCAAATCTTCTGAAAATCTGGCCAAGAAAACTGCAAGCACTGGAACTTCCAGAAGTCAGGACTGACTTGAAGGCACTAAATAAATCAAAGATACAACTCTGGAAAATGTACTGCCTGGAGAAAAATTAAGTCTTCACTTCAATTTTATAGACTTTCTTAGACAGTGACTTTGTGGGATGTTTGGTTTATGCCAGAGGTGATATTCAGCAGGTTCTGGCCAATTCTGAAGAAGTGGTAGTGGAAATTTTGAGTAGTTCGGAGAACTGGCAAATACCACCTCTGACTAGCCCTGCCCCATCTATTCTCTGCCTCCTGAATCCCAGCTGATCTGCTGGGTCTTCGTTTGTTGCCCTGCACAGGAAAATGGAGCTGGAAATCAGGTTAGTAGGTAGGGAATTGAGATTTTGCAGTTACCTTCCCCCAAGAGTGGCGTGGGAATGGAGATTTTACAGTATCCTTTCCCTGCCATGCCCACCAAGCCACGCCTACCAAGCCATGCCATGCCACGCCTACCAAGCCACGCCCACAGAACCAGTGGTTCCCACTACTGGTTTATGCATCTGTGGGGCTCAGGTTCAGAGACTTGTATAGGAGTCTGTTTCCACTACAGAGTCTGATAATATAGACCAGAGTACAAGAATCTGTGGGAGAACCTTTGCTGGTTCACATTCTAGAGCACAAAACTGAACAGAGAATTCCCTAGGACTTGAGATAGAACCAGAAAATCTCTGGGGGAAAGATTAAGGACTGCTGCAATTTCATTTTCACAAGTTATGAAATGAAGCAAGTTTCCCATACAATGTATAATATCACAGAAGACAGGGCACAGGTAGGACAATGCCATAAATAACCCACGTGGCAATGAGATTATTAATATGTCATTTTAAATGCAAACATACATTTTTCCCTTGCCAAAATGTGTGCTTGCACCTATAATTTCAGACTATTTCTCTTGCACTTATATTTCTGGATCTTAGACTGCTCCATTCTTTTTGGAGAATTGCCCAAAGCAGAAGGGAGGGAAAGAAGGCAGTTTTCATCAGGCACTTATTTATGAGAACCTCTCTTTTACCTCATAAAATAAATTCTGGAAAGCTCACAGTGAAGTATTTCATATTTGAAGAGGCTTCGCTCCCCCTTCATGCTTCAACACCTCCCACGGGAAGTTAAAAATGGAAGAACCTCTCAAATAAAAAATATACAGTTTTATCCTCCTGCAACGGGCTGGCTTCTTTGTTTCCCTGCCTATTCTACAAATGCTAACATAAACAGTTTTAACAAAGCAGCCGAGAATCAGCCATAATTGCAGCCATTTCACTTCCATCAAAGAAATTCATTTTTATTATTTTATAGGTAGGTGATGAATCAGTGACAAAGATTAAACCGTACATCACAGTGGGTAGGCTTATTATAGGTTCTGTCATTTGCCTGATTGCAAATGCATACCAATCATATAAACAGAAGAAATGAGTTTCTTTTGTGCTTGTGCCTGCCTGGCCACCTGCACATTTACTAATGATGGATTAATTGCTGAAATATGGATCTTGACAAGCTAAAGACAGCAAATGCTTGTTGGGATTTCAATCCAGAATTCTTGATCTAGCCATTCCCTGCAATAAACTTCCTTAGTTATTAGATATGTTTGGTTCCCTTTCATTAGGAACAAATATTATCAATTCCATGTATATCTACTGTTGCCTAGCATCTTTTAAGAGGCCTTTGGCCCTCCAATTTTGAGGGCTTATTTATACCTTTATGTGTGTATTCTGTACTGTTTGTAATCCATCTATATTTATGGTCTCTGGATAATATGCAACAAAGTAAAAATAGAGTATAGAAGCAAAGAGAAAGGCATACAGTTAATGGAAATTTGAAGATGACCATCAGAAAATTTTTCTCTTGGTTAGTCATGATGGAATTGGGTTGCTTGAATAGTTTCATGAAATGCCAAAGGGAAAGCTACCAACCAAACTGCCAGGGACTAGATGTTTCAAAATGCAGAAGCCATGACTGGAAGACCTACTACAAGGTACATATCTCTCTCCTATTTGCAGAGCTTTCCCAAAACTCAGCTATATCTGAACAATGTTTCAGATGTATTTCAAATCTTCTATTCCACTATGAAATCTGATGTTGATTTACATTTATTCAATAAAAAAACAATCCAACAGTTGCACCTGTGCCCTCTGCAGGTATTTCCAACTTTTCTCATAAAATTAAACTCATTAGGCTCATGTGAACTTTCAAAAATTGTTATTCTTTGTATCTCAGAGGAGATTTAATTTAACCATACTTTTAAACAGGGTATTTTAAATCTATTTGCAGCATCTAATCAAATGCAATCAAATGACTTTGAATGCCTTGGAGAAATTCAAAGGTGTTTTGGAGATTTAGAAAAAAAGAATAACAGAGTTGGAAGGGACCTTGGAGGTCTTCTAGTCCAACCCCCTGCACGGGAAACTGGCTGTCCCACTGCTCAGGAAACCCTATACCAGTTCAGACAAATGGTTGACCAATCACTTCTTCCAATGTTGGAGTATTTACAGCTTCTGGAAGCCAGTTGTTCCACTGATTAATTATTCTAACTGTCAGGAAATTTCTCCTTAGTTCTAGGTTGCTTCTCTTCTTGATTAGTTTCCATCCATTGTTTCTTGTTCTGCCTTCAGGTGCTTTGGAGAACAGCTTGATTCCCTCTTCATTGTGGCAACCCCTGCTATCATGTCACCCCTAATCTTTCTTTACATTAAACTAGACATACCCAATTCAAGCAATCATTCTTCATATGTTTTAGCCTCCAGTCCCCTAATCATCTTTGTTGCTCTTCTCTGCACTCTTTCTAGATTCTCAACATTTTATCTTCTGCGCATGCCCCTAAAGATGGCCACTCGTCCGTAGCGTCCCAGGGTGGTGTGGTTCTAAAGTGGTCCATGAGGAGGTGAGGAGGCGTTTTTGTTCCCCCCGACCCCCAGGTTCGGATACTTGAAGACCTGGTGGGCCGGTGGGTACCAGCATAGTCGAGCCTGCCTGTCTCTGAGCGGCGGGCTCTGGCTGCGAAGCCGATCAGCTGGCAGGCGGGACAGCTGGCGGCTGGAGAGAGTGGAGGTGGCAAACGAGGCGAGCGGCGGGAGTGGCGGTGTTTCGGCCCTCGCCCTAGCGCCTGACTTTCGCTACAGTCCCGCTTGCCCTGGGGAACCCACGGTCACCGGTGGCGGCGGTGACGGTGGGGGAGCAGCGGTGAGGTCGCCGGTGGCACCGGCGACAGGGTTTCGGCGCTGGGAGCATTGCCTTCGCCCTAGCGCCTGACTTTCACCATGGTCCTGCTTGTCCCTGGGAAACCCGCGGTCACCGGTGACAGCGGTGACGGCGGGGGATGGCGGGGGAGCAGTGGTGAAGTCGCCAGTGGCAGCGGCGACAGGATTTTGGCGCTGGGAGCATTGCCAGGAAGAGGATGGCGCAGGCGCAGAGGAGGACATCAGCGCCAGCGCCCATGACTCAGTTCCACCCTGGCGCCCATTTCCTGCAGCGGTCCCACTAATTCTAAGGGTCCACGAGGTCTCTGGTGGCAGCAGTGATGGCGGGGAGCAACAGCAGCAGCAGCAACAGCAAGATTGCCAGTGGCAGCGGCGACTTGTCTGCGGCTGTGAGAGTGCCATTAAGAACTGGGCGACCTGGGCACAGATGACAACGGCGCCATTGACCAAGATAGTGAGGATGGGGACGGTGGATCGGCGAATGGCCTCGTTGGGCCTAGAGGTGAAGGTGGTGCTGGCCCGAGGTTGCAGCCGGTCTTGGTCCCCTTGTGCCATCAATTTTACCAGCTATCCCACCACCTGGTGTGTGAGCAGTCCCTCCTGGCATTTTTGGCAATGGGCCAGAGGCTTTGTCTGCCCTCCCTCCCTCCCCCACTCCCTTATTCTTGCCTTGTTTTCTTTGGCCTTTTACATCTTTGCCTGGTCACAGACTGTGAACTGTGCCGCCCCTTCCTCCTCTTCACCTGATGGATGCTGGCCTGGGGTTTTTGGGTATCCCCTGCCGATTTGCTTTGGTGAGAGGGCAGCATGGTGGGGATGCCTTTTCCCCATTAATACGGCCTGGCTTGTGTCACCTGTCCTTATTGACTTCTCGGAGAGCCCTGCGGTGAGAGCGTGGTGGCTGCTGGCCCAAGCATGGGATTGTACCATCGTCCCACAGGACTCTTGCGAGAGGGCAGTCCTGATATATGACTTTGGACCTCCTGGTAGCCGGTTAATTAGACTCCATTGGGTGCTGCTATTACCATTTTTAACATCTTTAACATCTGTAATGGCTGGACTTTTCTTTCAACCACGAACTATTCCCCCAGATACTCCATCACTACAAGATCCGGACCTATTCTTTGACAGAGCTGCAGGCCTTAAGGGAGTGCCCTCTCTCCTGGGTTTGGCCTCCTGGACTCTTGATGGCCTATCTCAAGGACGGGTTATGGAACCCTGAGAGATGGTACAGTGCGGGGATGGGTTGGGGTCTTGGGAGGGGCAATAAGAGGGCTGGTGGGCTTTCGTTGATTCAATTTCTAGACCGTTTCTTAAGGGGGTTAGGGAGGGGGTGTGGCAAGGAGAGGACTCAGTGCAGCCCAGATCGAGGTCGTGGTGGTGGGGTGCCAGGGGGTGCCGGTGGGGCCTGGGAGGACAGGATGGAAGCGACAATTTCCAGGGTGGTTGGGTTCGGCAGGCAATGACGAGGCACGGGGCCAGATCAAGTTAAGGGAACACGCCCCCGATGTCTTTATGCGGTGGTGTACTCCAACCCTGTTGCCTCTTCCCAATGCTCTGGGGACCTGGGATCTAGGGCCCCTGGACTCTGGCTGGTGTACTTTAATGCCAGGTCCGTGGCTAATAAGGCAACCCTCCTCCGTGAGGTAATCGAGGAGGAGGCCGTGGATCTGGCCTGTATCACTGAGACCTGGGTGGGCCCAGAGGGGGGCGTCCCTCTAGTCGATCTATGCCCCCCAGGTTTTCGGGTGTTGCACTGGCCACGAGCCCAGGGAAGGGGTGGGGGGTGGCTGTTGTTATTCGAGAAGCCCTGAATCCAAGGGAGGTCTCTGTTCCGGAGATAGGCGGGTGTGAAACCCTCCTTTTGAGATGCAGGTCTGAGAGTCGGATGGGCTTGCTGCTTACATACATTTCCCCCAGCTGCCTGGGCTGCTTGACACCGTCTCGGGTTTGGCGGTGGAGTTCCCAGGACTTATCATCCTGGGTGACTTCAACTTGTCCTCTCTCGGGGCGGCGTCAGCTTTGGCCCAGGAATTCATGGCCTCCATGGCGGCCATGGATCTGACTCAGGTGATTGATGGCCCGACTCATGAGGGGGGCAACATGCTCGACCTGGTTTTTGTCTCGGAGCAGTGGGGAGTGGTGATCTTATTATCCACTCTGTTTCATGGTCAGATCATTATCTCCTATGGCTGGCTTTTCGACAAGCTGCCCCACACTGCTGGGATGAGGAGCCTCTTAGGTGGTTCCGCCCCAGGCGCCTGATGGAGCTGGAAAGGTTCCAGGCAGAACTGGGTTTTTTCCCTACATCCCTGGTCCACAGCTCTGCCGAGACCCTGGAGGCCGCTTGGCAACGGGCAGCCGCAGGGGCTCTCGACAGGATTGTCCCAATGTGGCCCCTTACCTGTCGCAGATCCCGTGTGGCTCTCTGGTACACCGAGGAGCTCCGGGAGATGAAGCAACGGAGAAGGGGTCTAGAGAGCAGGTGGAGGTTGACCCGCTCTGAGTCTGACCGAGCCCAGTGGAGAGCCTATATCAGGACCTATCTGGTAGCTGTGAGAGCAGCGAGAAGGGTCTATTTCTCCGCTCTCATAGCATCCGCAGGAAACTGCCCAGCCGCCCTGTTTGGGGTTGCCCGCTCCCTCCTCCATCCGGGGGTTGCGGTGGATCTCTTGTGGGGTTGAGCTGAGGAATTTGGTCAGTTCCTGCAGGATAAGATCGCTCGGATTCGGGGGGGGGTTGAACTCCAATTTGCCGTGGTCTGATGCCGAGGGTGCAAGTGGCCTAGCTAATGTAATCTGGACTGAGTTCGATCCTGTTTCTGAGGATGAGGTGGACAGGATTATGCGACGACTGAGTTCCACCACTTGTTTGTTGGACCCATGCCCTTCCTGGTTGGTCTATGCCTCCAGGGAGGTGACATGTGGCTGGCTCCAGGCAGTGGTCAATGTTTCTCTGGGGAGGGTACCTTTCCCGCTGCCTTGAAGGAGGCGGTGGTGAGGCCTCTCCTGAAGAAGCCTGCCCTGGACCCAGCCGTATTAAACAACTTTCGTCCGGTCTCCAACCTTCGCTTTCTAGCGAAGGTTGTCGAGAGTGTGGTGGCTCAGCAATTTCCGCTTTTCCTGGAGGAAGCGGACTACCTGGATCCATACCAATTGGGCTTTCGACCCGGGTATAGCATGGAGACGGCATTGGTCGCACTGATGGATGATCTCCTGAGGGCTCGGGACAGGGGTTTTTCCTCTGTCCTGGTCCTGTTAGATCTCTCAGTGGCTTTCGATACCATCAACCATGGTATCTTATTGCGGCGTCTCGGGGGGTTGGGAGTGGGAGGTACTGTGTTGCTGTGGTTCGCCTCCTTCCTCTCGGGACACTCGCAATCGGTGTTGGCAGGGGGGCAGAGGTCAACTCCAAGGGCTCTCACTTGTAGGGTCCCTCAGGGGTCTGTCCTCTCGCCCCTCCTGTTCAACATCTATATGGAACCGCTGGGCGAGATCTTCCGTGGCTTTGGGGTGAAGTATCATCAGTACGCTGATGATATGCAGTTATACATCTCCACCCCAGGCCACTTCAGTGATGCCCTCTCCATGATGTCCTGCTGTTTGGATGTGGTATGGATCTGGATGGACAGTAACATGCTTCGGCTCAATCCGGCTAAGACAGAGTGGCTGTGCATACAGACATCTCGACCCAGTCAGGAGATTCCATCTTTGGTCATGGGGGGAGAGGTGTTGCTCCCTGTGGACAGGGCACGGAATCTGGGAGTCCTCCTGGACTCACGGCTCAGGTTGGAGGAGCAGGTGGGAGCTGTGGCCACGGGGGCCTTTGCCCAGGTCCGGCTGGTTCACCAGTTACGCCCATATCTGGACCAAGATGCCCTGCGCACGGTCACTCAGGCACTTGTCACCTCACGGCTTGACTACTGCAATGCTCTCTGCACTTGCCCTTGCATACCATCCGGAGGCTTCAGCTGGTGCAAAATGCTGCCGCGTGGGTTGTGATGGGAGCTTCCTGGTTCTCCCATGTTACGTCCCTCCTGCATGGCCTGCATTGGTTGCTGGTTGCCCTCCGAATGAGATTCAAGGTTTTGGTATTGACATTCAAAGTCCTACGAGACATGGGTCCGGGCTATTTATGGGAACGTCTACTGCCGGCATCGAATACCAACCTCCCTGTATGAGCGCACAGGCAGGGACTCCTCAGCGTGCTGTCTGCGATCCAATGTCGCTTGGCGGTGACGCGGGGGGGAGGGCCTACTCTGTGGCGACTCCTGCCCTATGGAATCAACTACCTCTGGGACTCTGCCTGGCCCCTGACCTCCTCACCTTCCGCCACAACCTGAAAACTTGGCTATTTGAGCAGGCTGCACTGTGCTGGCTCCTCTTGCGGGGAGGGGGTTTGTTTTATAATTTGTTTTAGTAATTTGACTTGTGGTTTAATTCTATTTTAGGTAATTATTTATTGTATTGGTTTTAACTGTGAGCCACCCCGAGTCCGTTCAGGAGAAGGGCGGCATACAAGTCAAATTAATAAATAATAAATAAATAAATAAATAAACATCTTTTTTACATTGGGGTTACCAAAACTGGATGCAGTATTCCAAGTTTGTCTTACCAAGGCATTATAAGGTGGTTTTAATACTTCAAGTGATCTTGATTCTATCCCTCTGTTAATGCAGCTTAGAATTCTGTTGGTTTTTTAAGCCAAAAGCATTTGCAGCACATTTCTGGCTGATACTTAAATGATTGTCCACTAGGACTCCAAGGTCCCACTCACAGTTACTACTATCGAGCTAGGTACCACATATACCTGTGCATTTTGTTTTTCATGCCTAAATGTAGAACCTTATCTTTTCGCCATTGAATTTCATTTTGTTAGAGAGTGCCCAATGTTCTAGTCTGTCAAAATCCTTCTGTATCTTAAGCTTATCTTCTGGAGTATTGGCTATTCCTGCCAGCTTGGTATTGTCTGCAAATTTGAGGAGTTCTATCTATCCCTTCATCCAAATCATTGATGAATATGTTGAAGAGTACTGGGCCCAAAGCAGAGCCACTGTATACTTCCCTCCATGTAGATGCAGTTCAATTGAGGACTAGGCATTGAGTGTGGTTGGTTAGCCAGTTATGAATCCATTTGGTGGTGATGTTGTTTAACCCATATTTTTCTATCTTATCAAGTAATAAGTTGTGGTCTATTTTATCAAATTATATACACAGCATTCCTCTGGTCCACTAATTTTATCACTTTTCAAAGAAAGCAATAAGATTTTTTTGGCATGATCTGTTTTGACAAATCCATGTTGGGCTTTGGTTATGACTTTGTCCAGGCTTTTGATAAGGATAACTGAAGATGATTAAGTTATTTTTCTATTTTTCCATTTATTATTGTATATGTTTTCTTGGTTTAGATGTTGAACCACACAGAACTGTCTGATCTGGGCGGAATATAAATTTAAGATGTAAAATAAAATTTGTGATAGCAATTAGTTCAACATTTTAAGGGATCAGAAGATTATTCAACAATCTGGATAACACAGAAGTAAATCTGAGTCCCCTAAATACAAAACAACTCTTTTCTCTCAATTCTATGATTATTCCAATGGAACATATAACTCTAAGGATAGCAGACACCCGTTTTCTTGAAGTATGTTCATAAGCACATGGCTATATCATCAATTCAATCCCCAAAGCTCTCCTGCCAAATTTGCCCATTGGAAACCAGTGGAAGTCAACCCACAATTCTGTTTTTCTGCAGCAGCCAATTCATGCTAGAAACTCTGTTGTCCTGCCAGCTGTCATAATGCAAATCTTTCATCTTATCCTATATCTTCTCCAATGTTCTCCCTTCCCTATTTTCCATTATCATTCTCTTATTCTTCATTTGTTTTGTTTGTTCCATGACTCATGCACTCCATGTTTTATCTCTTCCCATGACTTGACCACTGCCTTTATTCCAACAGTGTAATCTTTGTGTGCTTCCTATTGCTTTTACTCTTCAACTGTCCCTTCATTCGTTTCATTTTCTATCTTTTTTCTAAAGATCTTTCTGTTCATTGCTTCCCAATGGCTATTTTCTCAATTTCACTTTCTTTCTTAAATCCTACACAAAAGCAAACATCAACTATTCCTCACCTTCCTATGTCTCTTCATTTTACAAACAGATAAAAAAATCTGTGGTCTAGCCCACTTGGAAGAGATGTTTTGCATGCAGAAACCATGCATAAGGACAAAAGAGACCAATATTCCAACTACATAAAACTACATTCTCAGAATTTAGAATAGGGGTAGGGAATTGATAGCTCTCTTTATTGCCTAAGATTTCAACTCCCAGCAGTCTGAATTGGCATGACTGTTGGTTAAGACCAGCAAAATTATAGCTTAATAACATCTGGAGGGTCACAAGTTTCAAATCAATGGTCTAAAATAATTTGTAACAGAGTTGGAAAGAGAAAATTCAATATAAATGTAATTAATAATGTCTCTGGAAAAGGAACTTCATTTGAAATATACTGGGCCCTACAAGCATAGTTTTGTGCAATCCTATTATTATGTTTTCTTTTAACAGAATTCAAAACAAAAACATTTTCCCATAGGAAGGATTCCTTGATTAATCCAAAAAATCTTATTTTAAATTTATCTGGACTTCTAGTCCATTTATAACTTACTAAAATCAAAGTTTTAAATCACCCTTTTGATTTTTATTAAAAATAATTAAGTACTTAAGCTTTTTATCAAAATTATTTTTGCTAAAGATTGAAGGAAACTTATCCAGTATTTTCAGATTTGCTGATGCAAAGGTTCCTAACAGCTGAAAAGCAGTTAACAAGCAATTTCTGAAACTGCTTTAAAAAGGAAGTATGCAAACTTAGTGTCCTTTCAAAAGAGTGGACTGAGCAATTTGGTTATTTCACCATATGCCAGAGGTCTAAATCTACCAGAGACTTCTGTCTTGTGGCCTCCTCTTGTGAACAACTGTCTGGAGTACTTGCAGGTGATCTTATGTCCTCTTCTTGTCCAGAGAGATTTATTGAAGATCAATCCTACTCGCCAGTTCTTTATTCTGCTGTAGTCATGGTCTCTACTTTTTTGGAGTCATCTTCAGTCTGCTATTACTTCTCCAGAAATCTTGCTTCTTTCTGATTGGCTCCCTCCTATAACTGTTTTGGCATTTATTTTACTAGAACAGCAGGAGTAGGATTCTGCCGGTTTGGACTGGTTTGGGCAAACCCCTAGCTCCGAAGATCAGCTGAGAGAGAACTGGTTCCCTCCAACGATCATGTGGACCCACCTGCTCACCCCTGCACTGTACTGACCTTTATTGTCCCAGCTGATCAGCACAGAAGAGCGGATTGCTGCTCCTCAGTTGTGTTACTCCCACAAAGTAACATAGCAGGTAAGCACATGATCAACGAACCGGTTGTTATACCGGCAGCATCCCATCCCTGCAGAACAGCATTTCAGAAATGAAAAGTGTAATCAAACCATGAAAATGCACAATAGAGTTAATTTGAATACATTGACATGGGAGTGGGACTAACATCTAAATATCTCAATAATTCTTCATAGCAATCTCCAAACATATATGGAGAATAATGACACCTCATCTCCCCCAAAGAAATGGAACTGCTGTCATGCCCTTGGTAGAGTCAGACTCTGAGGGAGAGGAGGAACAGCCGATAGGGAATGGAGGTGTGGCTCTGGAGGTTGTGGAGGAGGCTGGGGAAGGGCAGTCAGAGGAAGAACCAGGCCCATTTCCTCTGCATCCTAGGACACGCAGGGAGGACTGGAGAAGGAAACAGCTTGGCTTATGAGAGAGGAAGCAGCCATGATCCTCCTCATTGGTTGCAGCTGGGAAGACTAGCATATAAGAGAGATGATTACAATGCAGTATCGCCAGAAACAAAGCATGTTTTATCTTGGGCTGAAGTTATCTTGGTTGGCATCCTTCCAACAGACTGTGCCTTGTTATCTCCTTGAATTTGGTAATTACTGTTCCATTGTGGAAATTTTGTCATTGTAGTTTGTTTGGTTTTTTTATTTCACCTCTATCTGCTCATTAAGTTTGGACTGTATTGCTTTCTTTTGAAGACTATTTTTGAGTACGTTTTATCTCCAACTGAGAATTATTGAACAGTGGGGTCAAGTTGGAAGCATTAAAGGACATTTATTTATGTTTTGGATTTTGTTACGTTTGTGTTACACTTCAGGTCATCACACTGCTGTGATTTGTCTGTTTTTGTGCACATTATGAGAATAAAATTTAAAAAATATGATAATACATGACACTGGTCTGTATCTTAAAATTAATTGCTGTGCAGTTACCAATGGTGTACCATTATATTGGAGTCCTTTGACAAGCTAGCTTTAACCTTTACAGGAATATTACTCAGAAAGAAAATAACTTCTTGTGACAGTTGCGACCTACACTTTAGCGACAACATTCTTTTTGTAATCAATAGGAAAAAAACCAGAAAAGTGAACTATGATGGTTTTCCCAGGATTGTCTGCATGTCTGGTGGATGATTATTTTTCCCAGTAGAAATCAGTATGAAATATTGATATAACAGAAATGGTCTCTTTTTAAAAAAATAGTTGTGTCCTGGCTTGTTGTCCTTCTCACTCCTCTTGCACATTATCAGTGCCTGTAAGCACCATACAGGGATGCTCTGAGCAGACCGTGGGATAAAAAATAATGTTGCTGAAGCAAGAAATGACTTACAGATCTCTCCTGATATATCAAGGTCCCATGGAGCACTGTAAATTGTCCTAGAACAGGGATTTTCAAAGTTTTTTTCAGCTACAAACCCTGTAAATTAAAAAAAGGAATCTCAGGACTGTTAATCAAGAGACAGCACTATAGTGATAGAAAACTGGAAATAAAACAACACTGGTGCTTATTATTTATGTATGCAAATGTGTATTAAAATCCCTTCTGAGTACCCTTTTGTGGGTTATGGTCATTGCCCAGTTTGTGTTATCTCTTCTTCTTTGTGTTTACCATTGCATTTTATTGTTGTGTGCGTTTTAATCTGTTTAATCCCATTCAGAGTGAATGGGAGCAAGATGATACAAAAATGTAAGAATAAATAAAAATAAAATACACCAAATAAATATTAAAAATAAAATACACCAAATGAATATTGGGCATTCTCTGTTTAGATCAAAACATTGCAACTCACATTGCATGCGCACAGACGGGGACTCCTCGGGTATTGTCGGCTAGACAATGTTGGCTAGCGGTGCCTCGGTGGAGGGTCTACTCTGTTGCGGCCCCCACCTTGTGGAATCAACTTCCTTTGGAGCTCCATTTGGCCCCTGATCTTTGCTCTTTCCGCCGCGGTCTGAAGACTTAGCTATTTGAACAGACTGGGCTGGACTGACCTCCTGGGGGTGTTTTAACATATTTTTAACTATTTTATTGATTGGGCTTGTCAAATTTAATTGTTTTTTATATATTTAATGTGTGGTGTTTTTATTGTGAGCCTGAGTCCTCAGAGGGGGGCAGCATACAAGTCCATAAAAAAATAAATAATAAATAAATAAATAAACTGCTGCCTTTCTAGTACAAAATGCAGTTGCCAGGTAAAAAACACCTTTCAAGAACTCAAGGGCAGAACAGAAGTATGTTTGCAGCATGCAAGGAAGGAAGAACAGTTGGAAGCATCACCTGACTTGTCCATGTAGTGGGATGGGAATAAGAAGAAACAAAACAATGAAGATAGAGCAGTGATGGTGAACTTTGTGGGCTTGGCTAATCAAAAATTCAGAAACTGCCTACCTTGACTCTTTAGGTGTGTCACACACACACACATACTCACTGGACAAAAGAGGCCTCTCAGAGTTCTAGAGCTCAGGACTTTCTTCTCCAGACCTTCTAGAAGTTGCACTGGAGCAAGACTGTCAAACTTCCGGCCCGTGGGTCAGATGCATCATACGCTGGCCATACTGAAGAGGAAAAAAGTCCTGATACATTACATGATGCTGCTGTAATGATATGAGTTTGACATTCCTGCACTAGAGGGTCATACTCTGATGGGGCTTGTGGAGCTTCAGAAAATTGCAGGAGAATGCACTCACTTTTCACACACTGTGAAACCTTGTGAGTGCAAACCTTCTCATGCAACTTCCAGAGAATCTGTAGTCCTGATGTGTCAACAAAACCGGCCAGGTATGTCACCTGTGACATGCATGTCAGATTCTCCATTGCTGTAAGACAGCATGTTCAATGCAGAATGCTGAATGGTGAAAAAGGCAGAACTCATGGTAGAGATGAATAGAACAGATTGTGGCTTATGGGTAGCCAGAACTTCCACTTCTTCAGAGAGGTTTTTCAGCAATCACAGGGCTGAGAATGGTGTCATGATGTTACACAGGTATGGCAGGGCAATGTTTTTTTGTCTATTTGCTTGTTTAATCTTATTTTCTTTTGCTTTGGCTGATCTGAAGATGCAGAACACTTTCTTTCCTTAATTTTCCTTTAGAAAACAGCTGGAAATTCTCCATTGCTTGTTGGTGATTTGTTGGTGAGTTCAAGCAGGACAATTTGAGAGATCTCTGGGGAGGTGAGTTCATGGCATGGGATGGGCAATCCAAAAGCCAAGAAGGCCATGCTCCCATACAATGGATATAGAAAGTCCCCACACCCCTTGTTAAAAGGCCAGTTTTTTAAGATGTAAAAAAGTTGGACCAAGGTAAAAAAAAACTTCTACCTTTAATATACATAAAAGTTGTACAATTCAATTGAAAAACAAATATTTTAAGGGGCAATTAGCAATAAAAATAAAAAACACATATAATAATATAGTGTGCCCACTCATTTTTTAAAATTTTAATTCATATTTATATGCCGCCCTTCTCCAGAGACTCAGGGTGGCTTACAATTTTTGGAGCGCAACCCAATGCGCTCAGCAATAGCTTCATTCCATTGTATATGCCTGCTTATTACTAAGCGGTATTTTTACAAAGTCAGCTTATTGCCCCCAACAATCTTGGGTCCTCAATTTACCTACCCCGAGAGGATGGAAGGCTGAGTCAACCTTGAGCCTGGTGGGATTCGAGCCTGCACTAATTGCAGGCAGCTGGAATTAAGTGCTAGGCATTTAACAGCCTGCACCATCAAGGCCAAGGAAGAATCAATCCATTCAAACTGATGTTAAATACAGTCAGTGCATACCTGCCATCAATTAAAGTGACTCTGATCAAGCCCATATAAAGTTCAGCAGTTCTAATAGGACTTCTCCAATATTTACTACACTTCCTGTTACAGCAAAAGCTATGGACTTCAAAATGCTTACAAAACTCAAAGGACTCTCATTGTTGGAAGATATCAGTCAGGAGAAGGGTATGAAAAAAATTCCAAGGCATTAAATATATCACGGAACATGGTGAAGGCAGTCAACAAGTGTAGAAAATATGGTGCAGCAATAACATTACCAAGAACTGGATGTCACTCCAAAATTGATGAAAAAACAAGAAGAAAACTGGTCTGAAAAGTTGCCAAGGGCCTTCAGCAACATTAAAAAAGCTGCAGTAATTTCTAGCCAGTACTGGTTATGTCTTGGCAGTGGGATAGAGTGGCAAGATGGAAGCCCTTTCTTACAAAGAAAACATCTAAGCGCAGCTACATTTGCAAAAACCTACATCAAGTCTGACAAAAGCACGTGGGAAAATGTATTATGGTCTGATGAGACCAAGGCTGAACTCTTTGGCCATAATTTCAAAAAGCATGTCTGATGCAATAACAAAACTGTGCTTCTCCAAAAGTACAGTGAAGCATGGTGGTGGTAGCATTATGGTTTGGGGCTGCTTTTCTTCAGCTAGAACTAGGGCTTTAGTCAAGGTAGAGGGAAATATGAACATTTCCAAATATCAGTCAGTTTTGGTAGCAAAATCCTCAGGCTAAAACAGAGGATGAATTTTATTTTTCAACATGACAACAACCCAAAGCATACCTCCAAATCAACATTAACAACAACAACAACAACAACAACAACAACAACAAAAAAGGCTTCACTGGAAGAAAATAAAAAAATTGGAATGGCCCAGCCAGAGCTTGGACCTGAATCCACTTGAATATTTGTGAGGTAACCTGAACAGGAGATGCTTTTGCAGGGAAGAGTGGACAAAGATTCCCAACGCAAAATGTGCCATGCTGATAGGCTCCTACCCTAAAAGACTGAATGCTCTCATAAATCAAAAGATGCTTCAACAACAAATTTTAATTTAAGGATTTGGCTTCAGGGTATACCAATCTGGCAGCATGGCTGGTTGGAGAATTCTGAGAGTTGAAGTCCACACTTAAATTGCCAAGACTGTGAAATCCTGCAACACAAAGTATTCTGAAAGAGATTGGCAGCTTGCATGAAATTCTCAATAACAGGTGCCTCCTTTTGCTTCCAATTACATCTGCTGTACAATTAATTCAAATCTACTTAGATGTGTATTTAAAGTAACTAGACTATGTTTCTACTCCTTGCAATGTTTTGAGCTCTTTGTATATAGCCAATCAATACATTGCATGAGAAATAAATCTGACAATCAATATAATCTCTCAGATGAAATAAGGATGCAGGTGATTTTTTTTGTAATGCTTTTTCTGATACGTCCTACTGTTGGCTGCTGTACCATTTTCCTAAAAAAAAAAAAAGTTGGTGTCACAATAGTGAAACCTTGAGGGGAAAGACCTAGTTTCTATATTACATCTGTTGCAATTGATGAAAATCCAAGTGCCTCCAGAAAAAGAAACTTACACAAAACATGTAGGTAATTAGAGCATTCCCCAGAGGTTTAGATTAGTTGGGAGAAAAGGCAAGTGAATTGGTCTTTCTGAAAACAATATACCACTGATTCAAACATCCATTTGTTAGTTCAATTTTATCATTTTCAGGGACCTTGTAAGGAGGAGAAAATGCATATACCTTCTAGATGCGCTACTTTTCCAGGAATCTCCTGGCAATAGAAAGAACATTTCATAGATTATTGGTACGGTAGCCTTGAGAGGACATAGTTATTGGTGACAGAAAATGAGAAATTTGTCCAGGACTTTGTGCTTATTGGAAACACCTCTCTTGGGTGAAGAAAGAATGTGAAATCATCTTGTTGAATCAATTTGTTCAGCCTCCAGGGGTGTTTTCTTTATGAGTGCTTTCCCTACAGCAAGTTCAGGCAAGATCGTACAAGACCCATTTGTGCTCTTTCTTGCACTTTGCTCTCTGTGTTGCAGTGTCCCTCTCAGTTTGTCGAACAGCACAAATCTATTTGCTTCTCTTCTGCTCTGGAAAGCAGAGGAGCAGTCATCTTCCTGATTGGCATCAGGGTCATTTTTCACTTTCTTCAGGAAGCCAAAGATGACAGGGTCTCTTCTGTTCCTGAGGTATTGTAGGCAAAGAGTAATTCACTTCTGTCTTGATCAGAATGCAAATATTTATTAGAAACATCACAATCAGAGGCCAGCTTAAATGGCTCTGGGCAGGGAAGGCTACAACCTGCATCTGTACAATCAATCTCACATCTCATCTTGTACCTCAAAAAAAAAAACAGATTTTGTTCCCTGTTCTTTTTCAGCTAGATGAAAAATATTTTTTTTGCTTTGTTTTGCTGATTTCTGTGATATTGTGTCAGGTGCAGTATAATAGGAGAGGCATGTATAAATGCCTTCCTTTTCATTGCACAATTGTCTTGTTCTTCTTTGTTTTCCATGATTCCTTGAAATCTCAAGGGGAGGCGCCGGGTGGAAATTTTTCCGACAGGGCCTTTTTCCAGTCAGGAAGTGTGACAGCCAGGAGCCTTCAACAGAAGGGAGATGTATAACAGAAAGTGGTCTTAGTAGCAGCACTTTCTGTTCCCATCAATAAGCACCCAAGCTCTAAAATAGCTCTAAAAACATCACCTACATGCATTAAAAACAGGTTCTGAGGCCCTCTGAGAATAAGGTGGAAAAATATAGCTCCCTTTCATAGGAACTGAATTTTTAAAAGAAATTCTAAGACAGATTTTTGTTACCACAAAGTAATCCTCAACTTACAACCATTCATTTAATGACCATTTGAGGTTACAACAGCATTGAAAAAAAAGTGGTGTGTAACATATACAGTCACATCATCAACATTTGGGCATTCAGATGATCAGCATTTGGGTGCTTGGCAATGACAGTTGAGCAACTTAAGGTCAATTGATCACCATTTGCAACTTTCTCAGGGAGCTTCCAACAAGAAAAATCAATGAGGAAAGTCAGATTCACTTAACAACTGCGTGATTCACTTAGCAACCAGTGATCCACTTAATAACTCAAAAAGTCATTAAATTGGGTGCAATTCACTTAACAACTGTATCACTTAGCAACAGAAGTTCCAGGCCTATTGTGGCCATGAGTTAAGGACTACCTGTATAGAACTTTCTCCTTCCTAACAGGAGACTCATTGGAAAAATGAAAACTTTTATGGCTCATTCTTCTCCAAGGGCAGTATCAAAAAAGTCAAGATGGCAGCCAGAACTATGTGATCAAAGCTTTGTCATTTTTTTTCATGTGTCATGATGTCATTCATATAAAAAATGTAAGGGTTGTTGGAATATTCATGAACTGGAAGAGACATGGTAACAAGGTCAGCCAATGAATAGGCATGTCAACTGGGTCAGCCAAAGAGTGCTGTTTTAGAAACAGAATCTTAAGGAAGGAGTCTGGGCATGGTTTAGCCCTGTGCTCAGCTCTAAAATGAAACTGGTCTGGTCTTATCTGCCTGCTGAACTGAAACTAAGACCTTACTTACAATCTCTCCTCTCTACCACGTTGGAAGAATCTGCTCTTGGTATTATAAATTTACTTCATGTGTTATTATGTATATAAAGAAGTTAATGAATCCTACTGAATCAGTTATCTGTGTGTGCTTTCTGATTTGATTTTCTGCAACAAACTCTGATAAGGGCTTCGTTCACACTATTATGGCTACCTTCTTGGATGACACACATGTGCATGTTCCTTTCCATCAAATTGAAGTGCTACTTCTCTCTCCTGCTATTTTCGATGGACCAAATGTTTCTGACAATAATATCACCTTCTTTCTGTACCTGGCCCTACACATTTGCCTTTATGACTCCTACACTTAAGTTTTGCTTGTCAATTCTCTCCTTTCCAAGAAGAAAAGAGATGGTTAAAATGATCAGGGGCCTGATGCACCTGGCCTATTAACAAAGCTTACAAGGCATGTAATGTTTTTTTAATGGAAAAAGTAGTTGTGTTGGGATAGATCATAAAATTATGGGCAAATTGGACAAAACAATTTTTTTCACCAGTTTTTACTTTCCTAGAGGGATAACCCATTTATTTGCTTACCTATTATATTTGTCTCCTAACATTTTACTGAATCTACATATTCATGATCTACATATTCAAGATGGCTGAGATTGATTGCTAGATTTGTTTTGGGCAGGTTAAAAACATATAAGAGTATATTCAGCTTCGTTTTTACTTGGAAACCATTTCTGAACTTTGTGCAAAAAGAACTTTTGATGTTTAGTTTTGCTGATTAATATAGTTTGTTAAAGAAATGGCTGGTATTTGTTAAGTTAGTAAAGTTGAGGTTGTAATTTTATTGTATACTGTATTGCTTGGAAAAAAGTTGGAAGTCAATATTTTTCTTTTTCTTTCCCTTTGTAGCTAGCTATACCTCTCTTCCCCCCTTTTTACCTTCCCTAACATCTTTATTGTTTGTATTTCAGAACTGTAATAAAATTCTTTGAAAACAATGATACACACACACACACAAACACACACACAGCAGAGCTGAACAACAGACCAAAGCAATTTGATCAATAAAGACATAAATTGGCATTTACAGTCCCAAAGGGAGTGGTTGTTCCAGCATTTACTTTTATTACATAAGAGTAGCAGAATAGAGATAGAAAATAGGATACTAGGTGATCCCTCCTCTGTTCTGCGTTATGAAGAAATAATTTGGTCAATGGGAATGATTTATCCAAAGTGAGAAACTGCTGTTTATTAAGAAAGATTCAAGAATTTGGGAATGTCTGGCCTTGAGAAAAGAAGTTGGGGAGTGGGTGACATATGATAACTCATTATAATTCCTGAAAGGATGACAGATCGAGGTCAAGAACCATTTTTCATCATTCCAAAATGGATGACACAGAAAAATGCCTTTAATTGAAAGTTGGTGTGTATGTGGGGAGGAACCTGACAGAGCAAGAACCATTTTGACCATGTAGAGCAATTACCCAGGAAATGGCAAGCTTCTCTTTTCTGGATTTGTTCAAGTGGAAATTCAAGACTTTTTTTAAAGTGCTTTAATCCTGAACCGAGCAGGAGTTAGATGTGATGACTGAATGGTCTCTTCTAACTTTGTGATTCCATTATTCCACAGTAGATATACTACTGCTCTGATCAAGCAAAGCTCTTACATTCCCACCACTGTTCTTAGGTCTCACATCAAATTCTTTCTATCTGGTGTCTTGATTTTATGTTTTCAAGAAGAAGCATTTATTTGGAGTCATATTTTGGGTGTCACTACTTCTTATTTTCTAGTGTTCTTGAGGTTTTACCTCAACTATTTTACATTTGATATCAACAGATAGCTGTTCTTTGCTTTAAGTGAAGTCTGTTCACAACTATAGATTAGTTTTGCCTTAATTTCCTCAAGTCTCTTTCTCTTTCTGCCTTAAGAAGGTAGAAATGTTTCCTCTCCTTATCTGTAGCCTGCTTTGCTTTATTTTTAAACATTTCTGACCTTGGCTACATACTCCAAGGCTTATAGGAACAGAAGGGTTCCCCTTTCTAAGATTGTGATCTCCCTCTACTTTTAGAGAAAACTACACTTCTGAAATATTTTCTGATCTTGCCAATAAGCTTCATTTTGTCCCAGGATCTCCTCCCAATCTTCAGCAGCTATACAAATTTGAATACTAGCCAAATGGGCAACTTTCTGATTCTTTCACCCAAAGAGCTAGACTGAAAGCTATAATTAGTTAACAAATTGTTCTCAGAGACATGTTGAGAATATAAAAATTCCAATAAAATTCTTATTAAAGCAGTATGACCTAGCTGATGCTCAACCAGAACAGAATATGGTAACCTATTCACATCCATTAAAATCAAAGTTATGAGAAAGAATGACTACTTGACACAATGTTCTATATTACCTTGAGTAACAGAGGCAGTAAGAAGGTTATTATTCTCATAGCTGGAATCCTATTATAAGATCTTTGCTTGTCCACAGTCTTTGCTTGTCCACAGTGAGAAAAGAAAGCTGAAGTAGGCAGATTAATAGCCTTTCCAGTTGGCTCTCATGTCCATATACATGTCTGAATCTTCTAGGGAAGCCTGTTAGTTCCATTTATTTTTTTTCCCCATGCCTTTAAATTGACCCATGCGTCAATTATTGTGTTAATTATTTTTCCTTTTTTAAAAACATGGTTTTTTTCAGCCTCCAAAGGGACTCCCAGCTACATGCATATTTAAAATTGAATGTTTTATGAAGAAAAAAAAAGGGGGCGGAGAAAGATATCAGTTTCAAAGGTATACTTTGATTCAACTAAGCTTTGCTCAAATCACCTCATCAAAGCAGATTTGGAACTGAAAGAGGCCGGGTGGGTAGAAAAGCCTTCTTTAAAGTCATGAACCTACTCAGGTCGCTATTTGAAGGGGTTCTTTGGGGAAATGGTGCAAACCATCAGCAAAGAGGCTGTTTTATCTTCCCTGTATTTCCAAGAAAGCTTTTATTACAGGGGGAAAAAACCCCTTTCCTAACCTCTAACTCAAAACTTATCACTAAACCTATGCTGTACTTAACTGTACTTATATTAGTGTAAGTAGATAGTATACTTATCTACACATCTATCTCTCTGTGTTAATTCCTCAATAGTTGTGGAATTGTGCAGTTGTGGAATTGTGAAGATTTATGTTCTTTTTTTCCTGAGCTTGCAACAAAAACTTCAGTCACCACTTAGCCCTTAGTCAGACGGTTTTTGTTACTTTCTGTTGGCTTTGCAGTTTCTTAGTCTGGATTGGGGTATGAAAGCAAGGAGCTTGACCAGCTGCTGGCTGGTTGAGGCTCTCCATGTCTCTGCTGAGGTATGCTACATTCAGTTTGTCTGCTGTTGGTTTGCTGAAGTCCAGATCTGTTCTTCCGTCTCTGGCAGTTTTCTGCTAAGCTGACAGCTGCTATACTCTCTCGATTGTAAATTCTTCATCTCTGCTCTCCCACACAACAGAAATCATCCTCCAACACCCACCCACATTCAGGCATTTATCTTTGTTTTCCTTTTATATTAGAAACCAGGTGTGATGCAATTTTATTCAGGTTGCCTTAATGTCCCAAGGGAGAAAACAAAGAAAAGGAATAGTTTTTGCTGGGCCCTGCAAAACTTTCCTTTCACATATTGCAAAGCTCTTGTGGACTCTTTTGAAACCCTTTATGGGGTGGTATTATTCTCATGGCTGGAGTGAACGTCACTTTGTTCCTGCTATTTATTTGTTTGTTTGTTTGTTTGTTTGCATATTTATTTATGTATTTATAATACAATTTGGGATGAACACTGTTTGAATGGTATGGGAGTAGGAATGGATTTCCAGAGAAAAAAAATGTGAACTACAGGAACCAGGAGCATTACTCAGGTGACCCTGAGGACACAGATAAACCTCCAGGTGCTTCAGCAACCATCTAAAACAAGGGTCTTCAAACTTGGCAAGTTTAAGACTTATGGACTTCAACTCCCAGATTCCTGAGCTAACATGACTGGAGGAAGAATTCTGGGAGTTGCAGTCTACAAGTCTTACAGCTGTCAAGTTGAAGACCCCTGACCTAAAAGGATGCAAATGACCAGCTGTATTCAAGGACTATAAATCCTTCCATTCCCCATTGTCCTGTCAGAGCTAAAAAAGCAAAATGTCTTCAAAGAAAAAAACAAGAAGCCCAGTTGCCTCCAGAAAAAGCACCTTTGAGACAACCATGACTTGGATGACTGAGAATCTCTACAGACACTGGCAATACAGACACCTGCAGTCAAAGATTATTTGTTGAAAAAATTAGGTTATATTGCAGGAGTCTGCAATATATGGGCAGTCTGGAAAGTTATTGGTTCTGGTATGCAACTCATCCCTGTAATTGATCCAAAACATTTATGATTTTAGGGTACGATGGAAAAAATATATTTGGAATGGTGCTATTTGCTTCATACATCACTGATTCAATAAAGTGCTTTCTGCTATATCCCAAAGACTACAAAGATGAGATAGAGGATTATGAGCTGTTTCTTTTCTATTAATAAAGTAAGTCTGTACGGCCTGTTCTGAAATTGTTCTGGGTGAGTTTAAAATAGGCAGGGAGGCAAATTTTTCAGAAGAAGTTACATAGTGGGGTACCTATTCTCAATAATAGGAGTGGGTATGGAGAAACTATTCTGACAGCAGGGATGAGTTGAGGGATAAAATCTATTTCCATGACTTTGATGTGATTACAAAAGGGGAGTTGGATTAGGAATAACCTCACCCATTCCTAGTAATCTGATTGCAGACAAGATCACAAGGAGGAAAAAAAAGAAAGAAAAAAGTCTTGATTAGCATCTCAGTTAGTGGTGAGATTCAAAAAAAATTACTATCAGTTCTGTGGGCATGGCTTGGTAGGCGTGGCAAGGGAAGGATACTATAAAATCTCCATTTCCCATCTCACTCTAGGGGAAGGATACTGCAAAATCTCCATTCCTTTCCCACCCCACTAACCTGCTTTCCAGTTCCATTCTTCTGTGCAGGGCAACAAAAGAAGACCCAGCTGATCAGCTGGGACTTGGGAGGCAGAGAATAGATGGGGGTAGGGCCAGTTAGAGCTGGTATTTTCTGGTTCTCCGAACTACTCAAAATTTCCACTACCTGTTCTCCAGAAACTGTCAGAACTGGCTGAATACCACCTTTGATTTCAGGTTAACCATCCCCAACTGTTCCTAGTAATGCCTATCAAGATTGTCTATGGTGGTCTGCTTCCTAATCTACTGGCCCTGGGGAAAATTAACTATTGGTTTCTTAAGGCTTCTGTGGGATGCCTACAGGTGTCTGATGAATTAATATTTTTATTTTATTTTATTATTTATCCTGCTTTATTATTTTTACAAATATAAGTCAAGATGGTGAACATATCCAGCACACTTTCCCCCTTCTATTTGCCCCACAACAACAACCCTGTGAGGTTGTTCTTGAGAGCGAAAGTGACTGGCCCAAGGTCACCAAGCTGGCTTTCATGCATAAGGTGGGACTAGAACTCCTAGTCTTCCACTTTCTGGTCTGGTGCCTTACTCATTAGACCAAAGTTGCTAAATGCATAAATATTCCTGGTGTAATCAGTTAATGCCCAACTTATCTGGCATTGCTGAAAATAGATTTAAAGTCTTACCATATGGTATTATGGTAATATTATCTTTCTACTATTCCTGTATTTCTCATAATTATCTTTCTACTATTCATGTATTTCTCAGGTAACTTGCAACCTCAAACTTGTAATTAATTACATGGCATGCGGGATATGTTCATATTATATGTAAAGGATTTGCTGCTACGAATAAGGATAGCATGTGGCAGGAATGCTAAAAAAAGCACCTACTCCTTCACCTGGATTAATTTACTAGGTGTTGAATGATTTTTCTATGCATAGGTTACTAGTGACAAAGAGTTACAGTGAGTAAGTTTCCCTTTTGTCATTTTATTTTCATGACAGAATTTGATAATTAAACTATTGGTGTTATATTTTTGAGGAGGCTGATAGGCTATGAATGGTTCCAAAAAGGTTACACCGGGTTAGAAATTGCAAGTTTGAAGCTTGGCACTTATGGGTTCTGTTAGTCACAGAAAGCTGATGTCTAAACAAATCTCGCTCAGAAAATAGATGATAAAACAGCCATTATAAAGCCTGAGACTGCAGAGTGTGAGTTCTATTCATTCATCTGGCTATTTGACATTTCTCTGACCTTGATCTCCTGCCAACTTCATAATAATGTGCAAAAAATTCTGAAGTGGTTTGTTAACAAGATAATTTCACCCCAACTTTATGGACTTTGGTAAGCTTGTTTTTAATTTTAAAAAACCCAACACTATAAAAGGAAATGTGGACATCTGAAGCCTTTTCAGTACTTAGCACCCAAATAAGCATGATGTAAATATGTGACTTGCAGCTGATACTCATTTTATCTTTTATCCTAAAGTAAGGGTCTGATTAAGTGTCTGAGGTTCATGCTGAGTTCTTCTTCTCAAATCCTTTGCTTTCTGAAATCTGTCTCCCTCTCTGAAAATGGCTTTATCTACTAGAATGTGAGACAGAAAGCAAGCATTAAAATCTACTTGAGAACAGATGAGCATGGTATATAGAGAATGTGTGGTTCAGGGTAGGGAGGGTATGAAGAGGTGTGCAAATGGCTGGTTGTAGTACCAGCACAAAGGGATTGGGGGAAGGTGCATGTTACCAGAGCAACTTGCAACCTTCCTTGCCAGCTTCTCCATTGACTTTCTCATTGTAGGTTTTCCACAAGCAAAGTCAGTAGGAAGTCAGAAATCTCACCTCTCCCACCTGTGGTTTTCTGTTTAAATAAGCAAGCATCATTGAAATGATGATACAATTGAAATGGTTTGTGCTTCCTTAATTAGGCCTATTTGAAATATATCTAAACTATATGTTTGACTTATAGTAATTCTGGATACATGGTTTTCTAAATAATCAGATGTATTAAGCTGTACTGATAATATGGCGAATATAGAAACTTAAAAGAAGTACAGAACCTCATGGAATCCATCATTCTCCAGTTGGATTAATTTTGCTCAGATGGGTACAGCATAAATAAGATGGAACAAACTAATGATTTTTTAAAAATTCACATTTATATGCCGCCCTTCTCCAGAGACTCAGGGCAGCTTACAATCTTTGGAGCACAACCCAATGTGCTCAGCAATAGCCTTCATTCTATTGTATATGCCTGCTTATTACTAGAGCTTTTTGCCCCTCCCCCAGCGGCATTTTTACAAAGTCAGCTTATTGCCCCCAACAATCTTGGGTCCTCAATTTACCTACCCCAGGAGGATGGAAGGCTGAGTCAACCTTGAGCCTGGTGGGATTCGAGCCTGCACTAATTGCAGGCAGCTGGAGCTAAGTGCTAGGTGTTTAATAGCCTGCACCACCAAGGCTCTTTAATTTAATTTAAATTTAAATTAAATTGAATTGAATTAAAAAAGGGGGGATTTGATGGGTCAGTGCTTAAAGATGCTGAGCTTCTCAGCTGGAAAGCTGATAGCCCAGGTTCAAGAGCTGAGCATCACAGAACAGAAGGAGCTCCTGTTACTTGCCTCAGCTCTTGCCAACCTAGCAGTTCAAAAGCATGCAAATGTGAGTAGATAAATAGGTACCACTTTGGTGGGAAAGTAACAGTGCTCCATGCACCTCAGCATATAGTCATGCTAGCCATATTAACAAGAAAATGTCTTTGGATAACACTGGCTCCCTCAGCTAAGAAATGGAGATGAGCACTGCCCCCTAGAGTTGGACATGACTGGATGGGGAAATCTTTACCTTTACCTTTAAATAAAAAAAGGGGGACAGGATGAAAATGCATTAAGAAAGGAGGAGGAGGAAGAGGAGGAAGAGAGAAACTTACTTTTTATGTGGTTATTTTTTTGCTCAAGGTAAATGAGTAATATCTCAGTGTACTAAAAGAAAATATGATATCAGCCTCTGTCATTTAGGCAACCCATCAGAAGCAATCAGGCAATAGGATGATGTGACTAAAAGAGCTTCCTAATACATTCTTAATGCAATTTTCCCCTCTTTATATCTTAGAAGAGGTACAGTAATAGTTTGAAAGCAAATTATTTTACTTAGTATTTCCTGTAACCTCTTACATGGAAAAAGGTGGGCTTGGAATGATGGCTAAGTATTGATCTTTGATACTTAACATGTCCTCAGATGGAATTCTTAACACTCTTTTTGGAGCTGAAAACCTATTAAACATTGAGCTTTCTTCTCCAGCAGCAACTGATTCTTACGGGAGCACCTGATCCCGAAGTTTGGTTTACTTAGTAGCATTCTATTAAGAAATATATAGAGATGAAGCATCAAAGGTCATTAAAAAGGCCCAAAATGTCATCTTTTGGGTAATTTCTTTAAATATAACACACCTTCTTGACTGTATCTCAAGAAGGAGTCCTTAATATGGTACAGTCAAGAAAAATATGTTAATATGAAATCAGCTGAACTGGTTGCATATTTGCTTCTAAGCCAAATTCAAAGGCTGTTGTCAAGCATTCTTATAAATCAGATTTCCTACCCATCTCATTTTAGATATCATTAAATTGAGAAAAATACACAACTGAGTATTTTCAGGGCTGGTTGCTCATTTAGGGAATTCTCTCTGAAGAGTTTTTCCTCTGGGATAGCTCTAAAGAAGTGGTTTCATCTGGCTCAGAGGTAGGGTTTATTTAACTGTTGCTTTTGGTCTGGAATAAATTATTGACTAGCTTGATTTTATGTCTTATATGCAGCTGGGAGATAGGAGGGGTCTTTTATTAATTGGACCTTATATTATAACTTTCTGCTTATGAATGTTTTACTGTTTCAAAAGAAAAGGGGGAAAAACCCTGACCCCCCCCCCAAAGATATTTCTGCATGATAATATTTCTACAATTGTGCCTACATAGAAAAGTTGGACTAAGGAAAAAAACAGTCCAATTTATGATTTGAGAATAAGTAAGTCATATAAAAAGCCATATAAATGAAATCAGTACAGAAAGGGGAAGTTTCTACATTCTAGAAATATTGACATAATGTCTTTCAAATATACTGGGCTGGCAAATACCACAATTCTTAGCCAGTATGAATTCTGAAAAACATTACCCAAATTTTCTAAGGATTCTGGGTTAGGGCTTTATCACAAGGTTATTTAAATATGCATGTAACAAGTTACATCCTCTCCTGCAAACATTTTCCATTTCCTTCTTTTCATTCAAAACATTTATATGAATAACCCTGGAATAACTAATATTATACATCTGTGTCTTACTGGTTCAGAACTTGTTTCTTTAGACAAATGCTACTGGATTAGTTGGGAGATAAGATATTTACACTGATTCCATATTTGACAGATATCTAAATTGAATATTATTTGGCCATGATGAATTATGCATCTAATATTTGCACAGATTTTGCCAAGCTTGATGATTGGGTTGCATTTTTTAAATCACATGACTAAAGACTAAGCCTCAAGAATTAAAGAATTAATTATGGATACATTTTAGCTGATTTCCTATCTGCATTTTAGACAGAATGAGATATTGTCCGCACAAGTGGAAATCCATTCATGTCCTTTGCATGCTGTCTACATTGGCTGTCTTATAGAACAATTCTATCTAAGAGGGGATTTTATGTTATAGAAGCAATTGTTGCCTCGGATATGCTGTCTTGCTAAAGCTGTGTAGGGTTCCTCTTTCTTTTCTTCCAGCAACGTTCATTCCCTCTGATGAATACAGTGAATGGAAATTAGTAAAATCAGCATAGTTCTGGTTGGCAATCCAGTGGCATGCTGGGAAAATATTAGAATGATCAATCATGTACAGTAGTTTCTATAAATTTCAGACACTGCATTCACTGGATATCATTCTGCAATTCTAAAAATGGAAAATAGAATTTAAAAAATCATTGATTTTGAAAGATTTTCATAGATGCATTCTAATGTGTTCATTTTATGACAGATCATTTTCTATACTCCATTTATAAATGTACATGATTCAAGTCTACAACATCAAATTTCTCCATCATTACCCCCGGCGGCGAGCCTATTCTGTCGCGGCCCCTGACCTTTGGAATCAACTGCCCTTGGGGCTCCGCCTGGCCCCTGACCTCCGCACATTCCGCCGTGGGTTAAAGACCTGGTTATTTGACCAACCCGGGCTGTGACCCCTCCTTGGGGGGAGATAGTTTTTAATGTTAATTATTGTAAATTTGTTTTTAGGATTTGGGCTTGTAATTTAGTTTAATCATTTTTTAAGTATTTATTGTTTCTGTTTTTTAGCTGTGAGCCACCCTGAGTCTTCGGAGATGGGGTGGCATACAAGTTCAAATAATAAATAAATAAATTACGAATTTGAATTAGACATGTCTATGGAGATTCTTAGTCATCCGAGTCATGGTTGTACCAAACGTGCTTTTTCAAGAGGCAGCTGGGCTTTCTGGTTTTTCTTTGAAGATGTTTCTCTTCTCATCCAAGAAGCTTCTTCAGCTCTTACTTCCATTCCCCACCATCCAGTCAGAGCTGAAGAACTTATTGGATGAGAAGAGAAATGTCTTCAAAGAAAAACTAGAAAGTCCAGTTGCCTCTTGAAAAAAACACCAAATTAGGCATGGCTTATTATTTATGGAATTGCAAGAGAGGTCTTCCTTCAGGTTATCTTCATACAAAACTATTGGCCTGAAAGAGAATGATTCACCTATCTTTCTTAGTGACATCACCTCACCAGTTGATGTTGACCTGAACTAAGGTCACTCTAACTTTAGTCCATCTTAATCATCACACTGCAACATTGTAACTGAATAGATGTGTGTTATAAGCATCTTAATGTATAGGTGCATATAGTGGTATCTAGGGGATAATTGAGTTTTAACAGGAATTCTGAAGTAGGTCACTGTCAGCCAAACAAAATTCCTGAATGTTTTCTGACTGGAGATTTCTTTCCATGTACCAAAAAATTCTGTCCTGTGCTAGGACTCAGTTTTCTAAGAGCATAGTAGATTTCTGCTGGAACAAATTAATTCTGGGTTAAAATCGTTCTACTATTTGACATGAAAAAGTTTACAATTGTCTTAATCAACAATCCTGCTAAATACCAGTAAATTAATACTAATGGATACTAATGAATTCAGTGGACTTCCTTCCTTAATAGCAACTATTGAAAGAATAACTCTCAATCAGATAACCAAGAGATTCAGGTCCACTGAGGAGGGTGAATAAAATGAGTACACATATAAAATCCACCCAGTTTGAGCTGTGTTTTCTAAAAATGAAAAGCCACATCAGATATGGTACCAAATACATCACTGAATTACTACAATTCTCTGCTAAAGTTGTTGCTGTGGACAGGACAATTTTCATCAGCAATATGCTGCAAGGTGAGAGGGTGTCTCTCCCTGCTATCAGCCTGGCAAACTCACCCACAATGGTAGCTATTATCCCCTGACAGCTAACACTTTAAATGACATATTTCACAGCAGGCCCATGAGCCTTAAATCTACAATTGTTATATGTTGTTTTCCATTACCTTCATGGATGACATGTGTAAAAATGAAAATTGAGATCTTCAGCATTCTTCACAAGTGGTGTTCCATAATATAAGTCACATTTTACACCTAAGTTCAAACACTTTGATTTTTGCTCTTTAATTTTAATCCCTTAATGCTGAACCTGCCAGGAAACTGGAAAATATAATAACCATTTAAAACTCTAAGGAAGAAATCACACTAGAACAGATGTTCATTACCAGTGTTATGGGGCATTCTGTTTTTAACCTCCCTGCATAGAAAATAATTGTTGGTTGTGAATTTTTCCATAAGGCAAAAGTTCTACATTCAGACATCTTCTATGTGTAACACCAATACCACTCCATTCTCCAATTCCATTCAGGAGAAAGACTAGATCTAATTCTCTTTAACAGCAATTGCTAATTTGCTGCAATGAAGGCACTATATTCTTTAGCAATCTGAGATTACAGTCTTTTGGGTTTTACTCTCTTCCATTCTTATTACCTATAAGCAAAATTATAGGATAGGAACTTTTTCTTTCTTTTGCAAGTGTTTCTAGCTCAATGTATTTTTTAAATGTCCAGGCATCTGGAGTTTGTTATACTTTAATTCAATTGATATGAGATTCTCACTATATAGCACCTTAACAGTAATTGTGATTTTCATACCAATTTCCTACCAATTACTATTTTGAGAGTACCTCTAAAATGTTGACAAATACTGTAGTGTGCTTTAGATCTCAGCCCAATCTTCACAAATCTTCCAATACATATTCAGCTAAATTGCAGATATTGCAAGGATGTTACTTCTGTTTGAAGAACAGCTACACAGCTACACCACATATTCTGAGGGGTCCCTGATGCTCACCGAGTTTGGTTGTTTTCTTGCAGATGTTTCATTACCCAAACTAGATAATATCATCAAAAAAACATATTCTTTTTGAGACTTTGCAGGTGAAATGGGAAGGAAAGACATTCACTAATCATTCTCACACTCTTTTTCTCACCTGACAACATTGGAAGGACAGATGGTCAGAAGAACTCAACAATTCTGCTGTAGTTAAGACTTTATAATGCCTTGGTTAGACCACATTTGGAACACTGCATCCAGTTTTGTTACCAAAATGTTAAAAAAATCTGTTGAAATTCTAGAAAGAGCACAGAGAAGAGCAAGAAAAATTATTTGGAGACGAAACTAAAATATATAAAGAATGAATTGGGTATGTTTAGTTTAATGAAAAGAAGGACTAGGGGTGACATGATAGCAGTGTTCCAATATCTAAGGGGTTTCTGCAAAGGAGATGGGGTCAACCTATTCTCCAAAGCACCAGAAGGCAAGACAAGAAGCAATGGATGGAAACTAATTAAGGAGAGAAGCAACCTAGAACTAAGGAGAAATTTCCTAAAAGAACAATTAATCAATGGAACAACTTGCCTCTAGAACTTGTGGGTGCTCCAATACTGGAAGATTTTAAGAAGAGATTGGATAACCAGTTCTCTTAAATGGTATAGGCCAGTGGTGGCTAAACTTTTTGGGCTCCTGTGCCAAAAATTGCACTCGCACTTGTGCATGCTCTCTCATGTGCCAGCACCCAGAAGGCAATGCATGCAGCCCCCTTGCCCCCTGTGCATGTGTGCGTGATCCCCCCCACTGCCCCCTTACCTGCACTGCCCATGTGCATGCCTCCAGCTGATTTTTGGGCCTTTTTCGGCCTCCCAGAGGCTCAAGGGAAGCCTCTGTAGCCTTTGGAGGCTGAAAAATGGGCCCGTTTCATCACTTCTGGTATTTCCAGAAATATAGGAAGTGATGAAACGGGCCTGTTTTTTGGCCTCCAAAGGTGCAGAGGCTTCTCTCGAGCCTCTGGAGGCCAAAAAAAGGCCTGAAAATCAGCTGGGAGGTGTGCTCATGTGCAGTGAGGTAAGTTTGCCTGGGGCTCACATGCCCACACAAATGGCTCATGCCATAGGTTCGCCATCACGGATATAGGCTCTCCTGCTTGGGCAGGGGTTTGGACTAGAAGACTCCCAAGGTCTCTTCCAACTCTGTTATTCTATCAAAGCAATATTTTGGAAATAGGAAAATGTCTTTCCACATTAAACTTTACGAGATGCATGCCAATTCAATTATTGTAAGTTTAATTCACAGTAAATACACAAACAGTGTTTCCCTATCAAACCTTCTGCTTTTATTTGCAAGAGTCCTACAATGTACTGCAATATCATTATTATTGTCAGTTTCTCATTCATGCAAGTTTGGAAAGCGATGGGGTTCAACTGCTAAGAAGGATGAACCAAAATGTAGAAAGTCATTGTTCCAGACTGGATCAAAAGGTATATATTTTAACTCAGTTTCATCTTTATCTCATTGATAACACTGTTCAGTTGTGTTATGCTTCTTTATTCTTCTGTCATGGAACCATAATTAAATAAAAATGTGTGATAAATCGATTACAACAAAAACAAAACATCTTTAATTGTTTTATTTGCATGGTAATACAATTCAGTGATGATTATATAGTCTTTTTAATGTGTGTATTAAACCTGATTTTGTTAATTTAAGATATTATGAAACCTTTCTGAAACATGTTTTGTAATATACTAGACTGACCATTGGTTCTGATTTTTCCTAAATCTGGACTGAAAATATAGTCTCTCTAAACATACAAGGAGTTTAAGGAATTTCAGATCAGTATTAGACACAAAGCCATATGTCCTTTCACATTATAATCACTTTCTACCTTATGCCATTATATCCTATACTCTCCTCCCTACTTGAAACTTAATGCAAGTCTCTAAAGTATTGCTATTTTTATATGATTGATTTGCAGAAATCTTTGCTGATCTAATGAAAACCAACAAGGGTCCTTCTACTATATCCCAATAGACTTTGTTTCATGCTGTATTAGATAAATGATAAATATAACATTATATTTGAATGAACTTGAAGCTCAAGCACTGATCGTGTCTACTTATGCACTTTGTGAACTCCATTTTTCTTCTGTAAATCTCTCCTTTTCCAAAGTGAAATTGCCCTTACAAAAATTTCCATGCAGAATATATTAGTGCTGACCCTAAAAGTAAATGCATCAATTAGTAATGGATTGTGTACTTCAGGAAATCTTCCCTTTTCTATGATGACAGCCATAAGAAAATGAAACTTACTGTTGAAAACCTTTATGCCATCTTCCTGCCCTGCTCATTGTGCAAGATATTTATTAGCTGTAATTTAATTGGTTTTTAGCTTTCCCAGATATTTGTTGCAATACAGGGCAAAAGTCTTCACTAACTTCTGCTTGTAACTATAGCAACGATGAAGTCTGAACTCATTAGAATTTTTCTCATGAGGCTTGTACAAATGCAACTGTTACTTTAGGGAAAAATACTAAAAAATTGAATGGACTTCTATGTGTTATAAGAGAGCAACACATCTTTAGAAACAAAATACAAGTTTGTTTGAACGGTTAAAGAGGATGGGTAAGTCAACTCAAATTAGGTGCAGTGACTTGATTATTGACATATCACCAAGATGCCATATTTATTCCCTTTCTGTTACATATGCACACACATTTTATTTATTTTCAGACTTGAACTGACCAGAACTTAATGTATTTTCTTTCATGTATACCTTATTCGTTCACTTTCACCCATATGTGGTATGGTTTTAAAAATTATCCTTTTCCCTCCACCAGGATTGACAGTGTTTAAGAACAATGTTCCTTCACTCCCTTCGTCGCATGAACTCTATGGAAAGTGTCCCCGAGCACAGTAGTAGATCCTTAAAAGAAGCTCCATTGATAATAAGGGAGGCTACATGAAAATCTGGAAGAGTGGAAGGAAGTGGAGTCCTTGGTGTTCTCTGAGTTTGTTTTCTTGCAGACATTTCATTACACAACTAGGTAACATCATCAGGCCTAACACTGATGATGTTACCTAGTTGGGTAATGAGAGGTGTGCAAGCAAACAACCAAACTCACAGAACACCAAGGACTCCACAGTTCAACCCTGAGATGAAAACCATATAGGTGAAAAGTGGCATTACCATTATAAAGCCACCATTTAAATAAAAATGTTTAAAGACATTTTATACTTGGCCTCTTGGGTCCCATATCCAGCAGCCATGACTTGAATCAGAATACCATTCTTGTTGGCCTTGTTTTTCAGCATAATAGTCCATGGGCAGGGTTGCTTGTGACAGTACTGCCTATGGACAATCCCTCCCATGGATTGCCCCACTGATGAAAAATTATTATGTGGAAGACAGGACAAACACAATATAGAGGGAGATTGGTGAGATTAAGTAATTCTTAAGTATTTGTCATTCCAAACTGATTTTCTGTGCTCACCCTCTATAGTAACACACAGCCTCTCACAACAAGAACACAACAGAAAACATACTGTTTACCCTGCTGAGAAAGCTGTGTGTTAAACTGTGAATATCTTCAAGCAGCTTGAGGAAAAATTAAGAAGTGTATTAAAGGAGAAATTGTATTGGAAATTTGATTCAATAAATCAGTGCAACTATTGTTGAAATACATCCTGTTGCATTAGTGTCACCATTGGGATAAAACATCCTACACTGGCTTAAGATCTGATTATAATAACCATAATTAGAAGCAGAATCTATTCTCTTTGACATTTAGAGGTAGGTTTTTGTTCAACAACAAAATCCAAATGGAAGACTCTTGCTCCATGTTTATGTGGCTGAACCAAAGATTAAGGCTATGACTTTTGATACAGTAGATACTTTTACAATGCATGATGAACTATGAACCAAATGTGTATTCTGCATTTTATACACATCCCTAGTGCCCCTTATTCAACCTGCCACTGAAGTTGAAGGATCTGCCTTGATACCCCATTCTCATTTGCACAACTAGGACATTATCTCTAGCTACCTGAAAAAATGAGGTCAGAGTTGAGTAAATTAGATTGATTATTAAAAAATCACAATACTCAGAATGGAATACAATAGATTAATATAGTTTTAAAAATTCTCTCCCTCATTTCTTTTAGATGCCTTGCTAAAAAGGACAAACAATAAGACAAACTATTTAGTGCTTAAAATGAGTGATTTAAAACAGTTCTGTTTAAAGGGAAAATTGGCCAATAATAGGAAGAATATAGTACCTAGCCAATACCTAGATGAAAGAAGGCAATGATAAATTAGTTTCATAGTTTATTTATTTGTTTGTTTGTTTGTTTAAATTTGTTGGCACCTCAAGTTCAGTAGACTTTGGATGGTATACAAAATTAGGGAAAGTATAAAAACAGCTAAACACATTGAATCACACTGACAGGCCAGATTAAAAGAATCTAATAGACAGCAAAAGAACAGAATAAAACAGGAGCCATTGAACAAATTATAAACATCATCCCCAGGTTGGGGACCAAAGCCAGATTTTCAAGGCTTTCCAGAACCTGTAAATGATCTTGCAATCCTAGTGGACAATCACTTAAATATGAGCCAGCATTGTACTACAACCACAAAAAAAGCCAAGGCAGTCCAGGGCTCCATTAATAAAGGGATAGAATCAGAGGTGGTATTCTGCAGGTTCTGACCAGTTCTGGAAACCAGTAGCAGAAATTTTGAGTAGTTCAAAGAACCAGCAAATACCACCTCTGACTGGAGATTTTCAGTATCCTTCCCTGCCATGCCCTCCAAGCCACCCACAGAACCGTAGTAAAATTTTGAATCCCACCATAGGATCAAGATCACATGAAGTATTAGTATCACTTTATAATTCCCTGGTAAAACCACACTTGGAATATTGGATGTATTTTGGTCTCCATAATATAAAAAAGATGTTGAGACTCTAGAAAAAGTCACCAAGATAATTAGGGGACTAGAGGCTAAAACATATTAAAACAGTTGCTGGAATTGGGTATGTCTAGTTTGATGAAAAGGACTAAGGGTGACATGATAGCAGTATTCCAATATCTAAGAGGTTGCCACAAAGAAGAGGGGGTCAACCTATTCTCCAAAGTACCTGAAGACAGGACAAGATGTAAACTAATCAAGGAGACAACCAATCTACAACTAAGAAGAAACTTCCCAAATGTTACAACAATTAATCAGTGGAACAACTTCCAGAAGTTGTGGGTGCTTCAACAATGGAGGTTTTGAAGTAAATTATGTATCTCAGAGTTGGCTATCTGTCAGGATTCTGGCAGTTACTCCAATTAAATCATGAGCCTCAAGCCACATTATCAAAACTAAAAAAGATTTATTTGAAGGTAACATCCTATGTCCGGCATTTACCTGGGCGTAGCCAACTCTGAGATACGTAATTCACTGTCACCCTTGATCCTGCTTTTCCCCCCACCCCTCTGGGTGTATCATCCAATGAAAAACGTCCATAGCCAAGAGTCATCAATCATGCTCTCCAATTAGATTTTTGCACAGCAGAAGCTTCAGTTGTCTAATCAGTGTTTAAAGAAAATATGAATGGAATGTACTTTCAATTCCACACTGCTGCCTGCTCCTTGAAACTCCCCACTTCTTTCTGTTGTCAACTATAAAACATGCATGCAAAATGTTTTATGAGTTGACATTGAGACTGACCATCATGTTTCTGAAATGGTATAGGGTCTCCTGGTTGAGTAGGCAGTTGGACTAGAAGACTTCCAAGGTCCCTTTCAAATCTGTTATTCTGTTAATCCTTGGTGAAAGAGCACCATCATTATCTCTGGGGATCCTATTACAGACAGTAGTGGCTACAACAGACAAGTCATGCTTCTTTGGTCCCATAATATGGCAATGTTTAATGGTGGAGACCTGGAATGTACCCAGTCTGCTGGAACATACTGGGTAGGCAGAAAACTGCATGGACATCTCCAAGAAGTTATTAGTAGATGACTGTGACTCAGAGATGGTTATAAGCCTATGAAGCTAGGCTTCATTTATATTATATATTTATTTATGTACCCCATCTAGATGCACCCTGCTAGGCAGAAAGTTTATTTTATTTACTAATATATTTAATTTATTGAAAATTAATATGCCTCTTTTTAAAACTGATCTTTCTGTTTTCCCATTTCAGCTCCATCCATTTTTTGAGTGTGGCCCTTCATGCCCAGACTAAGAATGTAATTCTTAGCCCCCACCCTCAAATGGTACTTCCTTGTGTCTTACAGAAAACAATTTTGTAAACTGTTAAATTCTCTTCCCAGTTAGTGATCCCTATTTATATGCCCACAAAGAAGACTTTTGAAGGGCCCAAAACAGCATTCTTTTTTCTATGCTCCTCTGTACCTGCTTAAGTCATTAAGATGACTTGATATGAGGAAGTAAACTACCAGTGTTTCTGTTTTTCAAAATCAGGTCATCTTAGAGAAGGGTGAAATGGCCATAGAACCCTTTAAAAATCTGCTGATACTTAGAAGGGGAACAGATAATGCTCTTTAAGCTTTATCAATACTTGTGTTTAAAAGAGGGGTAGAAAGAAAAGAAAGGGTGAGATTATTTATCTTTTAAGGAACCATCTGTTTTTATTGGTAAAAATATACGAGCAGTTAGAATCACTTTTCTCTTTATCACAAAAAACATATGAGGATTATGTATTGTATCCAATGCTACAGTTTTTCCTTCTCTGTTTTAATCCATAGTGCCAGCTATTGTATTTTTCTGTTGTGATGCACTTGTTCTGCTTCAGCGTTTTTTCAAGATGTCTTTTTGACAGTAAATTGTATTGTTTTAGAAGTTAAACAATAATTTCACTGGCACATATTCTTTAAAGTTATAATATTTCCAGCATTCATGTACAATATTGTCAAATAATAATTGCATTAAACACCAAATCAGTATCTTTTTTTTCCCTATTCTAACTTCTTCTGACTTTGCTTTTGTCACTCTGGAATCAAGTCATGTTCTTTCAAATTGAACAATTCTTGATTTCTTTACTGCTTGATGGGGTGAGTACTAATTTAATTATATTTGGATGCCTTTTAAATTCACCAAATCAGTTATTGTTTATTTATGAGCATTTTTTTAAAAGTGCTGAATATTGTTGGCTGGCTGCTCAGAAAAACCTCAGGCCATCCAAGTTTTCTATATAAGGACAATATCAGTGCTACAAAAATTGCAAAAGAATATAAAGTTTCACAAAGTATCCTAAGCAATGCTTTGGGAACTTCGTTTAAAAAAATAAATGCATTCATTAGAAAAATGCTAAAGGAATTATAATGGAGAACTCTAATGCTCTAAACTCCACTGGTTATAGTGTTTGGTTTCAACAACAGAGCTGCCCTTGTGCACACTATCCCTTAATTCTGAGTGAGATAGATCTTAAAATGTGACCAAAAGGAAGAAGGGCTACATTGACTATTTATTATTCTTTTTGCCTTGGTTTCCTGCTTCCTGGAGAGACACGGGACAGTGGGAAAGTGGTAATAGGGGTAAGGAGAAACAACTCCTTCATTCATTGCCACTTTTGGGAGAGATGGGTGTGCAAGTGTGTCCATTATTGGCTAAGAAGATAGTTAGATAAGCAAACAGTTTTATCAGGGGTAAGACAGATAACAATGTTCAAGTTAGAATAACAGCAGGTACATCCTATTTAAAGGTGTTATACATATATATTGTACATATTTTCAACAGTATAAAAGGGAAGGGCAAGTAGTCTTCTGGCCAATAGTGTGCTAACAATGATTACCTTTTAGAAATTAGTTATAACTAATTGACTGCATCCAGATGGTAGCTATGGTTCCTTAAGAAACTCAATTGTTATCATAATTAGTGTCTCTACTTGAGGACTGAAAAACAATCATTTAAAAAAACCTTCCATTTTGAAAAGGGACCAAGGAGAAATGCAAGATATTGTGTTCCAAGTCCATCCTAGGGATTATTTTCCTTAAAAGATCTTATTGTCTAGCAGACTTTAATTAGATCTCTTTCAAAAGAAAAAGCAGTTTAGAAGGAAAAAAAATCCTTTGGGAAAGTCACTTATAATATCTAATAGACCAGTGGTGCTTAACCTGGGCGATATTGCCCCCCAAGGGGTGATTTTGTTTTTCAGGGGGGCGATGGAACAAAAAGGGGCAACATGGGGGCGAAGGAACAGAAGGGGGGCGATATGGGGGCGATGGAGCGAGATATATTGGGAGAGAGAGCGAGAGAGATATCTATATTGGTAGATAGGTAGGTAGGTAGACAAAAAGACAGACAGGTAGGTAGATAGCCAGGAAGGCAGGCAGGCAAACAGACAGACCTTTTGGATGGACGGATGGACAAACAGAAAGAATGCGAGAGTGGCAGCACTTTGGGAAAATGGTGGCGGCGGCTTTTCCCAACATGCTGCCACATTTGAGGTGCTGGTTCAGGAATGGCACAACAGTCAATGGGGTGAGCCTGCAGGGCGGCGCCCAAACACCCCCCTGCCACCTCTTAGCATCCCCAACGGGGCTGGCAGAGGGGTACTAAGAGGCGCCTGGGGCGTTCGAGGTGCCGGCCGGCCCTGCAGGTTCAACCATTGACTAGCACTGCTCTGGAACCAGCACCTCCAATGCGGAAGCAGTGGCACGTTACATGCCACCGCAGCCGCGTTCGATGCACCGCCCCCTTGCCGCCTCTAATGCCCCTCTGCTGGCCCCCTTGGGGATGCTAAGAGGTGGCAGGGGGCATTCAAAGGCCGCCCTGCAGGCTCACCCATTGACTGTAGCACCGCTCTGGAGCCAGTGCCAAAATGGGTGAAACTGCAGGGACGGCCAGCACCTCGAATGCCCAATGCCCCCCTTCCGCCTCTTAGCGCCCCTCTGCTGGCCCCCTTAGGGATGCTAAGAGGTGGCAGGGGGTGGTTATGTTTGGGTAGGGGGGTGATGACAACTTCCTCAATGGCTCAAGGGGGCGATTCTTTCAAAAAGGTTAAGAACCACTGTAATAGACCATTATTTTGGACACAACTGTCTTCAGCCAGTATGTTATGCTATCTATCTGTGTTATAAATAGGTCACTTGGCTTATCGGATTAGGAAGACAATTTAAGGTAAATCAATACATTGCTGTATTTCCCCCCAAACACACACACAGAGCAACAACAACCTGCCCCCCCATTCTTTGTCTTGTATTGCAGGCAAGATTTCTAGATATTTTTGGCTTGCTTGGAAGTTCTATTTGAACTAGAATTTGATGTGGACAAATATCTTAGCAGATCTGTATGCACCCAGCTTTCTTTCTGTCTTTTCATTCTTGCTCAAATAAATTTGTGAGCATGGATTCCTAAAAATATCTTTGGATTACTTTTGCTTCCTTCCTTCCCTTCCTATTCTTACTGAATATTTGGAGTTTCAACCCTTTTGTCCATGCTAGTTTATTTTCTCATTTAAAAAAGTTACCTCTGACTGCATTGGCTTCTAAAATTCTTTGGGAGGCATTTTCTCCCATTGGGCAAGTGTTATTACTGCTCTGTTACAGAACTCTCACTCTGAATTTCTCCCATTCAGCTACCTCCTTTGTTCCTTTTTCTCTAACAGGAGAATTCCATCTAAATGCTATTACCAGAACCTGGTCACAGTCATCTTTCTCTTTGAACTCTCCTTTCTTAGTGATGAAGTTGGTAGTAATTCAGAAGTAACAGTGGAGAACACTGAGTTCCCCTTGAGATTGCTTGCACAATGTGTATTTGCAATTTTCTCTCAAGTACTTTAAACCCCTGCCCAAGATTTCCAATGATTGTTCAACATTTGTTCAGTATTTTTCTTCTGTAGAAATTGGGAAATTGATAGTCAGCTTTATATTATCAAAGGGCAGTGGACTCAAAATTCAATCAGTGTTCTCTGGTCTTTTCTTCTTTTGAATTAAAGTATTTATTAGTCTAACAACAAAAAAAAACATGCTGTGTTGAATCTTTCATTTCCTTCCCATTTGTTCCAGCTATTTATGCAGAGCAGGTTAATATGAAAATAGAAGAAAAAAAAGGATGAATAAGAATAAATGTCTGTATTATTTTATTAAATATATGTATAGCAATGAATATATTTTCAATGCTATTTAATAATAAATAATAATAATTTATTCGACTTGTATGCCGCCCTTCTCCCTAAGGACTCAGGGCGGCTAACAATAAAACAACACATATTTACGTATAATTTACCTAAAAACAAATTTACATGTTCACCATGGCCTAGAGCTCTCTTCCTATGAGCTATCAGTTTTTAGGACTTGCGAACACATGATGTGGATTGATGCTTCTAGCCAAAGCTTCGCAGCATTTCTTGAAATGTTTCTGTCACAATGGTATAATTTTATCTAATTTTATTAGGTAACCACAACATTTCCCTCTCCCCTCGTGTAAAATTCTCAAGCAAATAATTCTAATATTATATCAGTCAGTGAGTCATCAGCCATTTAGTTGTGTCCAACCCTTGGCCACCCTATGAATCAGTATTTTCCATACTCCTGTGTCTGGCATTGCTTCCTTTAGGGCCACCATGGTTATTCTGGTGTCATTCTTTATAGTATCCAGCCAGTAGATACTAGGGCAGCCCTTTCTCCTTTTTCCACTGATCATTCTCAGCATGATTGACTTTTCAAGTGAACCAGCTCTGATGACATGACCAAAGTATGACAACCTCTATTGGATAATCTTGACTTCAAGTGTTATTTTTGATGAAGTTCAGTCTAGGACTTATTTGTTTGTTATTTTTGCAGTTTATGGAATACCTCCAGCTCTATAGTTCAAAGGTGTCTGCCTTTCTCCTTTCTGACTTTCTCAGAATCCATGTTTTGCAGAATATAATTATATAATAACATAACATAACATAACATAACATAACATAATATAATATTATCCATGATTTGGCACAGCATTTAGTATTACCTTTACTAACATAAAATTAAAGTTCCTAAATCAGGATGAGCCACCTTTGGTTTATGGATCATGTTGAGTATCTGGAATTATACCTATGATTTTCTGTTTTTAGAAAATAAAATAACATAGGTGTGCTAAAACAGGCTTAGCAATACTACTGTTAATTACAACAAAAACAAAATCCTTAGTGATGTTTAGAAAGACCCATGAATACTAAGGAAAAGTGGATGATGTAGATTAAAAACAGATGCTTTGGACTTTCTAGTTCATTAATCATCATAACAGAAGTCTTGCTGAACAAAAACAGAGGCATCAAATAATGACAGCTTCATCAGATAACTGTGCATCAATATTTACCATCAAGAAATGTTGATTGGCGGATTAAGGTTCATTGTACTTTTGGTTTGTGGCCAAATACTGTTCTTTCCCTTAATTTACAGAGACATGCTTTCTTAAATTTGCTTTTTAAAGGTCATGATATGGAGCCCTCAGTTAAACTATTGGAAAATTTAATATTGGAATGAAAGGCATTATATTTATTCACTTGCTGCTTTTTTGGTTGCTATGTCTTGAAATCTGAAATTGCCACTGGGTTTTAATGGGTGTGTACTATTGCTTGACATACTTTGGGGTTATTTGTGGTGATTAGTTTAGTTAAATTACTTTCAAAATAATGCATGGATCTTAAAGGCAGTACTGGTTTAAGAACCAGGGAAAATCCATTTCCAACCATGGATCTACTGAGTAGTTTTTGATCAGGAATCTATTTTCAGTATAATATCTCTCTCAGGGATAATGTTACAGAGTTAAACTGAAGAGAGATCCTTGTGGAAACTGCTTTTTCCTAGAATAAATTAGAATGCAAAGCAAATTAATAAACACAAATGATAAATACTATTTAAAGCAAGGGAGCGTAACTGACTGATAACAGATTCTAGATTTTGTTTTCCAACAGGGGTACATAAGAAATGAGAAAAATTCTGATATGAAATTACCTGATTCACAGTTCTCAAACTGCTATGTCACTCATTAAGTAGGTAAAATTTCTCAAAGATCTCCAGAGAAACCTATGCATGCATTTTAATGTATGGATTTGTATACTTGAATGGAAGCCATTGCATGTAGCTATGAGATTAAAAGATTCCAAGGAAACACTACTGAATGGGACCAACTACTTCTTGCTTGCTGAAATCAACACTTTCAAAAATACATAAATGCAGCTGAATTATGGGGGCTAATTTTATTTTCTTCTTTGTTAGTTTTATATTCCTGTCAAGAACCCAAGCTGAATGCATAGGACTTGCTTCTCCAGTTGGACAGAAAGAGAGACTGAAAGATGGAAAGACTGACAGACACAAGTTGCCTAATCAGTTCCATAATTCAGCATGTAGCTGACCGGGATCTCCCTGGTCATGAGTATGATATGTATCGAACTCTGTGATGGGACTCACTGTTTTTAATATTTAATTGTTTTTATGAAATCTATATTTCAATAGAAGAGAGCATATGTAGTTTGGGATTAAACAATCTCTGAGTTTACTGTTTGCTGGCAGAAATTTCATTACCTAACTAGATAATTTCAATACTAATGAGTGTGGGGGTTTGTTCTATGTTTTTATACAGTAGCCTGCCCTACTAGTGTTGGTGGGGAGGGTGGTTTTCTTTTTAGTAGTTCCTTGCTTGGAGTATTGTTTTCTGCTTGATTCTTTGTCTAATGTTAACCCTTGTTTTCCTAAGTGTGAGTTGCTGGAGATAATATGTCCTGATCATTTTGCTTCCTTAGCTTTTTATTGTCTCTTTTGAATGGTGTTTATGGAAGATTTGTTTGAATGTCAAACTTCAAGAATTCCCTAGCCTTTTTAGCTAGGGAATATATTTCACCTTTATGCTTCTAAAAGCTTCTAAAAACTCTCAAATGAGAAATCAATAATTAAACAAAATTGAAAATGTAGAACGCAAAGAGAAAACAGCCCCATGTAAAATTAAAACCAGCATCATTCAAATCAATGAAAAATTAAAGCTCTTTCTCATTTTGCTAGTTTCCTAAATTCTGGAAAAGTTGGAACTGTGCATTGCAATTAACTTAAGGAATTCATTGTTATGGACGTTACAAGACAAGGACTTGTCTATTTCCTAGATGGTCAAGCTTCTGTAAGAACATCTTCAGAAAAGCTTCTCTTGCTGATCAGGGATTGGTCTTTTAGACCATAAGCTGTTTAGATTTTTAGATATCAACTTCAGTGGTGGGATTCAAATTTTTTACTACTACGGTTCTGTGGGCGTGGCTTAATGGGCATGGCATGGCTTGGTCGGCATGGCAGGGGAAGGATACTGCAAAATCCCCATTCCCTCCTCACTCCTGGGAGAAGGTTACTGCAAAATCCCATTTCCTCCCCACCCCACTAACTTGCTTTCCAGCTCTGTTCTCCTGTGCAGGGCACAGGAATACCCAGCAGGTCAGCTGGGACTTGAGAGGCAGAGAATAGATGGGGGCAGGGCCAGTCAGAGATGGTATTTGCCGGTTCTCTGAACTACTCAAAATTTCCACTACCAGTTCCCCAGAACTGGTCAGAACCTGCAGAATACCACCTCTGATCAACATCTACATCTTCCATTGTACTTGGAAGACTATTGGTTACCAGAACAGCTCTTTCAATATAGAAATCATATGACCTCTGTAGCCTATACTTCTTAGCAGCCTCCTTCCACATTTTAGACCAATTGCAATTTCTGGTCATTTTCAAAGAATGTGTGTACTTTTGGATGGCTTTGAATGACTCAATCACTCTACTTATTCTACCAAATATTGTTGTTTTAAGGATAAAACAATGGCATACAGTCATTGAGCTTTTAGAGGAAGAGTGTGATATACTATATGTATAATTGATGGGATCTAAAGTTTGTATAACGCTATGAGGTCTAGCATGTCAAGGATGCTAATGAGACATTCCTCAGAATATTATGCTTGTTCTTTGTGTATTGTGAAGTGATTTCTGGAAATCTTTGTGATTTCAAGTATAATAGAAAGAATATCCTTGTTAGTTCATTTTCTTCAATGCATGTCTAGATACATAGCAAAGCTTTAATTAATATCATTGGTGTCTTCTCATCAGTATGCACATCTCTAGCCCACTATAGTTAAATTCATCCCTTGAATATCCAAAATGAAAGTCTAGTAAAAAGAAAAGGAAAATAAATAAAATACAGTAAACTTATGCAGACTTCAAGGAACTTATATTCTAATATTCTATATTAGTTCTAACAAGGGTCCTTGGCGTTACTTGTCTTTTGATATCTATGTGCCCAGTCAATTAGTTGCATTATGAGACAACTCAAACTATGACCACAAATGTACAAAAAGTGGGATGTCAGGAGGGCTCAACTAACCACAACAGCTGAACCAAACTCTACTTGTCAAACACTCCCCTCAGTGAACTTGAAACAAATTGCTGGCAAAAGGCAATTTGCATGGCACACAAAGATAAAATACAGTTTAGCAGATTAACAAAATGTATTGGACAAACGGTGTTCTTTAACTTGAAACTGCTTTATTTAAGTATATCATAATTGGATCAGTAAAGCAGAACAAATGCCAGAATACTTCTCCTATATATTAAAAGTATGGTAGGCAATAAGGCTCCTGTCAGCCCTTTGAGATATGTAAGGTCAAGAAACAGGCATGGTTGGTATTCAGGAATGCTCTTGATCTATAAGTTTAAGAGCTAGAAAAATCAAGGACCCTGTAGAATAATTATTTAAATTAAGTGTATTATAATTACCTTTGCTGAATATTTTTAGGTAGAGCAATACTTTGAGATAAACTCTCAAGTCCTAAGTCAAGCACACATACAAATATTGCAAAGAGATGGTTTGTTTTTTCTTTAGGGATTGCAAACATACTGTATATGTGTGCAGTAGAGACAATTTCCCCCCAAATTTTATTTATTTATTATTTATTATTTGAACTTATATGCGCCTCATCTCCGAAGACTCAGGCTGACTTACAACTAAAACAGGAACAATAAATACTTAAAAAACAATTAAATTAAATTATAAGTTCAAACATTATAAAACCTTAAAACCATCCCTCCCCCAAGGGAGTCAGCCGGTTGGTCAAACAACCAGGTCTTTAACTCACGGCGAAAGTGCGGAGATGGGGGCCAGGCGAGCCCCAAGGCAGCAGTTGGTTCCAGAGGTCAGGGGCGCGACAGAAAAGGCTCGTCGTCGGGGACCGCCAGCCCGCATTGGCCGCCGGCGGGACCCGAGGAGTCCTTGCCTATGGGCTCGCACAGAGGCGACGGTATTTGATATTGGAAGCGGCTCCTTAAGTATTGAGGACCCATGTCATGAAGGACTTTGTATGTTAATACAAAACCTTGAATCTCACCGGGCGCAACCGGCAACCAATGAAGGCCCGCAGAGGAAGTCGTATGGGAGAACCGGGTAACTCCCATCACCACCCGCGCGCGCATTCTGCACCAGCTGCAATCTCGGATGGTATGCAAGGGCAGTCCCAAATAGAGGCGTTGCAGTAGTCGAGCCTAGAACAAGGGCATGAGTGACCGTGCTTGGAAGTCCCGGTTCCAGAAAGAGTGATTCGAACAAGGCGGAGCTGGGCAAAACCCCCTGGCAGCGGCCCCCACCTGATCCTCCAACGGAGCCGTACATCCAGGAGGACCCCCAGATTCGCGCCCCTATCCACAGGGGGTAACACCTCCCCCTATGGCCAAGATGGACAATCTAAACTGGGCGGGGCCCGATATGCACAGCCACTCAGTCTTGGCGGGTTGAGTCGAAGCATGTTCCGCTCATCCAGTCCGTACCGCATCCAAACACCGAGTCATCAGGAGAGGGCATCACTGATCTGGTCTGGGGTGGAAATGTACAGCTGAGTATCATCAGCGTGCTGATGAAATTCACCCCAAACCACGGATGATCTCACCCAGCGGCTTCATGTAGATGTTAAACAAAAGGGGAAAGGACCGACCCCTGAGGGACCCCACAAGAGCACCCTAGGGGATGACCCCCCCGCCAACACCGATTCGCGACCGCCCGAGAGGTAGGAGGAGAACCACCGAAGCGGTGCCCCCACTCCCAACCCCTCAAGGCGGCAAAAGGATACCATGGTCGATGGTATCGAAAGCCGCTGAGAGGTCTAATAGGACCAGGACAGAGGAAAAACCCCTATCGAGCCCTCCAGAGATCATCCATCAGCGCGACCAATGCGTCTCGTGCTATACCGGGTGGAAGCCCGATTGATACGGATCTAGGTAGTCCTTCATCCAGGAAGCGGAACCTGCTGAGCCACCACACTCTCAACAACCTTGGCCAGAAAGCGAAGGTTGGAGACTGGACGAGTTGTCTAACACAGTCGGTCCAGGGCAGGCTTCTTCAGGAGGGTCTCACCACCGCCTCTTTCAAGGCGGCGGGAAGACACCCTCCCTTAAAGAAGCGTTGATAACTGCCGGAGCCAACTGCAGGTGACCTCCCTGGCGGCATAAGCCAGCCAGGAGGAGACAGGTCCAATAAACATGTGGTGGAACTCATTAGCCACCATCCTGTCCACTTCATCCTCGAAACGGATCGAACTCATCCCGATAACAATAGCCAGACTCCCTGCACCCCTTCCCCAGACCACTGCAAATGGGAGGACAACCCGTCCCGAATAAAGCAATCTTATCCGCAGATGTTGAACAAATGCCTCAGCCTTACCCGCATGCGGGTCGGCCCCCTCTCTGAATGAAGGAGGAGCAGAAGCCGAAACAGGGCGGCGATGGCGATTATCTGCGGGCGACTATGAGTGGAGAGATAAGATCTTCTAGCCTCTCTCATA